>JAQPPZ010000377.1:6000000-6693634 GCA_028583015.1 Wollemia nobilis | reverse complement strand
TTATCCCTTATTCTAGGATCGTGATTATGATACCACTTGTTAAGGTATTTCTACCTTAATAACTTTCATGCAAATTTAAATATAACGATTGGAAGATAATACTTGCAATAATAGGAATAATAGATGAATGAATCAAATCAAATATAATCACCACTTAAGGAGGGCTATGTCCTCACCTCTAGGAGGGCACAGTCCTTGCGGATATCGCAAATGAATTCTTAGATGAAAAGATAATCCAAATACAAATCAATCTACCCTAATTAATAATACATCAATGAGTGAATAATTGGAAGAATCCATATAGCCAACTAGCTATATATTGGGGTTGTAACATATTGGTTTATGATGATAGAAAAATATGAGTGGAAGGAAGCATGGACTCATAAGGATTTGAAATGAAATTTTAATACTTAAATGGCTCGACATCTATCGATATGCAATGTACCTGTCCTTCATGAACGTATTTCATGCATTGATGTAGTATTGAAGGGACACATCTCATTTTTCTCATCCAAGGTATTCCAAGGAGTATATTGTACGCCATGGATCCTTACAAGATGTGAAACATGGTGTGCAACATTTTGGCCCCTAATTCAATGGGCAAAACAATAGTGCCAACTGTGGAATACAAAGCATTGTTCGATTCTTTTAAGGTGAATGATGACTTGGTTATATGAGATGGAGGAAGGTTCAAATGATGAAGGGATGATATTGATAGAGGAACCGGTGTCAATTAGCACTCTTTTAAAGGGCTTCTTGTCAATAAGAGCCATAAAATGCAATGGAGGTTCGATTGAGTCTGATAATATTGGCATAATATCAAAGTCATAGAATGTGATGAAAGGCTCCATGCATGTTTGGATGCTCCCCACAAAGTTGTTGAAGGCATTAGGATCTTGAGATTGCAATTCGATGGATTTAAAAATATCCATTAATACCTCCTGATGTGGGGGAGATTGTTGAATTAGCTTGTAGATTAACAATTTAGTGGAATTCATCTTTAGACTGGTATTTAATCGACTACTCAATGAGATGATTGGTCATGGTGGATAATTGATGGGTGGATTTGGAGGATTTGATTGGCTAGGGATATGGATAGGCAACAAAGGATTGGATGAAACTTGGATGGGAGGTGACGTGAAAAGTTGTGACACACTTGCTTGAGGTGGTTGCTTTAGATTTTGTTGGTTGTTTCTTTGACCTCTAGTGACCACATGGATGGCCCCTACAAACCCTTGGTATTGTTGGATATGATTGACTTAATTAGAAGGAGTTTTAGTGGTATACCCCCTACAGTTGGTTGCACCTCCTAGTTATGAGGAAGTGGTTTTTAAAATTTACCAATATTTTAATTTTGTTGAGCGAGGGGGTTGTCAAGATTGATTGCCCCCAAGTCAATAAGGTCTTACACTGTTGAGTGCCAACACGGTTAATTTTGTCCTAGGTTTGTCACATCACTCTTCATTTAAATTTGTCAATCCAGGGAACTCATAAGCTTGCGAAGGGTTACGGGTAAGATTTAATCACACTACCATTTTCGAGATGATCCGATCAACCACTAAGGAGGGTGTTTGATATAACATTAATAAATTCATCCCCATTTAATAAAACTAAAACATAAATAATAATGCAAAATAAAATAAACAATCAACTTGCATGAAATGAAATTGCATAATAAAATAAACACACTCTAAGCTTAGCCTAAGAAATAAACATACTATCATGCAGAATGAAACTACGTAATTAATCTACGAGGGGAGGAATACTGTCTTGGAGTGGGCCCAAGCTCCATACAGATCCCGCCCGATAAACTCACAAAGAAATGCTACTTTGACAAATGCTTACGCTTTATTACTGATGGAATATTACATACATTAAGAATCTCTAACTCTTTATGATATTATATGATCTGATCTGATATATATACTGCTATATATCAAGAAGTTTATGTGTTTATATAATACACACACAAAACTTCTTGTGATAGTTATGTTACAACCGGTGTCTCGATTCAGCCTAAATTGGGACAGTTTTTTGCTGGAACCGACGTACGCTAAGCAACTTTGTGTCGTTTCCTTGTATTTGGATAAATATTACCTCATCATGGTTTGGTATCATAAGTTGTTACGAGTCCTACCACTCCAGTCGGGACAACTCGTCCAATTGCGGTTTCCCACAGATGACATGGAACGGTGGTCAATAGAGTCCTTCTCCAGCCGGTTGGTCAAAGCGCATCATTCGGATGTTGGCCTTGGCGAGGTGCCTACTTGGTAAGGTGCCTACTTGAGTAAGGCACCTACCTTGGTAAGGTGCCTACCTAAGTAAGGTGTCTACCTCAGTGAGGTGCCTTCCTCGGTAAGGTGCCTACTTCAGTAAGGTGCCTACTCGATAAGGCACATGCTTTCTTTTACCTTTGTTTGACTTAGCAAAACCGTGCCAGGTCCACATAGGACCTCGACTGAGAAAAATATGACAAAATCAGGGAAATAGCTACACACAACACACTTCACACACAAATTAGATAAACACATGATTTTATTAAATACATACATAATATTTCATAAAAATATACAACTTATGATATAATGCCATGCAAAGACCATTAGTACATATATAAAAATATGAGCATTTATGGTGCTTATCATCCACCCATGCCTAATATGTGCCACATCCTTGTGGCACTTGACCTGGTAGCCGCATCCATCACATAAGTTGATGCCTTCTATCTCCTTCTCTTACTGGTGGTCATGACTCCTTGCTCTAAAGCTCCCTTTTCTGTTGAGGGATCCTTGTCTATTGCTGGATATCGCTGGTCTATACACTCCTCTGGCTGTGTTAACTAGGTAGGCCTTGGCTTCTGCTCTGCTAGCTATACCTTCAAATCTAGCTCGGTCTGACACTTGTTCTGGATGCTACTACTATTGTTACTTCTCCTCCCTGGAAGGCTACCTCTACCTCATGCCATAAATCATCGAATTGGGACTGTGGCAACCCCAATGGAATGTTAGAGTCATCCCCGTATCGAAAAACCACACTGGCCCTAAACAGCCAAAGATATTCAGTGTTTAGGCTGGTGTTCTCCTCTACAATTGTCGTAACCTATGCTTATGGCCTGAAGATCCCTTGTCTCTCCAGCCATTTCCTTATCTTGGAGGGCCATCCCGATGATGAACCGTAGATCTCCCAAAATTGGTCTTTGGTTGTTGGGTCTATAAAAATGCCTGGCCCTCTCTCAGCCCTTTTCACCATCTTCCTTGCCTTCTTGTCTACCTTGAGCTCCCCTAGAATTTTCTTGAATATCTCCTTTTGCTCTGTTAGGGTAGTCAACCCTTCCTGCCATTCTTAATCCGAGTGAGGATCAAATTTGGCAAAGGTAACTCTTTTCTTGGTGGCCTTCTTCTATGTTGTTTGGAGGTGCCTTCCTCTATCTTCATTATGGGAACGCAATAGTTTGTGAAGGAGAATCTCTCCTCTTCTCCTCAAATTCAGAGTCCTGCCCTGAAGGTCCCTTGTCATCATCAATGTGAATAATGGGGTTTTTGTCTGAAACACATAATTCCCTTGCTCTTCTCTAATTTCCTGGTTGGAGGCACCCAAGCCTTCTCCGACCTCTAATTCCTTGTATCCAGCATCTGACCTGGCTACTCCAGGTGAGATGATTTTTTTTGGCGAGGTCAGAGAATTCATGGGTATTTCCATCACCTAGTTGGTTTGGGTAGAGGCATCTTGCCTCTTCACTACCCTAGTCTGCGGCTTCTGGGTCACTGTCTTGAGCTGTTGAATCATATGTTAAAATTGGTCAATGGCAGCATTCAATTCCTGAATTTTTCTTGTGGTCATTTCCTTGTCTTTCTCGAATAGTGCCTTGTCAAATTTTTCTCGACGTGGTCCTTGGAATGATATTACAATCCTGCTAGAGGCTGTGGGTCCTACGGACTGTGAGCGACCAAATTATACAGGGTTTGGACCGCGATGTCGACCTCTGTATATTCCTCATCTAAGAGGATTAGGCACCTTCCTCATATTTTCCCATGATCTATGTGGCATACTATGGCCTCTAGCCTGGGAATTTTTGGCCTATTCTCCACGTAATTGGGTGGAGTGCTTTGATCTTCTTTTGCAACATCTAGTAAATATTGAGGGTATTCCTCCTCGATCATTTCCCCCATTTTGGCATCATGCCCTGCCTCAGTATCTTCCTGCTTTGTGGTGTTAGATGGTTCAGCCCTATGTTATTCTACATGCCATATTAGGGCCGTAATTAGCCCATGGTGGGCTAAGGCAAAGACTGCCCCTCTTTGGTACCGTGATGCTTCATCCTGTAGGGCTTTCACTAGATAATAAGGGACATTAATTTTTCTCCCATGCATCAGGTGACTCATGAACCACATGTGGTTCGCATTCAAATGTGAATATTTCTCGGTTCATATAAAGAATCTTGCGACCTGCTTTAAATTTTTTTTCAAGTGCATCAGGAGTTTTCACTTTGGAATTCCTCCTTGGTTGTAGGGAATTTTCCCTTGTCCGAAAAGCTCCTCAGTGCATTTCCTTGCCACTCCATATTTGTACATGCATTCTCCCATTAGGGGGAGGCCAGTGACCCGAGCAATGTGCTCTAGAGTGACTGGAATTTCCAGTCCTTGCAGCCAAGCAACTTCTTTACTTAGGCCAAGGACGAATTCCTTTGCTGCCCCCACATCCTATTCTTGGCTGACTAGGTGGCAGTAATCCATCCATTCGACCGTTTTGAATTGAGTGTGGATCACCCCCCTAATTCCTTCAATGTTGCTAGGCTCTTGCTTCCTAATTGCATGGTTCGTCGAAGGTCCTCCCATGGTTAATTTCCCTACTTTATTCAAGCTCTGTAAGGTGCTTTCTTATAGAGTGAGGTGCCAGCCTTGGGAAGTCATTTCTATCTTGGGATTGGTAGGGTGCACCACCCGAATTATTTTTTGACACGACGTATTAGACATGGGGGTTAATTTTTTGTTCTTGTGCCAACATTATTCACAAGAGTATATTAAATGAAAAATTACATATATATAAAAAAAAGCATACGCATACCTGGTTGATAATTTTTGAGCTATGTGGAGCATGCTAATTTGGTACTTGGTGGGTTATTCCCCTTGGGATGATTACATCACCTTGGGTACTGCATTTTTGGCTCGCTTAGAGGTCCTTCACTGAAGATGCGGTAGATCCTCTTGGTTTCAGTTGGGACGCATGTCTTCTTGGATATTGGCCTTGCATGCAGGAATCTCCACCAATGATTTTGAAATATGTTCGTGTACCTTCCATCATGTGAGATGATGTTATTCATCTTCGACCGCTCCACTACTACCACATTTGCACATGTGATTATTTATTGGGCGCCTACTTCAGTATGGTGCTAGAGTCGATCCTATTTTGGGTAAGGTGCCTAGGTAAGGCTCCAGTAAGGCACTTAATCCTACTAAGGCACCACCTAGGCACCTAACTTAGTAAGGCGCCCATAAGGCACCTAACTGAGTAAGGTGCCAGGGTAAGGCACTTTTTTTGACTGATATATTATATATATAGTTTTTTTTTTAAATCTTTTGGGGGTGGCTTGCCTGGTTGGGTAAGGTGCTAGAGTAAGGTACCGCTATTTTGGAGTAAGGTGCCAGGGTAAGGCGCCGCTCCTCTAGAGTAAGGCACCTGAATAAGGTGTCATTCTCCCCAATGCTAAAAATTTGTCACATCCTCGTGACAACCCCCCTTTCTAATATATATATATATATATATTGACAAACAGGGCACTGCTCCTCCTGAGTAAGGTGCCGCTACACCTGGGTAAGGTGCTGCTTCTCCTAGGTGAGGTGCCCGAGTAAGGCGCCGCTCCACCTGGGTAAGGCACTGCTCCACCTTGGTAAGACACTGCTCCACTTGGGTAAGGCACCTTAGTAAGGTGTTGCTCCACTTGGGTAAGGCACCTCAGTAGGACGCCACTCCACCTCAGTAAGGCACCCGATAAGGTGCCACTCCATCTGGGTAAGGCGACCAGTAAGGCACCGCTCCACTTGGGTGGGGTGCCCGAGTAAGGCACCACTCCACCTGGGTAAGGCACCTTAGTAAGGCGTCGCTCCACTTGGGTAAGGTGACCGGTAAGGCACCACTCCACCCAGGTAAGGCACTCGATAAGGCACCACTCCACCCGGGTAAGGCACCCGGTAAGGCACCGCTCCACCTGGGTAAGGTTCTCGTTATTTATTGCTAAAATTTTAGCGGTAGTTGATGTGTCGTGTGAGGTTGATCAGGCCTCTTAAAATTATTGTCCTGCAATGTTAGTGTCCATCTTGTTCAAGCATGGGGATGTTTGATGAGGAATTTAGTGCCCCCCCATGCCTGAATTATTACTAACCTCCTAAAGCGCAGGCATGTGGATGCTGAGATGATCTAGGCCTTATTTTCCAAGATGCCTTTTGCACATACAACCAGGCCACACTCCTGCAAAAGAAAATAAGAAAGAAGATAAAAAATATAGTTAAACGAGATCCATTCCTGTTAGGCCCTATCTCTTAGGATACTTGCAGCTTGCATGCGGGGCATTTTCCCTGTGAAAAAAACACACCGTTATCTAAGAAAAAAAATAGGAAAATACTCTACTGGTTTTGGTGGACCTCCTTGTGTCCACTAGGTTGTTGAGAATTTTGGGGAGTTTCTACTCTGATGGAGTCTCCTCCATGCCTATTCTATCTTCTATCATCAATCCCTTGGATGTATGGTATGGGCATACTCAGTGGCCATTACCTGTTAGGATGGTATTGCTATCATCGATCGTCTTGACTCGTATCGCACCATTCTTGATAATTTCCACCACCTCATATGGTCCCATCCATCTCTGCATCAGCTTACCCTTTCGTTCTTGGAACCTGGAGTCGTACAATAACACCTAGTCACCTTCTTTGAAATGTTTCTTTTTAATGTGGTGATCATGCCACTACTTCCTCTGCATTTGCACAATCTTTGTCCTATGTAAGGTATCCATGCAAAATTTGTCTAACTGGTTTAGCTACCAAATTCATTCTTTCTGTTCATCGTCCAGGTTCAAGTCTAGTTCGATCACTGTCCTGAGTGTCTTCACTTTAAATTCTATGGGCATCATTGCATCTTTTCCATAGACCAATCGAAAGAGGGTAAAACTAGTGGTCGATTTCCACATTGTGTTATATATCCATACTACCTCCGGTAATCTTGCGGCCTAGTATTTCTTGTGCTACTATACTGTCTTTGTCAGGATGTTCTCTATCTCCCTGTTTGTGAGCTCCACCTGTCCATTTTCTTGTAGATGGTATGGGGTGGTCCTGTTATGCCTAACCATCTATTGCTCGAGTTCCTCAATTAATATGGATGTGAATTGGGGTCCTTGGTCTATTATGATTTACTTGGGTACTCCAAATATCGTAAAGATGTGGGAGAACAAAAATTTGGTGACCATCCACTCCTTGGAGTCCCTTAGTACCTGGACCTTGACCCATTTGGTGACATTGTATGTGCAGACTAGAATTTATCTCTTCCCAATCGAAGGAGGGTTTATGGATCTCACAAAATCCATACCCCATTTGTCAAAGGGCTCAATGTGCACATGAGGCTATAGGGATATTTCATCCCTGTGGGTCGGCCTGCCCATCCTCTGGCACTCATAACATTAATTGGCATAGGTGACTGTATCTTTGAACAGTGAGGGCCAAAAATACCCAGTCTGCAATACCTTATATGCGGCCCTTTTTCTTGAGAAGTGGCCACCACAAGGTTCATTATGGCAGGCCTTGAGTATTTCTACATATTCCTGCTCGGCCACACATCTTCTTACAATTTGATCAGGCCCTGTTTTGAATAGAAGACCATCGATCCATTGGTATGATGCACTCTTTTCAATTACTACTTACTTCTCCCATTATGAGAGGGTAGGAGAGGTTCTACCGATGGCCAAATAGTTGGCAATGTATATGTACCATGGTGTATGCTCACTGATGATGAATAGATGTTCATCCAAAAACTGGTTCTCTACTGCTATGTGATCTACTGGTATCAATCTAGACAGGAAGTCTGTAACCACATTATCTTTCTTGTGCTTGTCAATGATGGTAATGTCACTCCTGTAGCAATAGAAGCCACCTGATAACTCTACCTCTAATTGCTGGTTTTCTCATCATATACCTAATGGCTGCATGGTCCGTGTGGATAAATATTTTATACCCAGTAATGTAGTGGCAAAATTTGTTGATGGCGTGTATCACTACAAGGAATTCCTTCTCCATTACCGTATAATTCAGTTAAGTCCCTACAAGGTTCTTGTTGACGTAGTAGATGGCATAGAATTCTTTGCCATCCTGCTACCAGAGGACCACTCCAATCGTGTTATTGGATGCATCATAGTATATGTAAAATGGGATCGACCAATTTGAGCCCCGTAACATAGGGGCAGAGATTAGCTTATCCTTTAGTGCTTGGAATGCCTGCTCACAATCTTCTATCCAGTTTAATTCTACTTCTTTCGTCAGTAGATTATGTAGAGGTTTGGCAATTTTACTAAAATCGATGATAAACTGCCTATAGTATCCAACTGAGCTGAGGAAGCTCCTTACCTCCCTCTATGTTTTTGGGCTAGGTAATTCCTTTATCACCTCTATATTTTTATGATCCACATTAATCCCTACTACTGATAGATGATGCCCTAAAACTATACCTTCTCGCATCATCATGAAACATTTTCATTACTGAGGAATAGGTTATTTTCCTCACACCTTCAAAGTACTTTCTTCAAATTTTTCATCACCTCCTCAAATGTCTCCCCATAAAAAGTGAAGTCATCCATGTAGACTTCGATCGATTCTCCTATCATGTCTAAAAATATGCTCAACACTACCCTTTGAAAAGTGGCCGATGCATTGCATAGCCCGAAAGGTAGCACCCTGTATGCAAATGTTCCCCATGGGTAGGTGAATGTCATTTCATCTTGGCCCTCCTTTGCAATATGGATTTGATTGTACCCACTGAATCCATACAAGAAGGAGAAATATTTTCTCCCGAACAATGTGTCTAGCACATGGTAAATGAATGAAAGGGGAAAATGGTCCTTTTTAGTCACCTTATTCAGCGACCTGTAGTCAACATAGATCCTCCATTTCCTATTATTCTTAGGAACCACCATGAGTGGTGATACCCATTCACTGTCTGATATCGGGTAAATGAACCCTACCATCAGGAGTTTCTATAACTTGGCCTTGACAATTTCTTTCATGGCCAGGTTCATCCTTCTCTGTGGTTGTCTGACGGGGGTCAATTTTTCTTCTAGATAGATGTTGTGAGTGCACACCTCTAGACTAATTCCCTTCATATATGCATAATCACACATGAATGCATGTTGGTGTTCAACTAGAAGCTCCTTTAATACTTCCAAATGTAAGATGGTCAACTCACAACTAACACTCAACATCCTGCTAGACCCAACGTCGATCTGTTTGGTATGGTGGTCCTGAGCACCCACCAACAGTGACTCAGGAATTGGAAAGGAGAATTCTCCATGGAAGAATCTTGAAATGACGCCATCTTCCTCGGATTCATCCTTCACTTCTATAACTACCATTACTAACTAAAGCATAGATAGTGGCCTGTTCTCCTGTATTTCTTCTTTAGGTTCTCTCAATGTGTCCACCGATTGGGCCAAGGGAGATATTATCAATATCTTAACGTTCTAGCCATCTGAAATGGTCATCATCCTGTCACGACAGCTAATGTAAGCATCAACCGTGGCCAACCATGGTCTCCCTAAAATAAGTGGGTAACCACCCAATCCAATTTTGGATTGTAGCACCAAGAAATCCACTGGGTATTCCCATGCGTCGACCGTTACTATGACGTCCTCAAGCATCCCTTCTGGTGCCACCATTGACCGATCGACCAATTGTAACACCATCTTGGTTTGCTTCAGATCGGTGAGCTCCAACTTCTGCATGGTGTCTTGTAGCATTATGTTAATGGCTACACCCAAATTGACCAATGTATTTGCCAATGAGTGTCCTCCTATTTTCACTGTCAATACCAGGTTGCCTAGATCTGTATATTTCGATTGATATACGTTCCCCATCATTAAGTCCACAAAATTTTTGATGAATGGCTACGATGGGCATGTCTCGATTGGTGAGATGTACGCAAGTACTAGCATAATCGATCGGTATCCTTAGACATATTTAATTTATTGCTTTGGTGTAGATGGGCATGTCTCGAATAGCCTAGAAAAGTAGAATGGCTACGATGAGATTTTTTAGGCTTGATAGGATATCAAATTCAAGTTGCGTTGGCCTCTTCTACTCTTGCAACCGATGAGGGAATGGGGCTCCCATTTTCTCAACAACTATTTCTTCCTCCACCTCCTCTATTTGAGGGGAGTCTTCTACTTCCTCCTCCACTTCTACTAGAGGAGGCGCTTCTACTCCTAACTGCTTGCCTGATCTAAGTTGTATTGGATTACAACTAATATGGTACATAGGATACATCTCTCCTTCTACCTAGTATACTGGCTAGTTTACCTTGTTATTTGGGTTCACCATCGATTATGCTAGTACTTGCGTACATCTCACCATACGTAGGGTCGATAAGCCTTGCTAAGATGGTCCTTGCACCATGTTTTGTGGAGGTGTATTCCACAGTCTGTGGTTCCTCCATGGCTACTGATATGGAGTCCATATTGGATGACTGGGAAATACCATTCCTAAAGGCATGTTCATCCAGGGTGGTGGTCCCCACCATACCATGTTGGGTGGTGGAGGTTGCCCCTATGGCATATATGGTCCTCCTCCATAAGGTGGCATCCCCATTGGCATATTTATCATAGGGGCTTGCTGCAAATTCCTCCGATTGCCTACAAAGTAGGCTTTGACTATGTCAACCTCTTCATTGGTGTTGGGAAGATGTGGGTATAGTCGAGTTTTGTGATCTTTCTACCAAACCATACATACTCTGACCTTGTTTTCTAGGTAGGCATTCCTGGCATGCTTCCCTCTGCATTTGGGGTAGAAGTAGGTTGATGCTGCATCATTCTCCTACTTCTTCTCCAGCAACAACGTGTCAAGCTACAAAGCTAGAGAGGAAAGTACGTCACTCTTAAAGTCATTCAAAATGTTTCCTATCTTCGCCTTTGTGACTAACGTGGTCACTTTCACTATTCTGGAGATTGGTTTACCCCTCATTCGTGTGTAATTTTGGCACAATTACCGGATGTCTTCCAGGGCATGCTGATAAATGTCTCCTCTAGAGATCATATTCAAAGCTTCCAACGACTCGTTGCTCACTCCCCTCAAGAAAATACTCTTGAGAGAATTATCCCCCAAATTTGCATGCGGGGATCGTTGTAGGTTAAAATTAAATCTCTCCCAAAATTCCTCCAGGGATTCATCCTCCTTATGAGTCATACTGAGGACTTCTTACCAGGAGTCCCACACTCTATCGAAGTCTTGATACTGCTCCAAAAAGAGCTTCTTCATTCCATCCCACGTGGTGAACTGCTTGTTTCCCAATCCGATGAACCATCATAGGGCTAAGTCATCTAGTGTGGATGGGAAGAGCTTCAGCTTCTGAGCATCTGATTTATAATCCATGGAACTACACAATACATCAAACTTGAATAAAAATAGGTCAGGTTATTCGATGGGGTATCCCCTGAAAGTAGGAAGGTGGGTAGGAGAAATGTTCTTCATTTTGGCTTCTCCTACCCCTTCCTCTATAAGGAAACTAAATCAAGATGAGACTTCTTCTTATACCATTTTTTAGGAAATGTGGTCTCTATTATGGTGTATATAGCCTCTCGGTCGTTAAACACTCTTTTGGTCAAGGCGTCTAAGTTAGCTGGTACTATAGTCTAATCCTCTATGACTTTCCATAGTAGGGCTTCCTCTGAGGGTGTCCTCTTAACAATGGATTCACAATGGTTTGTTCCTCCCTAGGTCGGTGAGATGAGGAGGCACTTTGCACAAGGATAGGACTCTTACTCCAGTGGATTGCTGGTGATGGCTTGGGAGAATCAAATTCAAATTCTAATTCGTCTACTAACTTCGAATGCTCTGGTGGGCTTTGCATTATGAAATGACCGTCTGGTCCCCTCTTTCTTGGCAGAATCATACAAGGTTGGATTGAAGGCATTCAAGGGGTAGTGCAATTTAGCCTACTAGTGATGCTTCCCCAGAAATGATGCCAAAATTTTTGGTGCCAACACGGTTAATTTTGTCCTAGGTTTATCACAACACTCTTCATTTAAATTTTTCAATCTAGGGAACTCGTAAGATTGTGAAGGGTCACGGGTAAGACTTAATCACACTACCATTTTTAAGATGATCCAATCAACTACTAAGGGGGGTGTTTGATATAACATGAATAAATTTGTCCGCATTTAATAAAACTAAAACATAAATAATAATGCAAAATAAAATAAACAATCAACTTGCATGAAATGAAATTGCATAATAAAATAAACACACTCTAAGCTTAGCCTAAGAAATAAACATACTATCATGCAGAATGAAACTACGTAATTAATCTACTAGAGGAGGAATACTTTCTTGGAGTGGGCCCGAGCTCCAGATATATCCTGCCCGATAAAATGACAAAGAAACACTACTTTGACAAATGCTTGTGCTTTATTATTGATGGAATATTACATGCATCAAGAATATCTAACTCTCTATGATATTATATGATATGATATGATATATCTACTATTATATATTGGGAAGTCTGTGTGTTTATATACTACACACACAAAACTTCCTGTGATAGTTTTGTTACAATTGACATCTTGATTCAGCCTAAAATTGTATAGTTCTATTACTGTAACTGGTGCATGCTAAGCAACTCTACGTCATTTACTTGTATTTGGATAAATCTTGCCTCATCATGGTTTGGCCTCATAAGTTTTTGTGCATTCTACCAATATATCTAGGACAACTCATCCAACTATGGTTTCCCATAGATGATGTGGAATGGTGGTCAACAGAGTCCTTATCTTGTCGGTTGGTCAACACGCATCATTTGGACGTCGGTCTTGGAGAGGTGCCTACTCGGTAAGGTGCCTACTTGAGTAATGTGCCTACCTCGGTAAGGCACCTACCTGAGTAAGGCACCTACCTTAGTAAGGCACCTTCCTCGGTAAGGCACCTACTTTAGTAAGGCACCTACTCGATAAGGTGCATGCTTTATTTTACCTTTGTTTGACTTAGTAGAATCGTGCCAGGTCCACGTAGGACCTCGACTGAGCAAAAGATGACAAAATTAGGGAAATAGCTACACACAACACACTTCACACACAAATTAGATAAACACATGATTTTATTAAATACATACATAATATTTCATAAAAATATACAACTTATGATATAATGCCACACAAAGACCGTTAGTACATATACAAAAAAATATGAGCATTTATGGTGCTCATCATACACTATCTTTAAATGAATGGCAATTGTTAATGTCATGCCTATTTTGCCTATGATAAGGACAAAATAGACGTTCTCAATAATGTTTACTACATTTTGCGGGATCATCCGGTCTAATTTTGGGTAAAGCAAATTTGTTCATCTCATACAACCTTCTAAAAATGGAAGCATATGACTCGACTAAGGGGGTGTGTTGGCAATTTTATTGGATAAACTATCACCGAGGACAATTTTCCACAACTGCCACTATGTTCTGTATGGCTTGAGTTTTTGAGAGTACTACATGATAAGTAATTTGTTGTGGTGTTTTTTACATGGATTGTTGTTGAGCCATTATCGGATGGCTCATGACCACTTGATTAACTTGATTGGGCTGAGTAGTTGGGGTAACCTGTGTTGATTTTTTTTGGCCAAAATGGTTGCTTTTATATTGGCCCTTATTTTTCCTTTATTTATTTTTAGGCTTAATTATGCCTTGTTGGATTTTTATCTCATCAATGATACTAGCCTTAGCCTAAAAGGCTAGTATACACCTGGGTGAATCTGGATGGTGGTTGGGAATAAACAGACTCCTGTTGTAAAGTATAATCCTGTCTAGGTGAATTGGAGACTGGCTCTAAGATATAGCTAGAAGACTTCATGAGAGCTTTTACTCTTGCCATGTCTATGTGGGTAATATGGTGGTCTATTGCAAGGGAGCTTGAATCTTCTTGGGGCATAGCCATATGAAAGGCTATGGATGACAAGGAATGTGAGGGTCCTGTAGGTAAATATACCTGTGTCACATTTAGGGATTCTACAACAGAAGTGGTGGGGAAGGTGAATGAAGGTTCCATTTGATTATCTTGATTTAATGCTTTTTTCTATTTTCTTGTTAAGACAATAAAGCAAATAAATCAAAATATAGATTATGTAGTAAACTAAAACACCCAATTTAAATTTCACAATAAAAATAAAAAATCAATGCTAAGTTTAACACATATGTCTTACCTCATTCATTGATTATCTCATTTTAGTGTGAGTTCATTTTATTAAGTTCTAATCTTGTGTGTTTGAAATGTGCTAATATGAATTAATTAAAGAAAGGTAAAAACTATGGCAAAGCTAGGGCAATGAGATTCTTGCTGGTGATGAATTCTAGCAAGTTTGCTTGAGGGTGACCTAGGGTTTCTAAGGGTAGATATTTATGGATGGAGATGAAAGGCATCATCACCAAATCTCAAGCAATGGTTGGTGATGAAATCCAATCACTACTATTGAATGTGAATCATGCAATGTGTGGTTCTTTTTAAAATTTATGATTTTCTATTATTTTTAAACAATGTTAGAAAGATAACCACTTTAGATGGTCTAAATCAAAATCCACTATTCACAATACCAATTTCTCAAAAGGATATAGATTACACCTCTTAAAACATGATCTAAACATTTGGGGGGTTCATCTATTCCTCTGTATGGAATCACCCAAGTACGGGGATACTCTTGGTATATGAACAATGTTCCTACTTATACCTATAAAAATAGAAATCTCTAACCCTATAATGCAAACTAATTATGCAATTTCGATTCACATGCAATCATAATGCATTTTTTTTCACACAACAAAAAATCAAAAACTTCAAAATAGAATATATGGATGGATGCAAATGATCAATATAAATCCTAAAATGCATGCTAATATGAATATTTTTTTTAGATTAATTAATGAAGTTCTTTTTATCTCAAAAACCTAAAAACTATATAAAACTGACAAAATATGTAAACATAAAAGTTAGGGTTTGGATAGTAGACTTACAAACGACCTATGTATCTACTCTAACTCTCTGTAAAATACCCCTAGGACTTTTTGAAATGCACCTGGGCAATTCTGGATAGCCCTCGAGCGCCACTGGGCATTTTGTGCACCTTCAGAAACTTCTACACACTTGTAGAAACCCTAGATCCAACTAAAACTGTGAAATCTACACTTCTAAAAACCTTTCAAGATGACAAAAAATAGCAGGTAAATTAGTAAGGTAAATTATAAATGAAAACCCTTAGGGGGTCCCACCGTGATCGCCATTTGTAGATACAAAAATGCAACACCAAATAATGCAAAATAAATTGAACATAAAGAAGCCAGAATTACAGAATGAATGATCTTATATTAATGGGGAGAGCCTAAAAAATCCATTGTTACAATGAGGATCTTTGAATCCTTTTTGATACAAATTTACAATGGTTAGGGTTCTTAGAAACCCTAACAAACAAGGACGCTGGTGTCTCCAGTCGTGTCCTTGCTCCCAACAGAAGTGAGTGGGCTTCTAGTTATCCGATGTTGGGCCACTCTAGATTAAACAACTTTCCAATGCTGATGTAACACCTTCAGATTTGCACACAATAAACAAATTAGTAATACTTATGAGGGCTCCACAATGTGAGACCCTCTATAAACAATAGTAAAACTCTAACTATCTGCTATAAATAAAATTGATAGAAATAAAAGTGCATAAATGAAATAATAAATAATAAATAATAAATAATAAATAATAAATAATAAATAATAAATAATAAATAATAAATAATAAATAATAAATAATAAATAATAAATATAAATAATAAAAAAATAATAAATAATAAATAATAAATAATAAATAATAAATAATAAATAATAAATAATAAATTTACCTTACGTATTTTTTATCTTCTGATCTATGATATTTTTTACAATGAATCGGTGTGGTGATGCCCTAGCATCACCCAAAGGCTAGTAGGACCTCAAAATCCTTATGTAAAATGCTCGTTGGCACTTAATGACTGCATAAAATACCTGTGGGTGCTCGAGACTGACAAGGAAGCACCCAGAGATGCTTGGCAGTGGAAGTGAAGCACCCATAGGTACATGACGATGATAGAAAGTACCAAAAGACATTAGACGATCGAGGAAAGAGTCTGTAAAAGTAGATTTGGCAAAGGGAGATGAATGGCAATGGTTGCGAGGAGTTACGACGAGCGAATATGGAGGTAAAAGCACTCAAATACTCTAAAGGACTCAAGATGAACCCTCAAGGAATCCAAGCACTTAGGGAATTCGGTGACTCAGGAATCTTAGGGGTTAGAATGTAGGAAGCTCAAGGAATTCAAAAACTTAGGATGAACACTCAAGGGTTGAGCCATCAAAATGGCTCCTATTTATAATCCAACCTAGGGCATGCTAGGGTTTCAATGACACTAATCATGTAGCTAAGATAAAAGCACATCAAAGGGTGGATATTGGATTTAGAGTGTGGCATGGATTGATGTGGATGGTGTTGGAAATTTTGAGTAGTTTTGTTGTCATTGATGTCAAGAGAGTATTGTTTCAATTTCGTCATCATTAAGGACATCAAGTGGTTTTTCCAAAAGACAAGGAAATGGATAAAAGAAATAGGATATAATATTTATTTTGAATATTATATGTCTAAGGTGGCCAATAGCTTGAAGATCCAAGGAAGGATAATAATATTATAATATTTTATATTATAATATTTCGGGCCAAATAACAAGGTGAAGAAAAACAAGGTTCAAGTTGAAAAGACCCATGAGCAGTTTGCAAAAGATTTAATTTAAATTAAAATATTTTAATCCTTGATTAAAATTTTAATTCAAATTAATAAGGAGTGCCCACGGTTTTTAAATTTAATATTTAAAATCTAATTCGAATTTTAAAATTCAAAATTGGCCAATGTGTAAAAGACAAGAAGCATGTGTATTTACAAAGGAAATAATTCTCATTTCCTAAGACCTTGAATATATAACTTGGAATGCAATGCTAAGGAGATAAATCGTGCATTGCTTACCTAAGAGGAAGAGAAATTTGCATTTCGATGGATTGGAGGCAGACAAGTGTGTAAGGGCAGTGAAATGGATAGAAAGTTTCATTGGAAATGGTAGCGCAGGTGGCAGTTGAGAAAGAGCTAGGGATTTGCAAGGAAGAGATCATGGGTTCGATCCATGTGATTGACGTTTTGCTAGAGGAAAGAGACATTCATTTCATTTGACATTTTTGTGAGGTGGCATATAGAGGGGATCGTGCGCCTATGGTTTCATGTGGGCACGTAGCCCACTTGGTGACCTAGATTTGGGCTAGGGTGTTGGAAAGGCTACGTCGTGTGTTTGAATTTCATCGAAGACATTTTTGGTGGGCAGAATAAATTAAAGGTATGCTATGCACATTTTTATTTCTCCAAAGGTTTTGAAATTCAAAAATTTCTTAGAGGGTTTCATGAGTTCTAAAAGGTAGCTATGAGTTTTTGAGGGAGTTATAAGGTAAATTAAATTAAAATATTTTATTTTAATTTTTTGGTGATTGAAATTTATTTTATAAAGTTGGAGTTATAAGGTATGAAAAGAAAATAATATTTTGCATCTTGAAGTAAAAGCTACATTGTGATACTTACGTTTTGTGAGTTTGGAGATTATAAGGTGTATTTAAGATCTATTATTTTTGTGTTGAAAATAATTATTGGGAAAATATCTACAAGGAGATTTTGAGAAATATTTTTGTTATCTAACCTTAGTATTGGCAAAGAAAATTTGATTGTGGTTAAGATAGGTTTTGAAGACATATCTCCATAAAAAAAAAGGTATGAGCACATCTTCCTATGAGTGAAATATTGTTGGATTGAATATTGTGAAATACAAGGTTGGAGTGAAAAGGATTGTTTGATAAGCATTATTGGAAATATTTGAGTGAGTGTTCATATGCATGATTAGGGTTTGTGAAAGATCATGAGTATCATTGTTATGTGAAGTTGAGTATAATATTGAACCAGGGTTTGTGAAAGAACTTGTGTATCATTGTCATGTGAATTTGGAATCATCTTGAGTCAAGGTTGATCTCCATAGTGAGAGTTGTTGAAAGCATTGTGAAATACTTGTCTAGGGTTTGTAAGCAAGTTGTGTTTCATTGAGTGATTGGTTGAGTGGAGTTTATTGAGCATAGTTGATTGAAAGTGTTGGAGTGATAGTTCAAGTTCTGTGAAACAAATTGTTCTTTATTCTAAATTGATTTGAAGGAGAGTTTGAGAGTGATTGAGTGTTGTGTGAGTGTGAAACATACTAAGTCTCTAACCATTATCCATATGTTTCTATGGTTAAACTAGAGAGTTTGAAAGTGATTAAGTATTGTTGTGAGTGTGAAACATATTGAGTCTCTAACCATTATCTATATGTTTATGTGAGATTAAACAAGATTCTATGTGAAACTTGTTTGTGTGATTGAAAATATTTTTTGTGATAGATTGAGTTGAGTTGAATAAGCTTTTGTGAAAGCTAGTGGATAGATTTGAATAAGTCCTAGAGTGGACTTCAGGACAAAGTTAAGCAAGCTTTTGTGAAATCTTATGAGCATATTTGAAGTAAGTCCTAGAGTGGACTTAAGGATTGAGTTGAGTAAGATTTTATGGAAGCTTACAATACAGATTTGAGGTAAGTCTTGGTGAAGACTTGTGGACATATTAGTGTGAGATTTTGTGGTAGCTTACAATGTATATTTGATATAAGTCTTTAAGAAGACTTGTGAGTAGAGTTGATTGATTGATTTGTTCAAACCTTGAGTTAAGGTTTGGTGTAGATATAACAGAGTTTATTTATGATTAGATCAAGCTTTGTGTTAAGGCTTGAGGATAGAGTTTGGTGCATATTTGAGGATAGGTTTATGCTAGACCAGAGACATAGATTGAGCAGATTTGTGCTAGATCGAAGGACTATGTTTAGTGTAAATTTGAGATAGATATTGAGCAAATTTGTGCTAGATCGAAGGACTATGTTTAGTGTAGATTTGAGAAAGATATTAAGCAAATTTGTGCTATATTGAAGGACTATGTTTAATGTAGAATTGAGATAGAGCTAATATCAAGCTTTGGATATGATAGAGGAGAGGACAATAGTCTCTAGTGGATAGAGATCCATTAGCCAAGGTAGTGAGGAAAGAGGTATTCTAAGTGAGAACAAGAGTCTTATGTGGAGAGATATCCATAAGCCAATGTAGTGGAGGCAGTAGTCTTCTAAGATATCACTAGCCATAGTGGAGGAGAAGGAGTTCTCTTGTGGATAGAGATCCATAAAATAGCTGAGGGGATTGGTGTCTCTTGTGGATAGAGATCCACAAAATTTATTAGGTTATTGGTGTCTCCTTTGGATAGAGGTCCATAAATATTGTAACAGGGAAAGATTACCAAGAGAATTGTTGAGGAAATTTTATTGAAATATTTTTTGCATGGATGTAGCCCACATTGGGTGAACCATGTTAAATTGGTGTCCCTATTGTGTGTGATGATTTGTGCATTACTTTGATTACTATTTTTGATATTGCCATTGATATATTAGATAATATTGTTTGAGAAAAGAAAATTAAAAAGTGGTCTTATACTGCTCACCCCCCTTATCAGTATAAGCTTGTGTTCTTCAATTGGTATCAGAGCAGGTTGGTTCAGAAGATTTTAACAACTTGAAATAAAATATCACAAGAACACAAATGGATTCTCAGATTAGATCCTTATGGAATTTGACACCATTGTTCGATGGGAACAATTATGCAATTTGGAGTATGAGAATGAAGATTCACCTAATGGCACTAGGGAATGAAATCTGGTAAGCAGTTGAGGATAGATACATACCACCAGATATTCCACCTACAGATAAAGATGGTAAGCTCCTACAACTGAATAATTCAAAGGCAATGATTGGAATTTTAAAGGGTCTATATGAAAAAAAGTTTATAAATATTATGCATTGCACATTAGCAAAGGAAATTTGGGATAAGTTGAAAGGTATATATGAGGGAGATAAAAATGTCAAAAGGGTAAAGTTGCAAAATTACAAGAGAAAATTTGAAGACCTAAATATGAAGGATGATGAAAACATTGCTGCATATCTACTTCATGTAGATGAGTTTGTTAACTCCATGTAAGGACTTGGGATTAAATTTGAAGAAACATATGTTTGTGATAAGATTTTAAGGTCACTCCCAAAAAGGTATAGTGAAAATATTTCAGCTATAGAAGAGTCAAAAGATATTGAAATTTTGACAAGGGATGAATTACATGGAATTCTCATAGCTTTTGAGATGAGAATAAAAGAGGAACCTATTCCCCATAAATAAGCATCCTTCAAAGTTACAAAGAAGACAAAGGGTAAGAATTCGGATTCAAGCAATGAGTTATATAGTGATGAAGAAGCAAATTATGGCAGAAGAAATAAGGACTCGATAAAGTATACAGGTACAAAATTAGTTAGATATTTTAATTGTGGTAAATATGGTCACTATGCAACTGATTGTCCAAAAGCTAGAAATAGTAGTGAAGATGAGAAACAAGATCATAAGAATAGGGAAGCAAGAAAACACAGGTACAAAAATAAAAATAGGGAAGGACAAGGCAAATAAGGAAAGACGTTTTTCCAAAGGCATAAGAAGATTTTTTATGCAAACAAGGCAGGTAAGAGTTCAAGTGATAGTGATGACAAGTCCTCAAATAATGAAGAAGAAGAAATTCTATTTTTGGCAAAAGAAAAAGAAGTGGTTAGAAACAAGTTACCAATAATTCTCAAGTGTTTTAGGTGTGGTAACTTTCGTCATCTTGAAGATAGTTGTACAAGGAATGAAATCAGTTTTAGTGAAGATGAATATGAAGATGCTAGTAAATGTCCAGAAGAAGAATGTCTTCTTATGACAATAGAAGAAGAAGGAAGTGCTTCTAGTGGAAATAAATCAGAAAGGAATAAAGATGATTTTGAAAACAAAAGAATAGAGGAAGAATAAGAAAAATAAGAGGAAGGAGAAGTTGATCTTGAGGGTGAGCTTATTTCTGCCCTTGATGCATTAAGGAAGGTGAGAACACAAAGCTCAAAACTCAAGCTTCAATTTAAAGAATGTGATGAAGAGAAATAAAATCTTATAGAAGATATAACCAACTTAATAGCTACGACAAGGAGATTTAAAGAGAAGTTAGAAGCAAAGGTTTTAGAATATGAAAGGTTAGAGCATGAAGCAACTTCATTAAGAAAGGAAGTAAAAGAGTCTAAAGACAAGTTACATAGGTTTGGGAGAAGCTCAAAGACCTTGGATAAGATTATCAAGGTACAAAAATCTTCATAAAAAAAATAGGTCTTGGTTTTGAACAGGTACAAAGAGAACAAGTAGAGGAGTCAATCTCAAGTTCCAAGGAAGAAGAAGCTTCATAAGAAGAGAGTGTAAGAGATAGTGAGACTTTTGAGGAAGTGTTGAACAATAGAAAGTTCTAAAAGGAAAGGAACAATGCACAAAGAAGGAACATATGGAACAAGAAACAACACAGGGTAGAAGAGACTACAAGATCAATGGGGTCAAGGCAAGGTTTCTTCAATGGACGATGATTATCATATCATAGGTTTGGGCACAAGACTACACAGTGCAGGACACATGAAAGACAAAAATATGGGAATTTTAGAAACATCATCTCTTTCAAGGGTATTTTCACTCTTGTAATCAATTTGGTCATAAGGCAATTAATTGTAGGGTTCATGACAAGAATAGATATGGCTTCACCAAGAGAAACCCCAAGATATTTGCACCTTTAAGGAATAACAACATTAAGTGTTATAAGTGTAATAATGTTGGCCATACAACAAAGTGGTGTAGAGCAGAATTTCTAGATACAAGCATGGACATGAATATTCAAAGGAACCAGAAGTATCAGTTAAGGAAAAGGTGGACAAAGGTGAAGAGCAATGTATACTAGGAGTAGAGATACTCCCAACCCAAAATTAACCACCTCAAGAGAGGAGTTGGGGGAGGGGCTAAGCTAAGAGTCTCATATTTAGCCCCAAGCACCAA
The DNA here is from genome assembly GCA_028583015.1 of Wollemia nobilis. Classification (NCBI taxonomy): domain Eukaryota; kingdom Viridiplantae; phylum Streptophyta; class Pinopsida; order Araucariales; family Araucariaceae; genus Wollemia; species Wollemia nobilis. The sequence continues at coordinate 6,671,350 of JAQPPZ010000377.1, read as the reverse complement.
AAGTGGCTCTTTGCCATTGATGACAAATGGGGAGAGATTTGAGTTAGGGGAAGAGAATTCAGTCAGGGGGAGCAGTTTCTCAGGGGGAGCTGTTTAAAAAAGGAAAAGAAAAATGAATGGTTAAAAAAAAGGGGTTGCCATCAATGACAAAGAGGGAGATTGTTGGAAATTTTGAGTAGTTTTTTTGTCATTGATGTCAAGAGAGTATTGTTTCAATTTTGTCATCATTAAGGACATCAAGTGGTTTTTTCAAAAGACAAGAAAATGGCTAAAAGAAATAGGATATAATACTTATTTTGAATATTATATGCCTAAGGTGGCCTAATAGCTTGAATATCCAAGGAAGGATAATAATATTATAATACTTCGGGCCAAATAACAAGGTGAAGAAAACCAAAGTTCAAGTTGAAAAGACCCATGAGCAGTTTGCAAAATATTTAATTTAGATTTAAAATATTTTAATCCTTGATTAAAATTTTAATTTAAATTAATAAGGAGTTCCAAAGATTTTTAAATTTATTATTTAAAATATAATTCAAATTTTAAAATTCAAAATTGGCTGACGTGTAAAAGACAAGAAGCATGTGTATTTATAAAGGAAATAATTCTCATTTCCTAAGACCTTGAATATATAACTTTGAATGCAATGCTAAGGAGATAAATCATGCGCTGCATTACCTAGGAAGAAGAGAAATTTGCATTTTGAAGTATTGGAGGCAGAAAAGTGTGTGTAACCAAAAGAACTGAGTAAATAAATAACGAGAATATAGAGAAATGAAATTGCCAAAATTGCTTTCTTTATTGATCTTTGATACAAATGTTACAAATGAATTTTGAATTGTCCCAAGTGTGTTTGGGAGCAATGTTACATTTTTCCCTCTCTGTATTTTTACAAATGAATAATATGATGGAACAGGGATCTTCCAACTCTTTGCAAGAACTCGTGCTCTTCGTTCTTCCAATTACAGTCCAAGGTGAGTGGGCTTTGGTATCCGACAAGGGACCACTCCAGCTTCAATAGCTTCTCCAAAGTACCTATCGCCTGCACACATTCAAACCGACAAAGGGATCAGTAGCACCTGTATATTTGATCAATAAAACCAATGCTATGCATAAACCCTGAGCAAGTAATCGTACAAAATAAGTGACATAAGCATTTAACAGATAAAAGCCTTGCTAACAAATGAATTCTTTTATTAATCTTTGACGTTCGTGTGGTTTTTGTGCTCAAGATTGTGGAACTACGAACACATGGTGGTGGGATGGAAATCATGAACCTACAGTTATAAAACCATGGATGAACATTTTTGACTATGGAATCATGGACGGGCAGTTTCAACTGAAAAATAGATTACCTCAAGATTTGAACCAGTAGTATGAAATGATGTTCATGTTCGTAATTTCTCGCTGGGTTTGGATTGATTTTGGCAACCTGTCGGTATGCAAATTCAGCTCCCCTTTCTTGGTGGAATAATGGTTCCTTTATAGGCCTCTTGGGGTTTTGGATGGAAGTGGGAGGTGGCAAGCCCAAATTTCCAAGTGGTAAATCTAGAATGACAGATGGAAGGGGCAGTTATAGTGAGTCACTTAGTGTGCCTCACTTAACTGGGGTGATGTGATTGCAAGTGGAGTGGAATGTGGGATCCTGTCCTATGTGAAGGGACAAGGAAGACAAAAATGGATGAGATGTGGCATGGGTGTTGAGAATATGTCCCATGTGCAAAGACAAGGGGACAAGAGTGGGTGAGATGTGGCAAAGATGTTGGGTGAAGTGTCCAGGACACATGTCCAGTGGGCAAGTAGGGTATCCTAGGGTAATTTTCCAGATTTAATAAAATTTGGAAAATAGGATAATGTGCTGGATTTTATATCCCTAAGTTAGCACTTAGGCATATAATTTAATTATGCAGCATTTGGTGGTGGGATGGTAAATGTGACTTTGAAGGTGTTGGATTTTGGTGTCTACAATTGCCCCTTTTTGTACTACGTTGTGTACAACACAATGTGGTGCAAAAACTAATGACACTCAACTTTTATTTGATGAATGGACTCAAATCTCTTTGGTGTGGCAGACTGAATGATTATTGTAAAATAAAATTTTAATTGTGTGCTTACCCCCTCAATTGGTGTGTGGGTAATGAATGAGACCCAATAGCCAATTGAAAGTGTATTTTTCTTGCCCCAAGTTACGGTGACCTCTGTTTAGTTGATTACCTTTGGTTTTTTGACATGCAAGTAATGAAGTAAAGGAACCAATCACCCTAGGCGCATGTCCTAGTGACTGTTAGCAATTCCATTATGTAATTTGATGTGGTTGTAATTTTACCATTTTTTGTAACCTCACGGAGTAGGCGTTATTTTTACCTTGGATTGTTTGCATAGAACACCAGTCTGAAAGTTTGGAGTATATATGTTTTATGTTTTCTTTTTGAGAACCACATTTTTGCGGTTATGCATATCTGAAACCATGGATGTGTGATTTCAACATGTTAACTGTAGGTCTACGTTTTAGTCAGCAAACCGTGGATTTGCGTTTTTGTGTGTTCTAGAAAATGTGGATGCTCATTTTTTACCACAAATTGTGGCTATATATAGGCTAGATTCCTAATAATTTTTATTGTTTTCTAGTCGTCATTAGCTGATTAGTTGAGCGAGATGAGTGAGATGGAGATTGGATAAGGTAGCAGTGGCAGTGGTGACGGTGGTGGTGTCTCGACTAGAGCAGAAGGTGGTGTCTGCTAATCCAAGGTTGGTGGTCTTGCCCTTTAGTTTAGGTTTCATTTATTGTTTGTCGTGTGTTTTTTTTTTTAACTAAGTGGGGCTAGTAATGAACATTTTTTTTTTTTTTGTTTTGTTTTGTTTTTGCCTGTTGATTTTTGATCACCTAGGGGTAGGTGAAAGTTTTTTTTTTTTATTGCTTGTTAATGCATTTCATGTTTGTTTGCTTTCCAGGTGAAGCTCTTGGATGCTCGAAATAGATGGCCAAGGACTATTTGAAAAGTGCAGAAGGCACTTTCTGATGATGATTGGACCTTCCTCGAGATTGTTGGTCTAGATGGTTGCGAAAGTTGGGAACCGTTCAAGTTGAGGACTTTTCAGCTTCCTACGGGGGAGCTCACTATCACTCTTGATGACATATACCGCATTTTCCACATTCTTGTCAAGGGTCTTGCCATCCGAGTTGGCCTCGACAAGGAGGTGTTGTACCCTATTTTTGGTGAGCTGTGGGATGTAGACTACAACAGGGGTGGTATTACATGCTTGGATTTATTTACGACTAGCAGTCTTGGAGCATTTATGACTTTCTTGATGTATATATTGAGAAACATGTTGTTGCCCAATTCCATGGGATCGAGGATCCCATGGAACCAGGTGCCTATTGTTCTAGGGTTGATAACTGATCCTTGATGGTTGATTTGGGCTCCCACTCTTCTATGTCATATTTATAGTGAGTTGTATGAGGTGAAGAGGTAGGGGTGGAAGGGCCTCGATTGCAGCTTGATGCTACAGATCTGGTCTTGGGAGCATATAATTGTGGGACAACCCATTGGTCTACCTTGTGCCTATGATGCTACCTATCTTCACGCTTACAGATGGCTTCTTAGCGAGGAGCTCAGTCATCCAGTAATGGGGGCATCATAGTACAAAGATATTCTTAGATCATTGACTAGGGATTTTATGAGTTGGCACCCATGGAGGGGCTTGGATTGGATGACTGATGCGATAGAGATTCATCGTATCAGGCGAGTTTGATGGGTCATTGGTGCTCATCTCAAGGAGATGGAATACATTTAGTTCAGTCAGGTGCAACACTAGTTTGGTTTGGTCCAGGGTGTGCCTAATGCACCTATGACCTATATGCGATAAGGAGATGAGTTGGGGTTGCCTGTGACTCTTGATTTTTGGAGTGTTGATGACCCTATCGATGATTCTGACATTGAGCTTATTGACTTGGATGAATTGGGTACCACACCTGAGTATGATGCATGGTTTACCTCTCAGTATTATTGGACACCTAGTGCAATTTTTAATGATGAGGGGAGTGGTGATGAGGAGAAGGTAGGAGGGTGGGTTCCTTGGTCGACAAAGCATTGACGAGGTAGTACTTTGAGGGCTGAAATAGCTATTGATGTGCAACAACCAGAGGAGGTTGGTGGTGATGGGGGTAGAGAGGGGGATGCCCCTCCTTGGAGGACATAGGTGGATTGGGGTATTCTTTAGGCTGAGCGAGACAGTATGGAGTTGGAGGTGGCTTGCTGAAGGGCAAGTTGGCACTATATTAGAGCGAGGTGACTCGCTTACCGGCTAAGGTGGATGGACTGTGAAGTGGACCTAGTAGTGATGCTATCGCTACTAGGGATGCAAATATTGCTAGGCTTGGGGGTGAGGTTTATTGACTAGAGGGTGAGCTCAGTCGTTTACAGGAAGGTTCTAGTGGAGGCAACACTGCAACTTCTATTGCTGCTCTTTGAGCAGAGATTTCTCAACGGGTGGCTCAACAAGGTCTGACTTGAGGAGTCTATGCAAGCAGGCTACCTAAATTGAGATGGTGGAGAACATATTGCATGAGTGACATATTCTTTTACCTGTTCCTCCTTCATCGTCAGTGGCTACTACTAGCCGAGGGATCGAGACGAGTCACAGGACTCATCGATGGACTAGCTCACATGCTGCTTCATCAACACAGGGTTCTCGGAGGGATGTTGCTGGCACCAGTTAGTTGTGGAAAATTTCTTTTTGTATTTTTTTGGCGTATCTATTTTTTTATGAGCCTTAGTGCTCTGATGTATACAGCCCGTAGGAATTTTTTACCATGAGATCTTTCATATTTATATATATATACATGGCTTTTGTATTTTGGTTGTCTCTTGTGTTCTTTTTGTAATGCTAATGCATATGTATGTTTTATTGTAATGCCTTATGATTATGTACGTGAATGCAATATAAATATTTATGTTTCTACTCTAGGAGTTACTATTCTTTATGTGTGTGTTATTGCTCTTTTTATATCAATGATTGATGCAAACTAATATGAAATATGCAGTTTAGTTGTTTATTTGTGCAAACTATATGATGGAATGTTTGTTGTTCATGTGATATTTTATAGCTCATATTTTAATTGGCCATTACTTTGTTCATTGTTGAAATTGTGGGTATCCAACTTGGTGCCTTTATGCGGGTGATCTATGATGGAGATTGTATGTGATCATGGAAGAACATATGGATGCTGATATGGTTTTTGATTTTTTTTTTGATAGTGAAGGATATTCAAAGACTCAAACAGACTAGTGTTATCAACCTAACTTCCTTAAAAGTTGTCTAACTTTATTTTGGACCAATATGTGTGGAATTGAAGTTCATTTACTAAATATTGAGCATGGTAATGATCCTAAGCAATCAAGAACTAGTGTGTATGTGAAGTTCATTTATCCATTATGAGTAAATTGGGCGTGACCTATTATGGGATTTATTAAGAAGTTAGCTTGCCCATATGTGCGGTCAGAGGTCTCCCTTTTGGGAGAGAGACATGTCACCTCACATGATCTTACTCCACTGCCAGTCAAGCATCTATAGCCCTGATGGAGGCTTGCTCCATAGTCAAATGATCTGATATTTAGGCCCTGGGGATGACTACATAACTTTCTGAGGGAAATGTAGTACGATCCTTGCAGCTTTAGGGATTTGTGGTGTGTGCATGTAATTTGTTAATTTTGGATAGAGCTTTGGGGAATTGGATTCTCAACCGAAGTGTGATAAGAATGTTATCCTATCCTTACTACTCTACATTTTATTTTATGTTTGGAGAGCAACTGTGATAGTGGTGAAAACCACTATTTTTTATTTTTGGACTATGTTGCATGATAGGACAAGCGAGGAATACCTCTTTTTCACTTCAAGGTGTCTCCCAAGTTTGGCATTATCCCTTTCTAACTCACAATATTTTTAAGATGTGAAGAAGTGTGTTTGGTGCAAGATTTCTTTTGGAATAAGTTGACAATACTCAAGACTTCATTATTGTGAGAAAAGTGTTTTGGTCTCAAAGAAAATTGAACATTTTATGAAAGTTGGTTTTACACTAGAAATGGTTGAGTGACTAAAAACTTGATTTTATGACGTATGGGAAACCTATATGGGTATAGTGTATGTTGAATTGCTTAAATTCCTGAGGTGGATACCCCCAATTATTGGAACTTGTTTTTCTTTGGCCATATCATCACCACTACAAAAGATCACTGAACGTGGGATGGGATGGATGCAAGTATATTTATTTATTTATTATTATTATTATTATTTTTGTAATGCAACTACATGCTTATGATATGTTTATTGCGATGCAAATGTATTGAAATTTTGTGATATGAATAATATCTATTTGAGATGCAAATGCAATGTGCGAAATGTATGTAAATATTATATACAATGTTTAATGTATGCAATGTATGCCAATTTTTTTATTTTTAGCCGTGTATATGTATATACATATATTGCAAGTTGATTCATGCATAAAATACCTTTAGGTGCATTATTTTTAATGGCTCTAGTTCCAACTTCCCTTCTAAGTTGGCAAGTCTATATGTTCCTGGTCCCAAATTTTGCTTTACAATATATGGACCTAACCAATTAGCTGCAAATTTATCTCTCAAGTGCGGCAATGCATTGGTATTTTGTTGATTTTCTTTGAGCACAAGTTCCCCTACTTGAAATTCGTGAGGATGGACTTTTGCATTGTAAGAACATTTGATTCTGTCTTGATACACTCACAAATTCTCTAAAGCATTAATGCAATTTTCATCAATAAGTGTTAATTGTTCAAGACGTGCTTGTATGGCTTTTTTATCATCCATGATTTCTTGTAACACTATTTGCAAGGAGGGAATATTGAGCTCAAGGGGTAATATAGCTTCAACGCCATAGACTAGTGAAAATGGTGTTGCTCTTGTTGCGATTCTGATGCTTGTTCTGTAAGCCCATAGTGCCAAAGGAAGTTGAGTATGCCAATCTCTATGATTTTCTTTGACCAGTTTCTTAAGAATGGATACCACTGTCTTGTTTTTTGCTTCAGCTTACCCATTTGCTTGTGGGTAATAAGGTGTTGAGAAACTGTGTTGGATATTGAATTTGTTGCATAAGGCTCTAACATCCTTATTCTTAAATGACTTGCCATTATCAGAGATGATCTTAGAGGGTATTCCAAAATGATAGATAATATGCTGAAGTATGAACTCCACTATTCGAGGTCCAGTCGTAGTGATCATCGGAATTGCCTCAACCCATTTTGTGAAGTATTCAGTAGCAGTTATGATGAATTTATGTTGTCTTGAAGAAGCAGGTGATATTTTACCAATCAAATCAAGGCCCCATTGTGAGAATGACAAAATACTTTGAATGGATTGTAAATCTTGTGATGGTACATGAGTTAAATTGGCATGATGTTGGCACTTTTGGCATTTCTTGACATATTGACAACAATCAGTCTCCATGGTTGGCCAATAGTAACCCATGGGCAATATTCTCTTTGCAATGGCCATTCCACTGAAATGACCACCACAAGTACCATCATGGGCTTCTATTATAGCTCTTTCTGCTTCAATTGGATCTAGACATCGTAATAATATTCCATCATACCCATGTTTATACAACATGTCCCCCAAGAGAGTGAATCAAACTACTTTTTGTTTGAACGTTCTTTTTGCAGTTCGTGATATTTATATTGGGAGTGTTACAGACTTGAGAAAGTCTCTTATATCATCAAGGTGAGAATTGTACGATTCAGCATGTATCAAACATACATTCTTCTCACCTATAGATTTTGCTCTTTTAACTGATGATTTGGACACTGTTGTTATGATTAGCGGTTGTACTTCTCCATGTTCATTCTTAGGGATGAGGGATCCCAAAGAAGCCATTGCATCCGCAAATATGTTTTTCAAACGGGGTAAGTTATTAATTTTGTACCATTCAAACTTTTCTAACAACTTTGTTGTTACTTCATGATATTGCTTTAAAATTGGTTCTTTACATTGATATTCTCCTTTTACTTGGTAAACAACTAGTTGAGAATCACCAAAAATGCTTAGTCTTTTTATGCCCATTGCTATAGCTGATTGAAGACCTAATATTAAGGCTTCATACTCTGCATTATTATTAGTGCATGTGAAGTCAAGTTTGAATGATAAAGGAATTAGTATTCCTTCAGGTGTATAAAACATGACTCCCACACCTTGTCCTTTTTGCACTTAGATCCATCAAAAGAACATTGTCATATCTGCTTCATCCTCAGGAGGGACTAACTCTTCTTGTTCTGTGATAGAGAATACTGAATCATCTGGAAGCTCAATGATTAGTGGTTTATCATTATGTAAGGGAGCTTCAGCTAGCTAGTCATCTATCACCTGACCTTTTATGGATTTTTGACTGATGAATTCAAGGTCAAATTTTGTTAAGAGCATTATCCATTTAGTTGTACGGGTGTTGTTGTAAGTGCGAGTCATCATGTATCGCAGAGGATTTTCTCTAGCTATGACATAAGTAGTGTTGCTTAGCATGTAATGTCTAAGTTTCTTAGTGGCGAAAACCACTGCTAAGCACAACTTTTTGACATAAGCATATCTTGTCTCGTAACTTACCAAGGTTTGACTGATATAGTAAATTGCTTGCTCCTTATGATTTTCATTCTTTTGTGCAAGCATTGTCCCTAGTGCAAAATCTATTGTAGAGATGTATAGGTGAAAAGGGACTCCTGTGTGAGGCGGCATAAGAACTGGTGGTGAAGCTAGATATTTCTTTATGTCATCGAATACCTCTTGAAATTCAGTTGTCCAAGAGAATGTCACCCCCTTTTGTAGCAAGCGGTTGAAAGGCCTGCATTTATCTGAGAGTTGTGCAATGAATCGTCAGATAGATTGGATCTTTCCTTGTAAACTACGCAACTCTCTCAAGTTCTTTGGAGGTGGCATCTCTATAATAGCTTTTACCTTACCTGGGTCCACTTCAATGCCTCACTTGGAGACAATGAATCCTAGAAGCTTTCCAGATGTGACACCAAATACACACTTCTTAGGATTTAACCTTACTTTGTGCTCTAGCAATCGATCAAACGCTTTTTCTAGGACTTCAATGTGCTCAAGATGTGTTTTTGATTTAGCAATCAGGTCATCTACATAATCCTCGATGATCTTATGCATATAGTCATGAAATATGTACGTCATAGCATGTTGATATGTAGCTCCTACATTCTTAAGTCCAAAAGGCATCACTCTGTAATAGAATGTACCCCAGGGTGTTGTAAATGTTATCTTGTGTTGATCTTCGGGATTAATTTGAATTTTGTTGTATCCCGAGAAACCGTCCATTAAGGAAAGAATTTCATGACCAGCACAAGAGTCTACTAGTTGATCGATATTGGGCAAAGGAAAATAATCCTTTGGACACACTTTGTTTAAATATCATAAATCAGTGCATACGCGTATCCCTCCGTTCGGTTTACGAATGGGTACCATATTTGAGAGCCATTCTGGGTAATCAATTGGGACTATGAAATTTACATCCAATAACTTTTGTAGCTCTTCTTTCACAAGTAATGCAATTGTTGGATGAATTTTTCTAAGCTTTTTCTTAAAATGTTTAGCATCTGATGCTAAAGTAAGGTTGTGGATTACCCTCTTTGGGTCTAATCCAAGTATGTCTCTATACAACCATGTGAACACTTCTTTATTTCTCATCAACGCATTTATCATTCTTTTCTTCTGCAAACAAATATTTTGCGATTTTGATAATTTGGAGATTATCCGCATCTTGGCTAAGGTTCACATCTATAGATTCTTCAATTAGCATGTGAGAACCTTCCTCTAGCTGATGTGGATTTGGGATGAGGTGGATATCATCTGCCACATTCTCAAATGTCTCAGGGGCTTCTCCTTCTATTTTAGTTTGAAAAATTGAGTTATTTGATGATGAAGATTGTTGTGGAATATATGCATTTGAAGCATGTAGAAATTCTTCGGACAAGATAAATTCGGTAATGGATGGTGGATATGAGATCCTGTCTATGTCAATGAGGCTAGTGTCGACATGAATCGGCTTTGCCAAATTGTATGGATTGCAAAGTGGGGTGAGCAAGTCAACAAAAATCATATTGACTTGATGGAAATGAGGTGGCTACAATTTTAGAGATGATGACTCATTCTCTATAGGTTGCAACTGACCTAGTGTGTGTGTTTGGTGGTGCTGCAGGAGCGACCAAGGTGGTGGAGGAGGTTCTGGTTCAGGACTCTCATGCTTTTTGCTTAGCTGAAAGAGAGTGCGGTCTATTGGGAACTTATTTTGGTACCAGTCATCTCTCTGAATAGATTCTGCATACACCACTTCCTCTTGAGGATCTTCTACTATATATTTGAGCCCTTCAAGATGTGCCTCTTCTCAGAGTATTTCCCTAGATTGCTTTTCGTGAATATGATTAAGAAATATCATTTTTATCTCATATTCATAATCATCGTCACTTATCCAAAAGCCGTTAGCATTGGTATGAGATCCCAGAACGAGTGGCATGTAATCTGGCCTAAGGTAGGCCATCTCTATTGGATCTTCGTATTATGGTCCTTGCTATAAGGCTTGCTCTAGGAAAGCTCCAAATACATGAGGGTAAAAATTTTAGATTAGGTACTCACCATATATATCATCATCCTCATCATTAGGTTCATCCTCTTCGTCGTTTCCTTCTTCTTCTTCACACTCAATGTCAAGTTCTTGGAATGCATGATTAAGAGAAGATCTTGCGATGGAAGGTCTGTAGCCTAGACCGGAGCGGTCATTTGGATCTCTATATTTCAGCTCAATAATGTGGTGAGGACCTTGTTCATGTCGTCCAAGTCCATATCCTTGCCAATTAACCCTTTGAAAATATCTCATTGGGAATGTTGGGTTAGATAAATAATCAATGTCTTCCTTAAAATTTTGTAAAGGGTCCTCCTCCCGAGGAGATGGGTCAGATGATGAATCGATCCCCCCATATATGAAATTGATTGCATTTTATGGGGAACCCATTCTGTATATCTTACCTATTGCTAAATTTGGGTCACGAGGGTGACCATAATACTCAATAGGTGGTGTAACTGTGACACTTTCAATAATATACTCGCCAATACTAGGACTGGTAAGATGTATTGCAACTCAGGAAAGTTGGGAGGTTGATAGATCGGTGGATGAAGAGGGTTCTTCTGAGCTAGCTTGTGGCTCTAATGGATGTGGTGGATTTTCTCTAATAGGTGGCCCTATTTGCGAGACTACGGGTTGTGATGTTTGTGGTTTGCTAATGGATGGAGTGGGTTATGATGTGAATATGAATGGTATTTGTCTATTTGGTAGTGTGGTAGATGAAGTTTGCGGTTAGTTGGCAGGATGTTTAGGTGTGATTGGAAAATGATATGCAGTTATTGAAGGTTGAATTGAGCTGACACTTTTTAATGCAAAAGTTGGATCAACTATGGGCAATTCTTCTTGGATGGGGGCTTTTGATGAGGTGTTACTAGGTGGAATGGTCCTGATGTTGAGTGGTTGGATGGATAGGTGTGTTGATGGAAGCAAGGGCTCATACGAGTTTGAAATTAAGTTGCAGTACTTGAAAGGTTCTGTGTCAGCTGGAATACAATGTACTTTACCTTCATGTACATACTTTAAGCATTGATGCAATGTTGAAGGTACACACTTCATTTCCCTAATCCAAGGGTGTCCAAGCAGTATATTATATTGCATTTCTCCTTCCAATATGTGGAAGAGAACATGTATTGTTTTCACCCCCATGGTGATAGGGAGAACAACATTTCCCATAGTTGAACATAAAGCGTCATTAAAAGCCCTAAGAGTGAAGGTGGATGTTGTGATGTGTGATGATGGGATGTTGAGTTTTTTCATTATAGTTGTGGTGATGAGGTTGATGGAGGAACCGATATCAATGAGAACTCTCTTGAATGGCTTCCTATCAATGTGAGCTACTATGTGCAATGGTGGATCGGGTGAATCTACTAAAATTTGCTTTTCCTCAAAGTCATAAAATGCTATCGAGGGTTCCATGCACTTTTGCACACTTCCTACGAAGGAATTGAATGCATTGGGGTCTTCTACCTGTACTTGGATAGACTTTAAGATTTCCATCAATGCTTCCCTATGGGGTGGTGACTATTGTATTAACTCATAAATTGATAGTTTTGCTGAAGCAATTTTTAAAATTTGGGTTAACCGACATCTTAAGGTGACAACTTGGTGATTATGAAAAGGTGGTGGTGGAATGGTTGGTCCAAGTTGTATGGGCATATTTGTGGGTTGTGTTGATATAGCCTGAGTCATGCGATTTGCTTGTATTTGTCCATGGGTAACTATACTGATAGCCCCTACAAAACCTTGTGGCAATTGAGACACATAATTAACCTAATTGGAAGGAACTATAGAATTTGATGCTCCCATAGGTTGTTGATTTGCCTCATGATGTGGCAAAGGTGTCTGATAGATGCCTAAGTTTTGATTATTATGGGCTAATGGTTTGTTAAATTTGATCGTACCCACTTCCAATAAATCTTGCACAATACCTTTAAAACCATGACAACCTTCGATGTCATGTCCTCTTTGTCTATGATAAATATAAAATATGTTCTCTTTGTAGCCTTTTGTATTTGGTTTGTTAGGATCCTCAGGTTTCATCTTCGACAATGTAAAGAGTTTTTTCGCATACAACTTTTGAAATACTGATGAATATGGCTCTTGTACTGGTGCGTAATTTCTCTTTGGCTTAAAATGATGTTGTTGCCTTTCTACAGGTTGTGTATGATTTTGTGCCTGTTGTGGGGGTGGAACCACTTGATAATTCAATTGTTGCGGTTGTTGTTGTTGTTGGGGTTGTTGGATTTGTGCTTGGGCTAGTTGATTTAACTATGGTTGTCCCAAGACTATCTGGTTAACCTGCATGGTATTAGATGGACCGTGGTTATTCCCCTTTTGATTCTTATTGTTCCACTCTTTCTTCTTAGGCTTTATCTCACCTTGTTGAATTTTTATTTCTTCTATAACCTTTTCTTGGGCAAGTGCCTCATCGAATGTTCTATACTGTTATAGCTGTAGTAATGAAGAGATGGGTCTAGCACAACTCTTTGTGAACATTCATGTTATCTATGACATAGGGAGGGAAAATGGTAGCTTGATCATGATTGCCCTCCATCGATTGCCAAATTCATGGACCGATTCATCATCATATTGTTTCAAATAAATTAAATCAGTCAATGTGGTTTGCTTTCTGATATTTAGGGCAATTTTTTCCAAGAAATGGTCCGCTAGTTGCTCAAAGGTAAATACACTTTGATGTGGTAGGTGGTTGTACAAGTCTTGGGCTTCTCCACCTAATGTCTGAGGAAATGTGTGTAACATGAGTGCATCATTGCTCTTGATTCTGAAGCATGCATTTACAAATCTAGTTACATGTTCACGAGGGTCCTCTTCCCCCTTAAATTCAATCTTTGGTATCTAAAAATCTATTGGATATGGTGGCTCAGGCATCGAAGCATGAATAGGATGATTGAGTAGTTGCCTTAAAGTTGGATTTTGGTATTGCAAACCTAGAGTTTGCATGGCAATACTATCAATATGACTCTGTAAGAACTAGTATCTAGGATCATCCATAGGGTTGGCACTCAAGTGTACTTTATGCTGTTGGTAATGGGGTGGATTGTATGTAAGTTGCGGGTGATAAGGTGTGGTTGGATGAAATGTGTTATGGTAAGGATGTTGATAGGGGTTATGATATGAATGGGGTGATGGAGGTATGATGGTATGTTGACCTACTGTATTAGCATATGGATGTGGAGGTTGATTATGAAACATAGTGGTAGATGGAGGGTGCATTACCCAAGATGGATCTTGGATAAAGGTATTAGTTTGGTGAGATATAGGTGGAAAGTTGTTTTCAATCCCTTGCAAATTTTGGTTAGGGTTAGGATTTACGTTGCGGTTAGCGTTATCTAAAATCATTTGCTGCAGTTGCAAGAAAGCCTACTACATAGCAATTGCATTTGAAGTAGGGACCGCCACATGTGATGTGGTAGGCTAGGCTGGTTGTGAGGCAACCATGGTAGTGGAAGTGAGTGGGGGGTAAGTAGAAAAGGGTATTGCCACTGAATGTGGTATGGTATGAGATGTAGAACCTATGAGGGTAGTGGGTGGAGTGGATGTTGGGGCTTGCAAAACAATAGGGATTGTTTCATACAAGGGATTGGTGGAAATGGTTATTTGTTGAGGCAATGTGAGGGGTGGTTGGTTGGATGATAATGGTTGGTTAGCCAGTGCTACAACAACCAACTCAAATAGAGGATTTGTGAAGACTTGTTCTGACTATTGTGGGTAAGTGAATGTGGATTCTTGTTGTGATGGTGGTATGACACGGGAAGGGATGGAGAGTGGTGGCAATGATAGGAAGACCATTCCAGCTATGTTCAAGTACATTCTAATAGTATCCATGTCTAGCATGGTGACACGACTATCCATCACTATAGGAGGTTCACTCCTAGGTGTCTCAGGTATGGCTATGTGAGTGGCCCTATGCATGATGTCTATGTCCGTATTAGGGGCACTACTAGAGGCCCCACCATTAAAGCTTTGGGATATAGAAAGGGGCATGCTTACTTGCCCTACCACCGAAGTGTTAGGGGTGTTGCTAGAATGAGATGCCATGGGGGATGACCACTGCCTTTGGCTTGACACTAATTTCTTAGTCTGACTACGAGTCACTACCATACGCTACTATGTGATAAAATACCAAGTGCAACTATGTGTCTATGTAAATAGAATGACAATACAATGCAATACAACACACAAAGCAAACAAACACACAAAGTTTTTGGTCCTAGATTTTTTCCAGTTTTGATTTTTTTTTTTATTGTTTGAAAATAAAAAGACGTGTGCTCAATGTTTTTCCCTAAATGAATCTAGGATTTCACCTGTATACTCATAGCTCGACAACCTGGCTATGAAATCCAGGTCGCGTAAAACCCCCAAAGTGTGGTAGTGAAAGTCCACACCTGGGCAGGGAGCACAGGTCCTACCAGTACTCACCCAGTCTCACTTGATCAGCATTATACTCTCCGAAGAGAAATATATGCAAATTTTCCAAGCTACGATGGTTCTTGGAGCCGACCTTGGCCAAAAATCAGGGTACAATGTTGGTGGTTCAGTGATGAAATCCAAACCCAACGGTGATGAAATCCAACTATTTTCCAACATTTATGTGAGTGTGTGGTGGTTTTGTTTAATTATTGTGGTATGCAAGATTACCATGCAATTTATTTTCAATGCCTAGATGTAGGAAAATAGAAAAATAGGAATGAAAAACAATAGATCAAGGGAAAAAGTGCCAACTTCAAGTCCAATCCAATTGGATTTAACAGGGCTAACAGTGGGTGTGTAGTTAGTTCTGGTAAACCACGGGTGCGTGATTTTCCAACCGCATGTCTGCGTTTGGGATATCCCAACCACGGATGCGCGGGTCCTTTCTACTAACAAAAATAGAATGAATTTTTAATAGACCCAAACCTAAAAATAATGTCTAGGTTATTTCTAACCCGAAAAATGCAAAGATGACCTGTTTTCTATTTATGTGAATGCATATTTTATTTTTTTATGAATTCTATCTTGGGACCTATATGCAAACAAATGGCAAACAAGACTGAACTTCTAATTTACCCTAAGTGCAATGCTAAGAACAAAATTCAAATAAAGAAATAAAAAAGAAATGGAAATCAAAGGATACAGATCTGTGATCCTATCGCTGCTCCTTCCAGTTGTCAACTGTCGACCTGCGTTTCCATAGACAACAACTACGTTTGCGTTTCTTCAAAATAAAAATCGTGCACTCGTGTTCTAGTCTTCTCAACTATGCTTCTGCATTTTCTTAGGACAGGAACCACAAAAACGTGTTTCCTCGAGACATAAACTATGCAACTATGTTTTCATAGTGAACAGACCGAGCACAGGGTTCTTAAAAAATTATCGACCCAGGGCCGAATCTACGTGCACCTCGAACTCCCAAAAACTGTAGGTATAGAATAGAGATCAATACATAATTTAAAATGCAAGGAAAAATAAAATAGAACCTTTAGGGGGTCCCACCATGATCACCATTTCTGTAACCAAAAGAACTGAGCAAAAAAATAATGAGAATACAGAGAAATGAAATTGCCAAAATTACTTTCTTTATTGATCTTTGATACAAATGTTACAAATGAATTTTGAATTGTCCCAAGTGTGTTTGGGAGCAATGTTACAATTTTCCCTCTCTGTATTGTTACAAATGAATAATATTATGGAATGGGGATCTTCCAACTCTTCACAGGAACTCGTGCTCTTTGTTCTTCCAATTACAATCCAAGGTGAGTGGGCTTTGATATCCAACAAGGGACCACTCCAGCTTCAATAGCTTCTCCAAAGTACCTATCGCCTACACACATTCAAGCCGACAAAGAGATCAGTAGCACCTATATATTTGATCAATAAAACCAATGCTATGCATAACCCCTAAGCAAGTAATCATACGAAACAAGTGACAAAAACATTTAACAGATAAAAGCCTTGCTAACAAATGAATTATTTTATTGATCTTTGATGTTCGTGTGTTTTTTGTGCTTGGGAATGTGGAACCGTGGATGCATGGTGGTGGGTTGGAAACCGTGGACCTGCGATTATGAAACCGTGAATGCACATTATTTACTATGGAACCACAGACAGGTGGTTTCAGTTGAAAAATATATTACCTCAAGATTCAAACTAGAAGTACGAAATGATGCTCGTGCTCACAATTTCTTGTTAGTTCTGGATCAATTTTGGCAGCCTATCGATATGCAAATTCAGCTCCCCTTTCTTGGTGGAATAATGGTGCCTTTATAGGCCTCTTGGGGTTTTGGAGGGAAGTGGGAGGTGGCAAGCCCAACTTGCCAAGTTGCAAATTTGGACTACCAGATGGAAGGGGCAATTACAGTGAGTCACCTAGTGTGCCTCACTTAACTGGGGTGATGTGGCTGCAAGTGGAGTGGAATGTGGGATCCTGTCCTATGTGAAGGGACAAGGAAGAAAAAAATGGATGAGAGTGTTGGTAATATATCCCATGTGTGAAGATAGGGAGACACGAGTGGGTGAGATGTGGCAAAGATATTGGGTGAAGTGTCCAGGACACATGTCCAGTTGGCAAGTAGGGTATCCTAGGGTAATTTTCCAGATTTAATAAATTTGGAAAATAGGATAATGTGTAGGATTTTATATCCCTAAGTTAGAACTTAGGCATATAATTTAATTATGCAACATTTGGTGATGGGATGGTAAATGTGACTTTGAAGGTGTTGGATTTTGGTTTCTACAGTGTGTAAGGGCATCGACGTGGATAAAAAGTTTCATTGACAATGGTAGCGTAGGTGGCGGTTGAGAAAGAGCTAGGGCTTTGCAAGGAAGAGATCACGGGTTTGATCCACACGATTGATGTTTTGCTAGAGGAAATAAGCCTTCATTTTATTTGATGTTTTTGTGAGGTGAAATATAGAGGGGATCGTACACCTATGGTTTCATGTGGGCACGCAACCCACTTGGTGACCTCGCTTTAGGCTAGGGTGTTGGAAAGGCTATGTCATGTGTTTGAATTTTCCCAAAGATATTTTTGGTGGGCAGAATAAATTAAAGGCATGCTATGTATATTTTTATTTCTCCAAAGGTTTTGAAATTCAAAAATTTCTTAGAGGGTTTCATGAGTTCTAAAAGGTAGCTATGAGTTTTTGAGGGAGTTATAAGGTAAAGTAAATTAAAATATTTTATTTTGATTTTTTGGTGATTGAAATTTATTTTATAAAGTTGGAGTGATAAGGTATGAAAAGAAAATAATATTTTGCAACTTGAAATAAAAGCTACATTGTGATACTTACGTTTTGTTAGTTTGGAGATTATAAGGTGTATTTAAGACTTGTTATTTTTGTGTTGAAAATAATTATTGGGAAAATATTTGCAAGGAGATTTTGAGAAATATTGTTGTTACCTAACCTTAGTATTGGCAAAGAAAATTTGATTGTGATTAAGATAGGTTTTGAAGACATATCTCCATCAAAACAAAAGATATGGGCACATCTTCCTATGAGTGAAATATTTTTGGATTGAATGTTGTGAAATGTGAGGTTGGAGTGAAAAGGATTGTTTGATAAGCATTGTTGGAAATATTTGAGTGAGTGTTCATATGCATGATTAGGGTTTGTGAAATATCATGAGTATCATTGTTATGTGAAGTTGAGTACAATATTGAACTAGGGTTTGTGAAAGAACTTGAGTATCATTGTTATGTGAATTTGGAATCATCTTGAGTCAAGGTTGAGCTCCATAGTGAGAGTTGTTGAAAGCATTGTGAAACACTTGTCTAGGATTTGTAAGCAAGTTGTGTTTCATTGAGTGATTGGTTGAGTGGAGTTGATTGAGCATAGTTGGTTGAAAGTGTTGGAGTGATAGTTCAAGTTCTATGAAACAAATTGTATTTTATTCTAAATTGATTTGAATGAGAGTTTGAGAGTGATTGAGTGTTGTGTGAGTGTGAAACATACTTAGTCTCTAACCATTCTTCATTTATTTATGTGGTTAAACTAGAGAGTTTGAAAGTGATTAAGTATTGTTGTGAGTGTGAAACACATTGAGTCTCTAACTATTCTCTATATATTTTTGTGATATCAAACAAGATTATGTGTGAAAATTGTTTGTATTATTGAAGAGGTTTTATGTGATAGATTGAGTTGAGTTGAATAAGCTTTTGTGAAAGCTAGTGGACAAATTTGAATAAGTCCTAGAGTGGACTTTAGGATAGAGTTAAGCAAGATTTTGCAAAAGCTTATGAGCAGATTTGAAGTAAGTCCTAGAGTGGACTTAAGGATTGAGTTAAGTAAGCTTTTGTGGAAGCTTACAATACATATTTGAGGTAAGTATTGGTGAAGACTTGTGGACAGATTAGTGTGAGCTTTTGTGGAAGCTTACAATGCAGATTTGAGGTAAGTCTTTAAGAAGACTTGTGAGCAAAGTTGATTGATTGATTTGTTCAAACCTTGAGTTAAGGTTTGGGGAAGATCTAGTAGAGTTGATTTATGATTAGATCAAGCTTTGTGTTAAGGCTTGAGGACATATTTGAGGATAGAGTTTGGTGCAGATTTGAGGATAGGTTTGTACCAGACCAAAGACAAATATTGAGCAGATTTGTACTAGACCGAAGGACTGTGTTTAGTGCAAATTTGAGACAAATATTGAGCAGATTTGTGCTAGATCGAAGGACTATGTTTAGTGCAGATTTGAGATAAATATTGAGTAGATTTATGCTAGATCGAAGGACTGTGTTTAGTGCATATTTGAGACAGAGTTGAGATCAAGCTTTGGAGATGATAGAGTAGAGGACAATAGTCTCTAGTGGATAGAGATCCATTAGCCAAGGTAGTGAGGAAAGAGGTCTTCTAAGTGAGGATAGGAGTCTTCTATGGAGAGAGATCCACAAGCCACTGCAGTGGAGGCAATATTATTCTAAGAGATCATCATCCAGAGTAGAGGATAAGGAGTTCTCCTATGGATAGAGATCCATGAACCAATTGAGGGGATTGGTGTATCCTGTGGATAGAGATCCATGAAATTTATTAGGGGATTAGTGTCTTCTTTGGACAGAGGTCCATAAACATTGTAATAGGGAAGGATTCCCAAGAGATTTGTTGAGGAAATTTTAGTGAAAGATTTTCTCCGTGGACGTAGCCCACATTAGGTGAACCACATTAAATTGGTGTCTCTATTGTGTGTGATGATTTATGCATTAATTTGATTACTACTTTTGATATTGCCATTGATATATTAGATAATATTGTTTGAGAAAAGAAAAGTAAAAAGTGGTCTTATACTGTTCACCTCCCCCTAAGTATAAGCTTGTGTTCTTCAGATGGACGAACAAATTTAAGTGAAATCAGATGGCTGGGATTAATTCACTTATATATATAATATAATATACAAAATATTATTATTTAAATATATATAAAATAAATATATTAAAATATATATGAATAATGGGTGGCAATGGTAGGAAAGTTAGGATGGATGAAAAATGGCTAGGTTTTGGTGTCTACAAATGACATCATTGATATTGTCCTTGAACATCATGGCTTTGAAATTGATGCAGTCCAAGGCTACTTGGACTGATTACTGTTATCACCTTTTACAAATTTTGGGTCTGAGCTTTTGTGACATTGGGTCAGCTTTTTTATAGATTGTCTACCTTTGGTTTGGTATAGGTGTTACCAAATTTTATTAACTTTGGTTATAAAGTTATCACATGCCTGGTAAAGGATGTGTTGGATGTTTAATTCTTTCAAACATCATCAACTACTTTTGATTGTCCCTAGTCTCATGCATATATGACAACTTTGCAACACTTAGTAGATTTTATAGCTTAATTAGATATTTTCTATTTTACAATGTGGTCAAAATTTAACCCACAACAACTTCGACTGAGGTTTGCAATTTCTTTGGTCTCTTCCTACATGATCTTTAGCTCCTCCAATATCATTGGACATCCTCCTCAAAAGGGACTATCATTAATTTTTGTCTATCTTCATACACGTTCCTCTAAAATTTTCTAGATGATTTCGATATCAATATGCTCTCACACCTTTTTGTAGATGCTTTTGATGTTTAATATATTATCATGTATTTTTATCTTCCTCTAGTTTATCAACACTCTGCTTCCCTATTGTACTTTAAACTTTTAGCCTTCATTCATTTATCAATACTTTGTTTTGCCTTGTTCACTGCTTTGCTTTCCTTTGGTCCATCAAACACTACCTTTATTTGATTCATCAATGCCTAGTTTCTCGTTAGTCATTCAAATGCTTTATCTTTCTTCATCTACCAATGCCTTGCTTCTCTTCAGACATTATGTTTTTACTGTTTACTTCTTATACAATCATTGAAACATCGCTTGAACTCATGAACAATGACTTCACTCCTTAGAACTAAGGCTCTTTGCAATGGTGGTGGATATGATACCATTATGATGAGGAAATATCAAAGACCCAAATATTTGCAAAACAAAATATCAAAGATGTCTATTTTCATATGAAGGGAGCTATTTATAACCCATTACATTGTCATGAAATAAACCTTATAGGAAATAAAGAATTAAATGCTCAAGGAGAAATTTTCCAGAGAGTTCTTACATTAAATGTGTTGCATGTGATTTCTAGAAGATATTTATATATTATTAGTATTTAATAATTAACGCATCTATTTTTTCTCATCATTCCTTCCCACCATTGAAGCATTGGACTCTAAGAATTGCACAAAATAGAAGAAATAAAGACGGGAGAGCTCAAGAAAAGAATCCAATGAGAATGAAGTAGAAGGTTATGCATAAGTGGTATGATGTGCTTGATGTGATGTTAACTAAGAAGTCAAATAAGTCTAGCATTGGAAGACAAGAGCCAACCTAAAAAGCAAAAATGTTGAAATCCACTAAATGAGACGAGCTGCTAGAGGGCTTAGACAACTCCACTATATAGGTGTACCCATATGATGCATGTTCACATATAGAACAGTCATGGTCTTATGAAGGAAGAGATAATGACAACTCTATATTGAGGATAAAAGTAGTACCTAGATGCAAGGGCCATGGTTATTTAAAAATTCTACTTCCAAAATAATATCATATGTCAAAAGTGGATTGAAGAAGTGTTGAATACAAAAAAAAATGCAATCATAACTACAATAATTGTGTGGAAAGAGGGTGTGAAAAACCCAAATTTTGGAGCACTAGAAGTCAAAAGATACCTTTACAAAATTGAAAAAGAAGGCTTCTATTGAATTTGACTCAAAATAAGCTTTCCAACGATTGTAAATAAGCCTATACTTGTGAAAAGAGAGTGGCCTCAAAACATGGGAAAACAAAAAGCATGTCAAGCAAAAGGAAAGAGAAAATATTCTACAATGTTGTAGAGAATATTCTCACTGATTTTTTTTTTTTTTAATTCAATAGTTGCTAGGAAGTGGATGTACATTTCATTAAGAGAGTAAAAACAAATTTGAGGGTAATTTTATTGAGGAAAATCTTAAGGCATTTGAGGCAGGCTACATATGCTAGATATTGAGGCATTTGAGGGTAATTCTATTGAGAAAAATCTTAATGATACTTATGCATAGTGTAAAGAGGTCTAGGTTCAAATATTATCGAGTGATACATGCATAGCTATGAATTGTTTATAATACAAATACTTGTCACAATATAATATAAAACTCATTTCAATCCCATATAACTAATCAAAAATATATATTACCCTTTATTTTTTAAATTTATCACATTCTCCACTTTCTTAACTGTCCTTTACATTATATTTTTACTAATACATAAGTTTAATAATCATAAGTAAAAATTACACATTAAATGTATACACATGAAATAATTTTTTTCCATTCATTAAAACTTAGTATTGTATGCTTTTTCAATATATTAGTATATTTGCTAAAAATAAAAACAAATTAATTAAAATAATTTTATTTGACAATAAAAAGAAGATTATATTCATATATTTTAATTATTTTAAAATTATATATATATATATTTATATATATATATATATATATAATAAAACTTCATTGTCCCTTGTAAAACAAATTTGGTAAAAGAATTTACGTCTAATCTTATGTTAAGATGATGATGTGTTGAGGTTTCGACTTATAAACCTCCATAATACTATCACATATATAATTTTTGAATAAGAAGATCAAACACATCCAATAATACTATTACTCTACCCCTATCTCCAATGAAATGCAAAGCTTATTACTCTACCCCTATCTCCAATGAAATGCAAAGCTTATCGCACTTCTTGTCTGTTTGGTAACGCCTGCTTATGCCATTTGATTCCACGCTTTCTGTTTTATAAATCCTAACTACATCTTAATTTCTTAATTCGACAATTTATGGACCGAGGACCCGAATTAGTTTTAGAAATATTAAACACAGACAAGCGGAAAGGGTTAAAAAAATTGATAGAAATCACCAAGAGACTGCGTATGAGCTTCGATATGATTGAAAAAATAAAAAATAAAATAATTGGAAGTTAGCGTGGAAGGATCACAAAGGAATCGTTTGCCGGCAGAGTGGACCAGCCTGCACAAGACAAACCAAAAAGACGTAATGATCGCCAGGGAATCGTTTGCCGGCAGAGTGGACCAACCTACAAAGGACAAAGACCAGTTGTCCTTGGTGCTATAAACAAATAGCCCTTCGTTCTCTCATAACAAATTCTAGAATGCAGGCAAGTGCTTGCAACAGTTTCCAGCCATTGACTGTTCGTGACACCTAGGAAGTGTTCGTAAAATATTGGGAGTTCCACACATCCGCTCATTTCAAACAGGATAAACAATCGACTCGTGGCCTGATCTGCATTGGCCTGATTTGCATTGATTTTATGTACTATTTCGATTGCTATAAATCTAGAGCTTTATCTGCCACATTTTCACACTCATCTTTGCGGTAGATCAACTCGCTTGGTCGATCTCTTGTCTACTCCAATCTTCTGCTACTACTACATATTTTTCAGACTATTTCCATTTACCTTCAATTTGAAAATGGGAAACAAATATTTTTCTTCAAAATATGAGAATACCCTCGATGTTAGCGTTTTATCTGAGGTGGTTAAAAATACAAGTGACATCGACGAGTTGATCTCATTCATTGAGCAAAGTCTAGATGCCCTTACAGCTGACACTACTAATCGCAGGGTGAGTCCAATTTACCTCCACTTTATTCTTTATTGTAGTGTTAGATTTAATACAAGTTCCACAAGACTTAAATCTTCTTATTTTGCAGTTCCAACAGGACCCTAGCACGTCCCAACAAGACCCTAGCACGTCCCAACAAAACGCTGGAACGTCCCAGGAACCAGTTGTTGATTCACCTAAAATGAAGTTTTGCGTCAAGTTCGGCAAAAAGTTATTGGATGATGTGCTGAAGCGAATTCAGAAAGATACTTCAAAGGTACTGAATCACTCTAAAACGTTAGTTGGGTTTCGATTTCGACGAAATCGAAAGCAAATTCCTATATATATATTTTCTTTTCTTTTAAATAGTAGTGATAAAGTTAGCTCACGTGGATATAGTTGTTTTTTTCTCGTAATTTCAGAGGTCGTTTAGACTCAAGCTCGGGGACAAAACGCGCAAATTAATTATCGATACATTAAAAGAATCCGTAAAAATTCACTGGTTGGCAGTAGGCCTTTCAGTACTGGGATATGTACTAGACCAGATTGATCAACTTTCTACGAACAAAGGCCAATGTGTAATCCTCCTCCGCTATATGTGTGCCCTTGCTAAGCAAGTCAGAGAATTAGATGAGCAGCTGACTCAGCAGAGACAAAAGCTTAATGACGTAGTCAAATTCATTGTTGAAGGATGTGTTATGTGTGTTTCGCAGATGACAAATCACAGTCTCTTCAGGTAACAGTACATGAAATTAGGTATCGAATGTTCAGCCCAACAGAAAATGTGAATTGTTAGTTGGTTTTTTCCTCCTCTTTAAACACTCGTAATTGATTAATAAAATAACAATTGACTATGATCGTGTAGGTTCATTTCTGCTTCGGTTGACGCTGAAGAAATAAAGATTTTTGAGTCTCGGTTAGGCCAAAAATATCAGGATCTTACTATGGAAGCTGTCATTGGCCTTTTGAATAGAACGCCTCAATTTCTTCCCCCAACACAGGGACGAAATCCGGATGCAGGTGCGAATTTATGTATTCTGTTGCTTTCATTTTTCCTTTTTAACATGTATCATTCTGCATATCATATTTTGCAGAAAAAAAAGCTACTTTATGTAAATGACTTAAGTGTGCTTAAATTTGATTTGGCAGTGGGCATTGAAAAGGCACAAGAGACTGTCACTCGGCTTCTCCTAGTGGAGGTGAATGACAAAACTAGGAGAGCTGTTGTCATTTACGGGTTTGGTGGGGTGGGCAAGACAACCCTTGCAACTGCTGTATTCAATCAACTCAACCTTAACGCCTACAACTACAAATTCTGCAGGCTGGTTATGGACGAATTATGTTCCAATGAACATATCAAGCTCCTACAGCAGCAGCTTTTATACGACTTGTTTGGGCAAAATATTGCTCCCAGAAATCATGTGGAGGGCCAGGAGCAGTTAACAGAGGCTTTTTCAAAAGCGCCCACTCAGTCAGTGTTTGTGTTCATTGACAACGTCCTGAAAGAAGATGACCTGGCTAAGCTTCTGCCCCAAAACCTGTCATGTCTTCCAAAGCATACAAGAATTTTACTAACCACTAGAAAATTAGATGAAAGTTCCATGCTTTTGCAGCAAGGCATTCAAAGGCATGAATATAGGGTAGAATATCTTAATAGTGCAGAGTCAAAACAAATTTTGTGTAAGAAAGCTCTAGGTAGTGCCGACGCCACGTTTCAGCCAGGTGTAGATATAGACGGTTTGGTGAAAATTTGTGGTGGCATACCTTTGGTTTTACATCTAGTTGGCTCCCGATTGTCAGAGCATGTTAACGACGTCTCAATTTGTAATGAAATGATTGATTCTTTAAGGGAATCGTTGAAGGAAGGAGAGGAGGAAGAAATAAGTGAGCGGGTAGTAGATGTTGTATATAATAGTTTGAATGCAGATTGCAAAGAGGCCTTTTTGGACATTGCATGCTTCTTTCACAATTGGGAACGCAGCTTTGTCTCTTATGTTGTTGGAGACCTGCCACTTAAAACCCTAGAAAATGCAGCTCTTGTAAAGATATCCCATGACCCCACTTCAAGGAGCATTAGGAGGTTCGCTGGGGATTCGATAGGGCGGGGTGATGACGTCACTCCAAGGATTAGGAGGTACCGACTAGAACAGGCAGAGAATTGGTGGGGCAAAGCTCTAATGGAGAGACATTTTCAAGAACGGGGGGACCCACCAGAACGGGAAGAGGAAGAGGATTCGCCAGAGTGGATCAAATTTGTAAGAAACATAGATGTCCGAGAAGGCATTTTAGAAGTTCATGATATAGTTAAAGCGCGAGGGAGGAGGTTGTCACAAATACAATCAGATAGAAGAATCATGGACGTGGAATCCTTGGCTAAAGCTGTGCACGATCCTCAGGTATGTTACGTTTCACCTAGGTGTCTTGTTTAATTACTGATATAAAATTTTCTAATTGTCTCAAGGGTTGCGGACAAAACTACCATGCTGAACGAAGAAAATGTAATTGTCCGTTATTTTCAGCCTTTTTCTACTTAATGTATGTGGATCTTACTGCACATTGCAAATTTGTGCAGAACATCCAAAAAATAAAAGGAATATGTATCACAAACCCAACTTCCGAGTTCGAAATTGATCCAAAGCACCTGGACTTGATGCATTCTTCTTTGAGAATTGTCTACGTTGGATCGGGAATCAGAATCTATGGAGTATGCTGGAAAGACTTTAAAAACCTAAGGTGCATACATCTAGCTCGCAATACTTGTTTTAGTAAGGATCTCTCAGCTCTCGCTAACCTCAAACGCTTGGGGGTGTTAGTGAGCAGGGCCGGATCCGGCTACTATCCTCCTAAGGCAAGTTCTCTACTCTTGTTTGTGTTGTATTGCCTGTCCTTTTTAATAAAAATGAGTTTGCCATTTCAAAAATGTTATAAGCAAAACCTATAATATTACAATGAATAATTTGGAAAACTAATGGACCTTGCAGTTACAGTCCTCTTTACATTATCTGGAGTTGGCACCAGAGTCAGATGACCTTTCTTTGGATGAAAGCATTGACAAATTATCCTCATTGCAAGAACTGCACTTAAAAAATGTAGTGCTTCCATTAAACTTTGGCCATCTTAAGTCTCTGTGTCTTTTAAGATTTTATAATTGCATAATGCCCCAAAGCTTGGGCAGTCTCTCTGCCTTGGAAGGGTTGTCAATAAAAAAATGCAACATCTATTGTCTTCCAATAATCTTCGGTGAACTTCAGAAGTTGCAATTTCTGGAGGTGGTAGTTTGTCCCACATTATTGAGCCTTTCAGAAAATTTCGGCAAACTCACATCGTTAAGAATTCTGAACCTAGAAAAGTGTGGGGGGGTTTCTACATTGCCAAAAAGTTTTGGCGATTTATCTAGTTTGGAACAACTATCTTTAAAGGGATGTCTGCAGCTTTCTAGATTGCCAGAAGGTTTTGGCAATTTATTTAGTTTGGAACAACTATCTTTAGAGGGGTGTCCGCTTTCAAAATTGCCAGAAAGTTTTGGCAATTTATCTAGTTTGGAACAACTATCTTTAGAGTGTCCGCTTTCTACATTGCCAGAAAGTTTTGGCAATTTATCTAGTTTGGAACAACTATCTTTAAAGGGATGCCAGGGTCTTTCTACATTGCCAGAAAGTTTTGGCAATTTATCTAGTTTAGAAAAACTATCTTTAGAGGAGTGTTTCAAGCTAGTGAGACTTCCAGAGTCATTCGGCAATCTAAGCTATTTGAAAGAATTGAAAATGGGTGGTTGTCAGAATTTAGAATGTCTTCCTAATAAATTTGAACAGCTTGAGTCGTTGGAAGTACTAGAAGCAAATGGTTGCTCTGAGTTGAAAAATGAGGTGATGGACGTCCTGGTCGAGATGGTCAAGAAGAAGCCCTCGATGTTTGTAAACATCAATGGAAGCCCCCTGTTGATAAAGCGATGGGAACAAGTCAGAGAAAACATGGCACAACCACCTTTCCAGGTATCTTGTAGAGAGCCCCTGGTAATACATAAAGAAAATTTGCTTTGTCATGTTAACTTTTGAAAGATATTACTATATAATTTGTCCTCTATTCTGCTTATAATGTCATGGCAGGGAATTCAGTACGACTTTGAAGGAGCAGTATAATGGGTCATCTTCTTAGTTACTGGAATTTGGATTTTTTATGAAAATTTAAAGACACTCATTCAAATTTCATTGTAAATTAAATTATCAAATATCTATTCGCATATATGCAATTTAGGTGTGAGAAGGAAATTATTATTTGTTTTGAAAATTAAAAATAAAATTATTTAAATGACTCTGTATAAATTAATTGGCATATAAATATTTAAAAAAAAGTGATGATGAGGAAGGAAAATAAAAATGGGCTTTTAATAAACTTTTGGTCTTGATGGTAAAGATCTTAAAAAATATTTTTAAATAAATTTTTTATTTAAATTTAAAATCAATAATATTAATTATTATATAATATAGTTTAAAATTTTATTTATTTAAATAAAATTGAAAAATATATTTAGTTGATATTTGTTAATTATTATATTTTGTTTTAAAAAATAAACTATTTTAGATTGTGAAAGTTTGGATGACTTATTAAATTAGTTATGATTTCTTTAGTGGTACCAATAATTCTAGTAGAGCACTAAGTCTGCACCAAGTTCCAACTTCCTAAAGGAATGTTTATATTAGATAAATTAGAAAATTTAAATAGGGAGGATAAAAAGATTAAAGTATTTTTTATAGAATTTATTTATTTTTGTTGAAAAATAATATATAAAACATATATAATGAAAATTTAATTTTTTGTCTAATATTGGATAATCTAGAGGCTTGGTCATCCCTAATAGGTGCTATTTATGTGGTTTGGTGGAAGAATCTCCCGACCACCTTTTTCTCTCTTTGTCTCTTCTCCAAGGAGATCCTAGTCCTTCTTCGTCTTGCGTGTTTAGACTAGGTTTTTTCTAAAGGACTGATCGTCTTCGTTGAGAAGTCATTTTGTTCTTTCTTATCCCCTCATATTTGCTCCTTTTGGTCCTTTTTCCTGCCTCATATTCGGTGGCATCTTTGGAAAGAAATAAACTCCAGGGCCTTCAAGAATGTTTCCCATCCTTTGAAGTTTATGCTTTTGTGGCTAGTGGTCGCTACTGTTGAGAATGTGGATATCCTTTCTCTCAACAAGGGCTCTTCTGGTAAAGAATTGGAGCTTGAGAAGACCCTTGGCTTTAAGTCTTTCCTAACCCCGATTCCTAAGACCCTTCATCCTTTTAGGGCATATACTGTGTGGGAATCTCCCCCTCCTAGTTGGGTGAAGCTAAATTTTTATGGAACCTCTAGAGGAAATCCTGATCCAACAAAAGTAGGGGGAGTGGTTAGGGACTCGGATGGGTGAATACTACTAGCCTTCATAGAAAACCTTGGACGCCAGACTAGTCATGCAACAAAAGCTAGAGCACTCTTCCAAGGATTTTTTCAACTGAGTTTGTTAGATTACAAGAAGGCTATTATCGAAGGTGATTCCATTAATATTATTAATATGATGAAAGAGATCCATCCACCAACGTGGACCATTTTAAACTTGTTAGAAGAAGTCCGCAGATTGACCCAAACCTCTGAAAGAGATCTAATTTAAACATGTGTTTATGGAAGGCAATAGGTCCACGAATTTTCAAGCTAATATGGGCCTATTGAAAACATCGCAATCTAGTGGAATTATTTCCCAATGGGATTAATCCAACCGGACAATAATCTCAGAAGAAGATAAGACGCCCTCATGGAGTTTGAAAGATGGTACAAGATGAGTAGGGCCAAGTGGAATTTAAATTATAAGAGACATCAATTTTTAAATTTAAATGGGATGATGCTTAGTGCTCCTATCCTAGTTAG
The DNA here is from genome assembly GCA_028583015.1 of Wollemia nobilis. Lineage (NCBI taxonomy): Eukaryota > Viridiplantae > Streptophyta > Pinopsida > Araucariales > Araucariaceae > Wollemia > Wollemia nobilis. The sequence goes on along the minus strand of JAQPPZ010000377.1, from coordinate 6,641,675 downwards.
AATTAATAGTTAACCCTACCTTAATTATCCAGACTATGGTCACAAAGGAATAACTTTTGATTGGGGACTAGTTGGAATTCAGGCCCGATCCCCAAAGGTGTATCACATAATTTGGCTTACCACAAAGGAAAATATAAGGTTGAGGTGGGAGCTTTGGGGATGGTAGCCCCTAGGAATTAGCAATAACAAACTTTTTTGCAATAAAAATTCCTAAATTTACATTTATCATGATAAGCAAAAAAAGTAGAATAATAATTGGAGAAAATAGGCTCATGTACCTAGGATACAAAGGGAGTGGGATTCCAAATCTAGCAGATGTGAGAGCTGGTTTGTCAACATTCATTTACCAAAGTGGCATTGGGATATGAACAAAATATATGTCAAGTTAGGTAGATGACACACCATGTGGCCATCCAAATGGAAGAACAGACTCCACTCGACCAATATTTGGTGTCTCTTGATTGGTATGATAAAGGGGCCACTTACCACATCGAAGGTGAAATACCTATTTTGGTGGTATGGCACGATCGTAATTACAACCCGAAGTTGGAAACTATCTAGCATGATTAAGGTATCATATCACCGTTGCATGATTATCACCACCATTCAACTTAGGTTGAAGTGCCAGAATTCCAAAATAATCTATTCTAAGATTTTAAGCATCCAATGGAGTCTAGGAAAGGAAATAAAAGAGTTATTTTCATAGTACAACTCCCAGAGTGTGAGATGGTAGGATAGAGATGAAATTATGGATGAATGGTTGTTGATTTTTGCTTCACCTCCCCCAAGACTCGTGATTCTTCATGAGATCCCAAAGCCTATGGAAACCAGGAATGTTTGTTTATCTTATTCTTATCAAATTTTAGTGTTTTATTTATATAACTCAGTAGTTGACTTGGGGAGAAGAACAATCTGTGGAAGAGTCACTTTCTATGGAAGGATATCCAACTTAGATTTGGAGCTGAGGTCTCTGGAAGTGGACGAAGATGTGAGGAAGATACTAAAGAAGGATAACATCTAGCAATGTTTACTAAAATTTTGGGGACACCATAGGTAGATGGTGAAGCATTTGGTATAATTTTGGCATAATGGAGTGGTTAGAATTGAGACTCTAGATTTTGACGTCAACATCCCCTTTATCCATAACAGAGAGAAAAACTCTCTAGCGAAGGAGACCCAATTTTTTCTCACTGAGGATGAGGAGCTGGTTATAATTTAGAATAGATTCAATAGTTTATCACTGAAAGCACCTTGGGACATAGTGACATTGGTCATCATGCAATATTTCATATTGGATGAAAAAAAAGAATTTTTTAGGAGCTTTCAATTCATGTTCCTTAATCATATATGTCACAAGCATATGTTGAACATACCATATTTTTTGTTTAAATCCCTAGTAAGATCGATAAGCAGAGTTAAGAAAGGAATTTACCCCGATCCCATTCACCAACGATTGATCAAGTTATTGTAGGCCCAAAATGACAATGTACTTAGAAAAGTTTTGAAAATATTTTCACAGGCATGAAGATGCTCTCAACTGCTTAGGACATAGTGTATTTCAAAGTGGCCCAGTGCAAGATGCTCCCCAATCAGAACATAGTGTATTTCCAAGCGGTATAAGCAAGGTGTTCCACACTACTCAATACTTAGTGCATTTTGTAGTAGCCTAGTATAGATGTTTCATGCCACTATCAAACCAAGTCAAAGCTGACATCAACATTCTCCAAAGAGTGGATTAGCGCACATTATCCCATCTTGCACACTAAAGTGACCAAGTTTTGAGGTGTTCCATACTGTTGAGTTCCATGTTTATTTTGAAGAGGATCAAAATAGATATTCCACATCACTGGTCAAAAGGGTTAAAATATCTAAAAGAAGCACAAGGTAGCGGTACAACATGAAACAAAATTTTACACTCTTCCTTGAGTGGCATGACAACATGCTCTATTCCATGGTCAACTTGGGTTAAAGCTTGAGGAGTAGATATCGAGGAGTGAACTACAAAATATGCTCTATGTCATGGATGTGAAAGGAGGTTAAGAAGTTTGAAGAACTAAGTGAGAATCCTGGCGACATGCTCCATTCCTCTTAATATTTAGTGTATTTTTTGTATATGATCCATACCCCTAGCAAAACAGTCAAATCTAACTTCAATATTATTTCTAGAGCGGCCTAGCAACATACCCTACGTCTCTCATATGTAGAGTGTTTCTAAGTTTTAATTGTAGTTGTTCATGAGTGCATCAAAAATTGATATCATGCTGAAATTTTCTCATGTATACGAAAGTAAATTCTTGGCAAACGAGAACCAGTTGGTTTGAGTGGGTAGGCGAAGCATCCATGGAACCAAGAACCTAGGCAGTTACGAATCTATGATAAGATGGAGTGCTCAAGAAAGGTAGATAGTTAATATCCTATTTATAGTGACCTGGAGTCTAACTACCATTACAGAACAAGTTGTAGAGTTGAGCTATCATGGCGTGTGGCATCAAGAAAATTTCTTAGACTTGGAATGCGAATGGAATTATGCCACCATAATATTCTACTGATTTGACATAGTCTAATCCTTGTAATGTTTCATATTTTTCTTTCATTGTAAAAACTATATATAGAGGTCAAACCCTTGATTTTCAGGATCAACTCTAGAGTGTTTGCTTGCCCTACTATGTAACATATTTTACAAATTAATGGAAGGAGCATTACTTGGATTTTTGACTCAAGAACTATCATCTTCGATATCTTTATTGAGAGGTTCAAGTTGTGAATCACATTTATATTAATGCTATTATGGTTAGTTCATTCCAATGATATTGTATTACTAGTTGTAAAGTAATTAAAATCTTTTCATAGCTAGATCTATGCTTACAAGAGATTTTTTTTTGTTAAATCTAGATACTGATCTATTCTGCTAAATTGGATTGTTAATATTGTGGATGTTGAAATTGCTTCTTGGAGTATATATTTGCTTTGTATTCTTGTATGAAGATTACTTTGTTTTGGGTGATGTTAATCTTGAGTGTGGGACACTAGAAATAATTTGCTGAAAGGTTTTCCTTATAAATGCCTATGCTATTAGCTCTATCCAACCATTGTTTGAATTATAAATTCTTAAACCTAAACCCTTTTCTAACCCTAAATATTAAAACCAAAATTGAGCTTAATTGAGTCAACACTCTATCAGTTGATAAGGAACCAACCTACTCTAGAGGTTGGGATAGAGTAATCTTGATTCCATCCAATGTTGAGTTATGAGCTGTGACTAGCGAGTGCAAGCCTAATAAAAAATATGGAAGATAGACAATTGTAGTATCAATTTTACTTGATGTCAATTTAGATCCCAATAGTTTTGGCATGTTTGGTGGGACCTATTTACAAGAAACACTAGAACTCATATTAACCTTTATTATATGTATCTTTTCTCAAAGGAATCAAGATTTGGTGAATTTCCTTGATCTTGTTAAGCAGTGAGCAAAAAATTCACCTGCCGACTCCATGGTCTACAAAACTAGAAATTCATCCCTGTAGCTCATAGTTTTTTCATGAATACTAGGGCATCCACAAGGAATAACCTAGAATCCTTTTTCTACTATGAGATCCCTTTTAGAGGGTCTACTATCATAAGATATTTAAATCAGTATTTTCATTCAGATGAAACTCCTCTTGAGGTACATCTTGCAGCACCCCCAAGGCCACCTCCAATAGAAAATACACTTGGAAACATGTGCAAAACCAAAATCAAAATGCAGCTCCAAATTAAACCTTGTAGAAGTATCCTTCTGTCTAAGGCCATTAAAACCTATGATGGATCTGGTAAAATTGCATATGAACATTACCAATATATTCTAAATTTGGCAATGATCCATAATATAAATAATGAGGATGTTATTGTCAGAGTCCTAGCCCTGTATTTTAGAGGAAAAATTCTACACTGGTTCAGGATCGTAGAAGACAATATTATTACCTCATGGGAATCATTAGTAGAACCCTTTGTTTAAGAGTTCAATGAGTTTACTAATCCTTTTTTCCTCCTTAATCAATTCACATCCATACAAAAGCATCAATAAGAAATTGTTTCAAACTTCAACTTGAGGTTTAGTAGGACTTGGAAGAGGATCCCTCCTAAAGCTAGACCTACTTAAACCCTCACTTTCATGTATTATATTAGAGCCCTCGGATCAGAGTTAGATCTGCAAACTCAACAAGCTAGAGTATATACCTTTCCACAGGTCTACAATGTAGGTGTCCACACCAAAAATATCCTCATTAATATGGGAACACTCCCTCCTAAAATTGTGTTGCCCTACAATTTAGAAACTCCCAATATCCAAGGCTAGATAGCTACATCATCATATATGGACCCTCCTCCTTTGTCATATCCACTTCCATAGATGACCTCCATTCCTCACTCAAAAGTATCACCTTTTGTAGTTCATTTCCCACTGTTTCCTTCTCAGATATCCCAAGAATCCTCTGTGCTCCTTGATATTAAGAATACTTTAAAAACTCTTAGCAACAAGATGAACTCAATAGAAAAAATAGAGATAAATATATCTCAACAAAGAAGATTTACTTATGTCAACAAAGATCAAAGACTTGGTCCTAGCAATAACACTGGGGTTAGAGTAAATGCAATGCAAGAAGATCCTAATTTTTATTCTAAAATAAGTCTAGTGAATGTATGGTGTTTGGTGTGCAATTATCCCCATATGTACCAACACCATGTACAACAGGCTATGGAGAAGGAAAAAAAATTAGAAAGGGAGAGTGAATATGCTCTAGAAACCATATAAGATCATGGTTGGAAAATATCTTGATGAGGATGGACCCGTTTATGTCATGACAAGGTCAAGCAAGAAAACACTACAAATAGATCCGTAGAATATGGATCAATTTTAGGTCCTCTTTTAAAATAAGAAGGATCCACCTGCCCAAAGAAGTGATACATTCCCTATCCCCCAGGACGGTAAAAAGAGAGACATGGTCCCTAAGGGCCAAGAGAAGGAGGTTAGTTTTTCCAAGAGGTGTAAGAATGAAAATTAGGGAGATATAATGAGATCCAATAATGAAGCTCAAGAAAGGCTTAGATTTCCCTCCATAACTAAGAGGCAGAGAATTGAAGCCACATAATAGTATAAGAGAAAGTATGGTGAGCCAGAGAGAAGGTCTAAGAGACCCACCTCTGCCAAGTCAGAGTATAACATTATGGAGGAAATGAAGAGAATACCCTCTAAAGATAGCCTATATGATACTCTCTTCATTCTTAGCCAAATAGACCTGCTGAAAGCTTCTCTAAACAAATATTCACAAGAAAAATAGACCACTACAATCCTCTGCATACCCTCTAGGAAAGAAAAATGTCCCCTGCTACTTTAAAGAACAAGCCTCCTCCATTTTATATTTATTTGAGGATGGAGGGGTGTATTATCCACAATTGCAAGATCAACTCAAGGGCTTCCACCACTGTAATGCCCAAGGTAGTCTACAAGGAGATGGAAATGGAATATACCAGATCCTGCCCTAGAGTTCTACAATTAGATGGGACACTAGTGAAGACAGTGAGAGTAATAAAATATGCTTTGGTGAGGCTACATAGAGCTCCGGAGGTAACCATCATGCAATAAATAGTGGTGGTGGATCTAGAGCCTTATTTTGGCTTGTGCATTTCAAGAGAATTCACTGCCAAATTGGGAGGATGTATGTACATGGATTATTCTAGCATGGTGATCCCCTTCAAAGGGAAGAGGAAAATAATAACACCAAAGAAGTCTATGTTTTATCATATTGAAAAAATTGAAGACGACATGTGTAATATCACTCCTCTAGATGAATTTGAACTAGTGGATAGTTTTGAAGAGCTAGATATTGAAGATGAGTTACCTTTCAGAGAGGATTATAGTCAATTTAGGATAGGTATGGGTACATATAGAATTTACATAGAAATAGAGAAAATAATCCTTGCTATATATAATCTGTCCTTGAGAGAAACAAAAACCTGGACCATGCACTTTGATGGTGTAAGATGCAGAAATGGTACTGGTGCTGGTGTGCTATTGCAATCCCCATTAGAATGGACAAAGAGTTTCATGTATAGGCTAACATGGTCATGCACTAACAATGCTACAAAATATAAGGCTTTATACCTCGGGCTAATGTAGGCTGACAGCATGGGCATCAATAATATATACGATGATTCTGAACTAATTTTCAATCAGGTAAGAGAGATGTGAATAGTAAACATCATTACCTAAAGGTATATAGGAATAGGGTATGGGATTTTATGGAATCCTTTGATGCCCTAAATACTAATTTTATTCCTAGAAGATAAAACACCTTGGATGATTCTTTGGTAGTGAGGGGAGCTAATTTCAACTCTTCTATAGATATAGGAGTCATAAAAGACAAAGGGATCAAAATTATTTTCAATCCTACAATACCAGATAAGCAGATTTTTTGATAGGTTTTTGAAAGTGACAAACATATCATTGATTTCCTAGTAAGATAATCCTATCTATAAACCATTCAAGAGGAAAATATAGAAGAGATAGACCAACAAGATGCCATACAACTAAAGAATAATCATATACATAAAGGGTTGATCACTTTAGATATCTTGTTTGACAATGAAGATAGGAAAAGAATCAAATCCATGGAAATCAATGGAAATATCTACAAAGAAATTGAGATCGAAGAAGAAAAGAAGATCAAATTTAGAGTATGATGTTCTCTAGAAAAAGAGGAGGATATCAAATCTCTATGCCTTAAATTCCAAGATATTATAGGTTGGTCATATTAGGATCTTAAAGTATATGAAAAGAAGGTCATCCAACATACAATTGATCTAGAGCCAAATGCAAAACCCTTCCAGGTAGAAATAGAGGTATGTGAATCCTAGAATCGAATCCATAATGAGGGAAGAACTATTGAAGTTGTTGAAGTCTAAGATCATATATCCAATCAAGCATTCAACCTAGGTAGCTAAATTGGTACCGGTAAGGAAGAAGAATGGTGACATCCGCTTGTGTGTAGATTTTAGAAACCTCAATCAAGCATCATTAAAGGACCACTAACCCCTCCATCAGATCGATAAAATCTTACAGATTGTAGCGGGAGAAGAGAGATTATCACTATTAGACGACTTCTCTAGCTACAACCAAATTTTGATGAAAGATGACGACCAGTTACAAACAACATTCACCACCAAATGGGGCACTTTTTCCTATCAGATAATACCTTTTGATTTATCCAATGCAGGAGCCACATTCCAAAGAGCAATAGATTATGCCTTCGGAGAGCTGATCAACAAAGTCATTCTAATCTACTTGTATGACATGATTGTATTCTTCCATTCTCGCATGATAAGTAAAACCACCTAGCACATGTAAAGCAAGTATTTTAGAAGTGTAAGGAATTTGACATCTCTATTAATCTAAAGAAGTCATTTTTTGTAGTTCATGAGAGAAATTTGTTAGGCCATGTGTTCTCCAAAGAAGGTATGGCCATTGATCCAGATAGAATCAAATTCATTATTACTCTTCCATTACTCATGAACAAGAAAGCTTTGTAGTCCTTCTTTGGTTAGATAAATTTTGTCAGAAAAATCATCTCTAATTTTTCTCAAAAGGTGAAACCTATCTCAGAAATGCTGAAGAAGAATGCATATTTCAAATGGACTGAAGTGAGAAAGCAAGATTTTGAAATCATCAAGAAATCTATTTCTATAGCTCCAGTTCTAGTGAACCCAGACTTTAGCAAAGATTTGATTTTGTATGCTTATGGAGCTGAATAGAGCTATGCATCAATGCTCATCCAAAATAACGATGAAGGAGAAGAACACCCCATATTCTTTTGGAGCCAGAATATCCATGAATATCAAGTCAATTATAATTTTATTGAGAAAAAAGTATTTGCAGTGATGAAGTCATTAAAAAAAATTAGGTAATACTTGGTTCAAAGTAAAATACTGGTTTATGTGGTTCATCGAGATGTTAAAAGTTTTTTTTATAACGTGAACTAGGAGATAAAAGATCTGGTTGGATTACCAAGATACATGAATATGACATGTAAAATAATCCTAAAAAGCTAGTTAGAGATAGAGCATTATGCCAAGGTTTAACAAAAGCAATAATTTTAGTAGAAGTGACAGTATGTCAGTTAGCAGTAGATCAGACTGAAGAATTGCAAGCCAAATAATTAGACTGGGTTGATTAGATGACCAAGTAATTTTAGACTGGAGTGTGTCCTTATAATATTAATCCATCATATAGAAGAAGATATAAGCTTCAGGATTTGAAATATATCTCATTTCTAGAAGGTCTATACAAGAGAAACCTTGATTGAGTCCTATTTAGATGCTTAAAAGATGATAAAAAACAAAAGGTCATAGAGGATTTCCATGGGGGATTTTCTGGAGGACACTTCTCATGAAGAGTCACAACTTTGAATATCATTAGGGTAGGCTATTATTAGCCTACCATTTTTGTTGACATATTCAAAGTTACAAGAGCCTATGATGAATGCGAGCGGTATGTGGGAAGAACAAGGAACGCATCATTCTCCCTCAAGCCAATTCAAGTTGAAGAACCTTTTAAGCAATTGGGGTTGGACTTCATAGGGGTTATCAATCCAAATTTCTCAACTGGGCACATGTACATTATGACTTTCATAAACTACCTCACCAGATCTGGTGAGGCCATTCCCACAAAGAAATCAGACTAAGAGGTGGTAATAAAATTCATGGAAAGCTTAATCGCAAGGTTGGGTTTTCTTGAAGCTTTAGTGAGCGACAATGGACCAACATTCATAGGATCTAAATACATTGATTTTTCCAACAAGTATGGTATCACTATAAAAAATACCTCTAACTACTACCCCCAAGGGAATGGATTAGCAGAATCGACTAACAAAATTTTGGTAAGAATCTTGAGAAGATCATTAGAGGCTAACAAGAGAAGTTGTCATCTACTTTTGGAACAAGCTTTGTGGGCAGATAGGATCACCATCAAAAAATCCATTAAGACCTATCCTTACATCCTAGTATATGGTAAAGAAGCAGTATTACCTATTCACTCAGACATATGATAATTTTTAAAAGCACTCATTTGATATCAAGGTATGGTTTGACAAGAAAGCCAAGATCAAAGAGTTCAAAGTTGGATATTTTGTCCTTAGGTGGAATGTGAAAAGAGCCAAGCCAGGGCACCATCAGAAGTTTGATTCCTTTTGGGATGTTACTTTCAAAATAGAAGAGGTTAGGGAGACCAATGTTTTCCAACTTAAGATCTTGAAGGAAATATGCAACCGATTGTGGTCAATGGTTTTCATAGTAAACTCTACTTTGATTGAGATATAAGTTCATTTTAACATATGTATATATTTATGTATCATATCTTTTTTCCCCTTTACTTCAAAGTTTTCATTTTTGTAAAGTGTTTAAAAAAAAGAGAAAAAATCTTACTTCATAAGGTACTAGTTGAGAAATAAACTAAGGGTGGTAGGGGAATACAACACATATTGCTCTTAAATAAGCTAAGGTGGCAGTGGATCACAACATGTGTTCCATACCGCTGAAGTTCATGATCATTCAAGAGTAGAAACAAGACACGATCAATATTTCAACTTATAAATCTCCATAACACTATCACATATATAATTTTTGAATAAGAAGATCAAAAACATTCAATAATACTATTATTCTACCCCTATCTCCAATGAAATGCAAAGCTTATCTCACTTCTTGTCTGTTTGGTAATGCTTGCTTATGCCATTTGATTCCACGCTTTCTATTTTATAAATCCTAATTAAATCTTAATTTCTTAATTCAGCAATTTATGGACCAAGGATCCGACTTAGTTTTAGGAATATTTAACATAGACAAGCGAAAATGGTTAAAAAAATTTATAGAAATCACCAAGAGACTGAATATGAGCGTCGATATAATTGAAAAAATATAAAATAAAATAATTGGATATTAGCACGGAAGAATCACAAAGGAATCATTTGTCGGTCGAGTGGACGAGCCTGCACAAGAGAAAGCAAAAACGCGTAATGATCTCCAGGGAATCGTTTACCAGTAGAGTGGACCAAACTATAAAGGACAAAGACAAGTTGTCCTTGGTGCTATAAACAAATAGCCCCTTCGATCTCAAAAAAAAAAAACAAATTCTGTGAGTTCTTGCAACAGTTTCCAGCCATTGAATGTTCGTGACAGTTAGAAGTGTTCATAAAATATTGGAAGTTCCACAAATTCGCTCATTTCAAATAGGATAAACAATCGAGTCCTGGCTTGATCTACATTGGCCTTATTTGCATTGATTTTATGTACTATTTTGATTGCTATAAATTCAGAGCTTTATCTGCCATCTTTTCTCACTCATCTTTGCGGTAGATCAAACTGCTTGGTTGATCTCTTGTCTACTCCAATCTTCTGCTACTACTACATATTTTTTAGACTATTTCCCTTTACCTTTAATTTGAAAATGGGAAACAAATCATGCCCTTCACGTTTTTCTTCAAAATATGAGAATACCCTTGATGTTAGCATTTTATCTAATGTGGTTAAGGATACAAGCGACATCGACAAGTTGATATCATTCACTAAGAAAATACTAGAGGCTCTTACAGTTGACACTACTACTCACAGGGTGACTCCAATTTACCTCCACTTTATTATTTATTGTAGTGTTATATTTAATACAAGTTCCACAAGATTTAAATCTTCTTATTTTGTAGTCCCAACAGGATCCTAGCACAGCCCAACAAAACGCTAGAACGTCCCGGGAACCAGATTTTGGTTCACCTAAAATGAAGTTTTGCATAAGTTCGACAAAAATTTATTGGATGATCTACTGAAGTGAATTCAGAAAGATACTTCAAAGGTACTAAATCACTCTAAAATGGTAGTTAGGTTTCAATTCGACGAAATCGTATGCAAATTCCTATATACATATTTTATTTTATTTTCTTTTAAATAGTAGTGATAAATTTAGCTCAGCTCACGTGGATATAGTTTTTTTTTTCTCATAATTTCATAGGTCGTTTAGACTCGAGCTCAGTGACAAAATGCACAAATTAATTATCGATACATTAAGAGAAATTGTCAAAATTCATAGGTTGGCAGTAGGCCTTTCAGTACTGGGATATGTACAAGACCAGATTGATCAAGTTTCTACAAACAAAGGCCAATGTTTAAACCTCCTTTGCTATATGTGTGCCCTTGCCAAGCAAGTCAGAGAATTAGATGAGCATCTGGCTTGGCAGAGACAAAATCTTAATGACGTAGTCAAATTCATTGTTGAAGGATGTGTTATGTGTGTTTCGCATATGACAAATCATAGTGTTTTTAGGTAACAATACATAGGTACCAAATATTCTGCCCAACAGAAAATACTAATTGTTAGTTGGTTTTTGAAGTTTTTTGAACCAAAATGTTTTCCCAAGAGCACTAAAATCAATAAAACAAAAAATATTTAGAATTTCATAAAAATTTCAAGGGAAATTCTACTTAATAATGGGTAATTAAAAAAAATTATTTCACAAAAAAGTACCAACTACAGAAAACATTATAAGGTCTGCAATGCGTTTTGAAATCTAGGCAGAAAAGACTAAAAACTATTTTTTCAGAGGTGAAAACAAATTTCTTAACATATATGAAATGGGGTATGTGATATATGGATGGAAATTGATTGGTAAGATATTTCTAACGATGTATCACGTTCAACAACCAGAGCAACACAGAAAGAAATATTAAGCTCCAAAGTAGATTGTTCAGACTTTTTTGTAATATCTAGACTGCACCATACAAGAAAACACAACAGACTAGAAAAAATGGATTTTTCACCTTCAATTCATGTTTTCACACACCAAAATTGTACAATGTAACAGTAATGATATTAATCTATCTTGGGACTCAAACCTAAAGAATATATGGTAGTGGCAGTTACAAACAAAGTAACAATTCAATATTGTTACAACTGCAATATTCCTACATCTACACTTATACACAATTGTTACAAAGTGGTTACATATTCTCTTGTGCCTTCTAATCCAAAAATGCACACATGTCAACATCATTTTCCAACATTCTCCCCCTTGATACTGAAAGGGATCACAAGACTATTTCTCAGTTTAAGAAATTGAGCTTTAGCAACACCTTTAGTGAAAACATCAACCAACTGATCATAGGTGCTGCGATATCTCAACTCAACTAATTTTTTTTACACCATATCACGAATAAAATGGTACTTCATATCAAAATTCTTAGATATTCTATGGTGGGAAGGATTATTTGCCAACTGTATGGCACTCAAATTGTCACAAAAAAATATAGTAGGACCACTTGGTTTCTCACCTATCTCCTCCAACACTTTCTTGAGCCATAAGGCCTGAGCACTAGATGAAGTGATAGCAATGTATTTAGCCTCTATTGAAGAGAGTACTACTGATACTTTCTTCCTCGAGCTCAAAGTTATCAGCCCAGATCCAAGAGAAAAATAATTGTTGAATGTAGACTTCTGGTCATCCAAGTTTTTGCTCCAATATGAGTCACTAAAACCAACTAGCGCCATCTTTTCATCAGGATAGTAATGTATGCCAAAGTCAATAGTACCTGTAACATACCTTAAAATTTGTTGTACATCATTCAAATGCAAGAGAGATGGCTCACTCATATACCTAGAAACAATTGAGACAACATATGCAATATCTGGTCTGGTATTTGTGAGAAACATCAAGCTCCCAATAATGCTCCTATAATTGGTCACATTCACCTTTTTAGTCCCATCATATTTGCATAGCAATTCGCCATGATAAATGGGATTAGGGACTGGTTTGCAACTATCCATGCCATACTTTTTTAGCATATCCTTGGCAAATTTAGTTTGACAAATAAAGATTTTATCCTTACTTTGATGCACCTCCATGCCAAGAAAATAGTGCATCAATCCCAAACACTTCATTTCAAACTCACTCATCATGGTAGTCTTAAATTCATATTTCAACTTAGAACTACTACCCATATAAATCAAATCATCAACAAATAAACAAACAAGCAAAATATCATTACCTTCTTTCTTGAAGTATAGGGTGGGTTCACTTTTTCTTCTCTTGAAGCCACTCTATTGAAAGTATCCATCAATCCAAGAGTACCATGCTCTAGGTGCTTCTTTAAGGTCATACAATGCCTTATTCAAGCTATAGATATGTTTTCTTTAACTTTCACCTCAAAACCTTGAGGTTGTTGTACATACACTTCTTCATCTAAGTACCCATTAAAGAAGGCACTTTTTACATATAAGTGATGTACAATCCACTACTTTTGGGTAGCCAAAGCAAGTATCACCTTTACTATTTCTTGTCTAGCTACAAGAGCAAAAGTTTCTTCATAGTCAATTCCATATCTTTGTGTGAATCCTTTATTCACAAGTTTAGTCTTTTGTCTTTCAATGTTGCTATCACTGTTATACTTAGTCTTATAGACCCACTTAGAACCCACATGTTTCTTTCCCTTGGGCAGTTCTACAAGCTCCCAAGTATCATTCTTCTTAAAGGAATTGATCTCCTATTGCATTGCTTACATCTAAACACCATTAGTAAAAGATTCTTCATAATAAGAAGGTTCAAAATCAGCAACAGTCATAAAATCATAATTAACATCTTCTTTTGGATCACCTTCATCTTCATCACCTTACATGTGCATCTTATCAAGCCTTTGAACAACTTGATCAATTTCTTGATCTTGTCTTCTAGTAAGTCTTCTATGAATTTTTTTTTCCAAAACCTGAGTAGGAGGATGAATTTGAAGTGCCTTTTACCCCCTTTTTGTCTTCATAACATCTGAAAAGATATTTGGATAATCATCACTTGAAGAGGGACTAGAGATGTTTTGTTTGAGATTGTTTAACAAGTTGGTTCATGGACTTGGTGGGAATGATTTTAAACTGGGATGCACATTAGAAGAATTGGGCTGCACATTAGAAGAACTTCCACCACTGCTGCCATCATCAACATAAAGTTTTTGATGACCATATACTCCCCCTTCATCAAAAATCATATCTCTATATACCACCACTTTGTGAGTTTTTGGGTTATAAAGACTCTAGGCCTTAGTACTTTCATGGTAGCCAATAAATATATATGCTTCACTCTTAGCATCAAGATTATTCCTAAGTTCATCAGCCACATGTGCATAAGCCAAACAACCAAAAACTTTGAAGTGGTTAACATTGGGCTTCTTTTCATACCATACCTCATAAGGAGTCATCTTCTCCAATGAGCTAGTGGGAATCTTATTTATTATGTAGACTGTTGTAAGAACTACATCAATCCAGTACATATTGGTAAGTATCTTGGTTTAAAATATACTTCTTGCCATCTCAACAATTATTCTATTTTTCCTTTCTACCACTCCATTCTACTGTGGAGTATAGGAAGTTGTGAATTACCTTTTAATGCTAACATTCTTGCAAAATTATTTAAACTCATTAGAACAAAATTCATCACCATTGTTTGTCCTTAAACATTTAATGCTACAACCACTTTGATTCTCAACAAAATATTTAAATTCCTTGAAATAATCAAATGCTTCATCCTTATGCTTCAAAAAATACACCCAACACATTCTAGAAAAATCATTAATAAATGTAAGAAAGAAAGAGTTGTTACCTAAGATTTTGGTTTGCACAAGCCCATAAATATTAGAATGGACCAATTGGAGTGGGTATGAGGTACTCCATGCTTTCCGTTTAGGAAAATTTTACCTTGCATGCTTTCCCATTGCACAACCCTTATGTTCTTGCACTTTTGGTAACCCATAAACCATCTCTTGGGAAGTTAATAACTTCAAACTAGTGAATTTCAAGTGGCCATATCTAAGATACCATAACCAACTCTTATTTTCTACAACAACATTAGCAAGGCTTCTCCATTGACCTCTAAAATTTAATAGAAACAACCTATTGCTGATCATAGGGACTGTTGTAATAATCATATTGCTATTATTCTTATCATAGATGGTGCATTTCTTATCATCAAAGACTACCTTGTAGTTCTTTTCACATAACTGTCTACACTTAACAAATTATGTTTTAAATTTAGGTGTGTAATAGATATCATGAACATGTTTCTTACCTTATTTTGTATTCACTTCTATTACACATTTGGAAGCTACCTCTAAAGCCTTCTCATCTCCAAGTTTGATCTAGGACTTGAAGGACCCATCAATGGAAGCAAGAAGCTCTCCATTTCCTATCATATGATTGGAGCAACCAGAATCAAGTATCCAAGTCCCTTGAATATTCTTATAAGCATTATTATATGATAAGAAAAAAAATTGAATAGTAGACTCTTCTTCACCATAGTGGACTATCCTATTTTCTTTTCTAGCCTTCTGTCTACATTCTCTCTTATAATGCCCATACTTTTTGCAATGGTAACATTGCACATTCCTCTTCTCTTTTCTGCCTCTGCCTCTACTTACCGCTCCTCCTCTTCTACCACTTCCTATTGAAGAATTCTAATATTGGTCTCTTCCTTGGCCATTTCCATGTCCACTAGAGATTGCTTCATAACCCTTTGAAATTGTAGCTTTAGAAGCAAATGCATTCTCATCAACTGTAGTAATAGTTTCCCCTAGCCTCTCCTCATGAGACATAAGAGATCATATCAAATTATCAAACTCAAAAGTAGAAAAAAATTTACTCTCCTCAATAACAATGGCTACATGATTCCACTTTGGGGTAAGTGTTCTCAAAAATTTCTTAACAACAACCACTTTGTCTAGTTCTTCTCCAAGATTTGCCATTTTATTAACAACAACCTTTACCCATACACAATAATCACCAACACTCTCAACCTCTTGAATTCTCAAATTTTTAAACTCTCTTAAAGAGTTTGTAGCTTCACTTGCTTGACTTTTTCACTCCCTTGTTAACCATATTGTAAGTCCTTCCATGCATCAACAACTGTTTTACAACCTGCTATTCTTAGAAAAATACTTTTCTCCAATGTAGATTGGAGATGGTAAAGAGCCAAGCAATTCTTCTTCTAAGCTTCCTTCTTTGATGTTCTATATGTTGTTGCAAGTGTGCTCCAATATGCTGGTTCTGTGTACCTATCTTCTAAAATATCCCACAAAACTTTTCCCATCAAAAATATCTTTATCTTAATTTTGCAGTATTTATAATCAACTCCATCAAACTCAAGGATTGACAACTAGTTAGTGTTGTTGGCCATTACACCCAACAAAAAATTTTCCTACAACAAAATCTTACAAAGAACTTGATAAAATGTTATCAAGACCTTAGGTGACTCTAACCCTCGAATAGAACTTCGCTCTGATACCAAATGAAGTTTTTTGACGTAACACTTTTTCCCAAGAGCACTAAAATCAATAAAACAAAAAGTATTCATAATTCCATGAAAATTTCAAGGTAAATTCTACTCAATAATGGGTACTCAAAAAACTTTATTTCACGCAAAAATACCAACTACAGAAAAAGTTATGAGGTCTGCAATGCATTCTAAAATCTGGGCAAAAAAGACTAAAAAACATTTTTTAGAGGTGAAAATGAAGTGCTTAACATATGTAAAATGGGGCATGTGATATATAGATGAAAAGTGCTTGGTACGAGATTTCCAACGATGTATCATTTTAAAAAACCAAAGCAACACAGAAAGAAATATTAAGCTTCAAAGTAGGTTGTTTAGTTTTTTTTGTAAAATCTGGACTGCAATTTAGGTGTGAGTAGGAAATAATTATTTATTTTTAAATTTAAAAAATAAATTATTTAAATTATTGTGTATAAATTAATTGGCATATAAATATTTTTTAAAAAATTGATAATGAGGAAGAGAAAATAATTTTGACTTTTAATAAACTTTTGGTCTTGATGGTAAAATCTTAAAAAAAATATTAATTAATTTTTTAATTTTAATTTAAATTAATAATATTAATTACTATTTAATATAGTTTAAAAATTTATTTATTTAAATAAAATTGAAAAATATATTTAGTTGATCTTTATTAATTATTATCTTTTAATTAAAAAAAAAAAACTATTTTAGATTATGAAAGTTTGGATGAATTATTAAATTAGTTATGGTTTCTTTAGTGGTATCTTAGTATTAGTGTAACTCTAGTAAAGCACTAAGTCATCACCAAGTGCCAACTTTCTAAAGGAATGTTTATATTAGATAGATAAAAAAATTTAAATAGAGAGAATGAAAAGCTTAAAGTATTTTTTTATAGAAATTATTATTTTTATTGAGAAATTATATATGTATATAAAATAATAATAATAATGAAAATTTAATCATTTTCACCTTTGAATTGTTATTTTTTTTTTTTTGATGAAAAGCTAAATTATATTAATAATAAAGTTTAACATGAAAAAAGTGGCGGGTGGCAATGATCACACCCCTGGAAGAAACAAGCCAACCCTAACCACGGGTTGGGAAACCACAAACTAGAGCTCACTACAAACTAGGCAACATCAATCAAACAGGCAGTGAAACTTGCTTGCAATCAGAAAGTTTGTGGTTGCACGTCTACGTTGGAGTCCCATGGAATGGCCAAGGTATGCGGTAATCCATATGTGTGTCCCTGATCCTCATGAACATTTGAATCTCCCCAACCCTGTCCTCGAGATCTATCAAGTCGGCGATTATGTGCACTTATATCCCCCCGCATTCCAGGTATGATCCTGTGTGCCACCATTAACTTCCACCACCTCATCCCCAGCACCTCTGGGTGGAGAACATGATGGTGATTGAATTGGTTGTGCATTCCATCCATCATTGTAGGTAAAACTGTCATGTCCCCAACCTCCCTGTGCATGCACCAGACGTGCCAGTTGATGAGACCTCGAGTGGGAATAGGATTTTTACTATGCGTTGTTTGGAAAAACCCTTCTAACTGAGCAAGGTGCATTTTTCCAGTCATCCAAAAGTGCCTTCATGTGCGCCTGCTCAATGTCAAGTTTAGCCTGCTGATTGCAAATCTGGAACCATGTATCTTGAAACACCTCTATTTTGTCAGCTAGAGAAAATTCATCAGAAGGAGTTTGATGCTGAAAAACTATCTTGTTTCTAGATTTCCACATGTGAAAAAGAAGACTAATTCGAAATATGTGCCACACTTTGGACAAGGGAAGAACAAATTTAATCTTATCCCCTAACAAAGCTTGCTGCCATGTAAGGGATTCATCCTAGAATTGGGAAAAAAAAGACCATCCCCATTCCCAGGCACTCCTTGCTCTTGTGCAAAACCAGAAAATATGAGGAGAAGATTCATCCTCATTACAGAATGCACATTTAGGGTTTGCAACTCCCAAGTTCCTGAGTCTGTCTCCTAAGGGTAAACTTTGAAAGAGAAGGCTCCAAGCAAAAAAATATTGTTTTGGCTCAAGAAAAGAAGACCAAACTATCTGAAATCGAGCCTTCCAACCAGAAACCGCCACTAGATCTCCCCATTTATCATTAAGTCTAGGGACCATTGGAAACATTTGGGAGAGCCAATTGTAACCCAATTTAGCTGAGTAATTCAACAATGGTATATCCGAACACCAGGACCAATCTTTCCACCATGGCCTCTAAGAGTGCTGCCCACACTTTTGCCACATGGAAAAGGGGATAATGTCAATTACTGAGTCATAAGTGAGCTTGTCACCAGTGCTCAACTGAAATTGTTGTTTAAAAAGCGGCCAAGGGATCCAATCCCTCGAGGTTTGAGAATAAAAATCAGAAACTGTAGATATACCTTTTTTAAAAAACTTTTGGGCATGAATCCACGGGACATGAGCAAGAGGAGTTCCCTGAATGTTAATCACTAAAGACCACCAGATGTTTAAATAATTGATGGATAGTCCTTTATGGCCTCTATTCCCTTTCCACTTAAGCCAAGGAGTGAATTGCTGCCATGATTTCCAAATACTTTTAATCACAAAAGAACCAGATATTTTCACAAAGACTGGCATTACAATTAGGGAAGGGAGGTCAATTCCTCTCCAGGCTTGTTTATTCAAAGGCAGCCCTAAAGAAATACAATGTCTGATGAGGATTTTCCAGGCCTCCGAGCCTTTAAGGGCTCATATGATCCATTTGGCACAGAGAGCCGTGCCTTGTCTTTTACAGTCAACCATGCCCATTCCTCCTGAAGCTTTAGGTAAACAACACATATCCCAAGCAACCCGGTGAAAACCTTTCTTCTCAACTGAGTTTGCCCACAAAAAATTCCTCAATAGTCTTTCAAGCTTAAGGTAGCATGCTTGTGAAGGGACCCAACAAGAAGAGTAATACACATGAGTAGAGGCAAGGACCTTAGAACAAATTTGGAATTTTCCTGCCAGAGACATCTTCTTAGTAATCCAATACTCAAGCTTTTTCTCAACTTTCTGAGAACATAGTTCCATAACTGAACAGGGGAACCATAAAAGGCAAAAGGGATCCCTAGAAATTTGAACACTTCTCCTGGAAAAATCCAATGCCATTGAAACTATTCTAGCCAAGGAGGGAGTGGGGTAGGGGACTGCCGATAACAAGAAGTTTTTCTCCACTGAATACTAGAACTGGAGGCCTGACAAAAAACTTCCAAACATCTGAGTGCTTCCATCTAGAAGATACTTCTTATTATTTTCAATAATTAAAAGAAATAATACAAAAATAAAGATAAGATCAATTTTGTGATTATTATTTTCTATCATATTTTCTTCTCATATATATATATATATATATATAAAGATAGATTAAATCAATAATATATATGTTTATCAATTATAATTATGAATTAAATCAATAATATATGTCCAAAAATAATAATTATGAATTAAATCGATAATATATATGTCCATCAACTATAAGCATGCATATTTGAGAAGAAAATAGGGTGGAAAATAATAACCACAAAGTTGATGATTTATTTTGTATTACTTATTTTAATTTTTGAAAATAATAAAATGAATTTTATAGAAAATCAATAGCAATTCAAGGGATTTTAGGTGATAAGTGATTAAGCTTTTATTTTATATGTAATTTTTTTAATGAGATTTATGTGGTTTCTATTGGAACCACTTTCATACAAATACCAAAATATTATATTTTATGTTAGGTTAGTTAAACCATATTCAAGTTGTCCTTTTATTGAAGATATTTTTATTTTTTTCTATTGAATATATTCATCTTCCTATTGGTCAAATATATGCCTAAAATACAAAATATGCATTTGTGCGCCCTAGACACGACCAACATTGAAATGTCAAAGGAAAGAAATGTCCTTCGAGCCAATCTCCAGAGAGGGCTGGCTCCCTTACTAGATCCTACACCGATTTTAAGTTTAGAGTTGTAGGAAAGAAATAAGAAATTATGGGAAGAGATGGGAAATATGGCTATAAGTCGAATTATGTACGATGGGGACAAACTAGCAGCGAAAATTCAAAGCAAACGTTTAAGTAGCATATAATAGAAAGAAATGCAAGGAAACCACTTACGATTTGCAGAGATAACTTCCAAAAGTACATTATAGTATTCACTCCCTTACTAGTAGTATTAAAACTAGATGCAAAATTTAAACTCAGCAAATAACAGACATGAATGTAAATAGAAATGATAAACATAGACAAATCACACACAAAACCATTCAAGGAATTAGAAGTTGAGTGTCCTATTTATGTAGAAAATTCAAAGTGTTTTTCTGTAGAGTGTCCCTCCTTTTTCATTACATCAAAATGCTTAGTATTTATAGAGGATTTCACCTCTTTCATTTAATGCACAATACAACAAAATGTCGTTTGATAAAAAATAGTAGCACCAATTCTATCATTGGTAATTGCAACAATCAAATCAAATAATTCTTTATGAAGTAGTGATCCCTAATTTATGGAAAGCGCCAAGGAAATTGGTAGGATTGGATAATGGAAAATCATCTTAGACATTGATGCATTGGAACACAACAATGTTGCACAAAGACCAGGAGCTTGGATATTAAATTATGGGTACCATTCCATCACTTTATGCCTCAAAATATTACCCTCACCAGTGGAGACCCAACAAAAATTAAATTTATCTTGAAAAGGGGTAAGATCAGTGGAGGGCACCTAAAAAATAAACAGAATCACACTAGAATTTGGGACGTAGCATTTAATATCAGTATTTCTTCAGTCATCATTATGGAAATATCAATCTCATTGCTTCCAGAATTAAATTCCAGCAGTCTTTGATATTTTTCCAAAAGATATTATCAACAGGGGCACTTTGAAAGAAAATGTTACCAAAAATAAGGGGCAAGAATTAATTTCACCCATGCAGTCTGATGTTTTCACCCCTTAACATGCTTTCACCCCTTTCCTAGGTAATTTCACCCCTTTCCTAGGTAATTTTACCCCTTTCTTGGGTAATTTCGCCCCTTAACATGCTTTTGCCCCTTTCCTAGGTAATTTCACCCCTTAACATGCTTTCGTCCCTTTCCTGGGTAATTTTGCCCCTTAACATGCTTTCGCCCCTTTCCTAGGTGATTTCACCCCAAAAATGATTAAAAATGTCTTCTTGCAAGAAGGGAGGCAAAAATTATTGATTTCACCCCTGAGAGGGGCAAAAATGATTTTCGTCCCAGCCTAGGGATGACATTGACTTTGACCACCAAGAAAATCTGCTATTTTTGTGAGTTTCACCTCAAGACATCTTCACTTGGAATTTTGCCCTGAAGGAGGGTGAAAATGAATTTCGCCCCTCTTGAAGGGTGACTTTGACTGCTTCATCATTGCATGGATGATGTCATTTTTGTGTTTACTCTTCGAAACTACCTTTTACTAGGGTTTCACCCCTAAAAGGGATGAAAATTATTTTCGCCCTTGTTGAGGGGTGACTTTGACTTTGTCTGTGCCCAACAATTTCTTCCTTCTATTTTCACCTCGAAGATGCTTTTAACTGGATTTTCGCTTTGCCCCTCTCAGTGGCGCTTTTGACTTTGACCCATCTCATCACTGGCAAAATTTTTCCTTCTCCTTTATTCCAATTTTTTTTTTTTTATCTAGGCAGTTTCGCCCCAAAGGAAAGGTGCAAAGGGCTTTCACCTTGAAAGTTCCCGAAAATGGATTTTCACCTCGAAAATGGATTTTCGGTGGTACATCTTCCCGGAGCCATAACTTTTGATTCGTTGACCTGATTGTCTATTGTAATATATCATTGGAAAGCTTGGGAAGAGATCTACAACACTAAAATTGATGATTCATCCATTGTTTCTAGTTTCCATCCCTCTCAAGGTCCTATAAAGTCTTCAAATTATATTTTTAAGTTATGCTGGAGAAATTTCTCATGATGAAAACTTTAATATCTCTCAATCCGTTCAGGATATTGGGGTGATTCTTTCACCATAAATCTAAATTTTTAATTTCCCTTCTTTGGGTAAATTTTCAAGTCCATAAGTGCCTATTTAGGTCAATTTTCAAAAAATGTCTGCTTTTTTATTTTCATCTTTTTTGACTTTTGACTATAGTGTGGCAAAAATACCAACACTTTTGGTAGCTTGTGGGGTATCCAACTCATCTAGATGTAATCGATCCCAAGGCATTTATCCATTGGGCAATGGAGTCATAATAACCTATTGCATCAAATCATTTACTGCTTTCACTAGCTTCTTTCTACGTTGCCTGATATTGTTCGAGTACCTATTTGTATCTTTCACCCAACACAAGGAAATTCATCGAGATTGACTGATTTTCTCCTCTTTAGGATGCTCTAGCAAGAATTTGATATCTGATGCCAACAACTCCTATAATCCAAAAAATAGAAAAAAAGGAATAGATGTTGCTAAGGGTTTGGCTCAACAGAAGGAGTAGAAATAGACAACGCCATAGTTACGCTCACCCTTGATGAGATTTGTGTACTTATAGTAACAATGGAATTAATGGGGGTGGAATATGATGCAGATGAAAGTGGAATATAAATGGGTTAGGGATAGAGGCTAAAAAACTAGAAGATGGGGGAATGGAAGAAATAGGAACGACGAAAGGAGCATTGGTGACTAATGACTATGAAACAGGGAGGAAAAAAAAAGTGGTGGGTACAACGAATACTATAGAATGAAGGGAAATGGTCACCAAATGCTCATGATCAAGAGAAAAGAAAATGGGTACCTACAGGCTTTGACACCATTTTAGCTGATGACATGGGTGGTTGTAACCTTAGATTTTTTTTTGAACCATACCATTTAGTGCCCTCGACACTATATATTAGCCAACCTATTTACACTATTTACACAAAATTTTATAACATTATTGGTATACCACCACCAAAAACATGGCTTTGGGTGCTTATCCAATAAATATAGAGTGTTTGAACTAGATCTGATTGTACTTCAGTCTATATTTGAAGTTTGGCTAGCCTCTTCCCAAAGTTTACCAGGTTGGGAACAAGATGCAGTGTGGAAGGTAAAATGCATATTAGTACTCATACAATTAATGAATAATGTGGTGAACAAATTTACCACATGGGATCTTTCTTCGAGTACTTGTTGTGATGATGGCTGGAGATAATATCATTGCTTAAGATAGTCCACTGGCTATGAGGTCTTGGGTATGTGCTCCTATGAATCCTTGATATAATAGTAAGATTTTTATGGCGATAGCCCTACTATTAAGATCTCCTCAAGACCAACCTCCTAATGAGGTATGCTTATTGAATCTCGATCGAGTACTTGCATGCTATGCTCAAGGATACAAAAAGGGTGTAAAATTATGCCTTCTTCACTCTTAAAATCTACCACTTAAGCATGTTCCCCTTCTTGGTCCATCTCCTGATGCAAACTGCAAGCAACCATATTGTTCATTACTAAGGTAATTCTTGCATATTCCATTCGTTGGTCCTGGATGAGATCCACCTCTTGTTCTCCACACAACTGCGTTCCAGGTCCCCGCACAGTGTGAGGGATCTGCCATTGTGAATACTATGCAAGATAGACAAGAGCAACAACTACTAGAGAGAGTGATGGAAATGTAGTTTCTCTCCACTATATATTTTTTTATTGGATCAGGAGCCCCTTTGCTTGTAATGACTCTTGAAAGACTTGAGGGAATCTCTATTCCCCATATTATAGTAGAAGGAGGCTTATGTCTGGGTGAAAATCCTAAATATAGTAGAGGTAGGCCTAGGCATGTGTTGGTTGGATCTTCTCTAGATCATACAACTCCTCCAAAATTAGATATTGAAGTTTGTGATGCTCTCTAGAGATGCTCTCATGATAGTGGAGAGGTGCATCAAGAGTTGAAAGGTATCCTGAGGTCATAAAAAGTGTCAACTAGTGCTCCTGCTAAATCCTACCATGAGCAGATACTCTTATGCTCGAACGGTCTATACCATCGTAGAACCTTCCCTCTAGAGACAAGACCAAAAGTTTGATCATGACATCTTCATGGGTTATGCCATGGATGATCGCTAGAGTAGCAACATCTTCAAGGTGCTCTCGGGCCATTCCCTTAGTGCCATTATATTTTGTTAGGGTCTTCAGGGTATTTTTGGAAATATCATGCTAAATTTGGAGATTCAGAGGGCCAAGATCATCCCAAATAGGATAGAATATCTATGCCATTATAGTAGTGGTCCTCAGAGATCATAGTTTGTGTTGCTGAGTCAAATTTTCTAGGTGAACATTATTTTCTCCACTTGTGAGGTCAGGGCTGCTCACCAAACCTTGATTCCTTCAAGGTGTCTTCTTTCAGCATAAACGACATCGACCAATCATGAGATCTATATTTTAAGCTCAACAGAGTCATCATGTGATTTTTATAGATGAATTTAAGCCAAGGATTCACCAAACTTGGACTCCCTTAAAATACAAAGACTATTCATCCCACCGGGCGTGCAAAAAACTATTGGTTAAATATCTACCTAAAATACAAAACATGCATTTGTGCACCCTAGACATGGCCAACATTGAAAGGTTGAGGGAAATAAATGTCCTTTGGGCCAATATTTAGAGAGGGTTGGCTCCCTTACTAGATCCTACACCAGTTTTAAGTTTGGAGTTGTAGGAAAGAAACAAAAAATGATGAAAAGAGATGGAAAATATGACTAAGCTGAATGATGTAGTATGGGGACAGACTAGCAGCAAAAATTCAAATCAATTATTTAAGTAGCATATAATAGAAATAAAGGCAATGAAACCACTTAGATTTTGCAGAGATAACTTCCAAAAGTACATTCTAGTATTCACTCCCTTACCAACAGTATTTAAATCCAGATGCAGAATTTAAACTCAGAAAATAACAAACATGAATGTAAATAGAAATGATAAACAAAAATAAATCACACACAAAACCATTCAAGGAATCAAAAACTGAGCATCCTATTTATGTAGAAAAATCAAAGTGTTTGTTTGCAGAGTGTCTCTCCTTTTTCATTACATCAAAATGCTTAGAATTTATAGAGGATTTCACCTCTTTCATATAATGCACAATACAACAAAATATCGGCTAGTCAAAAATCATCAGCAAAAATTCTCTCCTCGGTAATTACAATGCTTGAATCAAATAATTCATCAGGAAGCAGTGATCCCTCTTTCATGGAGAGCACCTAAGAAATTGGTAGGATTGGATGATGGAAAATCATCTTAGACATCGATGCATTGGAACACAACAATATCACACAAAGACCAGGATCTTGGATACTAAATTATAGGCATCATTCCATCACTTTACACCTTATAATCTTACCATCACTAGTGGAGACCCAAAGAAAATTAAATTTATCTTCAAAAGGGGTAAGATCAGTGGAGAGCACCTCGAAAATAAATAAAATCGCACTAGAATCCAGGATGTAGCATTTAATTTGAGTATTTCTTCAGTCAGAATTATGGAAATATCAATCTCATTGCTTCTAGAATTAAATTCCACCAGTCTTTGATCTTTTCCCAAAATATATTATCAACAAGGGCACTTTGAAAGAAAATGTTACCAAAAATAAGGGGCAAGAATTAATTTCCCCCATGCAGTCTGATGTTTTCACCCCTTAACATGCTTTCACCCCTTTCCTGGGTAATTTCACCCCTTTCCTAGGTAATTTCACCCCTTAACATGCTTTCACCCCTTTCCTAGGTAATTTCACTCCTTTCTTGGGTAATTTCACCCCTTAACATGCTTTCACCCCTTTCCTGGGTAATTTTACCCCTTTCCTGGGTAATTTCACCCCTTAACATGCTTTCACCCCTTTCCTGGGTAATTTTACCCCTTAACATGCTTTCAACCCTTTCCTGGGTGATTTCACCTCAAGAATAATTAAAAAAGTCTTCTTGCAAGAAGGAAGGCAAAAAATTTGATCTCTGATGCTAACGGCTCCTGTAATCCAAAAAAAAAAAAGGAATAGAGGTTGTTGAAGGTTTGGATCAATGGAAGGAGCAGAAATGGACGAGGCCATAGTTACACTCACCTTAACGGTGTTGGTGTACTTACAACGATGATGGGATTAATGGGGGTGGAATATGAGGCAAATTACAGTGGAATAGAAATCGGGTTAGGTATAGAGGCCAACAAACTAGAAGATGGAGAAATAGAAGAGATGAGAACAATGGAAGGAGCATTGGTTTCTAATGACTATGAAACAGGGAGGGGAACATAATTTTTGGGTACAAAGAATATTTTATAATGAAGAGAAATGGTTACCAAATGCTCATGATCAAGAGAAAAGAAAATGTGTACCTATGGGCTTTGACACCATTTGAGCCGATGACATGGATGGTTGCAACCTTAGATTTATTTTTGAACCATACCATTTAGTGCCCTCAGTACTTTATTTATCAACCAATTTATTTACACTATTTACACAAAATTTTATGATATGATTGGTGTACCACCACCACAAAACTGGATTTGGGTGCATATCTGGTGAATCTACAGTGTTTGACCAGATCTGATTGTACTTCAATCGATCTTTGAAGTCTGACTGGCCTCTTTCCAAAATTTACCAGGTTAGGAACAAGATGCAATGTGGTAGGTTATCATACATGCCAGTACTCATATAATTAATGAATACTATGGTGAAGAGATTTACAACATAGGAGCCTTCTTCGAGTATTGGTCATGGTGATGGTTGGAGCCAATATCACCACTTGAGAGACCACTGGATACGAGGTCTTGGGTATGTGCTCCTCTGACTCCTTGATGTGATAGCAAGATTTTTTTGTGATAGCCCTACTGTTAGGATCTCCTCAGGACCAACCTCCTAATGAGGTATGCTTATTGGGTCTTTATTGAGTACTTGTGTGCTATGCTTAGGGATACAAAAGGGTGTAAAATCATGCTTTCTTTGCTCTCAAAATCTACCACTTGAGTCTGTTCTCTTTCTTGGAACATATCTTGATGGAAACTACAAGCAACCATATTGTTCATTACTGGGGTAGTGCTTGCATATTCCCTTCATTGGCCTTGGATGAGATCCACCTCTTGTGCTCCACATAGCTACGTTCCAAGTCCTCACACAATTTGAGGGATTTTCAATTGTGAATACTGCATAAGACCAACATGAGCAACAACTACTAGAGAGTATTATGGAAAGGCAATGTATCTCCACTATATTTTTCTTGATTGGAGAAGGAACCACTCTGATTATACTACCCCTTGAAATACTTGAGGGAATCTCTGTTCCCCAGATTATAGTAGGAGGAGGCTTATGTTTGAGTGGAAGTCATAAATATAGTAGAGGTTGATCTGGACAGTGTCGATTGGATCTTCTTTGGAATTCTCCTCCAACTCCTCCAAAATTGG
Source organism: Wollemia nobilis (assembly GCA_028583015.1). Lineage (NCBI taxonomy): Eukaryota > Viridiplantae > Streptophyta > Pinopsida > Araucariales > Araucariaceae > Wollemia > Wollemia nobilis. The sequence goes on along the minus strand of JAQPPZ010000377.1, from coordinate 6,613,935 downwards.
ACATTGAAGTCTATGATTCTCTCTAGAGGTGCTCTCATGATGGTGGAGAGGTGCATCAAGAGTTGAAAGGGATCCTTAGAGCCATCAAAAGTGTCAACTAGTGCTCTTGCCAAGTCCTCCCATGAGTAGATACTCTTATGCCCAAGAAGTTTGTACCACTATAGCACTTTTCCCTCTAGATATAGGACCAAAAGTTTGATCATGACATATTCATGGGTTATACTATGGATGATCTCTAGAGCAACAATCAAGGTGCTCTCGGGCCATTCCCTCAGTGCCATTGTATTTTGTTAGGGTATTTAAGATATTTTTAGGAATATCATGCCAAATTTAGAGATTCAAAGGGCTAGGATCATCCCAGATGGGATAGCATACTCATGCCATCATAAAAGTGGTCCTCAGAGATCACGATCTATACTACTAAGTCAGAGTCACTAGGTGAACATTCTTTTCTCCACTTGTGAGGTCAAGGTTGCTGACCAAACTTTGATTCCTTTGGGGTGTCTTCTTTCAGCATAAAAGGTGTCCACCAATCATGAGATCTAGATGTTTAGTTCAATAGAGTCACCAAGTGATTTTTAAAGATGAAGGTAAGCCAAATATTGACCAAACTCAGGCTCCCTTAAAATATGAAGATTGTTCATCTCACTGGAGGTGCCAAAAACTATTGGTCAAATATTTACCTAAAATATAAAACATGTATTTTTGCACCCTAGAAACAACCAACATTGAAAGGACAAATGAAATAAATGTCCTCTAGTCCAATCTACAAAGAGAGTTGGCTCCTTTACTAGATCTTACACTGGTTTTAAATTTAGAGTTGCAAGAAATAAATGGGAAATGATGGAAAGAGATGGGAAATATGGCTATAAGCTGAATGATGTAGGATGAGGATAGACCAGCAACAAAAATTCAAATCAAGTGTTTAAGCAACATATAACAGAAAGAAATGCAATGAAACCACTTACGGTTTGCAGAGATAAATTCTAGAATTATATTCTAGTATTCACTCCCTTACTAGCAGTATTTAAATCCAGATGCAGAATTTAAACTTAGAAAATAACAAACATAAATGTAAATAGAAATGATAAACATAAAGAAATCACACAAAACCATTCAAGGAATCAGAAGCCGAGTGTCCTATTTATGCAAAAAACTCAAAGTGTTTTTCTGCAGAGTGTCTCTCCTTTTTCATTACATCAAAATGCTTAGTATTTATAGAGGATTTTACCTCTTTCATTTAATGCACAATACAATAAAATGTTGTTTGGTAAAAAATTAGTAGCAATAATTCTCTCGATAATTGCAACGCTCAAATCAAATCATTCTTCAAGAAGCAGTGATCCCTCTTTCATGGAGAGCGCCTAAGAAATTGGTAGGATTGAATGATGGAAAATCATCTTAGAAATCAATGCATTGGAATACAACAATGTTGCACAAATACCAAGAGCTTAGATATTAAATTTTAAACACCATTCCATCACTTTATGCCTCGAAATCTTACCCTTACCAGTGGAGACCCAATAAAAATTAAATTTGTCTTGAAAAAGGGTAAGATCAGTGGAGGGTGTCTCAAAAATAAATAGAATCATACCAGAATCTAGGACTTAGCATTTGATATCAATATTTTTTCAGCCAAAATTATAGAAATATTAATCTCATTGTTTCCAAAATTAAATTCCAGTAGTCTTTGATCTTTTCTCAAAAGATATTATCAACATGGGCGCTTTGAAAGAAAACGTTACTGAAAATAAGGGGCAAGAAATAATTTTTCTTGTGTAGTCTGATGTTTTTTTCCCTTAACATGCTTTCACCCCTTTCCTAGTTTCACCCCTTTCCTGGGTAATTTCACCCCTTTCTTGGGTAACTTCACCCCTTAAAATGCTTTTGCCCCTTTCCTGGGTAATTTCACCCCTTTCCTGGGTAATTTTACCCCTTAACATGCTTTCACCCCTTTCCTGGGTAATTTTACCCCTTAACATGCTTTCACCCCTTTCCTGGGTAATTTCACCCCTTAACATGCTTTCGCCCCTTTCCTAGGTAATTTCGTCCCTTTCCTGGGTAATTTTGCCTCTTAACATGCTTTCGCCTCTTTCCTGGATAATTTCGCCCCTTAACATACTTTCACCCATTTCCTGGGTTATTTCACCTTGAAAATGATTAAAAACATATTCTTGCAAGAAAGGAGGCCAAAAATATTGATTTTTCCCCTAAGAGGGGTGAAAATGATTTTCGCCCCAGCCCAGGGACGACATTGACTTTGACCACCAGGAAAATTTTCTATTTCTGAGAGTTTTGTCTCAAGACGTCTTCATTTGGAATTTTGCCCTGAAGGAGGGCATGGAAATTTGAGCATGTTTTGTTGGCATTGATGTCAAGAGGTTGATGTCCCAATTTGATGGAATTAATGTCAAAATTTTTAAGGTCCTAAATTGATGGAAATATTTGTGAGAATATTTTTCTTAGTGGCATATGAGGTATAAGGCAACAATAAGAAAATAATACATCTCCATAATATTTGAGAAAGGATTTATAAATTACCTTGGTGGTAATTTGGTAAAGGTTAAAATACCCATTAATGGTGGCAAGGTTATCCCTAAAAAGAAAAGGCCCAAAATATTTTAAATATTTAAATTATAATATTTAAATCCTTTAGGATTTAAATTATTATAATTAAATATAATAATTTGAAATATCAAAATTCAAATTGCAAAAATAATCTGACATCAAATAATAAAGTGGGCATGTGTATTAATAAGGCTAAGATTTAGCCTAATCCTTAGTGAAAAATCAAATAAAAAATCCCTTGAAGTATTGGCCTTGCATGATCGACGTGACAAAGGAAACAGAAAGGAGATAATACACATATCAATGCAAAATATTGGTTAAAGTGTGGAAAAGGTGTATCCCCAGTCATGTGAGGTGGCAACCAAGCTAGCAAGCAAGGCTTGCTCAGTGGCATAGGAGGCAGAAGGCGCGGGTTCAATTCAAGCGAAGGTTCTTTTGTTGTGTGGTCAATTTAAGGTTTGGCACCAACATTAAAGACAAAAATGAGGGCTTGCATTTTGATTGCATGTGGGTTGTATAGCCCACACAATAGCCTAGCAGCGGCTAGGGTGTGGGGCTAGTAGGCAGTGCGAGTTCGATCCCCGATGGCAAGTAGCAGGCACTAGTAAAAAGGGAATTATTTTTATTAAAAAATTAATTTTGCCCTAAGGTTCTATGGTGGCTAAGGTATGTGCTAGGGAGTTATAAGGTGTTTCAAATTAATTTTAATTTTTGCATTAAGAGGAGGTATAAGGTGATTAATTTTTGAAATAGAAATTAAGGTGTTTGTTTTGTTAATGCATTAAGACAAAAATTAAAGTGGAGTCTTTATTTTTGGAAATGCATTAATACAAAGTTAGGAGATATAAGGTGTATGTGATTTATTTTGCTTATGTAATTGGTCAACTTTTTTGATGGAATTTGACTTGCAAATTTAGGAGAAATAAGGTCTAAAAGTGATTTGATATTTCATTATTCTGTGTGGTAAAATATAATTTGAGAAGAGAGTTCATTGAGAAAGCATTTTAATAACTAACCTTGAAAAGTGACACATAGAAAGGTGGTTGATTATAAGATAGGTTTTTTAAGGACAATTCTTCATCAAGCAAATAAAAGGTATGGGCACATCATCTTTTGTTTAGAGTTATTGGAATGAATATGTGAAACATAAGGTGGAGTGAAAAGGATTGTTTTATAAGCATTGTTGGAAATGTATGAGCAAGTTTTGTGCACCTCATTGTTGAATGGTTTGGAAATATTTGAGATAGATTTTTGAGAAAAATCTAGGTTGTTATTGTTGAATGAGTTTTGGGAAGTTTTGAGATAAAGAGTGAGAACCATTTGTGTTAGGATTGCAAAATAAAATATGTATCTTTATGAGAAATTTTGAATGATTGATTTTGAGAGGAAAATTGTCAAGTAGAATTTGTTTGAAGAGAGTTTTTTTGAAAAAGAGTTGAGTGGCATTTTGTATGCAAGATCTAAAATTATTTGAATAGAGTTAAGCAAGTATTTGAGGAGACTTGAAGACATATTTGAGCAAGCTTTTGTAAAATCTTGAGGATATATTTGAGCAAGTCCTTGAGGGGAACTGAGAACAGAGTTGAGCAAGCTTTTGTGAAATCTTAAGGACAAATTTGAGCAAGTTCTTGAGGAGACTTGAGGATAGATTTGAGAAATATATTGTGAAAGCCTGAGGACAGACTTGAGCAATATTTTGTGAAATATTGAGGATAAAGTTGAGCAAGTCCTTGAGGGAACTTAAGGACAGAGTTGAGCAAGATTTTGTGAAAGTTTGAAGGTATATTTGAGCAAGTATTTGAGAAGGCTTGAAGGTAAAATTGAGCAAGTCCTTGAGAAGGCTTGAAGGTAGATTTGAGAAAGCCTTTGAGAAGGCTTGAGGGCAGATCTGAGCCAATCATGTGAAGACTTGGAACAACGTTGGGAGTAGGTTTGATTGTTGATCTATTCAAGCTTTGTGTTAATGCTTGAGGTATATTTGATGATATAGTTTGGATATTCTAGCACAAATTTGCTCCAACTCTATCTTAGGTCTAGCATAAATCTACTCTAACTTTGTCTCAGGTCTAGCACAAATCTACTCCAAATTATAGATTTTAGTACAGATTTGAGACAGAGTTGAGAGTAGGCTTTGGAGGTAACATAGCAAAGGATAGCAGTATCCAGTGGATAGAGATCCATTAGCCAATGTATTGAGGATAGAGGTCTTCTATGAAGAGAGATCCACAAGTCGAAGTAGTGGGGGCAGAAGTCTTCTAGAAGATCACTAGCCAAAGTAGAGAAGAAAGATTTCTCCTATGGATAGAGATCCACAAAATAGAGCAAGGATAAATAGTTCTCTTATGGAGTGTGATCTACGAACCATATGGGAATATAGAGTTATTCTATGGAGAGATATCCATGAACCAGTTGAGGAAAATGAGTTCTCTTGGATCAAGTTCCACAAACCAGAGAAAATGGGAAAGAGTTCTCCTATGGAGAGAGATCCACAAAGTAGAGCTTAGGGGATTGGTGTCTCCTTTGGACATAGATCTATATATATTGTAATAGGTAAATTATTCCCAAGAGATTTGTTGAGAAAATTTTAGTGGAAATATTTTCTCTGTGGAGTAGCCCACATTGGGTGAACCATGTTAAATTGGTGTTTCTATTGTGTGTGATGATTTGTGCATTGCTTTGATTAATGTTGTTGATATTACCATTGATAATATTGGATAATATTGCTTGGAAAGAAAAGTAAAAGTTGGTATTATACTGTTCACCCCCCTCTCATTATAAGCATGTGTTCTTCAATGACATAGACAATCGTTTTGCTTTAAGAGACGAAATATCAAAATTTTTCAAAGACTTCATGATCGCATAAACTTTCTTTTCAATAAAATTGTACTTTTCCTAGTGTGGTTGAATAAATTGGCTTAGAAAAGTGATAGGTTGGTCCTCTCCATCATCTTGATTTTGAGTAAGCACAATGGCATAGCTCTCCTACTCGCCAACTGCATATAGGATGAAATCCTTAAAATAGTCTAGATTGATTAATACATGTGCTTAGACTATCCTCTTTAATATCTTGGAATGCCTACCTCCTCTTGTCTATCCATTTGAAATATGCATTTTTCTTAAGGATTTCCATCATGGGTTTCACCACCTGAGTGAATTTGGCGATGAATTTTCGAACAAAGTTGATTTGGTCAAAAAATGACTGTAGGGAATTTTTATTAGCTGGTAGTAAAAAATTTAGGAGAGCTTTAAATATCACAGGATCAATAACTAGTCCTTAATTTGAGATTACGTGCCCCAAGATATTTTCCTCCTTGATAGTGAAAATGGATTTCTTTAGGTTGATAGAAATACCAAACTCTTGACACTTTTCAAAAACCTGTCTAAGATGAGAGCAATGCTCCTCACTACGATGTGAGAAAACAATCATACCATCCAGGTATATTACAATGATTCTATTCAACAACTCATCAAATGTGACATCCATGGCTCTTTGAAATGTAGCACCAGCATTAGAAAGACTGAAAGGCTTTCTTCGATAGGTGAAAGTGCCCCACTTTGTAGTAAATATTATTTTGTGTTGATCCTCATATTTTACCCAAATCTGGTTATAGCTGGAGAAACCATCAAGCAAGTGAAAATATTTGCGCTCTAGTGACAACTTGAAGAATATGATCACTCTATGACAGAGGATAGTGATCTTTCAAATGTGCTTGGTTTAGATTACAAAAATCTATGCATAAGTGAATATATTCATTTTTATTTTGTAGTGGAACCAGATTTACCACCCACGTTGAGTGCTTGATGGGATAAATGATTTTTACCTCCAACATTTTCAGTAGTTTTGCTTTCATAAGCACCTAAATTTTTAGATTGATAGAACTTTGCTTCTATTGAAAAGGCTTTACTCCTTCTTGCAACTCGATGGTGTGCTAGATTACATTTTTGTAGTATCCCTTTAGATTGTGATATCTCCATACAACAATATCAGGGAATTCATGATATAGCTCTTTAATTTCTTCTAGTTCTCCTGGAGAACAATATATTTCGACTTTAATTACCTTGTTCGACTCTAACTTAAGCTTAGTGTATTCCTTTTTGTCCACCTTGATTCAATGATTTTCCACTCTATCATTCTGATAAAAGAGAATTTCTAACGTAATCAATTCTTTAGGGGTATGATTATTTTTGAGTTGGATCAAGCCTTCAATTTTATCTTCATATAGAATTCTTCCCTTGATACTATCGGCTTATTTAATCAAAAATTTTATGATCTGCTCATCATTATCAAAAACTTACCAGTAAATGTTCTTGTCAGGGAATGAAGGTCTATAAATCAACGTTATAGTCTTGGGCTTTCACACCACACTTTCAATAGGAGAGAAATTTACATCAAGGGATGCCAGGAGATCTGCATGCTTGTTTCATTCTTATGAAATTGCTTGAATATTTAATGCAACAAATGATTCAAAAATATCTCATACCTTATTGTGATACACCTTCAGGTAGTGCTTCTTTGAGATGCACTTGTTGGTCACTTGGTTGACAATCAACTCGAAATCACCAAATATCTGCAACTGTTTAATCCTAATATTTTTTTCTTTCTTTAGGTCCAATCATAGTTCATTGTACTCGGTGACATTATTTATACAGCTCCAAGTCAGTCAGTACAAATTTGATTTTTGGATTCCTAAAGGAGAGATGAAAACTACTCCAACTCTAGTACCATTCTTGCATCTAGCACCATCAAAGTAAATATTCCATAATTAGTTAGAGGTAGAACCTATACCATCAGCCACTTTTGCATCACCCTCATTAGGTTTAGTGATGGTATAGCAACAGATCTTTAATTCCATCATTGCATTGAAATTAAGAATGGAAAACTCGTCATATAACTAAAGTTCATCCAAAGCTTCCTCCATCAGGTCACTCTCCTCTAGCTCTTCGGTCACCATGTTCACTAAGTCCACAAATTTTTCTTCATCTTCAATCCTTTCGATATGATATGTGGAGGGATTCTCATTATAAATGTGTATTCTCTTCACTTTGAATGGAATATCTAGGTAAGAATAGTCCAATGATAAGTAACCTCCCAACTTAGCTATGAATCCTCTAGATAAACACATGCTAAAATATGGTTCTAAGTCTACCACAACAACTTCTTGTATGATAGTAATTTATGGCATGTTGTGTAGAAAAATTGGGATATCCTTGATTACTCCTACTTTTTTTATAGGATTACCATCTAGCTGCAAGACACCGTGACTACTTCTTGTATACTCCATTCCCATAACTTTGCATACTACCTTTGGCATGACAGTCATTGTTGCACCAGATTCAATCATACAATTGTGTACAATCCAACCCTACATCCTAAGAGACAAATAAAATGGGGGAGGGTTGTTCTACCAATGGTTGAAGTAGACAATGTCTAGACCAACACTATCTATGCACAATTTTTCTTCTTATCCTTCATGAATTTCAATGACTTCTGCAACATATCTACTTGTCTAGGTAGTTGTAACATATCGTAGAGACTCACCTTAGAAAAAATATTCTTCAGTTCTTCCACAATATTATATGATTGTGCATTGGGCTCCTTTGATTCACCAACAACTTCATATTTTATCTGGTACTATTGGGTGGCCTCTACCCTTTAACACTTGGTCAAAGATAGGTATTTGAGTCTCTCCTTTACCTGTTATTTTTTTTTGGTCTACACTTGTGTAGCGACAGATTACAAAGTTGACACTTTTGCATGCATTATATCCTTTTCCAAGGTAGGTAAAAGGTCTTTCAATAAAATAGGCTCATCCGCTTTGGGTGATAGCATAGGAACTTTTGCTTGAGATGGCATTTTTTCATTCTGCACCTTCTGTTCGATAGGCACCTTCAATGGCTCCATTTTGGTCAGATCTACAGTGATAAATTTCTTCCCAAACATTGTGAGAACTGAAACTTGCTCCACATATGGGACCATGAAGTTGTGATCAATTTTTGAAATCATGTTGACTTGACCACCGATAGCACTTTTTGCTAGTGTCTGCACATAGTTCAAATGAACCATATAGGTATCTTCACCATGAGGTTCGTTGTAGGTAGAACACCAAAACATTTTTTTTGATGTACGGACTTCTTCATTAACCAACATAGTTGTATTTCTCTCAACACCTCTACTTGTCGAAGTTGCTTGCTCAATGGTAATCTATAAATTTTTAAATCTCCTCAATAAAAATTTAGCTTTAGCTTGCTTCTTCTTGATAAATGTGATTTCGTTCGACATTTTCCTCACTATTGAATTAAGTTATTACATCTCTCAAAATAATTTCATGTAAGTATTAGGATTTTATGGTGCTATAAGCACTGACAAAGGTAAGGGTACTAGCAGATAAGGTAATATTGGGATAGAAGGTGGAGCAGGTAAGAATTGGATGGGGATAGCTAAATTTCCACCAAGTAAGCTATCCCAGTATAGGATGGAATTTCCACCAAGCAATTAACAACATGCAATAGAAACACAAGTGCAAAAACTTCTAATAGTTATGCAAGAAATTAACTCTTAGAGTGCATTTCAGTGTTTACCTCCACACAATAAAAGACTAAATTTAGAAGCAAAATTCACTCACAACAAGTAATATAAATAAAAGCCTTCAAAAATCACACAAAAAATTATCATGCACAAAATTTTTCAAAGAACCAGAAGTTGAATTGTTTCTATTAATGCAAAAAAATTGGGGTATTTTTCTTCAAAGTGTCCATCCTTCCATGCTTTACAATGAAAATAATTAGTATTTTATAGAGGGATTTTTCCTCTATCATTCAATGCATATACAACAAAATATTGATAGATCAAAAACCAGTGCACATATTTTCCTCCTCGGTATCAGTGACGTTTTTAGCCAAAATATTCTATAAGGAAACCATGATCCAACTTCGATGGGAAAATCACACAAAGAAATCAACAGGAGTAAATTATTGAAGCAACCTTGGATGTTAGTGCACCAGGACGTAACAAAATAATATAAAAATCGGGTATTTGGTCATTGAATTCACTTCACCTCACACCTTGGAAATTCACTTTCGCTAGGAAAGTCTATCGAAAATTAAGTTTGATTTGAAAATTAGCAAGTTTGATAGTTGGTGCATTGGAAATAAGCAAGAATTGTCTCTGAACTCGCAACGAAGTGAACATTCTGGAAGTGCTACCTGCATTACTCCAAGAATTAAATTATCCTTCCTCACCCATTTTTGATAAAAAATTATAAAATCACCCCTCCTAAAGCTATATCTCTATCAAGGAATTGATTTCACCTGAGGACGAGGTGAAACGACCTTTTCAAGGCAGCAATGGGTGACAACGTAATTGGAATTGATTTTTGAGTGATTTTACCCTTTAATTCTCCTCTTTATAACTATTTTTTCACTTTCACCTCAAAAGAGGGTGATAGAGAATTTTACCCTTTTGGATAGGTGACACCACTTGATAGTTTTCCATGGAGTGTTGTGCAATGAATTTCACCCAAAACCAAACCTTTGAACTCCATTCGCCCCCTAAAAATGTGAAACCCCATGGCACCTCTCCATAGAGGTGACTGTGATTTATTGCACTTCGAACTCGCACCAAGCACTACATTTTACATCTACCCAGTCGTAGATGAAATCATAAATTGCATTAAAGTGGGCCTTTACGACGTCAACCTCTTTTATTGCATTTAAAATCTTTGAAATCCTCTTTCACCCCAAGGAGGGGTGATAATGAGCTTTGCCCCTCACTTGGGGCGAAAGCACTACCTTGAATTACCCATGTCGGGCCCACCATATTTTAAAATATTTATTAAGATATGTTGCATCCCATGGAAGGGCGACAAAGACTTTCACCTCTCTCTTGGGATGAAGGCACCTTTTTTATTCTCATACATTAGCACCCAACCCATGAAGTGTCCTTTACTTTTTAAAGTTTTTTTTATGTTACGTTTCACCCCAAATAGAGGTGACAAAGAATTTCACCTCTCTCTTGGGATGAAAGCACATTTTTAAAATTTTGCTTCTATTCATGGCCCTCATAGTGCTGCTTCATATATTTTTAAAATATTTTTCACCCCAAAGAGGAGCACCAGGGAGTTTCACCCCTCTATTGGGGTAAAATTACCTTCAATATCAAACTTGATGTTGCCAGTGCTTTTATATTACTTTCACCCCAGATAGGGGCGACAAGAGTTTTCACTCCTCAATTGGAAAAAAAGCATTTATTTTCTTTATTTTGCACTTGAAATATTCGTTCCTTCCCATCAGGTGAATTCTTGTCCTTAAATTTTGTTTTATCTCCAAGAGGGAAAAAATGTATATTCGTCCCTCGATTGGGGTGAAAGCACCTCACATCATTTCCTTCATTTTAATGTTTAAAATCGAACATGATTTCCATATTTTGAAACTTCCTTTGTAAGTGGAACTTAGGGCAAAAGTGCCCAACTTGTTGTTGCTTCTCTCTGAAGTGCTTCTTCTTTCAAACTTCTTCTTTGCATAAAATATTTCCATGTTATTTATAGTAATGTGATATTATAAAAAGAGGCAAAAAATACAATTAAATATGCATTAAAACTGTAGTGCCTTCATCAACAAATTCATTAAAATTTTACAATCAATCATTCAACAAAATTGTAATGTGGTAAAGTTGCAAAACTACCAATAGAAATACAAGTTGTTGGTGCCATATGGGAAATTATTTAGGCACATAGTGTGTAATGAAGGGCTGAAGATTGATCCTGATAAGATTTGCATCATGACGAGTATGGAGGAACCATATTTTTTTGGTAAATAAAAGTCTTCATTAATTACCGGGTTTTGCAGGTTAACCCAAAACCTATTACAATATCTAGCCTTCTTCTGAGATTGTAGATCCTAGTCATCCTTGAAAATTTCTTACCAAAAATTGTGTTGAATCCCCTACAACACCTTACTAACAAAGCACACCCATACCTAAACATAACTGTAAAAATTACTTACATTGACAGGAATTGAAGTTTGGAACTTTGCACTTGTGAAACCTGTTGCTTGCCCATTTCCTATTCTCTATAGAAATATTCCAAGGCTTACACCCTGTTACCTTCATTTCCAATTTGGTATGATTTAGAGGGAAACCTCATAGTTATTACGAGCTCCATGGGGAAAGAACACCCATTCATATTTCTCCTTAATGGGTAGGTTTCTTTTCATGACTAATAATGTTTTCCACTTCATGTGGCACATCTTGTGTCCATGTCACCAAACTACCAACATCAACACCTATGTTGGCTAATTTATCAGCTGACCTATTGGCCTCACAGTACACGTGATGAGCCCTCCTGTTCTGTCTTGCCGCAAAAAGGATCCTCACTTCATGGATGACTCCCTTAATTCTCCATGGAGGTTTTTTGCCATTGGTTAATAGGTTGATGATGTTCATAGAATCACCTTCAATCATAAAGTTACCTTGAGTTGCTTGGGCTACTTGCAACCCTCTCCAAAGGGCTCTAGCTTCTGCTTCATTATTAGTTATGATTCCCAATGGTTCAGCGAAGGACTTGACCAGATTTTCTTGATGATTCCTGATTATTCCTCCAGCTCCAGCTCTTCCCATGTTCTCCTTGGTTACACCATCAAAATTTAGTTTAAACCAACCCTAGGGGGTGGCTCCCAAGAAATACCATTTATGGAATTGGGCAAAGGAATGGAAGGTTTGTCCTCAATACCTAAGGCTCGAGCTAATTGTTTTTCTTGGGGAAGAATTGAGTGGTTCTCATCCACTAAGGTGCTAAGGTTTTCTTTTGCAAAGACAATATTCCTGTTGAGGATGGTTTTTGGGTTGTGAATGGTATCCTTAAAGGCTCTATGGTTCCTTTCTAGCCAAATCTGCCAGAGAAAATGATGCCAACAGATTTTCCATAGGTACTTAAGTTTTAGGCTAACAAAGGGTTGAGGCCATTGATGGAACACTTCAGATATAAGAGTCGACTTAACCCACGAGATCCTAAAGGCTTGTAAAATTTCATCCAGGATGGACTCTGCTATTGGACACTCCAAAAACAAGTGTTTGGTAGTCTCTCATCATGCCCTGCACATGTAGCAATGGTTAGCAATAACCATACCTTTCTAGGGCATGTTAGGTATCACAAAAATTCATCAAGATTTTTTTTGAAGTGTCCCATCCATTGGATGTATTAATGTGCAAGAATATTCCTTTTATATGGATAGACGAGCATTAGAAAATCCTTCAATGAATTGAAAGAGAATTTGGTTTGCATACCTCTTTTGGTGTTTTCATATTGGGATAAAAAATTTCACATCCACATTGATGTATCTAATTTTGAGATTAGATGTAGATTGGCCTAGGAGGGGAAGTTTGTGCTAGATCAACCCATTTATTTTCTAATCAATTTTTATATAGGGTGGAGAAGAACTATAGCGCAATAGAGAGAATCTTTAGGGATGGTCTATATAGTTTAAAAGTTTAGGCATTACTTGTTAGTCAACCCTTTTGCTTTCTATATAGATAATCATACATTATCATATCTAATCAATAAACCATTTATAGACAAGTTAGTAGGTGGCTCATCACATTATAGGAGTTTATATTCTAGGTGGTGATGAGTCCTAGAAAGAAGCTCATGATAATGGATTAAATTTCTAAGATTCACACAAGAGAGTTTTTTGAGAGAGGAGTGTCAGACGAGTTTCATGATGCTCATTTATTTGTAATTAGTGCACTACCATTAGTGCAAGAAGATGACAATTATATATAGGAATAAGGCTATCAAATCAACACTCTTTTAATTGATTATTGTATTGCTAAATAAAATAATAGCAAATGGAGTATTTCAAAGATGCATAGGAAGGAGGAGGTGAATGCATCACAGAGAGAAGATCATAAGGGACTGGAAGGAAGGCATATGGGGGTAGACACAATGGAAAGAAAATTACTTCTAGTAGGGCTATGGTGGTCCACCCTCTATCATTATGCCAAGGAGTTCATGAAGGCATGTGATATGTGCTATAGAGCTAGAAGACCATTGTAGAGGGACTTCATGCCATTATACCCATCACAGTCATAGGATTTTTTTAAGATATGGGATTTTGAATTTGTTGGACCATTGAAAATAAGTCAAAGAAGGAAGTGCTAATATATTATGGTAGCAATATAGTATTTGACAAAGTGGATGGAGGTAAGAACATTGTCTAACAATTATATAAGGAGTATAACATAATTTTTGTATGAGCAAGTGATTATGAGGTTTGGCATACCCTTGCATTTGACAAGTGATAGATGTGGACACTTTGTTAAGGAGATAATTTTAAAAGCTAACTATAAATTTCAATATTTGACACTCATTGTCAAGCCTATAATACCCTAGGCCAAATTGCATGATAAGCACTTAAAAAGATAAAGTTAAAGCTAAGTGACTTAGTTCTAAAGTTTAATGGTAATTACAAGATAAATCTATAAAAATTGAAGATATTGTAGCTTAAACGCTTCTAAGTGGTGGAGATAATCAACTATGGAACCGTCAGATTGTAAAAATTAGACAAGATATTATGTCCCAAGATAGTAATTTTCTTGATACTAAAACCATATAAGGTGAAACCATAGATGAACATGGTTGATCTTGAATCAACGAAAGAAGTAGAGAAGAGCATAAGGAGGTTGATTCTAGCACTAAATTAGTCTTTACAATCATTTAAAATAATATTTATCAAAGGAGTGTCAAGCTAGACCAAAGCATAAGATAGTGAAAAAAGGAAGAAAGTGATTTAGGGCTAGATTGGTTGTTTGAAATTGGAGGGTAGCTCGTAATAGAGCAAAGAGAAATTAGAAACCCTTCCTAAAAAATAAAGGAGAATATGGATGCATGTACAATATCCATACACTAAGGAAGAAACAAGTCTAAGATAACTCAATGAAGAAGATGAGTAAAGGGTGGTGGTAACAAAAGAAAAACCACCAGGGAAGAGCATAGAACTAGAGAATAGAATTTGGTAGTGTGTCCTTTACTTGCAATGAATCAAGCACTAACAACTTTAGCATAAGACACAAAATACAAGGAAGTAGAGACACATTAGTTTTACAACAAGATCCTCAAATAGAACAAAGGAATAATGCCATCATATTGAAAATATTACATTTTTTGACCCCCTTGTAAATATTAGTTTGGTAGAATGATTTATATAATGTATGTATCAATATGAGAGAAAGTGCAAAGTATCAAGAGAGAGAATGAAGAGTCACATTGATATGTGGTAATATGAGAGTTTTATCTTAATGATAGGAATATGAAACGATGTATCTCTCTAATGTTTGAGGAGAGCAATAGTTAGAACATTGAAAATTCATGTAAAGTTATATATTGGAGATAAAGCTCTAGGTAATATAATCTATTTGAATCATTCTTGTAATATTTTGATATTGAATATACTTGAGTTATATTAATGAGATATTGTTGTTATTTCAATATTATGATTCATTGTTATTTTATATGGCATTTATTTGATTTAATACTTGAACTTGGATAAAGCTTTCTGTGAGTCAATACATTTGGAAAGCTAACAATGGTGTGAGATTTGTAAAGTGCTAAAAGTGAAGAAGACGTTATTTGTTGGTTTACCACTATGAAGAGGAGATAATATCACCTAGAACCTATGAGGTGAGGATCCCGAGAGCCAAAGTGCAATAGGAAGATGAAGTACCAAGATTCATTGATGAAGATTGAAGCTTGAGAGCTACCAGAAGAAGCTGGAAGTGTCTGGTAAAGAAGGTGAAAAGATTACATTCAAAAACCTAAGAAAGTAAGTGTCTCAGGCCAAGAAATTTGAAGCAAAATAAAAAATATTAAAAAAAAAGTTGTATTAGAGAAAAAGAAAGAAGATAGGGATGAGGTCACCCATATTGCAACAAAAATTTGTAGAGAACAATTTACGAGGTAATGCAGGTTTTATTTGAAGAAATAATTTTATTAAAATAATTTTTGAAGAGAACAAGTTTATTTTTGAAGAAAATATGGACTGATAAGAAGAGATCCAAAAAGCTGGAAGAATATTTTTATTTGGTTGATTGAAAGAATTTAGAGAGATTAAAAAAATTATAAAATTTTTTTTGAAGAGAAATATATATATATTTGAGAGAAAAGAAAGAAGAATTTTTTTTTTTTTTTAAAAGGGATAGAAGAACTTAGAATAAAACCTGAGAAAGAAAAAATAAGCCAAATGAACTCGAGGTAGAACCAAGGGGAAAGAAAAATAAAATCTCAAGTAAGATCCTGGGTAGAATAAAAAAAAATGAAAGAGAAAGCATCAAAGCTTTCTATAGGATATTTTGAAAGCAAAAAATATTTTTAAAATATAAAGTAAAATATTCTTTTGAAAGATATATTCTAAGCAGTAAAGTAGAGAAAAATTGTTGGAATCGCCATTGAAGACAATTGTGAGGTGAGAAGTCATTAAAGCCACATAGCCATTAGGAGAGAGACATTGTGCAGCGAACCAGGGAGGAACCTAAAAAAAAAAAAATACAAAAGCCTTTATTGGAGCACCAATATATTTAAAACAGAGCAAGCATCTCATGAGTAGCATTTAGTGAAGAAAAAACAACATCGAATGTTTTCGAACCCAGCAGAAGTTAAAAAAAGGGCTAAGGTATGGTTTAAATTAAATCAAAGATTGAGCACGCTTTTTTTTTTTAAGGTTGAGTGCCTTACAATTTAAAAAAAAGGATGCATTAAAGTAGAGATTTTATTTATTTAGAAGTTTCTTCTAGAAGGAAAAATAAAAGAAAATAAAAAGTTAAATTTTTAGTGGTGCATGCGAGCTATTAAGGTGGAGAAATAAGGATTTAAGAGAATTAAAAATATTTATATTATTTTTGAATGCTAAGGAACTATAAGTTTTTGATATTTTATAAGGTGGAGTTAACTAATTTGAAAATTATTTAAATTAGAGAGTCATAAGGATTTTTACTCCCAAAGCTTTGAAATTATGATATTTTTGAAATTTGAAGTTTGCAATTAGAAATTTTAAAAGATTTGGTTTATTTAAATTTTGGAGAAATAAGTTTTTCTACTCCAAAGGAATTAATTGAATTTTTTATTAAATTTGGGAGTTATAAGGTTGTCAACTTCAAAGGAAATGACAAATACAAGAATTTTTTTTCTAAATCTCAATTATTAAAAGGGCCTAATTTTACCCCATGGAAAAATAAGATGAAGTCAATACTTATTGTTGAAAAATATGGGATATGGTGAATAAACAAAGAAACATTCTGAAAGATAAAATAAAAATTCAAAAATTCAAAGATGATGATACTAAAGCTTTGATGTTAATTTTGTTTGAAATATATGATGAAATTCAAGCACACATTAGTGAAGCAGAAACTTCAAAAATTGCATGGAAAAATTGTGTATGATATTTGAAGGAAAGAATGAGGTAACCATTTTACATCTACAATCACATTTATACGCATTAAAAGTTCATGATGGAGAAATTATAAAATAATTTCTATAAAAGATATCATAATAAAAATCAAAATTACCTAACTTAGGAGAAAAGGTTGAAGATAAGTCCCTGGTTTCAATTGTACTTAGAGCATTTCTTGAATCATTCAAAATTTTGGTCATATATCTTCTAATATCAAATAGAAAGCCATCATTTGATAAATTGATCCCGTTAGACATCTAGAGATTGACAGGGCTATCACACAAGGATGTTGATGTTATCACTCCAAAGTACCTATTAACTAACGATGACAAAGTATACCTACAAACAAAATTTGGTCTATTAATAAAATTTTTGATAGGTAAAACTCATCTTTAAAATATTCTATAAATTTAAAATTCCTAGCTCTGAATAAGTTTTTCAAGTATTAATTTTATCTTATAATTGTTTTTGTAGTTCATGCTATTAAGTCCAAAATGGGCTTGAATATTGCAAGTGTTACAAACAAGTTCCTTCGATCTTGCATTGAATTCTTCCAAGCATGGCTTGTTTTATAAGGAAGAACAACATACATTTTATTCTACACATTGGCCTTATTAGTTTGATGTCTTGGCCGCAACAAATTTAACTGGAGTACCTATATTTCAAACCGCATTAAAGGGGATCTCCTGAACACCAAAAGAAACACTGCTAGCTCTGTCAATACCACTAGTTTCATTCTTTTTTTTAATGAAGCATATTATAATGTGAAGGATAGCCAAGTACCAAACTCATTGCACCTAAAGCTTGAGGATTTTTGGTATGACAGTCCAACATGTGCAAGTAAAATTAAATTTTTGAATACCGTAGCCCAAAAATTCTCTCACTCATTTACTCAAGGCTGATGGATCCGCACCTTAGAGGGGAATGTGAGAATGCATGGCCTACACCTCGAAATAGAAGCACTTAATTGTGCCTTCTATATATTGTGATTTTTTTATGAATGGATTTTGGGTTCACCAGGAAGCATTTGTGGCTGCTTCCATACCTAGGTTGTAGGATTTGTTTAGATGAGTTATTTTTAATCAAATCACATGCACCTAAGTTTGGCCAAGATGTAAACTAAACTAAGCTACATGCATTTTTAACTTCAAATGGGGACAAAGAATACATAAAATATAATGTTTAAATCAATGCAATGCCTGTTAAAGAAATTTCAAACCTTACCTGAATTCAAATGTCTGATGAATATTTTGTTGCTTGTTGCAGGTCAAAATTATCTATGATTTTACATAATCATCTACAATTTGTTAATATCGTCTCTAATTTGACAAAATCATCTCAGATTTGATGAAATCGCCTCAGATGATGGAATCATTTGAGACGATTATGTCAGAAACCTGCAAAAGAATAATTTTCCAAAAAAATGGTGCAACATGCAATTATATGATTACAACTCTAGGATAAATGGATAGATTAATTATATAGAATGCTTATTGAATGATCAATATTAATTCTACTACAGAAAATGTGATAATTTATATTTTAAACAATGACATTATGTAAATTGCAACAAAATGAAGGTGAACACCAGATGCAGTAGTTAAATATAATACCCAAATGCAATGCAAATTAAAATTAAAAGAAAATAGAATGCAAACAGAGTTTTGAAATTACCCCCAAGTGGTATGGTGATGGAATCGCCTTCAATCTGACAAAATCATCTCCAACCTGCAATGATATCGTCTCCAATTTAACGAAATCATCTATGATAATTTTTTCTACGCTTGGACAAAGCATAGTTGAAACCTATAGTAAAATGATCAAATTAAAAGGTAAAAGACATAGCTCTATTCACTTCACTAACTAGCATACTAGGGAATGCAAGAAATTGATCAGCCAGGGGGATTTCTAAGAAAATACCTTAGATTAAATAGGCTTGAAACTTTGTTGGGAGGGTTATGATTCTCCCTATTCTGAATGATCTTGGCAGATTTCCGAACCATAATGCCTACGTTCTTATCCTAAGATAACCAGGGTAGTTGTAGCTAATTTTATCTTTTTGTCTATCCGAGAAAATTTCATTTTAAACAAAATCGTCCATACGATTTCATCTAAAAATTTAGGATGATTTCGAACAATTAGAGACAATATCGTTCGATCGGGGATGATATCATCGTGCGGTTGCAACAACATGTATTTTTGGCATGAAAATCAAGGCAGGTAGTTTTTAGGTTGTTTTAGGTTTATTTTTTGAATATTTTTATCTTAGGTAAAATAATGTGTATTATTTTTACTTAGCTAAAATAATGTCTTTTTTACCTTGCTATATTTTGTCCCCTCTTTAGCAAATTTTTTGAAGGAAAATGCGTTAAAGAAAGATGGCACGCTTTTCAAGAAGGCAAAAATTTATTGCAACTTTTTGTTGACGATTTTAAGTTGGGTTGTTAAACTATTTTATGTATGGTGCCCCCTTCGAGTTTTTGTGCCAAATTGTAAGTTTGGTAAAAACTCGAAAAGCGTATATACTTAAAGTGATTTTTAATAAAACTAGAAAACTAAAGTAAAAAGCTAATTCATTTTTACTATTGCATTTCTCTGTTTTTAGCTCTAGAGAGAAAAATGGCAGAGGCAGAGCATCGAGCGGATGCAGTGCGGAGGAGAGTATGGGTAAGGATTCTAAATTTGTTTTTGCTTTTAATTTTAGCTTATTTTTGGATTTTTTTTCTATTTTGTGAATTTTGGACGTCGTGGCTGTTTTCACATCGTGCTGACGAAATCGGGCTGGTTTTTGCAAAATCATCCTGATTTTGATAAAATCGTCCTTATTCTGACAAAATCATCCTGGGTGATAATATAAAAAAGGGCCAATTTTGTCAAAATAGGGATGATTTTGACTATCAATATGCTCAATACTTAAGACGATATCGTCACACTAGAGACGATATCATCAAATTAGAGATGATATCATCAAATTAGAGACGATATCATTAAATTATGGATGATTTATGCATGATTTTTAAAGAAATTATTGTTTACTAAATTTAAACATTTTGATTTTTTTTTGCAGATATCATTACTAAAGAGCAGGAAGTGGAAATATGAAGGTCTGAGGGTGGATTTGGATGCTCTTACTGATGCAGAGAAGGACATCCTAGAGAAGGTGGGGTTGAGACATGTGGTGGAAATTCCATGTCCCTACAGATATGAGCCTATTAACGACTCTTGTAGAGAGATGGTACCTAGGATCATCTTGCTTTTGGTTACCCACAAGGGAGATGGCCCCTACATTGGAGGACACCTAGAGGATACTTAGGGTTCCTATCCAGGGTAGATTTATTGTTGCATCAATGAATTAGGGTCAGGCACTACAGATATTATCAGGAGACCCTAGCTTTATCTTGGAGACAGGTGGGGTCAACATTGAGAGATTGAGATAGACACAGGGCGTGTCTCATTTGACTATTGTACTTGCTAGAGTGGTGGCAAGATTTTTGTTATACCATCAAAGTGGTTGCCACCTTCCATGGTTTTTTGAGGAAGTTATTGCAGATATGAGGGACCAGGAGATTCGATTTGCATGGGGTCCATTCATATTATGCAGGCTTTACAGGACCTTATTTAAGGTCGTATATAGGAGAGGAGCAGCCTTAGTGCTGACATCCTTTCTTCAGGTCTAGTGTTGGGAACACATTGCTATTAGGAGACCTATGCGACTTCCCCTTAGAGGTGTGGATGCAAAGAGGTCGAGGGTCTTCTACTAGTGGTTATAGAGAGGGTCTTAAAGGTGGGTAGATTTACCTGCAGCTCACAGGTTGATAGATGACTTGACAGCTGACATTATTATATGGAGGCCTTGGAGGGCACATCCAGGGTGGAGGGAGGATGGGTAAGATTTGGATCGAGTGAGGTAAGTCATATGGTTATGGATGGAGTGAGGAGAGGTGGAGCTACACAGGGTGGATCAGGTTCTCTACCAATTTGGGCTTCGATAGGGTATTCCAATGACCAAAGATTTTACCTTCACCCGGTCTGTACGGGATACCACGATGGTTAGCGATACTCCTAACATGAGCAGGTTCTTGGATCCATAGCTAGATGATGAGGTGGTAGCCACAACTATAGGGGATGATGCAGGGATTGAGGATAGATACCAGGCTTGGTATACCACTATTTGCCCTACACGGGTTACCATATTGAGGGGTCTTATTTAGGCTATGGTAGAGAGGGTAGTGTGGTAGCAACGTGCTACTGATCAATAGGCAAGAGGCAAATAGGTGTCCCCTAGATGAGAGAGATATTGGACTAGAGGAGGCCACTTGGTTCAACCTAGCATTCGACAAGGGAGGGGTTCTAGGGTAGAGGAGGGGATACATAAGGAGGAGAGGAGACAGAGGGAGGAGTAAAGGAGGAGGTCTCCTCATCAGCAGGATACGATACCTGATTTGCCTAGTGTTGAGTGGTATTTTCACACAGTTGTGAAAGTACACTCTCCTTTAGGATTTAGGTTCCAAATCCTCTCTTGCAAAGAAGTTAAACAAACAACTTCTCCAAGGTCTCCGCTATATTAATATTTGCATATGTGTATTAGTAATCTCAAATAAAGATATTCAATTTAAATGCTTGAAACACCTTAGTGATTGCAAGTAACTGTAAACAAGGGGCAATGTTGGTTTATTTCACCATGAGACTTTAGTGATTGTTCATCATTTTTTTTTTTTTTGAAATTTTTTAAATGTTTATTTTAATGCCTGAAAATAAGTTAAAATTTCTGGAAAAAATAAAATGTAGAAAATGAAAATGAAATGCAAAAAACTGAAAATAAAATGCACTCAGTATGATGCTATCCTGTTTCGACAAAACCGAAGATGTGAGGTCTCCATGCATGCAACCTAACCTATTGGACTTGCAAAACAAGCACAATCGCCATAGACTAAGTTTTGGTTCCTAGGGTATGAAATAAAATTCAGATTTCAAATATTCTCCTAATGTAACCCAAAAAAATGGCATTAACATTATCTATAAATTTGAAATCTGAAAAAATGAAAGAATAAACATTAAATCCATAGCATGCAAAGAAAATCTCCCTCTCTCTTTCCCACAAGATGCAAATTTCTGAAAACTTTTGCATTAAAAATATGTTATTTTACAATAGCAGAATTTCTGGTTTTCCCAAACCAGTCTGTGGAAGAAAAACAACTCAAACAGGTCCAGAATGGCCTTCTCGCCTTTATCTCTACAACTCTGCTTGCAACGGTTTCCAACCCCCTTCTAGCCTCTTTTAATGGTGTATTTAAACTTCTAAAAAAAAATCTTTCTCCTTCCATGACGGTTCATTTCATTTTTCGATGGTTGTTCGTTTCACCTTCCCTGACTGTTCGTTTCACCTTTCCCTATATGCGTGTGCTTTGGTTTCCATTTTGTGGCCCTTCGCTACGTTTTCTCCACATGGACTTGCATTCATTTCCCTCCATGTGTAACGACCATCTTAAATGATTTCAAATCATTAAATATTCCTCATGTAATGCTTTGTCTTATTCATTGGATTTTGTCCTTATGTCCACGTCACTATGCAGGTCCGTTACATTGGCGAAAATGGAACATGTCGCGATATCGCGACACTTTTGCCTCCTTGCTCTCTTTTGTTGCTTTTAGCTACGAGAATGTAACATGTCGCGATATCGCGACACTTTTCTTTCTAGCTCTTTCTCTTCTCATTTGGTCGTGAAAATGCAACATGTCGCGATATCGCGACACTTTTTCCCTTTTGGCCGCGACAATGCAACATGTCGTGATATCGTGACACTTTTTCTCTTTAGGCCGCGACAGTGCAACATGTCGCGATATCGCGTTACTTTTTCTCTTTTGGCTACAAAAATGCAACATGTCTGATATCACGACACTTTTTCCCTTTTGGCCGTGACAATGCAACATGTCGCGATATCGTGATACTTTTTCTCTTTTGGCCGCAAAAACGCAACATGTCGCGATATCACGACACTTTTTCTCCTCTGACCACGACAAAGCAACATGTCGCGATATCGCAACACTTTTTCTTGTTTGGCCGTGAAAACGCAACAATGTTGTGATATCTCGACACTTTTTCCTGTTTGGCCGTGAAAACGCAACATGTCGCGATATCGTGACACTTTTTCTTGTTTGGCCGCAAAAATGCAACATGTCACAATATTGCAACATGTTGCGATATCGTGACACTTTTTCCTGTTTGGCCGCAAAAACACATGTTGCGATATCGTGACACTTCTCCTTGCGGTGTTTTGCTTTTTCTTTGAGCTTTAGCATATGGGCCACTTCGGTCTTCTTGGAACACATGCAAAAAAAGGTGGGTCCCCAATTTTGGGGTACGTTGTGGAGTAGCCACAACAAATGGCGACTCTATTGGGAAATGCTCTCGAGCATTTCGATGAGAACTCAACCTGAAAACACACAGACTCAAATACAAGCATTAGCAAATATCCCCAGAATGAAACTAGACAAGAAATACATGAAGCATTAGAATTATTAAGCATCAACTCGGTGTGTGCAATGTGCTTCATTCCCTATCGTTTGAAACTTGTTCAACTTTCCATTTTCAGTTTCACTTATGATTCGTATGCAAGGCTATGAATGATTTGTGCAGGATTTGACATATGACAACTATGCTAGAGATATAACAACCTGATTTGCAAAGGCTCAGACTTTCTAGTATCATAAACAAACATATTAAAATTGTCAAACCCTCTTAGGACCAAAAATGTACATACTAAATTAATTTATTATATCCCAAAGTTGGTTATGTGTCACTACCATACTGAACCCATGTGCAAGTGTAAGTGAAATTAGAGCTTTTGGGAATAGGATTCCCAACCTAAGTGAGATGCTAATTTAACCCTATCCTTACTACTCTAATCTAGAGTTCATTACCTCATCTTGAACAAAATGACTTAACCTGCTATGGATGAAACTATCAGGCTAGCCTATCCGTTTGAGCAGTTAGTGGTCTTGCTTTTAGACAAGACATGTTGCCATGCATGAGCATACTCCACTGCCAGCCAGGCATCTATAGCCTCGATGGATATCAACCCCATAATCCAAGATTTGGCTCTACTTTTGATTTCTTGGACCTTGGGGATGACTACCCATCCTTACCAGGGACATGTAGTATGATCCTTCCAATCCAATATCAGTGATGCAATACAAGTAGAATGAAAAATATTTTCTTTGGAATTTCAAGTTCTTGAGTGGACAAAATAGAAGCTTTGGAGAATTGGATTCTCAACCTAAGCAAGATGAGAATTATACCCTATCCTTACTACTCTAATTTTAGGCTTTAAGTACTATGGGAGTGGTAAAAACCATTGTTTTAAGGATTATGTTGCATAATAGGACAAAAACGAAATACTCCTTTCGCCTCACCTTTTCTTCCAAGTATGGTTTTGACCATTTTGCTCAAGATTCTCTTTAATATGTGTATAACATGCTTGATTCAAGATAGTTCGAGCATCAGTTCCCAACCTTAGGATCCTTTTAGTATATGTTATGTAATAACCCTAAGAGGATTCAACACCTTTTCAATGATTGTACATGAAATGAAGATGCAACTGAGATGAAATGTATATGCAATGCGGAATGTAATATGAGGTATGAATGCATTGCTCCTTTTGAAATGCGGATGGAGTATATATCACCTACTTTACCATAATGTGAAAAACTGACAACTTCATGCATCACAAGTTCCAAACGATGCTCTTTAATGTGTTTGTGATACTCGTGGAGCTTTTTGCAATACAATTTCGATGTTTCATATTCTCCTAGTCTTAGTCAACATTCATAAGGACTTAAGTTGACAAACCAAAAGTGTCCAAAGGACCAACACACAAAACTTAAAACCAAAATGAGATCCAATCCAAAACCAAAACACGAAAACCAAAAGTATATACAAATGTACAATATAATGCAAGATGGTGCAAAAGTTTGGATTATCATTTTCCCGGATCCCAAACCTGATTGGAATTATTTAAAAGACGTATGACATGATACGCATACCAAGTTCTGTAGGAATCCAACAAAAACAAGATCAAACCAAAAAAAGAAACAAACTTCCACTTGCCCCTCTCACCATACCAATTTGATTTAGTTTCAATAATAATCCTATGGTGGAGTTTCCATTTTTCAAATTGATTAGACAATGATTGATATTCAATTCCTTTATGTCTATTATTTAAGATTTCCATTCTACACTTTGATTCATGGTGTAGAAATAAGCTTTCATTTTCATTCAAAAAAGCCATAAAATTAATAATATTTGAATCAAACCATTCATTAGGCAAACTTTCATTCGAATTTTGCATGGTGAAACCAAAAAGGTGAGATTTTACCTTTGGCATGTTTTCATTTGACCTTACTTGAAGTGGATTTGAAAATTCCTCTTTTCTCTCATGACATTCATCATCATGTAGCACTTGTTCTTTCTCCATAACTTGTTTATCAAAGGCACCAAACTTAGGTACCCAATTGAAAATATGTCCATCCCTTTCAAACCATAAGTCTTGTCTATCTAGGTGTGGGTTAACTAACACATTTCCATGATCAATCACTTGGGTTGTTTTGGGTAACGTGAGATTTTCAATTGGATCATCAATGACATCAAACCCAAATGATTTAGGTTTTGTAATTTTCTCATTTTGAAATGGCATAATCATTGTAGCACAAGTAAGTGGATCAATATTTTCAATTTCTTTTCCTTAAAAGGAATCTAAAGCAAATGACTCTCTTTCTTGATTCATGGTTGTAGAATCCTTATCATGTTCCAAAATTTGATGAGATTCTAATTCCTCTTCCAAAACTTTCTTAAATTGTACAGGATTTATAGTATCCTCATGTGAGGAAGCAATTGAGTTATCCTGCATATTAATTGACACAAGTTTATTAGAAGATTTATATTGATAATTTTCTTCCCATTTCTTCCATGAATCATAGTAATCATCCTCCAAGTTCAAATTGTGATGCTCAAGTACTTCTTCTTCATCTTCTGATTCATCAACATGTTTCTCATCCCATTCATATTCACCTTCCTCATTCTCACTCTCTTGACGATATAGAGTTACCACCACCAAAATGTTGTCCTCTCCTTGTTGATGTTGGGGTGGACCATTATTTGGCACAAGTTCCAAATCATCCACTTGAGCTTGGAGACAATGGGTATACCTAGCCATTTCGGGACAATTCCTTTCATTATGCTCCTTTGTATTATGCAATCTACACCCCTTTTCCCATGCAAGATTAGAAAGATTAAGAATGGAACTAGAGTGACTGGATCCTACAGAAGTATCTATCTGATTAGCAATAGGGGAAGGCACCCCCATTTTTTGGCTTCGTATTCCACTGTCTCCTCTATTGTTGAAGTTTTGATTTGGGTGAGGGGCATGGGATTCATACTTCTATTTTTGAACCAAATCATTACTCAATTTGTAAACTATCCTTTTGAGCTCTTCAACCTTTGAATAAATCTCTTTTGGTTGAGCTATGTTATTGCTAGTTCCAATAGGATATGCGTAATTGGTGAGATCTTGACTTAACATTTGAGTTGGATTTTGAGCTATTTGATTTGCATAAGGATTCACACTTTGAATTGGAATTGGATTGGGTGTGTAAGCAGGTGTTGATGAATACGGTTGTTGATAAGGCAAAGCATTTATGCCTGATATTTGTGGTGCCATGATATGATTCATCATAGGAGCTTGACCATATGGACCATATTGTCCTACCATAGGCATCTGGGATAACCCATAACCCTGTGGTGTCATTTGTTGTTCAATGGTCATAGCTTCATTGTAGGCTAGAGCAAGCGTAGTAACTTGAGGATTTCACCTTGCAAGCATTGTCGTCATAGGATCCAATGCCCCAAAATATGTTTGCAAAGCTACTGCGAGATCAATGACAAAATGCCGAATTGCTCTATTATAGCACTTTTGAAATCTCTGATTAAAAGTTTGGATTGGCTCACCCTGGCCTCTTTTACATGTAATGAACTGATTATAGATGATTGTGGGATCTAATGGTGACCTAAATTATTTAACAAAAGTGTCTTCCATTTGCGTCCATGACGTAATGGAACCAGTAGGTAAGCAAATATACCATTCGTAAGCCACTTGGTCTAGGCTCATGGGGAAGAGTCTACAAGCCACATCTTCATGTTGAACTTGCAATCTTATCAAAACATCCCTATAAGCCCGAATATGTTCTTCTGCAGTCCTTGGGCATCCGATTTGTATTCAAGAAAAAATATCTCTGTATTCTTAGGGAGGTTGGGCCATTTGATTCAAAATCAATGAAGATAACCCTACAAGAACCGTGAAAATGGTACTGATAATTGGTACACTAGTGGCAAATGACACCACCAGTGCAAGTTCGCTAGATGTGCCTAAAATAGAAGGATATTATGTAACAAGAATATCTGGTGGGACCATAATTTGCTCGGTTTTATTCCTTGGATTCCTATGAGTGATTGGGAGGCTTTGGAATATGGTTTCCTCGGTTGTTTTGGACATATTTGTGATGCAATGCGGTGGGTCTAGCTTGTAAATGAAACTACCCTGCAAAACCTGACAAAAATCTCAATATCTCAAAGAAAACCTGTGAGACAAAGAAAATCCTGTAATTAATGAAATTCAAAGAATAACTTCAAAACCAAATTTTTAGTCGTGAATGAGAAAAGGAACCATGAAAAAGCAATATTCTAAAACAATGCACAATAAAAACACCTTATTCAAAACATATTATTCCTGTATGAACAATCAAAAAGCATTAGGACAATGCATAGCAATTCATGTCCTCCTTTTAACACTACAAGGTTGTATTGTTAAAAGAGGTCTAAAGATAATAATCAATAGGGCATGAAATATTCAAAATTTAAATCCCTATAGCATTTAAATCACACTAAAATAAACAATTCAGGACCTCCTTCTAGCGCCAATCTGTTGAGTGGTATTTTCACACAGTTGTGAAAGTACACTCTCCTTTAGTATTTGGGTTCCAAATCCTCTCTTGCAAAGAAGTTAAACAAACAACTTCTCCAAGGTCTCTGTTGTATTAACATTTGCATATGTGTATTAGTAATCTCAAATAAAGATATTCAATTTAAATGCTTGGAACACCTTAGTGATTGCAAGTAACTGTAAACAAGGGGCAATGTTGGTTTATTTCACCATGAGACTTTAGTTATTGTTCATTTTTTTTTTTTTGAAATTTTTTAAATGTTTATTTTAATGCTTGAAAATAAGTTAAAATTTATGGAAAAAATAAAATGCAGAAAATGAAAATGAAATGCAGAAAACTGAAAATAAAATGCACTCAGTATGATGCTATCCTGTTTCAACAAAACCGAAGATGTGAGGTCTCCATGCATGCAACCTAACCTATTGGACTTGCAAAACAAGCACAATCCCCATAGACTACGTGCTAGTTCCTAAGGTACGAAATAAAATTCAGATTTCAAATATTCGCCTAATGTAACCCAAAAAAATGGCATTAACATTATCTATAAATTCGAAATCTAAAAAAATGAAAGAATAAACATTAAATCCATAGCATGCAAATAAAATCTCCTTCTTTCTTACCCACAAGATGCAATTTTTTGAAAACTTCTGCATTAAAAATATGTCATTTTACAATAGCAGAATTTATGGTTTTCCCAAACTAGTCTGTGGAAGAAAAATAACTCAAACAGGTCCATAATGGCCTTCCCGCCTTTAACTTTGCAACTCTGCTTGCAACGATTTCCAACCCCCTTCTGGCCTCTTTGAATGGCGTATTTAAACTTCTGAAAAAAAATTATTTCTCCTTCCATGACGTTTCATTTCGTTTTCTGATGGCTGTTCGTTTCACCTTCCCTAACTGTTTGTTTCACCTTCCCCTATATGTGTGTGCTTTGGTTTCCATTTTGTGGCCCTTCGCTGCATTTTCTCCACATGGGCTTGCGTCTGTTTCCCTCCGTGTGTAACGACCATATTAAATTATTTCAAATCATTAAAGATTCCTCATGTAATGCTTTGTCTTATTCATTGGATTTTATCCTTATGTCCATGTCACTATGTAGGTCCGTTACCTTGGCGAAAATGGAACATGTCGCGATATCGTGACACTTTTGCCTCCTTGCTCTCTTTTGTTGCTTTTAGCCGTGAAAATGTAACATGTTGTGATATCGCGACACTTTTATTTCTAGCTCTTTCTCTTCTCATTTGGCTGCAAAAATGCAACATGTCGTGATATCGTGACACTTTTTCCCTTTTGGTTGCGACAATGCAACATGTCGCAATATCGCGACACTTTTTCTCTTTAGGTCGTGACAATGCAACATGTTGCGATATCGCGACACTTTTTCTCTTTTGGCCATGAAAACGCAACATGTCGTGATATCACGACACTTTTTCCCTTTTGTCCGCGAAAACGCAACATGTCACGATATCGCGACACTTTTTCTCCTCTGACCGTGAAAAAGCAACATGTCACGATATCACGAAACTTTTTCCTGTTTGGCCATGAAAATGCAACATGTCGCAATATCACGACACTTTTCCTTGCGGTGTTTTGCTTTTTCTTTGAGATTTAGCATATGGGCCACTTCGGTCTTCTTGGAACACATGCAAAAAAAGGTGGGTCCCCAATTTTGGGGTACGTTGTGGAGCAGCCACAACACCTAGGAAGGGCAAGGAGCTCAAGGTTTGAGATAGTAGTGAGATGGTAGCTTTACGCACTGAGGTTTCTCGACTACAGGGAGAGACTGCCTCATAGAAGACTAAGATCAAGTCTCTAGAGGTAGAGTTAGCATAGGCTAGGGTACAACTACAGTAGAGGGTTGGACCTCAGGGAGTTGTGGCTCCTATTCCTACATCTTCTCAAGTGAGTGGTAGCTCAAGAGATGCATTGGCTAGGGCTACTGGGTGAGCGACCTTCTATTAGGCCCTATATTTTATAGTAGTTTTGGAGGGACAAAGACAACCACTTCCTATAATGTACAAGCCTCTGACTCACTCAAGTCGCTTGAGGTCCCATTTGACTACCAGGACGACTACTACCACTAGAGTAGGAGGATTCCAAGTACCGCAACCCCCTGGTGGAGATGATGATGCCTAGAGCTCCAGAGGTTCTAGGGGAGTCTAAGGATGATCTAGTTGACTATTTTTGTATTTTTAGTGACTGAGTATGTCGATGATAGATATTGTGGCATATCAGTCAACTTTATATTGTATATGTATATTTTCTGATGATATATATATATATATATATATATATATATATGGATCTTTTGTTTCATGTGACTTCATGTGTTTTGTTTAATTAATTTAACATTTTAATTTTTTGGATGATGAAATGTTTATAATCATGCATTGAGTAAATGAAATGAACAAAATGATTTGATTTTGTAAAGTGTGGTTATGAAAATGAAATGTTTTGGAATAAATTTTGATAGATTTAGCAATAAACCTCGAAGGATGTTGTGTTGTTATGTGACTGTTGGTGGAGTTCAAAGCTCACTAAGTCACGAAGCTAATCCTGTTTGTGAGGAATGTTTTTGCTATTGCTAAAATGGGCGTTTGCTTAAGAATAATATTAAGGCTTTTGTGGTAAAAAAATAATGTGTTTGATGTTGTTTTGGAACAATGTTTTGAGTAAGTGTTTGTGAAAATTTGTTGATTGAGCATGAAAAATTTGAAAGATGATTTGCGCTAGGCATAAGGAATTCCTAAGTGTGAAGTTGTAGAAAATAATTACTTAGGAATTATACCATCATCGCAAAAATCAAAATTGAAATGCAGGATAGATATGAATTTTATTTAGTTTAAAATGCAAAATCAATGTTGTATAGATCATTATGTCACATGTGCAAAATATTTTATAATTTTTGTAGTAAAAAATTATATGGACTTATTTTGGGGAATGAAAAATTAGAAGGATGACTTGCGCTAGGCAAAAAATTCTTAAGTGTGAATTTGAAGAAAATAGTTCTTAAACATACCATCATCGCGAAAATCAAAATGAAATGCATCATGATTATGTTTGATTTTGCAATATTATTTGAAATAAAGTATTATGTTATGATGATAAAATAATTTTTAGGGACTAATGCAAATGATTGAAATTAATTATCTAACAAAATTCCAAAGAAATATTTTAACTTATTTCTAAGACAAATTCAAATTTATCTAGAACCAGTGTGTGAAAAGTGAATTCATTATCTATTTTGATTGTCATGATGATACAAAATCTCTCAAGTAACAAATGTGTGTGGTTTGTAAGGTTAATTTACCAATTTTGAGTAAGGTAATGATAAAGCAAACTTGAATGAACCAATGTGTGTGCAAGTGAAATGTTCATTAACCATGATTTTGTGCATGCAATGGTACTGAACTACTATGTAAATCAAATCACCAAAAGCTCTAATCCAAATGCAGACATTGGTCTGTACAAAAGAGGAATTACTAATGTGACAAACATATCGCCATGTGATAAGGAATTACCCAATGTCAAGCAAGTTGGGCACAAATCACCTGTTATGGGGTTTACCTCATGATTTTTGAATAACTAAGAAATTCCAGGGATTCAAGTTCAATACTCCCTTATTTTATTCACATTTATAGGATAGGGATTTCTTGTCCTTTTCTGAACAAGGGGATTTTATTGCTTTGGAACATTTTTCTTTGATTTTTGCTCTCTTTTTTTTTTTCTTTTTCTTTTGATTTTTGACTTTTTCTTTTTTTTTCTTTTATTTTCTCTTTTTTGGGATACTTGCCCAGATTAGACGTGGGGCAAGGGATTTTATTTGGGTAGGGAGGAGCTTGTCCTTTTGCCAATTTCTCAGTATTCTAGACCATGCACATGATAGGATAGCAAGGAAAACTTTTTCACTTAAGGTATTAGGATTTACTAAGTAGTATCACTTTATCGAATTTGCAACAAATCATTTTTAATATGTAAAAGTGTGTTCTTGGTTCAAGAAGTAGCAAGATCATTCACAATACTCAAAATTATTTAATGAAGTAATAGTGTTCTTTGGTACAAGAGAGATTTATAATCAAAACAACAAAATCAAAATTTATTAAATATGAATTTTAGTGCATGGTTCAAGATAAATTTTGAATTTATCTGAAGTAAATTAAAATATAACTTGCAATATTAGTAGATAATAAATGCAGAAATATTGATCTAATAATGCTTTGAAATATTTTTGGAAATTTTTAGATTTTGTAATAATTTTTTTTTTTTTTTTGGTTATTTTTGATGATATATATATATATTTACAACTATGTACAATGATGAGGCTATTGGATTTATGCATAATATCTTTTCATATGCATAATATTCATGGGTTCCTTGAGATATTTTCCATCCAAGGTAGCCAATCTATATGCACCTGATCCAAATTTAGTAGTGATGATAAATGGTCCAAGCCAATTTGGTTGGAATTTTCCTTTAAGGTCTTTTCTTGCATTAGTATTTTTTTGATTTTCTTTTAAGACTAAGTCTCCAAATTCAAATGATCTATTATGGACTTTCTTTGCATATGATCTTTTAAGTTTGTCTTGGTAGGCACGAAGATGCTCTAAAGCATGGATGCACTTTTCATCTAGAAGTTCCAACTGGCTTAATCTTCCAACATGATATTCATCTCCTACTTCAACATCTTGAAGTAAAAGAGCTAAAGAAGGAACTTCTAACTCAAATGGAAAAAACGCTTCAGCACCATAGACCAAGATAAAAGGTGAAGCACCCATAGGAGTATGAACACTAGTTCAATAAGCCCACAAGGCGAGATATAATTGTATGTGCCAGTCACGACCTATTTTATTAACCAATATTTTTAGTATTTTGATTAATGTTTTATTAGATGCTTCAGCTTGGCTGTTTCCTTGTGGATAGTAAGGAGTAGACCATCTATGTTGAATTTTATATTTTTGACATAATTTTTTAACATCTTTGTTTTTGAAGCATGTACCATTGTCAGAAATGAGATTAGATGGAATTCCAAATCTACAAATGATTTGATTGAAGATGAATTTGGAGACTTGCACTCCTGTGCAAGAAGCTAAAGGTATAGCTTCAACCCACTTTGTAAAATATTTTGTTGTAGTTATTATAAATTTATGACCATCAGATGAGACAGGGTTGATTTTACCAATAATATCTAAACCCCATTTAGAGAAGGGCCAAGGAGAAGCTATGGTTTGGAGTTCCTGAGCAGGAGCATGGACAAGGTCAGCATGTCTTTGACACTTGTCACAATGATGCACATAATCATTAGCATCCTTTTCCATAGAAGGCCAAAAATAGCCCATTCTAAGGAGTTTTTTAGCAATGGCACTTCCACTAAAGTGTCCTCCATAGGATCCATCATGGGCTTCACTTAAGGCTTTCTTAGATTCTTCTAGGTTTAGACATCTTAATAGGATACCCTCAAAAGATATTTTATATAAGTTATTACCAATGATTACGAAGTGAATAGCTCACTTACGCAGTAACCTACGTTGGTTTCTATCTAATCCTTCAGGGAAAGTCCCATTCTGTAGAAAGTTAAAAATATCTATGTACCAAGGTTCTGGGGTAATTTCATTAATCAAAAATACATCCAATGGCTCTAAGTAGGATTTAGAGGAAGTGGGTTCTTGGATTTTATGAATAATGATAGTGGCATATTCATCATCCAACTCCAAAGGCAGTAAAGAGGCAGTCGTAGCCATAGCATCGGCAGCATGGTTGCTAGTTCTAGGAATGGCTTCTAAAGTTACCTTTTCAAATAATGAAACAATATTAAGCACATATTATTTATAAGGGAAAATTTTCTCATCTCGTGTTTGGTAAAATTCATTGATTTGATTTATCACGAGTTGAGAATCCCCAAAAACTAATAAAAATTTAATCTTTAAAGCTAAAGCAACTCGTAATCCAAGGATTAGGGCTTCATATTCTGCAGTGTTATTAGTACATGCAAATTGTAATTTAAAAGATAAAGGTATTAGGTGCTTTTGAGGAGATATTAATATGATACCTGCACCTGCGCCACTCATACATCTAGCTCCATCAAAAAACAATGTCCAAGTTTTAGAATGATCTTCTTCTAAATTAAGACACTCATCCAGAAATTCAATATTCATGGGATGAGTAGACTCTATAGGAGCAACAACTAACTGATCAGCTATAACTTGGCATTTTATGGATTTTTGGCCGATAAATGCAAGTTCAAACTCACTAAGAGCAAGAACCCACTTAGTTGTGCATCCTGATAAGTATGGTCTACTCATCAAGTACCTTAATGGGTCAGATTTAGCAATGACATATGTTTTTTGACTAAGCATATAATGTCGCAATTTTTGTGTAGAAAACACAACTGCTAAACAAAGTTTTTCTAATGGAGTATATCTCATTTCATAACTTATTAAAGTTCTACTTATATAATATGTGGCTCGTTCCTTCTTTTCATCGTCGATTTGAGCCAACATAGCTCCAAGTGCCAGTTCTGAAGCAAAAATATATAAAATGAAAGGACAATCTGGTCTAGGTGGAACAAGCACTGGAGGATTAAGAAGGTATTTCTTAATGCTATCAAAAGATTCTTGACATTCCTTATCCCATTGGAAAGAAATATTTTTCTTAAGTAATTTAAGAAAAGGTTATGTTATGTCTGCCAATTTGTCAATGAAGTGATGAATAGCTTGTAACTTTCCTTGCAAGCTTCTTAATTCTGATATGTTTTTAGGAGGTGGCATATCATGGATAGCCTTGATATTTAAAGTATCTACCTCTATGCCTCACATAGAAACAATGACTCCTAATAATTTTCTAGATTTTACTCCAAATATACATTTTTCTAGGTTTAAACATATCTGGTATTCTCTTAATCTGTCAAACACTTTTCTTAAATCATTAATGTGATCATCTTATTTAGTTGAGCGAGCTATAATGTCATCCACATAATCATGCAAAATTTTATACATCATATCATGAAAAATATATGTCATCGCTCTTTGATATGTTGCACCAACATTCTTTAAATCGAAGGGCATGACTTTCCAACAAAAAGTCCCCCAAGGTGTAATGAAATTTGTCTTAGCTTGGTCTTCAGGAGCTATTCTAATTTGGTTGTATCCTAAAAAACCATCCATAAGAGATAACATCCCACTCCTAGCTATAAAATCTATGATTTGATCCATATTAGGGAGAGGAAAGTCATCCTTAGGGCATGCAACATTAATATCTCTAAAATCAGTGCAGACCCTAATTTTAGTAGCTTCTTTCTTAGTTACTGGAATGACATTTGATATCCACTCAGCATAATCAATAGCTTGTATAAAATTGACATTCAAAAGCTTCTCTAATTTACTTTTAACTAGTAGTGCTACTTTGGGATGCATTTTTCTAAGTTTTTGTTTTACAGGTTTAGCATCAGGGCGCACTACTAGATGGTGCACAACTATAGATGGATCTAGACCTGGCATATCTGCGTATGTCCAAGCAAAGACATCAGGATATTCGGTAAGGAATTCAATATATAGCTTTTTTTTTCTTCACTTAACTCAGATCCAATTTTGACCATGCGATGATTCTCTTCTGTTCCAATGTTTATTTTTATAAAATTTTCTACAATAATATTCAACTCTCTTTCAAAGTTAGGAGGTGCGGGTGACACCCCCATTTCTTGTAGTTCTTCTAATGTATATTTTGCTAATTCTTCTTGTGGGTTAGTAGCTTCTATGTGAGCTACACATGGCATTGATCCATCAAAGAAAAACTTATTTCTGAGAACCTCATCCGAAGATATATCATGACAGATATCCCCCTCTAAACATTCATCCAAAGAAGCAATCATTTTAGGATACACTATAGTTAACATATTACAAGTATGTAACTTTTTGAAGAGTTCTTTTTGTTCCATATATTCTTGATATGTTATAAGGTGGTCATCATCTTCATATGGGAATGGTTCTATTTTTGTAGGAATATAACCAAGACCACATTGGGCTGGCCATTCTTCGACTTCCAAAGGTTCTTTTATACCATTTTCATGAGGTCCTAAACCTTTACCTCTATAACCCATATCACACATCATTGGTTTTGATTTTATATATCCATCAGAAAAATAACATTTAGCAAATCCATCTTGATCAATTGTAATTTTTACAATTGAAAATTTACCCCAATCATATCTTGCATAAACAAATGCACAACTCCCAATATGACAAATGCTCCCCTTCTTTGGTAAGCCTAATGTTCAGGGAGATGGTGGTAATTTAGATAGCACCAAGGAGTCTTGGGTAGCAAAATTAACTTCTTCTGTTGTTGCAAGTACCGAAGATAAATCCGGTAATACTTCATCTGAAATGGCATATGAAGTAGATGGATTATCTTCCTTGGTTGGTTCTTTAGATGCTGTAAATTTAAATGTTGTAGATTCAAGAGGTGGATTTGCTATTATAGGTTTAGGAAATGGGTTAAATATAGGTTCAGAAGGTGATGATGATAATGATGTTGATGATTTAGACTATGTTTTTGATGATGTGGATTTAGAAGGTGATTTAGCTTTAGAAGGTTTTGATGATGAAGATGGACTAGGATGGACAACAGACATAGTAGGACAAAATGGAACTCCTACAGGTTCTGCCACAACACACATATCAAATGGTCTAGGATCACCATGAATAGTGACTAATTGATTTTTAAATTCAAATTTAACACATTGATGTAATGTGGAAGGTACTACTCTCATCGCATTGATCCAAGGTCGACCTAGAAGAATGTTGTATGATGCAAAACAAGGTACAACAAACACAGTCGTATCTAAAATCCTTGGACCAACTTGCAATGGGATCTTCATAACTCCACATGTTTCTTGAGTTTCATCATTAAATGCTTTAATAATCATTTCAGTATTTTTCATATCTTCTTTCTTAAATCCAAACCTTTGAAATAAACCATATGTGCATACGTTTAGTGATGATCCATTATCAATTAAGACTCTCTTAAATCCTACGTCTCCAATCAATGTTGTGATGTATAGAGGATTATCCCTATACATACTTTGAGGAGGGATATCTTTATCACATAAATCTATGAAGTTTATTTCATCCAAAGTTACAACATTTACTATAGCATTAGGTTCAATATCTTCAGGTACCATCATCTTACTTAGAGTTTTCATTAATTCTTCTCTATGCATAGAAGGAGTTCTTAAGAGATCCAAAAGAGATATTCTTGTTGTGATAGTAGCTAATTGCTCATTTATATCATATGGATATCTTTGTTGTGGATTTGCTACATTATTTCCCTTAGTAGGATTTTTTAATACAAATGGGGTTGTTTTCTCACTTTGATCCTAAGAATTTTGATTTTGTGCTTGTTGCCTTGTAACCACTCCGATGGTACCTACAATATTACTATGTCGTGGATTACCAAAATGGGGTCTAGCATTTTCTACTTGCTCATTTGAAAGCCATTGTTGATATGACGGTCTAGTAGTCATCCTTCTTGGAAATGGTTCTTCTGGGACCAATAAATATATAATAGGTATGACTTGATCTGATTCATATTCAGAACTATTTGAATCAATCTCTGCTTCACTTCCTATTTTACTTTCTTCATCACTTTCCAAAGGTGTAATTTGACAACTTCTTAAGGGTCTAATAGTAACTTGAGATTCAGTATTTACACATGATTTTTGCAAATCTTTATGGGGTAAAAAACCACTAATAGTTCCCACATATCGAGTTGGATGAGTAACATTATGGTGTTCCATTTTATTTATGACTTCTTTACCATGTTTCGGTAAAGGATGTTGAAAAATATCCAAATTTTGATTTGCATTTTGATTTTGAGGTTTATGTGTATTATTTTGAGCATTTCTTGGAGGAAAACTTTCTACTTCCATTTCACCTTTATCAATTAGATCTTGTATCAAATGTTTTAACCGTTTACATGAGTTGGTTGAATGACCATCAGTCCTATGAAAGTTACAATGTAAATCGACACTAAATCTAGCTACGGTTGTATCAGGTTGTCTTATTTTGGGCAACCGTATCAAACCTTGTTCTAATAGTTGAGGTAAAACCATATGTAAAGGTTGGTTTAATCTTGTAAATTCCCTTGGTGGTTTATCAGGAACCTTCAATACAAACTTCTTTATGGCTTTTGTAAGATTAACATTTGAATTGTTTCTACTGTCAATAACTCCATCACCTACTACTTGTTTGTTTTTGTATTGATTCTTAGAAGTTTTATCTTCATATTTCTTCTTAAATTGACCTCTTTTTTTTTTTCTTCTTTCTTTTTTTGTCCTTCTAATGAGGGCATATTCTACCCTTCTAGCTAAATCAATGGCTTGATCAAAGGTGGTTACTGTAGCAGTAGAAAGTTCATAGGATAATTGTTCTTGTAAATTGCCTATGAATATGTCTAGCATCTCCCGATGAGGTAATGCAAAGTGTAGTTTGCCTAGAATTTGTCTCCATTTTGTCAAGAATTCAGCAAAGCTTTCATATTTTCCTTGTTTTAAGTTGTATAAATATTTAATGGTCACATGCCTTTCTATATAGGTACTAAACTGATGAAAAAATGTCTCTGTTGTTTCCTCAAAATTCCTTAAAGAGTTTTTGGGTAATTGATAATACCACTCTAGGGCCATACCTCCCAAAATTTTAGGGAACATATTTAGCAACAACAAATCATCATGGGAGACATCATGACATGTTGTTCTAAACATACGAAGATGCTCTATAGGATATTCAGTTCCTTTATATATCGGGAGAATAGGCATGGGGAAATGCTTAGGATAAGGTTGTGCTACAACTATAGGATCCAAAGGTTGACTACACATCTCTTGATAATTGTATGAGGGATGGTAGGGATCCATTTGGTCTAGGTGAGAAGCTAATTGTTTGACCATAGCTTCAAGCCCTTGTTGTTGTTGTCCATCAAACTGATTTGGTTGTACCATATTATTATGTCTTTGATAATAAGTGGGTGTTGTTGTGTGAAGATTTCCAATTGAAACACTATTGTGTAAAGTGTTTGTAGGAACTATATTTTGTTGAATTTTTTGTTGATAGTTGGTATTTTGTACTTTTTTAGCCTTTTGTTACTGATTTGACATTTGTTGATTAAGATCTTGAGAAAATATAGAAGCAAATGGTTGCTTTTGTTGTTTAAAGTTTACTTTAGTGTTGCTAACAACCATATTAGATGATTGTGTTTTTGGT
Source organism: Wollemia nobilis (assembly GCA_028583015.1). Taxonomy (NCBI): domain Eukaryota; kingdom Viridiplantae; phylum Streptophyta; class Pinopsida; order Araucariales; family Araucariaceae; genus Wollemia; species Wollemia nobilis. The sequence continues at coordinate 6,574,690 of JAQPPZ010000377.1, read as the reverse complement.
TTTGAAACATTCTGATTCAAAGGTACCATGTTTTGAGTAGTTGGTCCTACTTGATTATCATCTTGGTATGTTGAAGGTATATAAGATAATGAATTTGTATGTATCCAAAATGCAGCTACCAAAGCTAATTCCATATCACCTTCTTCTGAATTATCCATTTGTACTGCTTGACCAAATTCCCCTATATGATCTTTTATGAATTGATTAAAATTTGAAAAAGATCCAAATTTTACATTTCCTTTTTCATCTAAAATAGGTTCATTAGGGTCTTTTATTTTGTCTTCCTTATTATCACCTTCATCTTCTGAAGGTACTTCATATTCGATAAGTGCTATATCTTCAAAATCATATTGTTCTTGTTCTCCCATATTATCGTTATCTACTTGTTTACCACTTCTTAATTTGGGCATCTTGTTTTAGAATAATTATTTTTCGTAGATATATATCTTATATATATGTGCTAAATTTTTGGGGTATATATGTTATATATATACCTAACTAAATAAATAAAATACTTATGATTGATTTTTATATTTTAAGTTTTTTTTTTTTAATTATTAATTTTTGTTTTCTTTTGTTATTTTCTATGTTTTTAAGTTTAAAAAACAAAGCAAACACACCTATATAATATTATGCCTTAATTTTATTGAAAAGTTCTATATATTATTAATAGGTTCGAGTTGATCTGGTGTAATGTAATGTTCCTCTCCGAACTTAAAGTTACCTTTTAAGAATTGTATGAAGTGGGCTATAGTAATGCAATCAACTTCACAATTTGACCTATAAAAGTATAATTCATGACAATATTCTTGGTAAATCATAGCTCTAGGAACTCTATTAAATCTTCTCTTATCATCCAAGACAACCTCTCGATTTTCAACATGTGATAAAAATTTATGTACTACTATTTCATCTTCTATATAATCTTCAAAGGAATAAAAGCTCGAGGAAATGAGAGCTCTCTTATCTGCAAGCCATGTTGGCAATTTTGGGTTTGAGATCCTAGCTTCTTGTCTATGAGTTGTCATTGATGTCAAAAGGAAATGGCATTAATGTTAAGAGGATGTGTTGGCTTCAAAGGTGGAAGATTCCAAGAGAATATTTTTAAGAGAATTCGGAGAGATTCCATTGGCAAGGGTTTTTCATTAAAACCAAACCGGTTTTTATTAAAACCAAGTTGGATAGGGTTTTTATTAAAACCAATGGAGGTTCTCTTTATTATTTATTTAATTATTATTTAAAACCCTTCAAGGTTTTAATTAATTAATTATTTAATTAATTAAGGGAGAAATTATTTTTAATTTATTAAAAATACTTAAAGGTTTTTAAACCTTTTTTTAATCTTAATTTATTAAAATTATTTAAGGGTTTTTAAACCCTTTTTGAAAAGACTTTTGATTAATTTCGAAATGGTCTTTATTTCCGCCGACGTCAAGGTGTCTTCGAAGAGACTATTTATTCTCCAACTCCTAAGGTTGGAAGGCTAATTAATTCGAAATTCCTCGAATGCAATTTGCGGTGTTTGTGCTCTGTATTCGTTGCGATCGAAGGAAGACTTAGAAGCACGTGCGGTTGAAAAGTCTTCGGGAGTTTTTTGAGGGTGAAGTGGAGGGAAGTTCACTTGTGAACTTCGTAGCCCGCGTGGGCTAGTGGCGATGGAAGGCTGCTGTTGGGCGTTGCATTGGCGGAGGTCACCGTTTCGAGTCTCGCGGGGGTGCTTTGCTAGAGTAACACACGTTTTTATTAAAACGTCTTTATGCCATGAAATTCGGAGTTTCTTGGACAGCGATTTATAAGGTGTGATTAAATTTTATGAGTTTTGGCTTTTGTGATTAGCATTGAATAAAAGCTTAGGAGAAATAAGGGCATATTTCTTTGGATGTATTTTTAAGATTATTCTTTGCTATGCTAAAATTAAAAATGGAGGTATAAGGTGTGAGTCTGTGATTGTTGATTTATTGGCATGTTATGGTGGTTGTGTTTAAAGAAGTGGAGCTAAAAGGTGTAATAAAGGAAGTTTATATTATTGCTCATTTCTTTTTATTCTAACCCTAACTTGGTTGGAAGTTTGAGAGTTGTGTGTGGTGACAGATTGAAGGTTCAATTATCTTCTACTCCAATAAGGTATGGGCACATTCTTCTTATGAGTATGATTGGTGTATGTTTTCTGAAATAAGGTTGGAGTGAAAAGGTATTCTACTAGGTATCCTTTGGCTAGGTGTAAATCCTATTTTCTGGTTTGTTGAAGACTACTTATGCATTGTTATCCTTAAGGAGAGTTTTTGGTGAATGCATAATTTTTGGTTTGAGATAGTGGAAGCTTTGTGCACTAGGGTTTATATTTGTGAGTCTAGCTACTTGCATTGAGTTGGTGGAACCCTTGGTTGGCTGTTTTGAGTTTGATGGTTGAGTTGCTTCCATAGAGGTTGTTTGATCAAGTTATTGCTTTACTTGATTCATGATATTGGGCTTACTCCATTGAGTTGATTTGAGCAAGTTATTCTTTGCATTTGGTGATATTGTGTTGGTGGCTGTTTTGTTCAAATATCTTTGGAGGGAAAAGGATTTCTACTTGTTTCCTTTTCTTGTGATGATTGGTTGAATGCTTCAAGGTTGATGTTGAGTTGAATGGTGTTGGTTGACTAAACCTTGTTTGATGAGCATTGTTGTTGAAACCCTAATTGATGGTGAAAAGAACATGAGTATCATTGTTATGTGATTCTTTGCATAGTTGGCAATTGTTGGGGTTTCATGTTCTTGAAAGAAAACATTCTATCCTATCCATTTCAGATATTGAGTTGAGTTTTCAGATTTGAGATTGAGATTGAGCTGAGTTGATTTGAGTTGAGTTTTGAGATTGGGATTTGAGTATAGAACATATTGAGTCTCTAACAATTCTCTTTATGCTTCTATGAGTTTGACAAATCACATTGGGTCTCTAACAATTCACTTTGTGATTTCCTACTAAGAAAGTTTTTCTTGGTGAGCTTGCTTGAGTTTTTGGACAGAGGTTCCGGTGGGGACTTGTGAGCGGTTCTTGGACTAGGTTCGGTGGGGACTTGTGGAGGTTTGGAGAGGTTCTGGTGGGGACTTGTGAGTAGTTTTGGATAGGTTTCGGATGGGGACTTGTGAGCAGTTTTGGACAGGTTTCGGTGGGGACTTGTGAGCAGATTTGGACAGGTCCTAGCAGAGGACTTGTGAGTTGAGTTTGATAGTTCTATCAGAGAACTTGAGGACAGAGGTGCATTGGTTCTATGAGAAGAACCTGAGGATAGATTTGGCAAGTCTTTGAGAAGGCTTGTATGCAGAGGATTGATTTGTTCAAGAGTTGGACAGATTCGACAAACAGAGGAAGACTTGTACTAGACCAACTGACTGTGTTTGGTACAGGTTGTTGAGCTGCTATGGACGTGATCATAGAAGGCGAGAGGTCTCTTAGGCTAAGCATTGAGGATAGGAGGTCTTCGGTGGAAAGGAGTTCCACGTGCTTTGGCAAGAGGTAGAGGCAGTTGATCTTCGAGGGATCATTTCTAGAGTAGAGGGGAAGGTATCTCCTTTGAGTAGAGGCTCATAAATTTTGATTGGGGGAAGGTATCTCCTTTGAGCAGAGGCTCATAAATTCTGATTGGGGGAAGGTATCTCCTTTGGGCCGAGGCTCATAAACATTGTAATTGGGAAGGATTCCCAAAGAACTTTGAGATAACTTTTAGAGAAAAGTTTTGTGGACGTAGCTCGACCATTCCGGGTGAACCACGTTAAAATTGGTGTCACTTTGTGGATGATATTGTGCATTGCTTTGATATTGCTTTGGGTATATTGCTTTACTATTTTGAAGTATAAAGGAAAAAGTAAAAAGAGGTCTTATCTTGTTCACCCCCCTCTCAGTATAAGCTTGTGTTCTTCAATTGGTATCGGAGCGGGTGCCTTCGAAAAGTTTAACGGCTTGAAGGAAAAGCTAGTAAAGAACACAATGGATCATTCAAGTGGCAATGCAGCACCTATTCTTGATGGGTCAGATTTTGGTCTTTGGAGTGCAAGGATGAAGGTTCATCTAATGGCACTTGGGAATGAGGTTTGGGAAGTGATTGAAGATGAGTACACTATTCCTGAACATGGTCCTAATACTAAAGAAGAAAGGCTCCTACATCACAGCAATTCAAAAGCAATGAATGCAATCCTGAAAGGCTAGTGATTCACTGCAAGATAGCTAGTGAAATGTGGAAACAGTTGAAGGTGGTTCATACGGGTGATACAAATGTCAGAAAGGCCAAGTTGAGACACTTCAAAGGTATGTTTGAACAACTCAAGATGAATGATGATGAAAATATTAGTGACTACATGCTTCGTATGGATGAGGTTGTTAACTCCATGAAAGACTTAGGTCTTGAGCTTGCTGAAAATGATGTTTGTGATAAGATTTTAAGATCTCTTCCTAATAGATTTAGTGAAAATATTTCTGCTATTGAGGAAGCTAAAGATTTGGATAAGTTGAAAAAGGATGAGCTCCATAGTATACTTGCAGCATTTGAGTTGAGAACTCAAGTGAAGGTTGATGTCAAGAAAGAGGCGACTTTCAAGGCTACCAAGAATTCCAAGGGTAAACAACTTCAAGATAGTGATGAGTCTTCTAGTGATGAAGAGGCATATTACAGCAAGAAAGGCAAGTTCTCTAGAAAGCACAAAAGTATGAAAAATATAAGATGTTTCAATTGTGGAAAGTTTGGTCATTATGCTACTGATTGTACTTGTTCCCAAGAATGAAAGTGATGAAGATAAACAGGATTCTGAAAAGCACAAGCATCACAGGAAAAACAAAGATGAGCACAACAATCAAGGAAAGAGGTATTCTCACAAGCACAAGAAGAGTTTCTACCTAGACAAAGCAAGTAAGTGTTCTAGTAGTGATAGTGAAAGTTCTTCAAGTGATAATGAAAATGAGATGTTGTTCATATGAGAAAAAGAGGAAGAACCGAAACATAGATTCATTATCATGAAATGTCTTAGATGTGGAAATTTTGGTCACCTTGAGGATGATTGCACAAATAATGATTTGGTTTCTAGTATGTATGAGGATGCTTCAGAAAACTATAAGGAAGATGCATGTATGGTTTTTGAAAAGGGTAGCACCTCTAGTGATAAGAAATCTGAAAAAGGCTTTGATGATTCAAAAAGCAAACAAATAGAGGAAGATATAGAGGAAGGTGAAGTAGATCTTGAAGGTGAACTTATTAGTGCTCTTAGTGCTTTGAAAAAGGAAAGAAAGAAGAATGCTAGACTCAAGGATAAGTTAGATGAATGTTGTATGGAGAGAGATGATCTTATAGAAAGTCTTGACTTCTCTATGGCTAAGACACAAGAACTCAAGGATGAGTTAGAGTCTAAGGTTCTTGAGTATAGTGAGTTAGAACAGAAAATGGCTTCTTTGAAAGAGGAAACTAAAGAGTACAAGGATAAGCTTTACGAGGTTTCAAGATAGCTCCAAAAAGGTTAAGTCACTCATCAAAGGTCAAAGAAAGACAACGGATAAAACAGGCCTTGGTTTTGTTAAGCCACACAAGGAACAAGTTGGAGAGTCTAGTAAGAGACTCCAAAAGGAAGAGAGTTCTGATGAGGAAAGTATTTCAGAAAAGGAGTCCTTGAATGATAGATGCACAGAAATAGAAAACAGAATTCAGAATGAGAAGAAGAAGTTTTCAGAACCTAAGAGGTCAATTAAAGGAAAGTTTCAAGGCGAGATGTTTTGCTTGTCACGAGGTTTGGTCACATGGCTTCACATTGCATGGCTCAAGTGAAGGAGGTAAATGAGAGTTTCAGAAGTGCTAGTTACTTTCAAGGGTATTGCTACTCTTGTCAACAGTTTGGGCACAAGGCGGTTTATTGCAAGGCAAATAACGGGAACAGGTTTGGTCGGAAACGGGTTTGGCGAACAGGTTTGGTCGAACAGGTTTGGCCAGCAGGTTTGGTCGAAACAGGTTTGGTCGGAGCTGGTGGATTCAAAGATCGAGGTTTACCTCGGAGAAACAACATCGTCAAGTGTTTCAAGTGCAACAATGAAGGTCACACAATCAGACAGTGTAGAGCTAAAATTCTAGAATACGGGAACAGGAATAGTGGCATGATCGGGTCCAAGGATCAAGGCATGGACAAGAACAGGGATGAGAACAAGAACAAGAACAGTGACAGGAATAGGAATATGGACAAAGAGTTCAAGAGAAGGCCCGACAAGGAAGTTATAGATGCTGATGATGATCGGTGCCTAATGGGAGTTTTACTCCCACCCAAGAATTAATCACCTCATCAGGAGGTGGGGGAGGGACTAAGCTAAGAGGCTCATTCTTAGTCCCGGAGCCCCAAAGGTGACCCTTTTCCATTGATGACAAAGGGGGAGAGATTTGAGTAAGGGGGAGAGCCTCAAGACAAGGGGAGTTGTTTATGTTGAGTTTTTGTGTTGTTGAGAAGCATGGTTTGCCATCAATGACAAAGGGGAGATTGTTGGCAATTTTGGGTTTGAGATCCTAGCTTCTTGTCTATGAGTTGTCATTGATGTCAAAAGGAAATGGCATTAATGTTAAGAGGATGTGTTGGCTTCAAAGGTGGAAGATTCCAAGAGAATATTTTTAAGAGAATCCGGAGAGATTCCATTGGCAAGGGTTTTTCATTAAAACCAAACGGTTTTTATTAAAACCAAGTTGGATAGGGTTTTTATTAAAACCAATGGAGGTTCTCTTTATTATTTATTTAATTATTATTTAAAACCCTTCAAGGTTTTAATTAATTAATTATTTAATTAATTAAGGGAGAAATTATTTTTAATTTATTAAAAATACTTAAAGGTTTTTAAACCTTTTTTTATTCTTAATTTATTAAAATTATTTAAGGGTTTTTAAACCCTTTTTGAAAAGACTTTTGATTAATTTTGAAATGGTCTTTATTTCGTCGACGTCAAGGTGTCTTCGAAGAGACTATTTATTCTCCAACTCCTAAGGTTGGAAGGCTAATTAATTCGAAATTCCCCGAATGCAATTTGCGGTGTTTGTGCTCTGTATTCGCTGCGATCGAAGGAAGACTTAGAAGCACGTGCGGTTGAAAAGTCTTCGGGAGTTTTTTGAGGGTGAAGTGGAGGGAAGTTCACTTGTGAACTTCGTAGCCCGCGTGGGCTAGTGGCAGCGAAGGCTTCTGTTGGGCGCTGCATTGGCGGAGGTCACCGTTTCGAGTCTCGCGGGGGTGCTTTGCTAGAGTAACACACGTTTTTATTAAAACGTCTTTATGCCACGAAATTCGGAGTTTCTTGGACAGCGATTTATAAGGTGTGATTAAATTTTATGAGTTTTGGCTTTTGTGATTAGCATTGAATAAAAGCTTAGGAGAAATAAGGGCATATTTCTTTGGATGTATTTTTAAGATTATTCTTTGCTATGCTAAAATTAAAAATGGAGGTATAAGGTGTGAGTCTGTGATTGTTGATTTATTGGCATGTTATGGTGGTTGTGTTTAAAGAAGTGGAGCTAAAAGGTGTAATAAAGGAAGTTTATATTATTGCTCATTTCTTTTTATTCTAACCCTAACTTGGTTGGAAGTTTGAGAGTTGTGTGTGGTGACGGCTTGAAGGTTCAATTATCTTCTACTCCAATAAGGTATGGGCACATTCTTCTTATGAGTATGATTGGTGTATGTTTTCTGAAATAAGGTTGGAGTGAAAAGGTATTCTACTAGGTATCCTTTGGCTAGGTGTAAATCCTATTTTTTGGTTTGTTGAAGACTACTTATGCATTGTTATCCTTAAGGAGAGTTTTTGGTGAATGCATAATTTTTGGTTTGAGATAGTGGAAGCTTTGTGCACTAGGGTTTATATTTGTGAGTCTAGCTACTTGCATTGAGTTGGTGGAACCCTTGGTTGGCTGTTTTGAGTTTGATGGTTGAGTTGCTTCCATAGAGGTTGTTTGATCAAGTTATTGCTTTACTTGATTCATGATATTGGGCTTACTCCATTGAGTTGATTTGAGCAAGTTATTCTTTGCATTTGGTGATATTGTGTTGGTGGCTGTTTTGTTCAAATATCTTTGGAGGGAAAAGGATTTCTACTTGTTTCCTTTTCTTGTGATGATTGGTTGAATGCTTCAAGGTTGATGTTGAGTTGAATGGTGTTGGTTGACTAAACCTTGTTTGATGAGCATTGTTGTTGAAACCCTAATTGATGGTGAAAAGAACATGAGTATCATTGTTATGTGATTCTTTGCATAGTTGGCAATTGTTGGGGTTTCATGTTCTTGAAAGAAAACATTCTATCCTATCCATTTCGGATATTGAGTTGAGTTTTCAGATTTGAGATTGAGATTGAGTTGAGTTGATTTGAGTTGAGTTTTGAGATTGGGATTTGAGTATAGAACATATTGAGTCTCTAACAATTCTCTTTATGCTTCTATGAGTTTGACAAATCACATTGGGTCTCTAACAATTCACTTTGTGATTTCCTACTAAGAAAGTTTTTCTTGGTGAGCTTGCTTCAGTTTTTGGACAGGTTCCAGTGGGGACTTGTGAGCAGTTTTTGGATAGGTTCCGGTGGGGACTTGTGAGCAGTTTTTGGATAGGTTCCGGTGGGGACTTGTGAGCAGTTTTGGATAGGTTTCGGTGGGGACTTGTGAGTAGTTTTTGGACAGGTTTCGGTGGGGACTTGTGAGCAGATTTGGACAGGTCCTAGCAGAGGACTTGTGAGCTGAGTTTGATAGTTCTATCAGAGAACTTGAGGACAGAGGTGCATTGGTTCTATGAGAAGAACCCGAGGACAGATTTGGCAAGTCTTTGAGAAGGCTTGTATGCGAGAGGATTGATTTGTTCAAGAGTTGGACAGATCTGACGAGACGAGAGGAAGACTTGTACTAGACCGGCTTGACTGTGTTTGGTACGGGTTCTTTGAGCTGCTGTGGACGTGATCATAGAAGGCAGAGGTCTCTTAGGCTAAGCATTGAGGACAGGAGGTCTTCGGTGGAAAGGAGTTCCACGTGCTTTGGCAAGAGGTAGAGGCAGTTGATCTTCGAAGGGATCATTTCCGGAGCGAGAGGGGAAGGTATCTCCTTTGAGCGAGAGGCTCATAAATTCTGATTGGGGGAAGGTATCTCCTTTGAGCGAGAGGCTCATAAATTCTGATTGGGGGAAGGTATCTCCTTTGGGCCGAGGCTCATAAACATTGTAATTGGGAAGGATTCCCAAAGAACTTTGAGATAACTTTTAGAGAAAAGTTTTGTGGACGTAGCCCGACCATTACTGGGTGAACCACGTTAAAATTGGTGTCACTTTGTGGATGATATTGTGCATTGCTTTGATATTGCTTTGGGTATATTGCTTTACTGTTTTGAAGTATAAAGGAAAAAGTAAAAAGAGGTCTTATACTGTTCACCCCCCACTCTCAGTATAAGCTTGTGTTCTTCAAGCCACCTTCACATGCTCTTTTAAGGTTAAAATAGAAAGGTGCACTATCGGGATCCAAGATTCTAGAAAATTCAAATATTATGATTTTCTTAAGTTCAGGCTCGTGATATTTTATGATGTCTAATCTTTTCCAAAGTTCGTTCCACTGTTTTAAGGAGAAAACATCGTCAAGTCCAAGTATTTGAGTAATTTCTTATCTGTCTAATAATAATTTAACATCTATAAGCACAAATCTTCGACTATTGTAATATACCATCTATGGGATACAAAGTTATGTGTTTTAACTAAAGTTTTTGTTTGATTTTTTTTGTTTTTGTTTTTGTAACTATTTAGAACATTGAAAGAAATGCCTATATTTCACATCGAGTTCACCAAAGAATTTAGCCCAAAAAATCTCACACTCCTTTCCTTAAGTCTGATGGATTCGTGCCTTAGAGGGGAATGGGAGAATGCATGGCCTACACCTCGAAATAGAGGCACTTAATTGTGCCTTCTATATATGGTGATTTTTTGATGAATGGTCACCAAGAAGCATTTATGGTTGCTTCCATACCTAGGTTGTAGGATTTGTTTAGATGAGTTCCTTTTAATCAAATCATAGGCACCTAATTTTGGCCAAGATGCAAACTAAACTGATCTACGTGCATTTTTAACTTCAAATGTGGACAAAGAATACATAAAACATAATGTTTAAATCAATGCAATGTTTGTTAAAGAAATTTCAAACCTTACCTGAATTTGAATATCTAATGAAGAATTTTTCGCTTGTTGCAGGTCAAAATCATCTCTGATTTTATAGAACCATCTGCAATTTTTTAATATCGTCTCTAATTTGATAAAATCATCTCAGATTTGATGAAATCATCTCAGATGATGAAATCATCTGAGATGATTATGTCAGAAACCTGCAACAGAGCAATTTGATGGCAAAAATGGTGCAACATGCAATTATATGATTACAATTCTAGGATAAATGGATAGATTAATTATATAGAATGCTTACTAAATGATCAATATTAATTCTACTAAAACAAATGTGATGATTTATATTTTAAATAATGACCTTATGTAAATTGAAACAAAATTAAGGTGAACGCCAGATGCAGTAGTTAAATATAATACCCAAATACAATGCAAATTGAAATTAAAAGTAGATAGAATGCAAACAGATTTTTGAAATTTCCTCCAAGTGGTCTGGTGACGGAATCACCTTCAATCTGAAAAAATCATCTCCAACCTGCAATGATATCATCTCCAATTTAATGAAATCATCTACGATAATTTTATCTACACTTGGACGAAGCACAGTTGAAACCTGTAGTAAAATGATCAAACTAAAAGGAAAAAGACATAGCTCTATTCACTTCACTAACTAGCATACTAGGGAATGTAAGAAATTGATCAGCCAGGGGGATTTCTAAGAAAATACCTTAGATTAAATAGGCTTGAAACTTTGTTGGGAGGGTTATGATTCTCCCTATTCTGAATGATCTCGAAATATTTCTGAACCATAATGCCTACGCGCTTATCCTAAGATAACCAGGGTAGTTGTAGCTAATTTTGTCTTTTTGTCTATCCGAGAAAATTTTGTTTTAAACAAAATCATCCATATGATTTCGTCTAGGAATTTCGGACGATTTCGAACAATTAGAGACGATATCGTTCAATCGAGGACGCTATTGTCGTATGGCTGCAACAACATGTATTTTTAGCCCAAAAATTGAGGCAAGTAGTTTTTAGGTTGTTTTAGATTAATTTTTCGAATATTTTTAACTTAGGTAAAATTATGTGTATTATTTTTACTTAGGTAAAATAATGTGTGTCATTTTTACCTTGCTACATATACTCTTTACTTTTATTTTTATTTTTTATTTGTACTTGAAAGTAGAGAAAAACATCCTCTTCTTCTACTAAAAGGAGGCTGCTATAAGGGTTCATATGCAAGAAGGCACTAGAGATTTCGACACGTAGTTATAATCGATAAGGTCTTCTTTGCCTATTTCTTGTGCACCTCCATTAGTTTCATGTAATGTTTCAATTGATTTTGAAGAAGTCAACTTGCCTAAGATAGGTAACCTTACTATTTGAAACTTTAGTTCAATATTATGTATTTCATTTATTTAAAATTATACTTAGTTTTAATAAAATATTTTATATGTGTTCAGAGCAATGCCAAACGGATCCATCAATAAAGATGAAATAAGCTTTATAAGTCACATATTCCTCTAATAAGTGTAGTCATCTTTCTTTATTAAGGTTGAGTACCTTACAATTTTAAAAAAAGGAGGCATTAAAGTAGATATTTGATTTATTTAGAAGTTTCTTCTAGAAGGAAAAAATAAAAGAAAAGGAAAATTTAAATTTCTTGTGGTGCATGAGAGCTATTACGATGGAGAAATAAGGACTTAAGAGAATTAAAAATATTTATATTTCTTTTGAATGCTAAGGAGCTATAAGTTTTAAATATTTTATAAGGTGAAGTTAATTAATTTGAAAATTATTTAAATTAGATTCATAAGGATTTTTACTCCCAAAGTTTTGAAATTTTGATACTTTTTTAAATTTGATATTTTTGAAATTTGAAGTTTGCAATTAGAAATTTAGAAAGATTTGGTTTATTTAAATTTTGGAGAAATAACGTTTTCTACTCCAAAATAATTAATTAAATTTTTTATTAAATTTGAGAGATAAGGTTGTCAAATTTAAAGGAAATGACAAGTACAAGATTTTTCTTTTCTGAATCTCAATTATTAAAAGGGACTAATTTTACCCCATGGAAAAATAAGATGAAGTCAATACTTATTGTTGAAAAATTTGGGCTGTGATGAATAAACAAAGAAACATTCTGAAAGATAAAACAAAAATTTAAAAATTCAAAGATGATTTTGCTAAAGCTTTGATGTTAATTTTGTTTGACATATATGATGAAATTCAAGCACACATTAGTGAAGCAAAAACTTCAAAATTTGCATGAAAAAAAATTGTGTATGATATTTGAAGGAAAGAATGAGGCAACCATTTTACACCTACAATCACAATTGTATGCACTAAAAGTTCATGATGGAGAAAACATAGAATAATTTCTTTAAAGGATATCATAATTAAAATCAAAATTACATACCTTAGGAGAAAAGGTTGAAGATAAGCCCTTGGTTTCAATTGTACTTAGAGCACTTCTTGAATCATTCAAAATATTGGTCACATATCTTCTAATATCAAATAGAAAGGCATCATTTAAGAAATTGATCTCGTTAGGCATCTAGATATTGACAGGGCTACCACACAAGGATGTTGATCTTGTCGCTTCAAAGTACCTATTAATTGACGATGACAAAGTATACCTAGAGACAAACTTTGGTCTCTCAATAGATTTTTGGATAGGTAAAACTCTCCATCTTTGAAATATTGTATAAAGTTAAAATTCCTAGCTCTGAATAAGTTTATCAAGTATTAATTTTATCTTATTATTGTTTTTGTAGTTCATGCTATTAAGTCCAGAAGGGGTTTGAATATTTCAAGTGTTACAAACAAGTTCCTTTGAGCTTGCATTGAATTCTCCCAAGCACAACTTGTTTTATAAGGAAGAACGACATGCATTTTATTCTACACATTGGTCTTATTAGTTTGATGTCTTGGCCACAACAAATTTGACTGGAGTACCTATATTTCAAACTACATTAAATGGGATCTCCTAAAAACCAAAAGAAACACCGCTATCTCTGTCGATACCACTAATTTTATTATTTTTTTAATGAAGCATATTATAATGTGAAGTATACCCAAGTACCAACCTCATTGTACCCAAAGCCTGAGGAATTTTGGTATGATAGTCCAACATGTGCAGGTAAAATAAAAATTTTGAATACTCTTTATTTTTATTTTTTATTTTAATTTGTGCTTGAATGCAGAGAAAAAAATCCTCTTCTTCTACTAAAAGGGAGGCTTCTATAAGGGGTTATATGCAAGCCACTAGAGATTTTGACACGTAGTTAGAATCGATACCATTACTTGTAAGATCTGCAATTTTTTTTAGGTCTTCTTCACCTATTTCTCGTGCACCTCCATTAGTTTCATGTAATGTTTCAATTGATTTTGAAGAAGTCAGCTTACCTACGATAGGTAACCTTACTATATGAAACTTCAGTTCAATATTATATATTTCATTTATTTAAAACTATACTTTGTTTTAATAAATTATTTTATGTGTTCAAAGCAACGTCGTACGAATCCATCAATAAATATGAAATCAGCTTTACAAGTCACATATTCCTCTAATAAGTGTAGTCACCTTTTTTTAAGGTTGAGTGCCTTACAATTTAAAAGAATGATGCATTAAAGTAGAGATTTGATTTATTTAGAATTTTCTTCTATAAGGAAAGAATTAAAGAAAAGGAAAAGTTAAATTTTTAGTGGTGCATGAAAGCTATTAAGGTGGAGAGCTAAGGATTTAGGAGAATTAAAAATATTTATACTATATTTGAATGCTAAGGAGCTATAAGGTTTTAATATTTTATAAGGTGGAGTTAATTAATTTGAAAATTATTTAAATTAGAGAGTCATAAGGATTTTTACTCCCAAAGTTTTGAAATTGTGATATTTTTTGAAATTTGAAGTTTGCAATTAGAAATTTTAAAATATCTATTTTATTTAATTTTTGGATAAATAAGGTTTTCTACTCCAAAATAATTAATTGAAATTTTTATTAAATTTGGGAGTTACAAGGTTGTCAAATTTAAAGGAAATGGCAAATATAAGAATTTTTTTTTTTTTTGAATCTCAATTATTAAAAGTGACTAATTTTACCCCGTGGGAAAATAAGATGAAGTCAATACTTATTGTTGAAAAAATTTGGGATGTGGTGAATAAACAAAGAAACATTCCAAAATATAAAACAAAAATTCAAAAATTCAAAAATGATGTTGCTAAAGCTTTGATGCTAATTTTGTTTGACATATATGATGAAATTCAAACACACATTAGTGAAGCAAAAACTTCAAAAATTGCATGAAAAAATTGTGTATGATATTTAAAGAAAAGAATGAGGCAACCATTTTACACCTACAATCACAATTGTATGCACTAAAAGTTCATGATGGAGAAAACATAGAATAATTTCTTTAAAGGATATCAAAATTAAAATTAAAATTATCTACCTTAGGAGAAAAGGTTGAAGATAAGCCCCTGGTTTCAATTGTACTTAGATCACTTCTTGAATCATTCAAAATGTTGATCACATATCTTCTAATATCAAATAGAAAGTCATCATTTGAGTAATTGATCCCATTAGACATCTAGAGATTGATAGGGCTACCACACAAGGATGTTGATCTTGTCACTCCAGAGTACCTATTAACTAACGATGACAAAGTATACCTAGAGACAAAATTTGGTCTCTCAATAGATTTTTTGATAGAAACTCTCCATTTTTGAAATATTATATAAATTTAAATTCCTAGCTCTAAATAAGTGTATCAAGTATTAATTTTATCTTATAATAATTTTTGTAGTTCATGCTATTAATTCTAGAAGGGGCTTGAATATTGCAAGTGTTATAAACAAGTTCCTTTGAGCTTGCATTGAATTCTTCCAAGCATGACTTGTTTTATAAGGAAGAACGAAATACATTTTATTATATGCATTGGCCTTATTAGTTCGACGTCGTGGCCACAACAAATTTGATTGGAGTATCTATATTTCAAACCGCATTAAAGGGGATCTCCTAAATGCCAAAAGAAACACCGCTAGCTCTGTCAATACCACTAATTTTATAATGAAGCATATTATAATGTGAAGGATACCCAAGTACCAACCTCAATGCACCCAAAGCTTGAGGATTGTTGGTATGACATTCCAACATGTGTAGGTAAATTAAAATATTTGAATACTCTTTATTTTTAATTTGTGCTTGAATGCAGAGAAAAACATCCTCTTCTTCTACTAAAAGAGAGTTTGTTATAAGGGGTCATATGCAAGAAGCCACTAGAGATTCCGATATGCAGTTAGAATTGATACCATTACTTGTATGATATTTAAAAAATTAGGTCTTCTTCGCCAATTTCTCATGCACCTCCATTACTTTCATGTAATGTTTCAATTGATTTTGAAGAAGTCAACTTGCCTATGATAGGTAACCTTACTATTTGAAACTTTAGATCAATATTATGTATTTCATTTATTTATAATTATACTTAGTTTTAATAAATTATTTTATATGCGTTCAAAGCAATGCCAAACGGATCCATCAATAAAGATGAAATCAGCTTTACAAGTCACATATTCCTCTAATAAGTATAGTTAAACTATATGAAATTTTATTGCATTATTTTTTTACAAAAGTTTTAAATAAAATTTTATTGTAAAATTTTATAGGGGAGCCGACTCAAGTAACCCACACAAGACAACAAGTGATGTTGTTGTTGCCTCACCATGGCAAGACTTGATGAGAGGTCAAAAATGTATGTATGGGAAATAAATATATTTTGTTGGGGGTCACGAAGAAGCACAAAGCTAGACTATTTCAAATTTTTTGATTTTTTCTCTTGGAAATATCTCAAGTCTGCATGACATATCAAAATTGGCATGCTTCAAGATCCACAATATCATAATGAAGCACAACAAATTGAAGTGTTTGTTGTTGTTGGAGAGAGCTCATCCCCTTCCCATCGTATTGACGATCCTCTTCCTCTCACTTATGATGAGAAATTGAATTTTTTAGAAGATATTTTATTGTTTGATAATTGTGAAGCAACCATTAAATAAAATGTCCTTCAAGATATTGCAAAAATAAGAGAGTGGGAATATCAGGTCTAATAAAGGAAATAAATGCTTAATATAAAATTTTCAAAAAGATAGGACATTTTTCATTGGTGGGAATGAACTAATAAAGTTGGATGCTTTGTTAATACAAGCTAAATTTGATAAGGTGAAGGTCACCTGCATATACAATGATGACATTTTAGATATTATTTTGAATAGGTTATAAAACCTCAATGTCGAAGCTCATGTATACTTTAATCAATCGGCTATTGATAAGAAAAAAGTAGTTGTAGAGGCTACAAGAGATGTTGCTGAGGTAAGTCATATTTATGTGTAAGAGTTGTTTATCCTATTTTTTCCCTATATTTTTTAACTAACATATTTTTCTTCTTTTTTCCAATAATATTTTGATAACCTATAGAAGCAGGTGAACAACCTGAATGTTTATCTAAACACGACGAAAAAAAGTGCAAGTTATTCTTAAATTAAAAAAATGATTACAAATCATAATAAACGAAAACACCTTCAAGAGGATCATAAAAGAACACAATTTAGATCCTAAGATTTTATTTAAACAGAAGGAGAAAGAAATACCTTCGATGATAATAGATCCTGCAAAAGAAGAAAGGGCATTTTTTGGTGGGTTTGGACACAACATATAATGGCCTGATAAGAACCGGTTCACTCTAAGAGCAAATTATTTAGAAAACACAATATCAACCTCCAAGAGAGCTAAAATATGCTTCAGGCCCCCAATAGAGTGAGAAAGTGAACAAAAAGTTCAATAGTTGACTACAAATTTTATTGTATAAAAGTTAACAATTTTGTAAATTGTAATAAAATGCTTTTCAACTTAATAAAAAGGATATTTTTCAAAATGTCTGTATTGTATTTTTAAAATATTGTTTCAATTTATATTTGTGTACTAGTTTATGTTTTTTTACCATTCAAAGTATGGACTTTTAAAATTAATGATGTTTAAGTTTGATAATATGGATGCAATTATGTTTATTGTTGGAACTTTAAATTGGCAATTATGATAACTATTCTATAGAAATTGTGTCCATGGTGGGTGAAATAGAAGATGGATGATTTGAGGAGTGAGAAATTTTGCTAGGTCTTGACCTAGGGAGTGTTATAGCCAACCTAGAGAGTGATTTACTCCAAATATGGATTAAATTTCTTTCTTATTAAAACTTTTTAAAAAAATTATGTAATGAATTTCTAGTCAACTTAGTTAAGCCATAGAGGCTTTCTCCAATACATATATAATATAAAATTTTATGATCATAGACAGATAATGCAATAGCAAGGCTTAAATATAAAATATAAAATATAAAATTCTATGAATATATATAGATAATCGAATAATAGGGCTATGATATAACATTAAATTTTATAAACATATACATATAATCCAATAATAGGGCTATGATATAAAACATAAAATTTTCTAAATATAGACAAATAATCCAATAATAAGTCTATGATATTAAACATACAATTTTATGAACATAGATAGATAATCCAATAACAAGGTTATGATATCAAACATAAAGTTGACAATTTTAGTAAACCAGGAAGCCAATATTCAAAATCTAGTAGACAATTGATAACAAATACTATGAAAAATATCAAACTTTTTAAATCTTCCAAATATCACAATGGAGGAATCTGAAATAAACACTACTTGAATTATCCAAAATCATTTGTATGCATAATTGATCTCTGTGTCTCTACAATCTAATCACTGTAAGTAACATTGTCCTCATTATCATGAGTATTAATGATACCTCTTTTGTCTACTAGAGATTTCCAATATGCCAAAGCTCTATCATAAGGATAATTTTTCAACTCATAAGATGGCACATATTCTTAAATAATTTTCCAAATTTTTATCCAACCTGTTACAAACTTTAGATTTCAAAAAATATATTGCACTAAAAACTCTTTCATCTTCTATAGATCCCAAAGTTATTGTTTGACATAATTCATATAAATGAAAATATTCAATGGTCGTATCTTGTAATACAATACTAGGATGCAATTTATTTTAAAAATGTGTAATAGAGCCTGACTTGTGAGGGTTAGTCAATCGCAAAATTTGATCAACCATTGTCAATCCAAAATGGCCTAATTATTTTGTTAAAAGTTCTTTATTGAGAACAATATTGATTTCAATACCATTAAATTCCACATGTTTAGTGAAATTTTTAACAAGAGTACCCATGTATTTGATAAACAACTCACTTGTACTATTGTAGTTAGTATAAAGATCCTAGAACATTGGGTTAAGCACACCCATGGCCTCAATCAATTCATCTCTTGGAAAATGGTCTCTTATTTCTCTTGTCAAGGCTTCTGCTATTTTTTTCAATTTAATATTTGTATTGTGTACAACTACATCAAATCCATTATATGTTATGGGCATCTATTGAACATCATCTATACCTATATACAATGCTTTTTAAAATAATATAAAGGTATATCCTTTCCATGAACATACAAAGATTGTTGATGTTGAACTTCAAAAATATTTTTGGATCTTTGATGTTTGTTAAATTTCTTCAACTCTCAAACAAGAGATCCATAAAATTTTCTCCGAATAAGTATAACCTATCAATATGCATACGTATATATTTTTTCATCCTGATAAAATTGATAATATAAATGGATATTTGTTGTGCAAGTTTAATCAAACTATTCATTTCTTGCAACATTGAAAGAATACCACATAATGTGAAAAGTTTTTCCAAGTCAGTCATAATATGTAGAAAATATTTTTCCTTATCAATTGCCCTAAAAATTACATACATAAACCCTACCAAGGATTGATATTTTTTAAAAACTTTATATGCAGGTTGAAACAATGAAATCCACCTAATATCTTTATATTTTATCAATTTTCTACCTATAGTAACTCCTAGTGCAATTTGTTGAAACTCTACAAATATTTTTTGATTGCATAAAAAATAACCATGTATTTCTCAGATAAGTTCTTCCATTCTCGCAACATTTTTAAATGTGCTCAAAATTTTGTATGCATGACTCATTTTATGAAAATGCCATGAACGGAGATCAAATATGGGGTAATTGATGTTTAAAGTTGAACACAAAGACCATTCATATGTCCTTTCATTATAGCACCACCACAAACTCTCACACATTAACTTAGTACCTATTTCTATATCATTCATTCTCACAATATCCTTTAAACTAGTTAAAACAATATTGTAAATATTTTTCACGTTACAATTTACTACCATCTTATGTGCTAGTAAATGAGGTTGCCTCAAATGATTTTACAATGTAAACATGTATACAAATCCAAGATGTGTTGTCAACAACAATTACCTCATTAATTGAATATGAAATAAATTTGGCATGTTTTGCTTTCTCTTTGAGATCCTCCTTAACCAACGAGATACATTTTTTTGTTTCCCAACCACTTCGATCTGACCAATGGGCACTGGGAAGGTTTTGCACATCAACTAGTTAAAATAGATGTTTAAAATAAATAAATCAAACATAGGTCTACCCTTTTTTAGTATATACAATAGCATACTATAAACTTTTTGAAGTTAAAGTGGTTTTCTAATTTTTTTGAAATTGGGCTTGAATTGTTACACCCTTCTCAATAAGAGTTTGTTGTTGTTTCATTTATTTTTCATATTCTTGTGCATATATGACACGTACACATTTTGATGCATCCTTCCACCTAATTGTTTTTCTTAGTTGTTCCATAAATTTCTTTTATTGTCATATAAATATTTCCATATTTGTTTTCTATTGTATCCAACTTAAGTTGCATCTTATGGTTCTTCCCTAGTTTCCAACTACAAACTATACATCTACATTATGTTGGCATATCATTACTATTCTTCAGTTACACTAGCTCAATAAATGAATATATTAATGAACATTCAAGTTGAAATAGTCCACCTGGTTAACGTTCTACGTTTAGGTTTGAGTAGAATATTCCCTAGAAGTTGGGATTTTATTAGAAGGGTCATTTTATTTTTCTATTAATGTGTTAATTTGAGGAATCCCTTCAAGTGGTTGTTGCATCTCATTATTATAAAAATTTTCATGTGGGGGTATTTCATCCTCAAAAATAGCTTTAAGTGGAGGTATATCAGGATAAATAGTATTTTTTGCATACAAAGGTGTTCTATATCATTTTTATAATAACTAATGAAAATTAACTGTTTAGTAGGTAAAATGGGTATGTACCTTAAATTTTTTTAGATGTCGATGGATCACTCAATTTCAAAATAAGGCTAAAATATTTTAGAATACTCTTTTTAACTAAATATTGGCCTTCCTTCTTTCCATTTCTAGTAGGTTCCATTGTACCTGTATAGAGAAATGTATTTCATGTTAAAAAATGGTGAAAATTTTATAACTAGTATAAGGAATTATCACTCATGAAAATTCCCTGCTATCTATCACCTCTTCTATCAATTGATCATCTTTAATTCTCACTATTTTTATCCATCTATATTGTCAACTAGTAGTTCCTATTTTTCCTTGTTGTCTATTGCCTCTTCTATTAGCCAATTATCTCTACTTTTCACTGTTATCGGCCATCTCTTTTATCATCTTACTATCCTTGCTTTTTCTTGTTGTCTATTGCTTCTTCTATTAGAAGATCATATATGCTACTTAATTTTGTCAACTATCTCTTTTTTTAGGTGATCATTTCTACTTTTCCTTATTTTCTATCGCCTCTTCTATCAGTCGATCAACTCTGCTTCTAAATGTTGTTTATATTATCTCTGCTATCAGCCGATCATCCTTGTTTTTCCTTGTTATCTATTACCTCTTCTATCAATTGATTATATATGCTTCTCATTATTGTTGTTCATTTTTATTTCCAACTGATCATCCCTGCTCTTCCCTTTTTTTATCACCTATTCTATTAATCAATCATCTCTGCATTTCTCTACAATTAGTCATCTTTGTTGTCAGTCGATTGTCCCTCTTTTTTCTACTATCTATCACCTCTTATATCATCTGATCTCTCTTCTTCTCATTTTTTTGGGTCGTCTCTATTGTCAGTCGATCATTTTTCTATAGATTATTTTTTGTAATTATAGAATAGTTTTCGTTGTTGTAGATTTTTTATTATTACATTTTTTACTGCTACAAGTCATTTTTCAAGGTGTACCAATGTTTTAGATGTAGGAGTATTTTTGTTGTATTAGGTATATATATTTATGGTATAAGAGGTAAATTTGATTGTATAAATAAAATTATTTATAATTTCAAGGTAAAAAACTGCATGATTTAGGCATAAATGTTGGTGATTTAAAATAGAAACAATGAAATTATTATCAAAGCGAGGCGAGCTGAGCCAAAAACAAATTGCACCCAAAATTTTTAGTGAATGGGCCCCGATCAAGGGTCCCCATATTATCCAATTTCTAATTTATAAAATCCTAATATTCATGAATTAACAGTAATTCGTCGTTATGCATAACCCTACAAATGATGAGCAGTCAAATAATATGAGGTAAGAGCAAAAATGACAATAGAATAAAGAAATAAGTGCTAGGATAGCCTACCATACAAATAAAGCAAGTGAAGAAGAAACTTGTATAACAAATTATTATACAAATGCAAGCCAGTATCATATAAGTGGGGCTTATATGAAAAATGGTCATACAAATATATCTTGTCATACAAGTCAAAGGATCTTTCATTCAAGTCGAGGTGGTCATTAAATTCAAGATCATATAAGTGATGATAGTATGGCAGATGGTTATACAAACATGACATAAGGAGAAATACATTATACAAATGTAAGAAGTTAAATGGTAGATCATGGGAAGGAAAGGTATCATAAAAAAAAAGGAGATTCATCAATAGGATACATAATGGAATTGGTAGTGTGCATGGTCATACAAATTGTATGAAAGAGATAGATTCACATACTTAAAAAAAATGTGAGAGACAAAAAGTGCATCATTTAATTACCATGCAATATGACGAGGTGGTAAAATAATAGTTAATGGGCAGTTATGGCATGGGCACTAGCCAAAATTTTCTTGAGCATTATAAATACATGCATTGGGAAAGGTTTGGGAATTCCATTATCCATCACCTAATGAAGAGGAAGGAGAAGTAGTCAAGCATGTACAAAAGGTATTCATACAAAATTATAGCAGTAGAAGATGAAGTCATACAAAATTGCAACAACAGAAGTACATAGTCATACAACATTATAGGAAGGTGGAAGGAAACTACCAATACAAGGAAGGGAATATTGAATGGATGTGCCCTAAGGTGGAAGTTAATGTAGTATCAGATAATGCATTGAAGGATAGAGCTACAAGAGTGATTACATTAGAGAATTTGGAGAAAAATTACAAGTGTATGGATGGTCATATAGTCATACATACAATTGTGAAAAAACATAGGTGTAGAGACAGATGAGGTTTTGGAGGGTTTCTATAAAGAAGCCATAAGGATGAAGTAGTGCAGTCAAGTGGCAGAGTGACATAAGAAATACATAAAGGGTAAGTGAGAAGACTATCATACAATTGCATGAAGAAGGCTACCATACAAGCAACAATAATACTGTCATACAAGTAGCTAGACTTGTGTTGTATAAGTACAAGTTATGTTGTATAAATTAGAATATCATATAATTGTAGACCAAAGGAGTGTTATACAAATAGAGGTATATGATAGCAATGTTATACAAGAAAATTCTATTATATAAATATGAGAGTTGTGGTGCATCTATCATACAAGTGAAGGAAGTGTACGACAAGTATCATGCAAGCACAAACATAATCATAGTTAACGTTGTAGTAGCAGCAAAAAGTTGCACTAGATTCTATGTTATATTCAATATGGAATTCATCAGGAGAGGGTATCAAAGTACCTATAAAGGGAGGGCTTGTAGAGTGTGTACATGCAAGGGAGAGAGAGCATGGTCAAGAAATTAAATAAGACAATAGTAGGTAGCATGATATATACTCTAGGGAAAGGATAAGATAGAATACTCCTAGAGAGATATAAGTATAAGTTGCACCTCAGGATAAGAAGAAGAGTAAGAGACAAGAAATATGGTAATACCATTTCAAGAGATGACATGGCAATAGTCAATGTTATAGTTTTATAAAAATTGGTGGCAGGAAAATATACATTATCATCCATTGAAGGCTACATTCAAGAGCATAGGAGTTCACTATATCTTATAAAATTTGAATTTTGAGGATTCCTTCAGGCATTACTTATTGTAAATATTATAGATGTATGATCAGCAACAACATATAAGTAGGATACTGATTGGTAATTGTAGGGTGCAAGTAATGTTTTCACCTGGTAGTTTTTGTAGAATGTTTAGATTTCCAAGATCAAGCATACTAGTGTGAAAGGTTGTTGTGGACTTGCACCAATGAAATAAATTGATGGATAGGGTCATCAATCTTAGCCTAGAGGAGGCAACAATATTATTGAAGTACAAGAGTCATGGACTAAATATGTAGTAGTTGAATATAATGAGATTATAGTGTATGATGAGTGTGGTGGTTTCAAAACTCTCAAGAGATCAGAGAGCCTCAAAGATACCCACTTGAATTATACCATATATGGAGGGAATAATGGTTGGAATTGCATATAATTAGGCATTATATTGTCATACTGCATGAAGAATATTTTTGCTATTATACACGAGAAATTTTTGATGGATTTGTATACCATTGCAATCATGATGAATGTATTGATGCAAGAGAAGTTATGGTATCAATGATTGAATATATAGGTGGGTCCATGTGATATCACTTATAAATTTGAGTACCCCAATGAAGACAAAGGGTACAACAAGGAATACAAAGGAATGGGAGGATTCAAAAGAAGAGGAGAGTGCAAATTCATAGGGAGATAATGAGAAACCATAAATAGAGAACTTAGTGTAAAAACATAAGAGACATAAGAGGTTAGAGAAGTAATGTTCAAGAGTTCAACCTCAACATCAATAAGTAGAGAAGCAATAGTCACAGAAAGAACCCTTATAATAAGCCACAATAAAAGTGAGTAGAAAAGAGTGATGGATAATAGATGGGTAAATCAAAAGTATGAAATTGGTAGAACCTTGAAGGTTCTAGCAACGATTTAATAAATTAATAAATAAAATAACATAAAAATAAATAGAATCATTGTTGATACGAATCACCTTTGCATTGGTATGGGGAATCCCTCCAATGGGTTAATTAAATATATATTTTATATTATTAATGGATGCCCTCAAATGATAAATTGTACAATGCTTTATACCCATTCTAGGGTTGTGAGTGAAAAGACACAATGCTAAACCTAAACCCTAATATTATAATATAATAATTAATTATTCATTAATTATTATATTATAAATTATACAACCTTAGGATATTAAAGATATTATATTATTATTAATAATTAAAGATATTATATTATTATTAATAATTAGGGTTAGGAGAGGATCCTAACATGCCACCGGTCCTAAAAGTAACTTTGTCCTCACAGCGATGGAAAGATTGCAGCAAAAGTCATTGAAAAAGTTACTGCAAAAATCGAAAAAGTTACTGCAAAAATCGAAAACGTTGTTGCAAAAATTGCTGAAAAATTATCACCCAAAATTGCTAAAAGATGCAAAAATTGTTTGAGAAAAATTGTTGCTTCAATGGTCGGGTTAATCACACGCCAAAGGAAATGGTGGTGAAGAAAAGTCATTTTTCGGTACCAAAATGAGCCATTATCCACCGTGCCCAAGACCCGACCTTATCAACGGCATTCGTGCCCACACCGATGCAGGCGGTCTCATTCTTCTCTTTCAAGATGACCAAGCGCTCGATCTTTAGAGTAATTTCAATTATAAGACAGCATGGCATCATATTATTTTTCCCTCAAGAATTGTAACCATTTGTTATTGGCATATAATCCATAATATAATGCAATGGTGTATCCCACGCCCGAGCTTACCAATGGCGATGGCACTGAACTCTTTTATACCATTTATTTTGGGCCTCGGGCCTTCGATGCGATAGAGCGAACCATATTCAAGTTGTCATTTGCTTTCGGTGCCTGTCCTTGTACACATTATACCGCTTGCCCCATAACAGTTTTGGCTTTTACATCTTGTTCCATTTGATCTTATGCATCGCTCCGTGGATGAATGTTAAGTCATGTATGGTAAGCAATTAGAGAAAATGAAAGAAGGCAACTTTCCATCTCTAGATTTAATTTTTTCATTAGTTTTACATCGTATGCTATCACACCATGTCATGATAATGTATCACACTCTCCAAATGTTCATTATTAAGCACAAAACTAATGAAACATGTACATTAAGTGTGTAATAATAGCTGAAAAGTTAAACAAGTGGAATAACTTTCTCTTCTTTGAGTGTGTAATAAGCAAAACTCAAAACCACATTTCGAATCCACTGGTTATTCTTCACGATAATTATAGGTATGATGTATTATATGGTATGTTTGAAATAGTCACTACAGTGTTGCAATTACTTTTAGATTATGTTCAATTTTAGTTCCTTGCATTCATCTATTTTTTTTGAAATATTTGGATGGTTCATTTTGTCATAGTGTCTTTAATTTTAGTTGGCAATGATCTCTGGGATGAAGCCTACTTGCAAAATATGCACAATGAACCCTCCCACTAGTGTGTTCCCTTGATAGAGCAACAAGGTCCACCACATCTAATCCGTCAAACTTGAAATGCTTGAGTAGCTACGAGACAACTGCACTTGGTTTTGGAATGCTCTCTAATGATAACTTACTGTGTCCACAACTATCTCGTCTCTTTGACATGTCGCCATTGGAAAATACGGTCTGCCCACATACTTTGGTAGATTGAAATAGCGTAAATATTCATGTAAGTATCAAACTTATCAAGAATAAAAATGTACATTAACTATTTTAGAAACTGGCATTCACATCGATACTCTCTTCATCACCATCGACTGAGGGAACAACTTGCTCTGTAGTGCAGGCCCATTTGGTGGTGTAATCCACATTCGAAAGTCTATGCTACATCTTTGGCTGTGTATTCAGCACTATTGGCCTTTGTGGTCTTCTATGCTCAACAGAGCTCCATTTTATATTGAATAAGTTGATTAATAAAATGTTCTTGTTTTCCCTTTGTCTGTCTGTGTTTTATTGCCTCTAGCGAGGATGTCTAATGATCATATTTTCCTGGTAATTTTATTTTTTCTACATGGTATCAGAGCTAGGAGACAAGAGTTCAGCAGTCAGAGGTCATGGAAAGTTGCATGGAGAGCAGCCATGAAATGCTTTGAGATGATGATGGAGAGTTACAAGGGTTTGGTGTACTCGTCAAGGATGATACACAATTTTTTTGACGAAGCCAAAGATGCGAAGAGAAGAAGAGCAACAACTATGGAATTGTAATTTGGTGTGAGCCCTGATGCACATTGGGCGGTAGCACCTTGCCTATGAATTTGCCCTACGCGTACACAGCGTGGAGGTCCTCGATGTCATCCTCAATGACCTCATATTGGTGGCCCACTGGCGTCGCAGGGACGACGATGTTAAGACCAGGCCCACCGAGATTATGGTTCACATCGTAAGCCTCGATAGCCCCCTTCTCTCCTATAAATTTCTTTATATCTGCATAGTTGATGAGCCCATTCTTGTAGTCGGGCACTCTTGTGCCATTAGCAGGCGCTCCAATCCCCACCTGTGATTTGCTTGTTCTAGGAATGTCCGTACATGGGCATTCCCATCACCACTTTCTTGGGAGACATGTCGGTGTCCAGCCACGATTGCAGTCGAAATCTGGTGCTTGATTTCAATTGTGGGTCATAGAGGGCCATGTGAGGGCAGATTCGGTTGGGTTCCCAGATGCCATGAAAATCGTAGGTCATGACATTGACCCAATCTAGATTTTCAGGGATGAAGAAAATGACTACTTCTCACGACGACTGTCTATTTTCTTTTCTTTTTTCTTTGCTTATGGGGCCATGAGGCATACTAATTTGCTAGAATAAAATTCCTGTCATTTAAAAATGCTTCGCACAGTTTGTGAAAGATTTGGCGTGATTCGACAGTTTGTGTGGAGCTTTGCTGCAACAGCCAGCGAAGTAGAAGCTTCGTTGAAAGGAATTGCGAAGTGGCAAAGAAGGAAGCTTCGCAAGGTTTTAACGGTCAGATGAGTTCTTAAAAAATTTGGTCAGTGAAGTGGCTGCTTCGCAAGAGTTTTTGTCGAAGTGAAACTGCTTCAAAATTTTGAGTAGCGAGGTAGCTGCTTCGCAAAGGAAATCACCGAAGTAGCAACTTCACACTGGAAAATGCTAATTTTTGGGGAGAACTCTTACTTAGTCAAATTACTATGTTAGATGGAATTATATTAAGAGGGGTTGTTGGAGCTTAATTTCAAGAATTCATGCCTGACATGGGAACATACCATTCGCACGCATTTTTGTCGTCTTGTGTGTCTTGTCATCTGGCAGAAGATGTAGGTGCAGATTTAATGCAATTGGTAAGCTCCAGATGTTTCCAGTTGGCCTTGAGTTTCTTGCCACTAGCCCATGCTCCTATGCATTCTATAAATGCAAGTTTTTGGTCTTTCTTCTACAATATGGGTGCAGTAGCACCAAGTTCCCTACACATCCACATTGCAGACCCATTTGACGGTGTAATCCGCATTTGGTAGTCTATGTTGCATATTTGGGTGTGTATTCAGCACTATTGGCCTTTGTGGTCTTGTATGCTCAGCAGAACCCCCTTTTGTATTGAATCAGTTGAGTAATAAAATGTTCTTGTTTTCCCTCTATCTGTCTATCTGCATTTTATTGCCTCTCACGAGGCTGTCTAATGATCCTATTTTCCTGGTGATTTTATTTTTTCTACATGATCAAGAGAAATTCTTCGAGCAATTTGCGGAGTCATACATTAAGATGTCCATGTTAAATGTGAAAAGTGGTTCTGGGGCAACATCAAAAAAGTATGTTCCCTCTTGAATCTGGTTGGTGATAAGAAGCTCATAGGTTCTTCATTCAATATGATGTACTCGACCACATATACCATCTATAGCAGTTTATGGATAATCAAATATATGATATTGGTACATGTTCAAGTTAATGGAGTATAATTTAGTTATCGAATCTAGAAATGTGTTTCCCTTTATTTGAGAACTTCAAAATCTGCCATCTTGGACATAAAATTCAAGGATTAGCATATCTCCGTGAGAATTGCAAAGACCGCAATATTCACTGTGATATTAATCCTAAAAACATTCTCCTCTATGAGTATTTCTATCCAAAGTTGGGTTCTGCTAGTTTGACTTCACAACTTGCACCATATCTTTGTGTAGAACTTTATGTGAACATGATGGAGTTAAGTTTAAATGGCACATTTTTAAGTATTAAGAACAAGATATTGCTCTTATGAAACATGACATCCAGAGGATTCATTCTGCTTGATAAAATAAAATGCAGGGATTTTTGTTATCATCCATTATTGTTGGCTGGAGAAATGGCAACAACTCTAGCAGTGGCTTCCATTATTTTTAAGCTAAATTCGATGTGCCCTTTTTGATCTCGATATGAGGCCAAGGCGAAGGACGCTCATCCCAAAGCAACGGATAGTTCAATGAGTTATCTCATGTGTCCAACAAAATATGAAACTAATCCATTATTGGATCATATGCATTGATATTTTTAGGAACTTTCGTTTCTTCCTCAACATTATTTATGTTGTTTGGAAAACTAGCGCAACCAGTATTGGAGATATCATTGATAGTTGAAGACTCCTCTAATGTTAACTGGAATATTTTAATTTTTTCATTTTGTTCTTCTTTCATAAACTTGATTATTCTTGGAAACCTCAAAATCTGTGCATTGTTGTCTCGAAAATCCTCTTCGTCATTCACTTCTTTTAAAAAAAATTATATTTTTAGGGTTTCGATTATTTTCTTTCGAAAGTGCATTATGTACCATTTTAAAATTCATAGCTATGGGCTCCTCCGACAAAAAAAATCTAGGGTTATCATCTTCATTTGCAACTTCCTCTTTTTCTTCATGGGCAATTTCTTTTTCCATAAAATCCTCAATGATCTTACTAATAATATTTTCTAAATGTTGCTAGTGTGCTTCCCTCCATCCCCAAAATTCTTCCTTCAATTTTTGAACTTCTTGGTCCAATATGGCTGGATCCAACATGCTCTGATACCAAATGGTAGAACCCTTAAGGTTATAGAAACGATTTAATAAATAAAATAACATAAAAATAAATAGAATCACTATTGATACAAATCACCTTTGCATTGGTATGGGAATCCCTCCAATGGGTCAATTAAATATATATTTATATTATTCATGGATGCCTTCAAATGATAGAATTGTACAATACTTTATACCCATTCTAGGGTTGTGAGTGAAAAGACACAATGCTAAGCCTAAACCCTAATATTATAATATAATAATTAATTATTCATTAATTATTATATTATCAATTATACAACCTTAGGATATTAAATATATTATATTATTATTAATAATTAGGGTTAGGATAGGATCCTAACAAAAATTCCATTGATAGTAGTGCAAGAGGAAGTTATTGCATATTAGGAGATTCAAACTATGCAAGAAGGCATTATAGATAGGAAGATGACCTAGGAGAGGGTTATAGTGGGTGGACACCCATGAGACATTATTGCATAGGTAGGATAGTAGATAAAATCCAGAGCATAATATTTGGAGGAGAGGATTGCACAACAAGTACATAAACTAGTTGTTATGGATGTGGAAGTAGAGGATCATACTATAGCGGAGGTGGCAAAGGAGGAAAGTACAAGGAGTATTCCAATGGAGAATGTCAACTCGCCTAATAGTTTTGTTAGTTACCAATGCAAGTTGTATAGCAATTGGATCCATGTGGATCACCCCCACTATATAAGGATGCACAAATTGATGTTACATCTATAGCACAAGAGATGACACCAATAC
This sequence comes from Wollemia nobilis, assembly GCA_028583015.1. Taxonomy (NCBI): domain Eukaryota; kingdom Viridiplantae; phylum Streptophyta; class Pinopsida; order Araucariales; family Araucariaceae; genus Wollemia; species Wollemia nobilis. The sequence continues at coordinate 6,544,536 of JAQPPZ010000377.1, read as the reverse complement.
TAATTATGTCATAGGAGAGAAGGAATAAAGACAAGGAGATTGCACTAGAGTTCAACTTATGGTAAAAAAGTGAGGAAATCTAACTATTGGAGGAGCCAAAAAAGGAATAGAAAATTATGGTTGAATTCATAGGTATTGATGCAAGATGATTTTTTTTTTAAGTAATGCAAAGTACAATGGGCCCCGTGATTCAAACTAAAGTCACCAAGATGAAATGTCAATGATATATTATTGGGGTGTCCTCGTAGAGATAGGATGGCAAATTTAGAAGGGCAAGGTAGCCAAAATATCATTCAACTTGATAGGCCATGGTGTGGAGGATATAGAGTAAATCGTCAACAAAGATGACATGGACATGGAACTAGCACAAGAGGCAAGTCATCATTTCATCATTGAAGTTCCAAACCTGAGGAGACCATCAATTCTAGGGGAGAAAATTAATGAGTAGGTTGATATGTTTTTTGAGAAGGTGACCATAATTTTTAATAGATTATGTAGTGATTTTAAACTTGGATGTGTGGAAGAATGATGATTATGGAAGCTGATATTGGATGACAAGTTAGGACAATTGGTGGATTTGGCTCAATGATGAGCTTATAAAGAAGTTTACCAAAATACACAACATAACCATGATATCTACAAGGAAATGTTAAACCAATGATCATATTGAAAAAAATACCAAAGAAAACTCAAATAATATACAACCATTTTCCACAAGCATACATCGATGAAGCAAATTTAGTAGGCTGTTTGGATGAGGAAGGAGATGTCGAGTTTATAAGACTTGCACTTGAAATGGTTAAATCATATACAAGAATAAATTTCTTAGAATACATGATTCAATAGTTATTCATAAGACTAGAGGTGTTTTAGGAGAATAATGTGGAATAGGCTAATCAACTAAGGGATATGAATGGAAGGTATATGAGGATGTCGAAGCAGAGTTGATAATATTGAGAAAGAAAGTTGAGGAGAATATTAAGGCATAGGAGAAGTAAGACTAGTTGATCAGGAAATTAAAGTTAGAATATACGGTAAGGGAGAACTTGATTGAGGTGAAAAATTAGGAGGTTAATCACAAAAATCAACTAATAGCTAAGAAGAATTAGCAACTAGAGATGGTAGCAAGGAGAGAAGCTAAATTTTCCATGAAGGAGACTAATTTGAAGGCTAGACTAGCAAAATTTGAGTAGAGATCCAATCATTATGATATGTAGTGTGATTAATACTAAGCCTATGCCAGGAAACTAAAAGAAGAAATTGAGTCCTTAAAACTATAAATCTAAGATTTTGGAGGCATACTTGTTCCTAAATATCAACACCAACAAAATCCAAGCCCCTAAGAGCAGGAGTAATCATCAACAAGGACATTGACCAATTTAAAGAGGATGGCATCTATTGGAGCTAGTTCTAAATAAACGAAGTATTGGACATGGTAGGAATAATTGTGATATATAAATATAAATGCAAATGAAATGAAATATAAATGTAATGCAATTTTTAGTGTTGGACATCAAGGATGATGACATCATTGTTTGATTAATTGAAATTGTAAAGTGTGGATAATATATGTAATCCATAAACAAATGGAAAATAAGTTAAGGGTGAGGTGTCATGGGCAGTAGTTGTTGGCAACTGCTAGACCCCATAGTTAAATAAGACACCCATTCATTTATGTAGTACTATGCATAGTGTCATATGTGGGACCATGTATCAGAGGACACCAACAAAGTATGAGAGCATATAGGTTGGTATAGTTTGTGTATCCATTGTTGCATTATATTGGTAAGTCAAATGCCTTGTAATGTGATATCATAGAGCCTAAATAATGCAATGATGATTCATCCTTCATCTATGTGGTACATGTGCTCTATATGATATTGTTACTACTATTCATTAGTAGATTATATGTGTATAAATTTTTACGTGTAGGCAAGGAAGATTTGTAGTTAGATCATTGTACGAGGAAGTTGCAGTCTAGAGAACTATACAAGAGTTGCCATATGTGTTGAGCAGCTAAGAGCACTATACAAGTGAATTGTAGATTCCATTCAAGTGAGTGAAATGCCATACAAGTGATTGTTAAACAAGTCATTTATTGAGTGATATACAAGCAAGTAGTTGAGTTGTCATTCAAGTTCTTGTTGCAAAAGCACTTATTGTACAAGTGAGGATCAAACCTTCCATACAAGTGGAGCATTTAATCACCATACAAGTGCATTGTCACTTGACTGTCATATAAATGCATTATCATTTGGATTGTGACATAAGTGCATGATGAGCCTTTATGAAATTGCATTGACTACAATCTTGCTTGACCTCTAATTTGTCATTTTACTATTCCACTATTGGGATACTCACCATGGTGCTACGTTGGGTTTAAAATCTATGCATGTGTTGCATAACATCCACTTTCATAGGCATAAGTGAATGGTATTGTTGGTCACGAATTTGCCTAAGTACAAAGTATTATTCCTTGTGTGCCCTAGACCCAACAAACATTGAAAGGCCGAAGGAAAGAGAAAATTCCTTTGGATCGATATTCAAAGATGGTTGACTCCCTTACTAATCTAATCTGGTTTAAATCTTAGGGTAACAGAAAAGAAATGAGAAATGATAGAAAGAGATGGAAATATGGTCGTAAGCCGAAAAAGTGCGATGGGGATAAACTAACAGTAAGAAACCACATTCAAGTTCAAATGAGCATATAATAGAAAAGTAAACATAGGAACCACTCACAGTTTGCAGAGATAACATCTAAGACACATTTCAGTGTTCATTCCCTTACTAGCAATAATTAAATTTAGATGCAAAATTTAAAAGCAGCTAATAATGGGCATAAACGTAAGCAAAAATGACAAGCAGGAAGTGATCAACCACAAGACTACTTTATGAACCAAAAGCCGAATATCTTTCTATTGATGCAAAAAACTTAAAGTATTTTTCTGCAGAATGTCTATCCTCCTTTCTTACAATGAAATGCTTAGTATTTATAGAGGGATTTCACCTCTGTCATTTAATGCATATACAAAAAAAATACTGGTAGATCAAAAACCAGCATTTATGTTTTTCTCCTCGGTATTAGTGACATCTTCAATTAAAACATGCTGCAAGGAAACCATGATCCGTTTTTCATGGAATGCGCCTCAAAAATCAGCAAAAATGGATGGTGGAAAATTGCTCCAAAAGTCGGCATGTTGAAATCACAACAATAACATATAAAAATCAGGAGCTTTAGCATTAAATTTTGGTTGATGCATTGTCACCTTGAGCCTTAGAAAATTAACTCCATTTTGATAAGAAGTGGAATCCATAGTTGGTGCCTTGAAAATGAACAGGAGCATTTAATACTGGCATCTCTTCAACCGGGATTTTGGAAATATCACTTTCGGTGCCCTAATAATTAAATTTCATCAATTTCTAGCCCTTCCCAAGAAAGGTCTACAGCAATGGTGCTTTGGAAAGGAACTTCACTGAGGCAGAAATTGATTTCGCCCGAAAAATATCTTAAATTGCCAGAGGGAAAAAATAATTAATTTTGCCTAAAAAGGGAAAAATGAATTTCGCTCCAACCTGGGGTGAAATTGACTTTGACTTGTGAAAACATGCTTTCTTTCCCCTTTTATCCAAACTTGCTCTTTTTTTCCATTTTTGCCTTTGTTTCCATTTTTGGCAATTTTCTATTTTCAAAAACTTTCCATTTTTGAAAACTTTCTATTTTCAAAAAGTTTCTATTTTTGAAAATTTTCCATTTTTGAAAACTTTCTATTTTTGAAAATTTTTCATTTTCGAGGCGAAATTCCCTTTTCGGGGGGCGAAAAGGCATTTTCGAGGGGCGAAATACCTTTTTTTGAAAATTTTCCATTTTTGGAAATTTTTATTTTTTTGAAATTTTTTATTTTTGGAAATTTTTCATTTTTAGGGCAAAATGCCCTTTTCGGGCCGAAATGCTTTTTTTGGAAATTTTCTCTTTTTGTCCAAAAAGGGGGCGAAATTGACTTTGACTTTGAAATTGCATTTTCTTCCCCGAAATTGATTTTCGGTGGTAAAGTTTCTCGAAGCCATAACTTTTGATCTGTTAACCCGATTGTCTATTGTAATATATCATTGGAAAGCTTGAGAAAATATCTATGACAAATAAATATCAAAATATTATTTTGTTTAATTTTTATTTCACCACTGGATGTACTTCATACTTGGACGAATTTAAAAATTTATTTTTAGTGTGGCAAAAATACCAACACTTTTGGTGGCTCACGGGGTATTCAACTCATCTGGATGCAATCGACCCCAGGGTATTTATCCATTGGGTAAAAAATTCATAATTGTCAACTACATCAAATTGTTTACTGCTTGCACTAGCTTCTTCCTGCACTGCCTTGATATTGTTTGGTCACCTATTGGTATTTTTCACCCAACACGAGGAACTTTGTCGAACTCGGATGATTTTCTTTGCTTTAGGGTGCTCTGGCAAGACTTTGATCTCTGAAGCCAATGGCTCCTATAATAAAAAAAAATGGAAAAAAAAATAGAGGTTGCTGAGATGTTGGCTCAATGGAAGGAGCATAAATGGATGGGGCCATAGTTACGCTCACCCTTGACGAAGTTGGGAATGGTTGTTAACGGTTATTTTGGAAACATGCATGGTTGTTTTTCTACATTGGAAAGCATGTTGAGTGGCTTGAGTGAATGACATAGGGTGGAAAAAGGAGATGCATATTTTACGGGCAGGAAAGCATGTAAAATGGAGGTGCAGGGGTGAAATAAGGGCGGGAGGGTTTGTATGCATGTGTTTTTTTCTTCTTTTCTCTTTGTAAAATAAAATTCAATGAAAGGGGGCGAGGAGGAAATGAGGGTGAAAAGGAAATACGGGATGAGGAAATTGATTTTTGGGAAACGAAATAGCCAGTTTAGGGAAATACAAGGTATTTCAGGGAATAAAATAGTCATTTTAGAGAGTAAAAACAACCATTTCGAAGAGCAAAAATAGCCATTGTGGGAGGAGGAAGGCTTTTCGAGAAATGTAAGAGTTGACATATGCAAAGAGAAAAGGTTTTTCGGGGCTTGAAAAAGCATATTCGGGAGAATGGAAGATGAGTTGTGTTTGTTTTTTTATATATATAAACAAAAGGAAGGTGGACGAAAAGGGCTTTTCGAGAAACGAAATACCTTTTTTGGGAGAGAATAAGGTTGTTTCCAGGAAGTGGAGAAGGAATTTCGGAATGGTAAAAGGAGTGTATGAAAAGTATGGATAGAAACAAGGTGAAAAAAGGTTTTTTTGAGGAGCGAAAAAGCCATTTTTTTTCACCTCCAAGCTAATTTTTTGGTTTGGACATTTTCCCATGGAGTAGTACTCGGATGGGTGACCTCCTGGGAAGTCCCACGCTTTGACCACTTTTTCATTTTTTTTATGAACCATATCACACCATTTAGTGTCCTAAGTGCTTTATTTATCAGTCGACCTATTTACACTATTTACACAAAAATTTATGACATGATTGGCATGGCGCCACCATAAACATGGCTTTGAATTCTTATTCGATGAATATGTAGTGTTCGAAATAGATCTTATTGTACTTCAAGAAATCATTAAAGTTTGGTTGTCATCTTCCCAAAGTTTTCCAAGTTGCAAGCTAACTATAATGTGGTAGATTATCATGCATGTCAGTACTCATACAATTAATGAATAATGTGGCAAAAATATTTACCATATGGGAGCTTTATTCAAGTACTGATTGCGGTGATGGTTGGAACCAATACTACCACTTTTGAGAGTCCACTGGCTACGGAGTCTTCAATACGTGCTCCTCTGACTACTTGATGTGACAACAAGATCTTTCTAGTGATAGCCCTACTATCAGGATCTCCTCAGAATCAACCTCCTGATGAGGTATGCTTATTAAACACAAAAAGGGTACAAAATTGTGCCTTCTTCTCTCTCAAAATCAGCCTCTTGAGTCTGATCCTCTTCTTGGCCTAGCTCCTGATAGAAATTACAAGCAACCATATTGTTCATTTTTGAAGCAGTGCTTGCATATTCCCTTTTTTGGCCCTAGATGAGATTGACCTCTTGTGATCCACATAGCTGCATTCTAGGTATCTGCATAGTTTGAGGGATCTTCCATTGTGAATACTACGAAAGACATATGGGAGTAGCAACTACCGAAGAGAGTGATGGAATGGTAGTTTCTCTTCATTGTATTTTTCCTGATTAGAGCAGGAGCTTCTTTGCTTGTACTACTTCCTAAAATTTTTGAGGAATTTTTTGTTCTCTAGATTGCAGTAGGAGGAGCCTTATGTTCGGGTGGAAAGCCCGAATATAGTAGAGGTGTACCTAGGCGGGTGTCAAATGGATATTCTTTGGAGGTGCTCTCGTGATGGTGGAGCGGTGCACCAAAAGTTGAAAGGGATCCTAAAAGCCATAAAATGTATCAACTAGTGCTTTCGCCAAGCCTGCCAATGAGTAGATGCTCTTACGCCTAAGTATTTTGTACCACTACATTGCTCTTCCTTCTAGAGACAAGACCAGAAGGATGATCATGACATCTTCATGTGTTATATCATGGAGGGTCACTAGAGTAGCAACATCTTCAAGGTGCTTTCAGTCCATTCCTTCAGTGTCATTGTATTTTGTTAGAGTCTTCAGGGTATTTTTAGAAATATCATGTTGACTTTGGATATTGAGAGGGCTAGGATCATCCTAGATAGGATAGCATACTTGTGCCATTATAGCAGTGGTCCTCAGAGATCATGGTCCTTGTCGTTGAGTCAGAGTTACCAGGTGAACATTATTTTCTCCACTTGTGAGGTCAAGGATGCTCACCAAACCTTGATTTCTTTGGGATGTATTCTTTCAACACAAAAAGCATCCACCGATCATGAGATCCAAATATTTAGATTAATAGATTCATAAAGTGATTTTTCCAGATGAAGGTAAGCCAGAGATTCACCAAACTCGGGCTCCCTTAAATATGGAGATTGTTCGTCCCATCGAGCATGCCAAAAATTGTTGGTCATGAATCTGTTGGTCTATTTTGATAATCTTCATTCCCCTTAATTCGATTAACGATATTCCTCTTCCCTTGAATTTGATTAAGGATATTACTTTTAATGAAATTCAATTAACGATAAAAGGGGAATCGGAATCGAGATAAAAACCATGCTCGACATTTCTTTCCCTCCTCAGCTCGACATTTCTTTCCCTCCTCAGTTTGATATTTCTTTACCTCCTCAAAAAGAGAGATTTCCCTCGATCAAGATCCCCTCTCCCTTGGTTTTCCCTCACCAAAAATAAGGTTTTCCCTTCCCTTCCTTAAAATGGGGTTGGGTTTTCCAGGCACGGGTTTTCCCTTCCCTAAAATGGGGTTGGGTTTTCCCCTCGCTAAAATGGGGGTGGGAGATGTCAATCCTTCCCTTATCTTTTTCTTTGCTTGCATTGAGAGTTTGGTTTCCGGGCTCGATCTTCTTTCACTCGATCTTCCTTCACTCGATAAAAATCCCCTCTAGCTTTAAATTCAATCAGGACCTTGAAATCAGAAGGTCGAAATGCCCCGAAGAGCGAAAAGCCCCTCTACCGTAAACGGAAAAGCGGAAGCCGGTTGGGTTAGGTTAGGTTAGGTTAGTAAATCCTCCCTAATTTGAGAATCACCTTTTAAGATCATTTGAGAATCCCCTTTTAAGATCTCCCTTCCCCTTTCCCTTTTCTCTTTACTGCCAACCTAATTTGAGAATCACCTTTTAAGATCATTTGAGAATCACCTTTTAAGATCTCCCTTCCCTTCCTAAAGTTGTTAATACGTATATAAAGCAAGTCGGTTGAGCCCTTTTAAAACAAAACAGAGAGCGAACTAACTCTTGTAAAAAATGTACCTCTCTGGGCAAGTTTCTATCTTTCATATCTTGAAGGGAGAGGCCTCCCTTCGGTCGGGGTAGACATGTCAGGGTGGGAAGGGGGCTTTACCAAGACAAGAAGGTTTTTACTACCCTTTGTTGGGTGTTCGAGGGCTTTACCAAGACAATAAGTTTTTTACTGCCAGAGGTGGAAGGGGAAGAGAACCAAGATCTCAAAAACTGAGATCTCAAAAACCGAAATATCAAAACCCTCAAACCCCATAATATCAAAACCCATAATCTCAAAAATGGATATAAACGAATATCAAAAAATGATCATCGACTAAAAAGACGGATTGACCTCAAACGAGAGAGAGATTCCCTTCCCCTCTAAAAAGATACCCTTTTTGTAACCTTGAAATGAAAAGTAAAAAGATACCCTTTTTGTAACCTTGAAATGAAAAGTAAAAAGATACCCTTTTTGTAACCTTGAAATGAAAAGCCGAGAAAAGAATGGTTTTACCGAAAATATCAAAAACCAAAATATCAATTCAATAAAAACATTGATGGTTGAAAAAGCAGAAAACCGAAATATAAAGAAAACCTGATTTCTCTATTTGAAAAATCAAAATCTTTTGGAATGAAATTAAAATAGGGGCAAGGTTTCTATCTTTCTATCTTTCAGGGCAAGGTTTTAAGAGGGCAAGGTTTATCTTTATCTTTATCTTTTTTATCTTTATCTTTAGCGAATATCTTTGTCCCACCAAGCATGCAAAAAACTTGGGTTTGTATGCATGTGTTTTTTTTCTTCTTTTCTCTTTGTAAAATAAAATTCAATGAAAGGGGATGAGGAGGAAATGCGGGTGAAAAGGAAATACGGGATGAGGAAATTGATTTTTGGGAAATGAAATAGCCATTTCAGGGAAATACAAGGTATTTCGGGGAACAAAATAGCCATTTCAGAGAGTAAAAATAGCCATTTCGAAGAGCAAAAACAACCATTATAGGAGGAGGAAGGCTTTTCGAGAAATGTAAGAGTTGACATATGCAAATAAAAGAGGTTTTTCAGGGCTCAGAAAATCATATTCGGGAGAATGGAAGATGAGTTGTGTTTGTTTTTTTATATATAAAAACAAAAGGAAGTTGGGCGAAAAGGGCTTTTCGAGAAACGAAATACCTTTTTCGAGAGAGAATAAGGTTGTTTCTAGGAAGTGGAGAAGGAATTTAGGAATGGTAGAAGGAGCGTACAAAAATCATGGACAGAAACAGGGAGAAAAAGGTTTTTTCGAGGAGCAAAAGGCATTTTTTTTCACCTCCAAAACCTTGGACCCAAAGAACACATCATCCAAGCTGATTTTTTGGTTTTACAATTCTTTAAGAACTTCCTAGTTAAGCATTTTCCCATGGAGTAGTACTCGGATGAGTGACCTCCTGGGAAGTCCCACGCTTTGACCACTTTTTCCTTTTTTTTATGAACTAGATCACACCATTTAGTGTCCTAAGGACTTTATTTATCAGTCGACCTATTTACACTATTTACACAAAAACTTATGATATGATTGGCATGTCGCCACCACAAACTTGACTTTGAATGCTTATCCGATGAATCTGTAGTGTTCGAAATAGATATGATTATACTTCAGGAAATCATTAAATTTTGGTTGTCATCTTCCCAAAGTTTTCCAAGTTGTAAGCTAACTATAATGTGGCAGGTTATCATGCATGCTAGTACTCATACAATTAATGAATAATGTGGCAAAAATATTTACCATATGGGAGCTTTATTCAAGTACTGATTGTGGTGATGGCTGGAACCAATAATGCCACTTTTGAGAGTCCATTGGCTACGGAGTCTTCAGTACGTGCTCCTTTGACTCCTTGATGTGACAACAAGATCTTTCTAGTGATAGCCCTACTGTCAGGATCTCCTCAGAATCAACCTCCTGATGAGGTATGTTTATTAAACACAAAAGGGTACAAAATTATGTCTTCTTCGCTCTCAGAATTGGCCTTTTGAGCCTGTTCCTCGTTTTGGCCTAGCTCTTGATAGAAATTACAAGCAACTATATTGTTCATTGTTGGATCAGTGCTTGCATATTCCCTTTGTTGGCCCTGGATGAGATTCACCTCTTGTGCTCCACATAGCTGCATTCCAAGTATTTGCATAGTTTGAGGGATCTTCCATTGTGAATACTATGCAAGACATATGGGAGTAGCAACTACCGAAGAGAGTGATGGAATGGCAGTTTCTCTCCACTGTATTTTTCTCGATTGGAGCAGGAGCTTCTTTGCTTGTACTGCTTCTTGAAATATTTGAGAAAAAAATTGTTCTTTAGATTGCAGTAGGAGGAGACTTATGTTCGGGTGGAAATCCTGAATATAGTAGAGGTGGACCTAGGCAGGTGTCGACTGGATATTCTCTGGAATTCTCCTCCAACTCCTCCAAAATCGGACATTGAATTTTGTGATGTTCTCTAGAGGTGCTCTCGTGATGGTGGAGCGGTGCACAAAAATTTGAAAGAGATCCTACGAGCTATAAAATATATCAACTAGTGCTCCCACCAGGTCTACCCATGATCAAATGCTCTTATGCCCAAGTATTTTGTACCACTACAGTGCTCTTCCTTCTAAATGCAAGACCAGAAGTCTGATCATGACATCTTCATGTGTTATATCATGGAGGGTCACTAGAGCAGCAACATCTTCAAGGTGCTCTCAGGCCATTCCCTCAATGCCATTGTATTTTGTTAGAGTCTTCAAGGCATTTTTAGGAATATCATGTTGACTTTGGAGATTGAGAGGGCTAGGATCATCCCAGCTAGGATAGAATACTTGTGCCATTATAGCAGTGGTCCTCAGAGATCATGGTCCTTGTTGTGGAGTCAGAGTTACTAGGTGAACATTCTTTTCTCCACTTGTGAGGTCAAGGCTGCTCACCAAACCTTGATTTCTTCGGGGTGTCTTCTTTCAACACAAAAAGCATCCACCAATCATGAGATCCAGATATTTAGATTAACAAAGTCGTCAGGTGATTTTTCCAGATGAAGGTAAGCCAGAGATTCACAAAACTCGGGCTCCCTTAAATATGGAGACTATTCGTCCCATCGAGCATGCCAAAAACTATATTATCACTTGTGTGTCCTAGATCGAACCAACATTGAAAAGCCAAGGGAAAAAAAATTCCTTCGGGTCGATCTCCAGAGAGGTCTAGCTACCTTACTAATCTAATTCGGTTTAAAGCTTAGGGTAACAGGAAAGAAATGAGAAATGATAGAAATAGATGGAAATATAGCTGTAAGCTGGAAAAGTGTGATGGAGATAAACTAACAGCAAGAAACCACATTCAAGTAAAAATGAGCATAAAATAGAAAAGTAAGCACAAGAACCACTTACAGTTTGTAGAGATAACATCCAAAACACATTTTAGTGTTCATTTCCTTACCAATAGTAATTAAATTTAGATGTAAAATTTAAAAGCAGCTAATAATGGGCATAAACGTAAGCATAAATGACAAGCAAGAAGTGATCAACCACAAGATTACTTGAGGAACCAGAAGCCAAATATATTTCTATTGATGCAAAAAACTTGAAGTATTTTTCTTCAAACTGTCTATCCTCCTTTCTTACAATGAAATTCTTAGTATTTATAGAGGGATTTCACCTCTGTCATTTAATGTATACACAAACAAAATATTGGTAGATCAAAAACTAGCATGCATATTTTTCTCCTCATCTTCAATTAAAACATTCTGCAAGGAAACCACGATCCGTCTTTCATGGAGTGCATCTGGAAAATCAGCAAAAATGAACGGTGGAAAATTGCTCTAAAATTTGACATGTTGAAATCACAACAATAGCATATAAAAATCATGAGCTTTAGCATTAAATTTTGGTTGATGCGTTGTCACCTTGCACCTTAGAAAATTAACTCCATTTTGACAAGAAGTGGAATCCATAGTCAGTGCCTTGGAAATTGAACAAGAGCATTTAATACTGGCATCTCTTCAACCGGGATTATGGAAATATCACTTTCGGTGCCCTAATAATTAACTTTCATTAATTTCTAGCCCTTCCCAAGAAAGATCTAGAGCAATGGTGCTTTGGAAAGGAACTTCACTGAGACAGAAATTGATTTCGCTTGAAATTATCTTTAATTGCGAGAGGAGGGCAAAAATAATTAATTTCGCCTAAAAAGGGAGGGGGGCAAAAATGAATTTCCCTCCAATCTGGAGTGAAATTGACTTTGACTTGTGAAAACATGCTTTCTTTACCCTTTTTCCTCCAAACTTGCTCTTTTTTTCTATTTTTGGAATTTTTACATTTTTACCTTTGTTTCCATTTTTGGCAATTTTCTATTTCCGAAAACTTTCTATTTTTGAAAATTTTCTGTTTGCGGAAAATTTCTATTTTTGGAAATTTTCCATTTTTGGATATTTTTCATTTTCGAGCCTAAATGCCATTTTTCTCTTTTTGCACAACAAACGGGGTGAAATTGAATTTGACTTTGAAATTGCATTTTCTTCCCCGAAATTGATTTTTCGTTGGTAAAGTTTTCCCAGAGCCATAACTTTTGATCTGTTAACTCGATTGTCTATTGTAATATATCATTGGAAAACTTGAGCAAATATCTACGAGAATAAAATATCGATATATTATTTCATATAAATTTTCTTTCACCACTGGATGTACATCATACTTGGAGGAATTTAAATATTTATTTTTAGTGTGGCAAAAATGCCAACTGGTATGCTTTATTGATACAATGGAATTTTACTTTTTCACACCCTACTCCTTCCTTAGTCAATGCAAATGTATTGGGAATAGGACATCTTGTGTTTGGATACCATTATTAATGCTTTCTCTACTACTTTGGCTTGAGGGGATAAGGTTATATGTTATGATTCTTTGTCCTAATTGAAATTATGACATCCTAGTTAGCATAAGATCCTTAGCTCTCAATTGACCTAGGATTGAAATATTTTTGTTGCTAATAAAAGATAAGTGAAGATGTTCTTTTTGAGGTGGCAACTACGGTGGTCTAGGAGGATGATGTGGAATTGTTCATTGCCATGAAAAACCTTTTCAATATTTATATAATTCTATTATTGAAAGAGGCCAATTGTGATAGACATAGTGGTTCAAGACCGATGAGGCAACAAAATATCAGTAAACGACTTCATTGAATCATGGATTTCAAGTGGTAGTTAGTGGTTGGTTTCCTTTTTTCTAAGGTTTGGAGAATTTATTTTTATTTTTTAGGGCCCTTTAGGGAAAATATTTTAAAGTCCATATATTTTTCATACAAAAGCATTTAGTCCCTTTTCTTCAAATTGCATCATTTTTTTAGCTCTATACATTGGTGCCATTGATTCATAGGTCCATTGTAGCATTTATAGTCAAGTTGTGTAAGATGGACCATAAAATCCCTAGTTACCTACCTTAATTGATGGAACTACAATATTTGGTCAACTTAGATGATTGGATTGGTATGAAGTAAGAACCTATGGTGCATCTTTTAGGATAATAAAGCATTGGTTTTTAATGATAAAACTTGGTATCATAATGCAAAAGTGACTAAGTTTATTTTCCTTGTTGATTAAACTAGAGTTGATTTTCCACATCAAAGAGGAGAGTTGTTAGGTACAAAAGATATGTACTTAATAATCAATAATTTAATATTGTGTTGTATAATCGTATGAGCCATGAATTAATTATTAAGGAAAACCACATGTCAAATTAGAAATAGTTATGCCATAGAATCATATATGTAACCGTTGGGGAATATTTTCATATGTAACTGCAAGGAATATTATCATATCATTATGCACTTTGTAACTTATGGAAGGTGAACCATCACACTCTTGTATAAAGAGAGATGTACCCTCATTGTAAAAGTTATCTATGATGTATTCTTGGAGAAGTCTTGGCTCGTGGATCTAGAGATCTTATGGAGTGGATTCATATTAAAAGAAGCATTGTATAGTGTTGTCCTACCTCAAGGGTATAATCAATCTCTATTTTATTGTAAGAAATTTACTGTGCAATTTATTTGTGGATGCATATTGAATATTTATTCAAAATTTTAAATGATTTATGGAATGAGAAGAGAGGCTTACAACAAGAGTGAAACTATAAAGGTATAGTATAAGTTGCATTTTTTTGGAAAGTTTAATACTACTAAAGTGAGTCACTTAGAATTGAGGCTTTCTTCTTTAAGCTAGTTGAGTTTGATAACATTGTGGACTATATTGTGAGATTCAAGGCTTTGAGAATAGATATTGCATCTTCTAAAGGCAAAAAAAAAAGATGATGTAAAATGCATTAATATTTTCCTTGCTAATCTATTCCCTTCCATAAAATGTTGAACCTAATGGTTCATATAATTTATATGTTCTTAGAATCTCAAAATACTCTTACTCTTAACCAATTTTTTTCTCTTCTAGTTCACTTTTAGATTGCAATGTGAAATTGTGGTGGAAATCCACAAGTATAGGCTCATACAAAGTAATTCAAAATGAAAAATGCTAATACCTAGGGGTCCAATGGCTAGGCTAAGTCTTCAAAGAAAATGAAGACCACTTGTGGATACTATAAGAGGGAGGAATATTCAATAAAGAAATTCTTGCTAAAGTTATAGAGGATTGATGCTAAGTTCTTGAAGTTAGGTGGACGTCTTCTAGATGATGAGGGAGATTCAAAAGGATCTACCTTAGAGTATCCATTATAGGGGAAAGATATTATTTTCACTATTGTCTTCTCTCCTTAGCCCCTTAGTTCAAATTATGGGGGGTCGAGTTATAATCTAATTCTTGGCCAAGAGTCGACATTATGTGATGTATTGGATAGGTCTAAGGGCATTTAATTGTACAATGTACTAATTTTAGGTAATATTTTATTATGTATGCCTATGGGCTAAGGATAATCTTGTTATGGTCAAACCTTATTTATGACTTGCAATTAACCCATATCTCTTTTGTTATGTTGGCTTAGGTTATGATGTATTTGAGGTTTTGATATTGCTATAAGTAACCCATCATAGTCCTAATTTGATTATTAAAGTGTTGTTTAATATTAGCTATAGATATAGTGATTATTTATGGTGCTTATGGGTGTTCATCAAATCCTTCTCTTTTTCATCCATTTTTGCTTTTTTTATAAGATTTGAGTGGATGGATTGCTTTTGTTCATTTCTAGAAATAAGTGTGATTTCCATCATTGGATAAGGTCAATAATGGTTATGTGATCCTATGGGCATGTGAAATGCATTATTTATATATGCCTATGATCATGACTTAATATATTCAACCCTGATGGCATCAATTAAACCACCAATATGCTTGAATTTCTAAGTAATTTATTTTATAACTTAATCTTTTAGCCAAGTTATGTTTACTTAAGGTTAATGTAAAATATTATTATTAGGGATTAAGTATATACTATAAATATGAAGAACACAAGCTTATACTGAGAGGGGGTGAACCGTATAAGACCACTTTTTACTTTTTCTTTCAATTCAATATTATGCAGTGTATAGATAGCAGTATCAATAGCAATAATAAAAGCAATACACGAAACACCATATACAATAGAGACACCACAATTTACGTGGTTCACCCAATGTGGGATACTCCACAAATAAAATATTTTACTAAAATTTTCTCAATCAATCTCTTTTGGGAATCCTTCCCAATTATAATGTTTATGGACCTCTATCCAAAGGAGATGTTGATCCCCTAATCTCAAGTTCATGGATCTATTCCATAGGAGAACTCTTTCCCCTTCTACTCTGGCTAGTGATCTTCTAGAATACTTTGTCTCTCTACTGCACTGATTGGTGGATCTCTCTCCTCTTGAAGACTCCTCACTCAGATATGTCTTCAATTATCATGGATGTTGGATCTCTATCCACTGAGACTTTGTCCTTTGTACTCTATCACCTCCAAAGATCTATCTCAATATTATATTAAACATAGTTCATTAGTTCTAGCACATCTCTGTTCAATCTCTTGCACTAAAAATAGTACATTCATTCTAGTACAATTTTGCTTAATAGGTCCACACAAAACCTACTCAAATATACTCAATAGGTCCACACAAAACCTACTCAATTCTGCTCAATAGGTCCACATAGAACCTACTCAAATCTACTCAACAGGTCCACACAAAACCTTCTCAAATTTGCTCAACAAGCTCACTCAAAACTTGTCCAAATCTACTCAACAAGATCACTCAGAACTTGTCCAAATCTGCTCAACAAGCTCACTCAAAAATTGTCCAAATCTGCTCAACAAGCTCACTCATAACTTGTCTAAATTTTCTCAATAAGTCCTCTCTAGGACTTGCTCAAATCTACATAGCAAGCTTCCACAAAAGCTTACTCAAAATCAGTCCACAAGCCTTGTCAAATACTTGTCTCAAATCTACTTAACAAGCTCACACAATTTTTTTCCAATTTCATAGAATCATAAAGAGAATTGTTAGAGACTCAATATGTTCTATACTCAATGCTTAATCAATATCTCAATTCAATATCATAGAAGCATAAAGAGAATTGTTAGAGATTCAATATGTTCTATACTCAAATCCCAATATCAACTCAAATCAATCTCATAGAAGCATAAAGAGAATTGTTAGAGACTCAATATGTTCTATACTCAAATCCCAATCTCAACTCAAATAAATCTCATAGAAGCATAAAGAAAATTGTTAGATACTCGATATGTTCTATTCTCAAATCTCAATCTCAACTCAAATCTAGAATATAGAATAGTTTATTTCATGGAAATTGAACAACCACATGAATCCACTTGACTAGGCTCAATCAACTCTACTCAACCAAACACCTCAAGGAAAAACCCTTTCTCATAAACCCTATTCCAAGCATGTATCAACAAACTCAAAATATTTCCAACAATGCTCAACCACAAATCTCACATAACAATGATACTCATGTTCTTTTCTAACTCAAGTTCAAGTTCTTTGCATAACCAATTTTCTTCAACAACAATGCTTATAAAACAAGGTTTAATCACAACTCTCAATTCATAAAACCTTGAACCATTAAACCAATCACTTTCAAAAAGAAACCACAATCAATAATTTTCACTCCAAAGGTATTTTATAATCAACCACCATAATCAATCAATAGGAGAATGTGCCCATACATTTTATGAAGATGAAGAAGCCTCTTTGGAAATCTGCCACAATCACAATATTCTTTTGCCAATCCTCACAAGGGTTAGAAGATCACAAAATAATCAACATTACTCCACTTCACAATAATATTCACCAAGGCTTTTAATTAGAAAACCTTCTTAATAATTAATGCACAACTTCCTTTTCACTCCTAAAAGCACTTGTACCATAAAATAAAATAAATCAAAACATTGCAGACCTTGTCACTAAAAAAACCACTTATTCCATAAAATAACTCAAATATTTATATCCTTCCTTTCAACACTTTTGCACTCTAAAAAAATAATCACAAAGCCTTCTCAGGCAATATCCCACATTAATCAAATATCAAACCTTAGCCATATGCAAAAATTAAATCCATTATACTCTTTTTGAAAATCGATGCTTAACAAAACCTTAGAAAATTCAAAATATTTCATGCACCCAAAAATTTTGGCGATCGAATTATGGCATACCTTGCCAAATGGCTTCGGGTGGTTTCGACCCCACGTTCCTCCTCGTTCTGTGACTTAGCGCACTCTCTGCCCATCGTATGGGCTAGGCCTCCCACGTGGAGGCTTTAAGCCTTTGAGACTTATATTTTTATCCTCTACACCTATGCCTTGAAACTTGCTTCCTTGTTCCATGTGCAGTGCACACACAAAATTGGAAGAAGGGGGGATCGACGATTGCGAAGGAGGGGATAATTGAATGCGGACTATATTTCTTGTCACCTCCTTGGTTGATAAAATCAACCCCTTTATATATTCGAACCTTTGCATGATAAAATATATGACATTGGCAGACATGGCGGGAAAACTCTTTTATTTAATTTTAAAATTAAAATTTAATTTTAAATAAATTTAAATTTAAACTAAACCTTTAAAATTAAATTTCTCCATCATCGAGGCACCTTTTTCAATGAAACAAAAAGGCAACTTGGGTTTTAAGAAAAAGCCACTTCAAATTTTCCATTCATGGTTTTAAATAAAACCTTTCCTTGCCTTCCTTGGTTTTCATAAAAACCTTTTTCTAAGCTTCCCTTGAAGCTCCTTTTGGAACCAAATGCCATGCATCCCTTATTGAACCTTTGATCAAAACCTTTGCTTCTCATGAAGCTCTTTGTGAATAAAAATCATTGTGCTTACTTACATAGGTCCTTTTGACATCAATGACAACTTTTAGCTTAGGGACTCAAAATGTCCAACAAAATATCCCCCAACCACTAATTTATTTCACTAATGTTTGTCATATATTTGTGTGGTACCTACAGGCACCCACCTCTTCCTATTTTATTTTTTATGTTATTCTTTTATCTATACACTCTCTTAGTTTTCACTTATATTCTTTTACATCTGATTATGGTTTATGTTATGCTTTAGAATTTTTCTAGAAAGTATTATGAAATATAACACAACTTTTCCTACCATTAAATTTAATTTTTTTGAAACCAACTTTTGGATATTTTTACTTTATCATAGATTGATGTAGATCCTTTGTTCCAACTCCATTAAATTATATGTTCCTTACATGTATATTCAAGCATGTACCGAACAAGCTAGAACTTCCTTTTTAAAGTTGATACTTCTCATGATGAGCACCATACCTATAAACACTTAGCAAAAAGGGTAATCATACAAATTCAAACTTGGGTATGATATAGCATTTATTTTTAAAAATTATATTACTCCTTTCAATCTACAAGTTCAAACAAATAAATATAGAAACAATCCTCCATAGAATGCATAATGTTTTAGCTTTGAAGCTATTAATCCAATATTTCATCAACACATTCAACATTGATGGAGCTACCTAATATATTCCCATATTTTTTAAACATTTATCCAAAAATATGTAACCAAAGTAATAATTAAGTAAATGATCTAATATTTCTAGATCCTTCTTATGCAAGGCATAAAGTCCATGATTTTTCTTTGTTGAAGATTATTTCCTATAAGAATTTTGCTTTGTACTATAAACCAAAGTTATATTAATGTACTAGGGAGGGACTCAAGTGACCAAACATTTTTCCAAGAAAAATAATTGCTACTTAGAAAATTCTAATTATTCCAAAGTCTTATATCCCAATTTTAGGGGATACCCACCATATTTGGATATATTCCAAACTAACTCATCCTTTCACATAAAAATGTGCAAATAGAACTTTTGAATCACCTTTTGAAGTTCATCCACTATTTTTTTGAGGTTATCTCCCTCAATTAGGTTGATAATTGAAATCCATGATCTTGAATTTTGCTCCTATCAATATAATTTATTATCTTTGAACCTATACAAATTAAACAAGCCCGGTATGCAGTTGTAATTTTGGATAAAAATAATAAGACAAGGCTTAAGCAAAGCATCAAAACTAAAATGTATAGAATCTCCCTCATTGCCTAACAAAATGATATATTTCTTGATTAATTATAAACTCTCTAATATTAATTTCCATGTTTTCAAACCCTTAAGTAGGGTTCACTTTTTCAACAATTTAATTGCATCCATAGGACCAATATTTTTTAATAATATCCAACCAAGTTTTTCCCTTGATGTCAAACTCACAAGTCTACAATTTTGCAAGCAGATTCCTCTAATATCCCTTCCTTGCACACCCTATCCCACTTATAAGAAGAAAACCTATTTTTTTCCTCACATTCTTTCCAAAACAATTCTCTTTAATTTTTGTCAAATTCAAATTCCATACTTGTATATATATGTATGTATGTATGTATCACCCTTCTCCCACTTCGAAGAAGAAAAACTAAATTTTTAAATATTTTTTTAATTTGTCAAATCCATATTATGTTTAATATATATATATATATATATATATATATATATATATATATATATATATATATTGCAATATAGCCTTTATGAGTTGAAATATTTCAACAAAGACTATGTACGTACCTTTCCAACCTACCAAGTAAGATTTATTTATGTCAAAAATTAATTCAAAAACCTTATTTGTCTTTTCTTTATTAGACAAAGGAATCCCTACACATGTTCATGGTAATTTTCTAACTCTAATCCCTAACATGGCCATTAAAAATATTGTAAATATAGGGCAATGTTTGAAAGGTTTCTTTATGGCCACTTTAGGGCTTAGAGTTGGAAAATTACCATCAACATATGTAGGTATTCCTTTGTCTAATAAAGAAAAAGAAAATTGGGACTTAATTTAGAATAGAATTAAATC
The DNA here is from genome assembly GCA_028583015.1 of Wollemia nobilis. Taxonomy (NCBI): domain Eukaryota; kingdom Viridiplantae; phylum Streptophyta; class Pinopsida; order Araucariales; family Araucariaceae; genus Wollemia; species Wollemia nobilis. The sequence goes on along the minus strand of JAQPPZ010000377.1, from coordinate 6,524,330 downwards.
TTACTTGGTAGGTTGGAAAGGTATGTTCTTAGTCTTGGTTGAAATGCTTTAATTCTTAAAGGCTATATTGTAATCTAAATCTCTCTCTCTCTCTCTCTCTCTCTCTCTCTCTTATACTATATATATATATATATATATATATATATATATATATATATATATTTTCTATCCAAAATTAAGTCCCAAATATTATTTTTATTTTCTTTATTAGACAAAGAAATCCCTATATGTGTGAAAAATATTCTAGATTTTGTATTTAACCAACTATTTGTCATCCTATTCATAACATGAAAGTATTGGTTTAAATTCCTTGGCCTCAATGACTATAAAATAACCAAAAAAATATTACTAACAAAGTGGACATAAAATTCAAAGGGATTAAATATCGTAACTTGAATACCTTTGATTTTGTCTTACATTTTAGCCTTAAAGAAAGCTCTTCCTAATAATTCAATAAGAATAATTAAGATAAGGATAGATTCATTGACCTTGGTGTGATTATGATATGATTCAAAGTACCTAGAAAGGAATCCATTAGTCAAAATAGAATATTTTGGAGTGTTCTAATAACATCAAATCCATTTATACCAACCTCGATAAAAACTAACTATTTTTTAATATATTTTAGAAAATAATAGCAAATCATATAGCTAAATCCTCAATTTAATCCCAGGTAGTAGAGGTTAGAGAGGACCTCACAAATCAATGATCCTTATTGCTCAAAGATAAGGGAGTCATTGGTAAATTTAATAGACCTTGGCTAGGGGATTTGGCTTTGATAAAATGAATTGATAAGGGATGGAAGTATCCAAAAGTGATTCTATCCCTTCTTCCCAAAGGTTTCTTCCTAACCATTTTTTTCCAAGGAGGAAAAGGGAGTCCTTGGTTTATGGGAAGAGAAAGACTCTTCCTTACTCATTGGTATGAAGGCTTTGCACTTGAAAATGTAAATCTATCCCTAGTATTATTCTAGATTAGAATGTATGGGTTTCCCATTGAATTTTGGGAAATGGATACCTTCAAGGAAATAGGAAACACTCTAGCAAAATTCCTTGAGATTTCAAAAACTACAAAATATGAATTCTTGGCTATTTATGCTTGGATATTGGTCATGATTAATATTGGTAAACCTTTACCAAAATCAATTAGTATTAAGTTATAGGGCAATCTGTGGACCCAAACCATGAATTATGAAAACATATATTTTAGATGTAAAATGTGTCATGAGGTGAGGCATAATGAGAGTTCATGCCCTAAAAATATTTGAGCAACAACATATGTGGAAAACCATAAGAGAAACTTCCAAATGGATATGGATGGGTATGGTTTTTCAATTTCTAAAAAATAGATCGAGACAAATGAAAGTAAACAAATAGTAGAGACTAGTAAGGAAGGGTATTAGAAGAAATACCAATTCTTTTAGAGCTTTAGGCTTTGAAGAAAAAGTAAATTAAATCTTAGAGGACATAATACAACAAGATCAAAATACTAATAAGGAACTATCTACTCAATATGATCTTGATTTAGGGATGAACATTCCCACTAAACCTTAGGAATGTGCCTCATCAAATTTTGAATACTCTCTTGAAGTACCATGTACCATTTATGAGAATAATAGTGGTAGATAGAATGTGATGTTAGATGTTAATACCTTTACCATTAACAAGGAAATACCAAAAAATGAGTAGGATAAGTCAAAAGCTTCCTTAGTAGAGCTAGGAGAGGATAAATCTAATGAAAAGAAAAGTTGTGAAAGAATATTGAGGAATAGAATAATAAGACATACTCCTGATACTTGCAAGTCAAAAAGAGAAAAATATTCAAATTATCAAGTGAGAGTTAGGGAAGAAAGAACAAACATAGAGAAAGGAACATGATATAAATTGGTTGAACCTCTCTTTACCAAACAATAAAATGATATTGATAATTCATAATCAAGACCAACAACCCCTACTGAGATATTATTACCATATCATGGAATATGAGGGGTGCTAATGTCCCATAAAAATAGAGGTATATCAAGGACCTCTATTTAAGTAATACGCTTGATATTCTTTATATCCAAGAAAATAAAATTACAAAGGAAGAAGTTTCTAAAACAATAAAAGTAGTATGGACAAGATTTGAATGGGATGTTGTGGATTCAAAAGAATTGACAAGATGAATTATAACATGTTGGAATATTAGTTAGAACCTCTTGTGAAACCATTCATAAAACTAGGCATTTGATAGCCTTATTAGTCACATGCTACTTTACAAATATTTGTTTCATCTTTTTCAATGTCTATGGACCTACAATTCAAGAAGGTTGATTAGAAGTATGAAGTAGGTTTGTAGCCTTTATGAGAAGTAAAGACCAATAGACTTGATTCATGATCATAGGAGATTTTAATACCATAACCAAGTTGGATGAAAATTTTGGAAGAATTAGAAAAATAACCCAAAGTATGAGATATTATTTAGTTTTTATTCAAAACAAATAATATATGATAGGTTGAGTTTAAATATAATAACTATACATGGACTAATTATAGGACATGCCAAAATCTAATAGAAAAAAAATTAAATAGATGCATACTCGTGGATCATTGCCTAGATGAAGTTACTTGTGCTAAAATTAATACCTTAACAGAGATTGGGTCAAATAACTATCCAATAAGAGTTAATATGGTGGTAAGTGAATTAAAAAAAAATGTATTTTAAATATGATTAGATGTGTCAATACCATCCTCAATTTATAGAAATGATAGTGTAAATGAAAAATTCTTCAAGAAACTGTGGGCTATATACACTTCCAAAACATATTAAATCAAGGGCATCTATATTAAAAGAATGGAACAAGAACACTTTCAAAAAAATATTTGATAAGAAAGAACTAAAAAGGAAACTCTCAAAATTCCAAAAAAGGTGAGCACAATAATTTAAGCTCAAAGGAAAGGTAATTGCTTATTGAATATCATAATATTTTGATTAAGGAAGAGAAATTTTAGAGATTAAAATTGAGTTAGATTAGGTTAAACAGAGATAAATACACAGTTTTTCATAGGATAGTACTAGTATAGAGATCAACATCCAAATTGAGTAGAATTAAATTAGTATAAGGGGTTTGGATTGAAGACCAGAGCAAAATTAGAAAGGAGGTAAGGTTTTTTTACCATAATATTCTAGGACTAGAGGTTTTGAAGGTCTTAATGATAAACTATTGTAAGAAGCACCTCAATAATAGATGAAATTAATAGCAAACTGACAAAGTCGGTTACTTTAGAAGAAGTCTACTTAGATATTTTCTCTTTTGATAAGGATAAATCCCCAAGTCATATGGACTCTTAGTAGCATTCTATTAGCATACTTGGAAAATATTGAAGGACTATATATACATATATCTATCTATCTATCTATCTAGATATATATATAGTGGAAAGTTCTAGGGTAAAATAGTACATACCTTATAAAATAAATGCAACATATGTTATTTTGTTTCCAAAGAAGAAGGATGCACAATTGTTTGATTCATTTAGGTCAATAAGCCTATATAATATAGAATATAAGATAATATTCAAAGTGATGGCAAATTTATTAAGACCAATGTTAGACAAAATTATTTCATAAGAACAAGGACGATTTGTGTACGAGAGACATATTTTGGACAGGATCATAGTAGCTAAGGAAGTAATGCATTCAACAACTTGAAGAAAAGAGAGATCAATGATCTTAAAACTTGAGATGACTAAATCCTATGATAGGGTTAACTAGGATTTTCTTTTTGTAGTATTAGAAAAGTTTAGATTTAGGAAGAAACTAGTTAGATGGATTAAAGTTTATATCTCTAAAGTGTCATATCTAGTGATCGTCAATAGGCTAGTAATAGAATCATTTAAAGCCAAGAGATATCTTAGATAGGGAGATCCTCTATCACCATATTTTTTTATTATGGTAGAGGTATTGAGAAGGAACTTGAAGAAGGCTTACAAATTTGGGCTAATAAACAAACCTAAGGCTAGTAATAACATTGATAACATCACTCATCAATAGTTTAATGATGATACAACCCTTTTTGGGAGGGCAAGGATAAATGAGGCCAAAGCTTCAAATAACTTATTAAATGAATATGAAATAGCATCAGGACAAACATTTAATGGGACAAAATCAAAATTTACTTCCTAAACACCCTAGCTAAAATCAAAGCAAGGATATGCAACTTAATTCAAACGAAGGAGGTAAATTTACAAATAACATATCTAGAGATGCCCTTATTTGAGGAGAAAATCGGGATATAATTGTAGAATCCAATTATAAGTAAAGTTCAAAATAAACTATTGATATGCAAAGGTAGATGTTTATTGTTAGAAGGTAGAGTGAAACTAATTAAATCAATATTACAAACAATTCCAACATATTATATGCCCTTGTATATTATGCCAAAATTGAGAGAAATATGTTTAATCTATATTATATCATCATTTTTGTGGTTAGGATTACATGATAAAAGAAAAATTCTTTTGGTCAAATGGAGCGAGGTGTATGATGATAAAACTAGGGGAGGTATCAGTTTAAGAGTTCTTATAGATGCAAACTTAGCTCTAATAAGAAAATTAATTTAGATATTGTGCAAAGAGAGTCAAAGACAATAGGCACCAATTTTCTTGAGTAAGTACGTTGAGCCTAACGACCTAAGCTCGATTTTTATTGCATTCTCACTACCAAATGGTTCTGCATTATGGAATGTTTTAAAAAAATCAATTGATCTAGTGATTAAAGGTCTAATATGGGTGGTAGAAACTATAGAAAAAAGTTCTATTTGGATGGATACTTGGTGTAACAAAAAACTATTCAATCTAGATCTAATTTTGAAACCATGGATGATATTACTTCAAGATAAAAGTGGTGATAGGGTTTCAAACATTATGTACAAGGATCAAGAAGGAAGACACAAATAGAAAGAATGGTTGTTTACAAGTATACCAGATATTGATGCTAGGAGGTAGTTAAGTAGAAAGAGAACTACAGTGACTATTCTAAGGGGAGTCGAGGATAAGTTGATTTAGGAGTTAAATACCTCAAGAGAATGTTTAGGTGGATATAATGTAAAGCACCAACAAAATAAGAATACCACAAGAATATGGAGATATATTTGGGATATTTTGAGCATTCCAAAATTCAATATGTTTATATAGCTAGTAGGTCATAGAAAAAAATTATCCTAGGATAAGCAAATTAAAAGGGTTTTCATGGCCCCTCACAATATGTTCTATGTAAATGGAGGAGAGTATGGACCATCTCTTGGGACACTATTTAATATGTTGAGAACTATGGCAATAGATTATTAATATGTTTGGTAAATGCATGATTATGAATGACAAAATTGAAGAATGGTTAAAGTAATTATAGGACACTTTTAAAAGTGAGGCATTACAAACAATCTAGGATACATTGAAAGATACAATACTTTGGACTGTATGGTTGAAAAGAAATAAAAGAATATTTAAAGGAAAATGAAGCAATATAGAGGTAATGAAAAGTAAAATTTGTTTATTCATAGAGGAGTCTAATCCAACCCTATCAACTAACCCAATCCCTAATCTTTAAGCATAGATCCTTTATAAAATAAGTTATTCATCAAATGGAATTATGATGTTGGGTATAAAAGAAACAAAAGAAAGGTAAAGAATATAAAGTGGAAACCATCCGAACATCTTATTGAATTTTGGATAATCTAAAGGAAATCCAAAACTAGTAGCAATAGGAGGAATAATTAGAAGAAACAGGGGAGAGATTTTTCCTCATTACACTTTCAATAGTGGATTTGAAAAAAATAATGAAAATAAAGCTTGGGTAGCTTTGAAAGGTTAAAAATATGCAAACAAATGAAATTAAACATAGTATGGATGGAAGATGATTCACTAATAGTAAAAAATACAATTTTGAGGAAAGCAAATGCTCCATGGAACATACAAGAAATCATTTTGGAAATACAAGACTTTACTACAAAGTTTTAAGAAGTCAGGTTTACATATGTTAAGGGAAGGGAAAAAATATGCAGATAGGCTAGCCAATGGAGGGGTTTAAATAGAGGATCATGAAGTTAAATTATATTTTCCAAACTAAATTATTTTATAAATAGAGGATTTTTAAGTTATTTACTATATTGTTTTTCCTAGCCTCTTTAGTTATTGCTAACATATTGCTCTTCAACAATTCCAACCTTTTTTTAATGAAAATTGTTGGAAATCCATTAGGTCTAAGTACCTATGAAGGTGGAAAGAGATAATTACTTCTTATAGCTCCTCCATAGAGATATTTAACATCAACCTTTTGTTTTATCTTTGTGTGACAATTGATGAAATATTTTGCCAAATATTACCTTAAACCTCTTTATATTGCTCAACTTTTAATAAATATCTTTGAAAACAATTACTATTTCCTTCCTAGTATCTTCTTATTCCTTTATTCTTCCTTTATATGAAGTTAAAATGGTTTTTATTTGATGAAAGAACATCTTTTTTGGTATTAGTAGTAAGATGTTTTGGTATTTCTATCCCCTTTCTTGAAGATAAGTATCCTGGTCAATTTTGTCATTCTCTATAGTTTCTTCTATATCGTTGAGTTCAATTTAATTTCCTTCTTTAATTTCAATATGATAATAAAATATTTTACATTCCATATCTTAATTTATCCCTTTGTATATTTCATATTTTATAAAAACATGTACATAAATGGTCCTTCAAACCTTGCTTCATCTCACCATAATATAACAATTTGAAAAAAATCAAGATTTTATATCCCCATAGATGAAATCAAAATGGTTTTGTATGACCATTACTAGTAAATCACTTCTTAATAAAATAGGATTTATGATCTAATATTACTAATAATAAAATTTCTGAGATATTGTATACTTTGCTTGCAACCATGCATTAGATAATAAAAATTTATCTATAACTTTTATTAGATGACTTCACACAGTATGCCTATAATCCCATCTATATGTGGACCTTGAAAGAATAGCAACCCAAAGGCATTTTGATTTGAAAAAGGAAGAAAACTACTCTATTAGTCTAGACCATCTAGAAGTACCACCCTTCCCTTCTAAAGGAAATATAACTATGCTGAAGTTAATCCATAGATCATAATTTTGAGTCATCATTGAATTTGACATACATAAATTGAGGTTTTTGCAAAAAATATGAGGAAGGTAACTATAGTTGAATTATATACCCTTATGAATCTAACTTTGGTATATTTATATTTATAAAAAATAATAATAATAATAACCCAATTACTCCTTGCTTCTACTAATTGCTGCATTTGCAATTTTCCTATACATATTACCTCCAAAGCTCCCCAATAACAAATTATTAGATAACCATCCAACATCCAAATTATTTTGAATGCATCCTTATATTCCTCACTATTTATATTATTTCTTGTATTAAAATTAAATACACTACCATAATGACCTATTAATTTATTAACCACATTTATCTAGGAGGCTTATTCATACCCTTAATAAACCAAGATACTATGTTTACCATCATTAATTATTCTTATTTGTGGGATTACTACCACTTTTTATTAACACTAATGATATTTTTTTCTAGTTTTTTCAAACCAATATTCCTATAAGTCTCCTTTTCTTTTTGTTCTTGTTTTGAGAACTTCATATTTTTTTCATCCACACCAATGGTTTTTCAATATTAATCTCTTTAGTATTTTTAAAGAATCTAGAGTTCAAGGGATAGCCAAAATTTAGTTGGATAAACATATATTAAGTAAATAACATCCTTTATAAAGATCATTTTGGATGTGAAAAACCCACTTTACCTTAACATTTCATCAAATGACATTAACTCAACAAGTTAAATTCTTCAAGGAGATAGAGGTTCAAATCTTACCAAAGGATTCAGAATTGTCAAGATGTTGTAATACCAACCTTTAGTAATAAGGGTAAAACCAATTTCAATCCTATATAAACAATTAAATAAATAAATAATAATAAGAAACGATGCCCTGGGGTATGCCCTGGGGTACAACACAACCGTTCAGGCTTTGGCTCTTCTTAGAGAGGTCCAAGGTTCAAACCGCGGCATAGGCTAGTGTGTGAGGGGGTGGGTGTGTGGTGAATTTGTTTTAAATTCTCTATTAATTAGTATAGCTCTCGACTTTAAGAGGTATCATGGTTGGGAGGAGCCTGCTCAGCCTGCACGTGATCATAAGGGTTTCTCACAATAACCAAATCCAAAAAAATAAAAATAAAAAATGACTATTAAATAATATAAATATAACCTTTTATCTTTTATCATTTCTTTTGTAAAATATAATGCTATGTAAACAATTTTAAAATAATTAACTTTTCAATAATTAAAAAAAAATCATACTTTCTAATGTTTACTAAATCCATTCTTGATCATACCCTAAATTTGAAGTAAAAAAAAGTACCATAAACAGTTTAATTGTTTAATTGTATGAATAGAACTTTTTGTTTTTGTTTTTAACTTCCTTGCACCAAATATAACCTTTAAAAGAAAATGAAAAGAATCTCTTTAAAAACATTTTCTTAAATAATCTCAAATGTATTAATAACTAAGTGTTAAGAAAAACTTGGTTTAATGAATATATATTTTATATTTATATTTGTTTAACTGAAACAAAATTAAGAAAAATATAAAAACTAAACCCATTCTTGATCATACCCTAAATTTGAAGTAAAAAAGTACCATAAACTGTTTAGTTGTATGAATAGAAATCTTTGTTTGTTTTTAACTTCCTTGCATCAAATATAACCTTTAAAAGAAAATGAAAAGAATCTCTTTAAAAACATTTTCTTGAATAATCTCAAATATATTGTTAATAAAAACTTGGTTTAATGAATATATATTTTATATTTATATTTTTTTAACTAAAACAAAATTAAGGAAAAAATAAAAACATTTTAATGTTACAAAAAATAATAAAGAAACGAGAAAAATGAGTGTAAAGCAATTTTTTTTTTTTTCAAGAAATACTTCTTATACACATCCGCAGTGGGGATTGAACTCGGGTCACATCACTAATAATGTTTTTATTTTTTTTATTAAAAAAAATAAAAACATTTTAATGTTACAATAATAAAGAAACGAGGAAAATGGGTGCTAAGAAAAATTACTTTTATCTTAATTTATAGTATAATGGTGTGGAAAATGAAATATTTAACATAAAAGTTAATTAATATTATATTTTTAATCAAATGGTATGAACTATTTAAATTTTGTTAAATAATACATTCATAATTATCACGTTGTTATTATATCATTGTGAACAACTTATAAATTATGATACAGGTAAAATATATCACTCCCATATATATATGGTTTTTTCTATACAGGCAAGCAGTATACTTCCCCCACCCCCACCCTCATGGGCCTTTTGAAATAGAGAGGAGAGGGGCCAGCAGTTATTACTTCCCCACCCCCACCCTCATATATTTATATATAAATAATTATCTTGCTTTAAATATAATGCTTATATTACAATTTTGGAATCAACATTAAAAGAGATATTATAAACTATATTGAAAAAAGTTTATAAATAAAATTTATATTAAAATATTTTTATAAAATTAATTCTAAAGTTAAAAATAAGAATAATTTAATGACATGAGTTTAATCATTTAAATACCTCAACTTTCAAAGAAGAGACTCTAATTTAAACGTTATCAAAGAAAACATCATGAACACTTACCAAGTTGTAATACCACTATTATTTTAATTTTAGTTATAAAAAATAAAAAAATTATTAAATTTCATGAACTCAATTGATTAAATTCTTTGACTTTCAAGGAGAAGAGCCATGTTATGAGGGTGGGGGTGGGGGTGGGGGTGGGGGAAGTAACAACTGTTGGCCCCTCTCCCCTCTATTTCAAAATACCCATGAGGGTGGGGATGGGGGTGGGGGAAGTATACTGCTTGCCTGTATAGGAAAAACCATATATATATAGTGGGGGTGGGGGAAGTAACAATTGTTGGTCCCTCTCCCCTCTATTTCAAAGGGTGGGGGTGGGGGAAGTAACAACTGTTGACCCCTTTCCTCTATATTTCAAAAGGTGAGGGTGGGGAAAGTAACAACCGTAGTAGTTATGAGGGTGTGGGTGGGGGAAGTAACAACTCGTGGGGGTGGGGGAAGTAACAACTGTAGTTGCTGCCATGAGGGTGGAGGTGGGAAAAGTAACAATTGCTGGCCCCTCTCCCCTCTATTTCAAAGTGTGGGGGTGGGGGAAAGTAAAAACTGTAATAGCTATGAGGGTGGAGGTGGGGGGAGTAAAAACTGTAGCTGCTACCATGAGGGTGGCGGTGGGAGAAGTAACAACTACTGGCCCCTCTGCCATCTATTTCAAAATGTAGGGGTGGGGAAGTAACAACTACAATAGTTATGAGGGTGGGGTGGGGGAAGTAACAACGTCAATAGGTGGTGGGTGTGGGGGAAGTAACAACTACAGTAGCAACTTGCTACAGTTATTACTTCCTCCACACCCACCTTTTGAATTAGAGGGGAGAGGGGCTAATAATTGTTACTTCCTCCACCCCAACCCTCATGGCACCAGCTACAGTTATTACTTCCCCCACCCCCACCCTTTAAAATAGAGGGGAGAGGGGCCAGTAGTTGTTACTTCCTCCACCCCCACCCTTATTATAGCAGCTACAATTGTTACTTCCCCCACCCCTATGAGGGTGGGGGTGGGGGAAGTAACAACTCGTGGGGGTGGGGGAAGTAACAACTATAGCTGCTACCATGAGGGTGGGGGTGGAGGAAGTAACAAGGGAAGTAATAATTGTAGATGCTACGATGAGGGTGGGGGTGGGAAAAGTAATAATTGCTAGCTCCTCTCCCCTCTATTTCAAAAGGTGGGGGTGGGGGAAGTAAAAACTACAACAACAACATCTATAGTTGTTACTTCCCCCACCCCCACCCTTTGAAATAGAGGGGAGAGGGGCTAGCATTTGTTACTTCCTCCACCCCCACCCTCATGGGAAGCAACAACTGCAGTAGTTGTTACTTCCCCCACTCCCACCCTCATATAAGGGATCCATTTGAGCACTCTTATGTATTTTACATTCTCACTAAGTTGGTACCTAAAAAATACCTGATTCCTTTTACCCTTTATAAAAAATAATTCACCTTTATCAAAGCATATTCTCTACAAAGGCATCCACTTGACGGGCCTCACAGGGGGTGGGGGAAGTAACAACTGTAGCAGCAACAACTGCAGTTGTTACTTACTCACCCCTATGCTACAGTTGTTACTTCCCCCACCCTCACATCACCCTCACCCTCATCTAATGGATCCATTTGAGCGCTCTTATGTATTTTACATCCTCACTAAGTTGGTACTTAAAAAATACCTGATTCCTTTTACCCTTTATAAAAAATAATTCACCTTTATCAAAGCATATTCTCTACAAAGGCATCCACTTGATGGGTCTCACACATCCTAAAAATGGTAGTAATCCATTATTATTCATTTTCATAATACAACATTCATAAACTAAATAAAAACTTTGGTTTTTCATTTGAATAATACAAAATTGAAAACCCAAACAAAACTATGGTTTTTAAATGAGAAAGAAAATTTAGATTGAACACTTCCTTGGGATACAAGGAGGAAAAACTTCATGAAGACAAAGACAAACAAGTGTACATGAACATTGATATTTCATAGATTGTAAAATATTACATTTTTTTATCCCATCCTTGACATCAAGATAAATGCTTCAATCCTTGTAATAAAGGAGGCATCTACTTTCCACTATCTTGGTTGCAGTCACTAATTCATTATATTTGAAATATACAACAAATATTTCCTTCTAAAATTGGCCTATAAATACCTTACAAATACATGAACAACTACTCTGATGTAGAATCACTTCCTAGACTAGTATGCTTAGTGCCTCATCCATATACAACTAGTTCAGCAATAGGATAATGTAGGTGCCAGTTCTAAGCAGAAATAAAAGTGTAAGTGTTTGTAAAAATGTGTAAGCAATAAGGCACTGAGTGGAAATGAAATGAAGTGAAGTGTAATGCCAATGAAACATAATATTTTTTTTGGTTACATAGGAGAGTTGGTTACAACCACTATTTTTAGTAATTGATTAGTATAGGACTGCTCCCAACAAACCTATTCGTCTCGTTCTTGTTGACCCTATGTTGGGGATTCATTCGTGTCATCGGCACACACTCAAAGGATTAAAAGCAGACTACTACCTTTGCAAAGGGTTGGCTTCCCTAATAAAACATAATATTGTTTAAATATGATGCCAAGTTATCATAGGAAATGCACACATAGTATAAAGTTTGTGCATATATGTATTTTGTACATATGCATGGGGTAAGTAGTTATAAGCAACGTTTCTGAGAAACAGTTGTTGCCAACGGCCAGGGCTGCTTTATAAATAGGACCTCCCTTTCATTTTTTAAGAGGGGAATTTGTATATGGATAGAGAGATATAGCAGATAGAGGATATTTGGGTGAGAGTACAAAGGTAAAAGTATTGTTGTGTACAGATGAATATGCGTGAGTCCTAGAGATAGAAAGATCTCTGCATTGTATGCCACTATGGCAATTTATTAATGCAATACTTATTCTCTATTCTTGCTATGTGCAATTTGTATACTAATGCTTGACTTGTGGTTAGACTATTATATTGGAATTGCAAGATAACTGACTGCAGGTTGGAGGGCTCAGACAATCAAAGTTGCATCCACCGTCAAATGAAGTCAACCATCAAAGGAAGACAATGTGGAAGGAAACAAAGTTATGTCTCAGTGATCATTGTCTGAAAATTAAAATCCATGTCATGTCGTTACAATGTGTCATCATGTTGTCCAATGTATGATATTCAGGGACACTGTCTAGAGTGTGCCATCTGAGATAGTTGAACCTACCGTCAAGATTATGTGTTGATAGACACCTTATTGACTAGTAGATATTGTCATCTGAGATGAGTTCCCACTCACATTGATTGTAGTACTGTTCAAATTTAACCTGTCATTCATTCATCAGTGGTAATCCTAGCTGCTATGTTACATTTGGTATCATTTCCTGATAGAATTACTAGTCAATGGATACATTCATCATTGGGAATCCTCACCGCTATGTTACATTTGGTATCATTACCTAATAGAAGTACTAGTTAGTAAATACATTCATCATTGGGAATCCTCACCACTATGTTACATTTGGTGTCATTGCCTAATAGAAGTACTAGTCAGTGGATAGTTAAGTATTAGTCTGAAGCATGCATAAAGAATAAGAGGGTGAATGATAAATTTGTGGTTGCACGATCGACGAAGAAGAAATTACGAAAGAACATCGAAGCAACCTATGAGAAGTGCGAGAACTGCCAATGAAGAGTTGCAGCTAATAAGTAGAGCAAGTTTATAATCCTAAGGATTATATTACGAATGAAGAAAGTAGTAGGGGGTAGACATTTTTGCTAACAACGAAATACGAGGTGCAAGGAGGATCGCATAAAATAACCAATGAATATGTTTGCATTAAGTCAAGAAACCACTTTGGAACAAGCATAAGGAGATGAAGTATGGATCATCACGCCTGAGCAAGCAGGAACAAGTTTGTCAAGAGGTGTAAAGGACAATATTTAGGCACTGGAGCAACCACATAAAGTTGTTTCGACAAGGAGGATGAATCCACCACTTATATATTCGTGAAATAGGTCACAAAGTGCTAGTGCACCTAAGTTAGGATGAAGATTATTTGAGAAAAAAAGAAGTGTCTTGAGATAACGAAGTGCCAATAGCAGAGGTATAGGGAGAAAAGTATGAAAAATAATTACCAAGAACAAAATCATATTGGGCTCAAGAATTAGGCAAGCCAAGGGAGAGTGAATCAAGAGAGGAGAACCTTTCACCAATGGTGAATATCGCAAATCAAGCAGGAAAGCAAAACTACCCACCTTTCACAAGAGAAGTAACGGAAGACATGGCTTAACATATTAGACCATGTACAACAATATACAAAGCAAATAGGGTCACCCAAAATCTTGGTTACAATTATTCCAAGTGAAACTACTAGGGATTGCAATAGATTGGCATCTAAAGAAGGAAGTAGATCAACCCTTCACCAAATGGGAGAACTTAGTGGAAATGAAATGAAATATTAATATCCATGATGGGCTGAAATAATACCCAAGGGACTATAAGAAGGATAATAACGACTGCCATCTAGCAGGCTAAAAATCCCGAAAAAGAAAATAACTAAGATAAATACAATATGAAACCCGATAAAAGGGCCAAAGAGAAAGGGAAAAGAAAATAAAATGGAGAGCAGAGGGGGAAGGGTTGAAATCCAATAGAGAGGAGTGCACGCTAATAATAACAGATAGAGAGAAGGGGGGAGCATCCTAGAGAGGGTAAGCTCCAAGAACCCGCCAGAGACTAATCTCTCATAACAGTTGAGGCCAAAGTACCAAAGCTAAAGAAGTCCATGATATGTCTCTACCCATTGCTAGTTTGGAACCCTAAAAAATTATTGGTGTGTTGTATAGTGACCCTACTTCTGTCTAAAATGGATGATGTGGGAAATTTCCAATTGAAGTCACCTTAGCCATCAGATTTGGTGAAGTATGTTGTGATGATTCAATGTTGAGGAGGGTGAGATCCATTTAGAAAACTTTTATGTCATCGAAGCTGAGTTATCTCCCTAATAAAGAGTGTGAGACAACGATGGTCCAAGTATCTGAAGAAGGTAGAAACATATTGAGATTTCTCCCTGAAAAGGTAATGGAACCTACCTCATATCTCATAATAAATAGGACAAAAAAAAATAAAGTGAAAGGTTTCAACTTCACCCAAGGAACAAAACAAGAAAATCTGCTCATCTGTCAAAATATGGTGATCTAACTCAATTTGAAGTTGGTGAATACACACCCTAAGTTTCCCAATAGCGATCTGAAGACTATTCATTGTGTGCTGTTGAAGGTATTGTGGAGGAACTATTCTGCCCTCCTTAATCTATAAGAAGTTCTCATGGTAGGAAGATAGATTGGGGGAAAGAGGGGCAATAGGAGAGATCCATGTGCATCTGGTGTACTGGAGACTAACATTCTTCTGAATATCATGGAGCATATTCTCCTTACTAAGTTGAGATGGGGGGAGAACCATCGAAGAATAATGCGGGATCCTATCTATTCGTATCTGAATTCTAGCTAGGAGAGAAAAAAAATGAAAATACCAGCTCCTCCAGCCTCCCTGAGAACTCGAAGAGAGTTCCATCGAGGAGCGAAAGGTGAGGTAAGGGTACTTCCTACAACCCTTAGGGGTATCTTCAAAAGTATGAATCCTATGAAGATAACTGATAATCAAGAAGATAATCTCAATCCGAAGATAAGCCCCAAAATTTGCTAGAATAATAGAGCGAGGGACTGTGCCCTTGCAATGAATGAATAGTCAAAGAAAGAGTGTCTGGACTCGTTCAACCTGTGACCACTCAGTCGGACCAAGACTAGGACCCCAAAAAATTGACCCATAAATAATAGTTGGCTTGACCAAGGCATAAAAAATCCTCATCTTCACATATATATCCTAAAAATGTGCTTTGAAGCAATTCCTCTCTAGCAAGGACAAAGCTGCATATCCCTTACAAACCCGGGCTGGGCAGCAAGTTTCATACTAAAAGTAGGACCAGTGAAAATAACTCCCAAGTACACATAAGAGGTGGTGATCTTGACCTCCTGACCTTGGAAAGATAAGTGGAGATGAGATAGAGCCTCTTTGGTAGTATTGAATACCATAACCTTGGTCTTAGAAAGATTCACCGTTAGCTGTCTTGAGTCACAAAAAGTAGTAAGCTTGTCCAGATGGTGTTGAAGTCCCTCAGAAGAAGAGGCCAAAATAACAACATCATTAGCAAAGAGGAGAATAAAATCAACACATAGTGAAGAAGGCAATTATCCTCTGCATGAGCATTCTCCTTAATAAAAGTCTCAAGCTCATCGATAAAGATCTCAAAAAGTGTCGAGGAAATGGGGCACCCTTGTTTCACTCCTATGGTGCTAATAATACTGTTTGAAAGCCCTTAAGGGGAGTGAAATTGACCTTTCACAGTCTCATATAACCATTTAACCACTATCAAAAGTTGTCGAGAGATGCCAACTGACTGTAGTCCCTCAAGAAGTAAATATTGAGGCACCATGTCAAAGGATTTCTTGAAGTCAACAAAGCAACAACAAACCTTCGAGGACTTGGAACACACCTCCTCAATAATATCTTTGAGGACTATAATGTGATCTATGGTCTGGTGATCTTACCGAAAACCAACTTGGCCAAGAGCACTGAAACCCCCCTCCTATAACCTTCAGGAGAGAAGCACATTTAATGTTGTGGCATAGAGTTTGGAAAATATATGCCCAATCATGATAGTCTTTGTAGTTATTGGGTTCATAGGGATCACCTACCTTATGAATGGGATGAATGATATGCTGAGTCCAAGAATTAGGAAATCCATATTAAACTGAGAGATTGAAGAGATCAGTGAGAGGCCCAACAAGAGGGTCAATACCATGATTCAAAAATTATGCCTGTAACCCATCTAAATCTTCTGCTTTGCTCGTACAGAGTTTCTATATAGCCTACATGACAAGACTAGTAGAAAAGAGATGGCACGAAGAAGGGGGAGGCTGATTTGGGATGGTATAGAGGGAAGAGGTATGAATGG
Organism: Wollemia nobilis; assembly: GCA_028583015.1. Lineage (NCBI taxonomy): Eukaryota > Viridiplantae > Streptophyta > Pinopsida > Araucariales > Araucariaceae > Wollemia > Wollemia nobilis. Next base: position 6,507,622 of record JAQPPZ010000377.1, on the reverse strand, counting down.
TCCAAGAGGAAAGATCAATCCCATGAGTAATCTTATAATAAGGGAGGATAATGCGCTGAAAGGATTTAGGAGACTGTTGAAGGGAGTGGATAAGATCAAGTCGATGCCGAGAGAGGAAGAGATGTTTCTTCTTTTGAAGAAGCATCTTATAGTCTTTGTGAGAAATGGTATAGATCTGGAAAGGATTTTTAATGGCATATTTCAACCTTTGGTGGACAGACTTACATTCCTCATCATACCAAATGTTCATGGTACAATGACCATGGTGACAAGGATGATGGGGGGATGAATAGTGTGGGGGTACGAGTCCAAATCAGCCTTTCAAATAGTTTGGACCAAGCAAGTAGAATGATTGGAAACATCAGGAAGAGAAGACACTTTGGGGAGAACCTGGCGTAACCGATCCATGTAGGTAAAGTAATAATAATAGTCAAAGTCTATAATGACTCGAGGGGCTGAAGGGGAGGGAAGAGGGGGAGGAGTAACGAGAAGGGAAATAGTGGATAATGTAAGAGAAATAACTGAATGATCAATAAGGTGGGAAGGGTGATCAGAGATGTTGAATTGGGAAATAAATGGAATGAGGGTGGTAGAGGAAATAGCATAGTCGACGACACTGGCTCCACCACTATGAGGAAAGAAAGTAAACTCATTGGAATCCAAAAAACAAGATATACCATTGAGAAGAACTAGCCTGTTGGATTCATCCAACTAAATAAGATGCTTACCATAAGTAGTCACTTGTGTGTCATTGGAGGTTCAAGCAAAACCAAGGTCCTCAAGATCCAATTCCCGAGTCTACATCTCATCGGTTGTGAGGTCATGAAGAAAAACATGCATAGGTCCGGTCCGAGAATTGAAATCTCCCAGCTAAAGTATCTCCCCTGAAGACGAGTATCTAGTAATGTCCTCATAGAGATCTTGGAAAGGGTCCCTGTCTGTGTGAATAGAAAAATTGGACATGGTGGGGGGAAATTAATAGGTGGCAATGTAGATATCCCAAAGAGCTGATACAAAACTCATAATGAAAATATACTCCATCAAAAAAAATAGAGGAAGATATCAAATCCTATGATCATCGGTTAAAGCAACAGACCGATAAGATGCAACTAAATCCGTAAAATGGCATGGTAAAGACGTGGTTTATCGGTGGACTACTACCCAAATATAGGAATAATATGAATATCATCCCATGCTCAACATAATATGAAGCCTATGAAAGAGCACGAAATTCTAAAAGTGAAGCAAAACAAACAATAGTCGATATTGGAGGGCACTATAAAAGTGAAGATTCAGATAGTGACAAGGAGGACATCCATGAAGCAATTCAATCAATAAGGAAGGATTTTAAATGATGATTAAGTAAAGAGTGAAGGAAGGAAATCAATGGAGATATGGTGCTTGAATTGTAAGACAAAAAGGCACAAAAATATAACCTATCCCAAGAATGAGTACTGTAATATATGTAAAGTATTAGGGCATGCTATCATGGAATGTACATTTAATTTAAGAGGAACAAGAAATCAAACCATGACCATGCGAAATGAAGAGGAAAAAAATTTGAATACCTCAAAGAATGGACAATGTGTGATTGGTTATTGGAATAATCGCCATGGTGGGTGACAATACCAACAAAATAATTGACGAGGACAAAGTCGATTACAATACAATTTAGATGGGAGACCTAGCAAAATTGTCCCAACCCACAAACAGGAGCAACCCAAAGTATGCAAATCTAGTGAACGTATAAATAGAAAATATGTTAGAATCCAACATCCTTTTCAAAGTGACAATCAATGAGTGGGTGTCACCTATAGTAATCACTTTGAAAAAAGAGGTTAACCGGATTTAGGCATTGATTTCCAAAGTCTAAATGCTATCACAATAAAGGATCCTTTCCCCATCCCACTCAGATTCCATATTAGAGTAGCTAGACATGAGATCTATTCATTTTTTGATGGACTTTTAGGCAATAATCAGATTAGTATTGTTGAAGAAACAAGTTGAAGACAACATTTGTAGTGGAGAATGACATTTATGCATATAACTGAATTCCCTTTTCAAAGGATCATTTTGTACATCTTCGATCAAATATCCACAAGTAATTTTAAGGCTTTCCTAGATGATTGGTCCTTATATGGAAAGACAATCGAACAATAGTAGTGATACTGGGAAAGAAGCATGTAATAGTAGACCAAATTTCAAGGATTCACTCAAGAGAACCTGTAGGAGGAGGAATATCGGGTGAATTCTTTGATGCATAATTTTTTATGGTAAAGGTAATACCATGATGGTACAAGCATATCGAGAAATATCTATCAATAGGAGGGCATCAAAAGGAGATGATGACAAAAAAAATAAAAAATATCATTGTGAAATTAGCACCATTTTTGTTAACTACAGGCTTCTTGTATAATTTGGTACCCGATGGGATCTTGTGAAGATGTGTTATGGAGGAAGAAGTACATATGACATTGAAAGAAACACACAAAGGACTGGTCGAAGGACATATGGGACTAGATGCAACAACAAGAAAAGTGTTGCTGGTAGGACTATGGTTGCATACTTTGTATCATGTTTCCAAATAATATGTTAAAACATGTGATACTTGTCAAAGGACATGAAAGTCATTGAGGAGAGATTTCAAGCCACTGCATCCTTCTCAAACACAAGAATTATTTGAAATATGGGGTTTAGATTTTTTTCGACCATTGAAGATAAGTAAAGAGAGAAAATGACAATACATTGTGGTAACAACATAACATTTGACAAAGTGGGTGGAAGAGAGAGCCCTATTAGATAACTCTGCAAGTACAACTCGTTTCTTATATTAACAAATAATTGCACTATTTGGGACTCCTTTATAGTTGAAAAATGATAGGGGAGGACACTTTGTTAATGAAATTATCCAAAATTTGACTACAAAGTTTAGGATCTTTCACTCATTGTCCAATATGATTTATACCAAATCCAATGGGTAGGTAGAGGCAACAAACAAGGTCATGGTGTTAATAATATACAAAATATTTGATGTAGAAGCCGATTGGGAAGAAAGATTACCAACAATCTTGTGGTTGTATAGGACGACTTTCAAGCTAACGATGAACCACCTTTTCAGTTAATGTATGGATAGGAATCTATAGTGCTAGTAGAGTTCCTGGTACCCAGTCCAAGGGTAGTGGTAGTGAACTGTCTAAGTGACCAAGAAATCCTAGAGGAGAGGATTGCAACACTAGTACAACTAGATGAGAAGCGGGTAATGGCTTAATGGGCAATGGAAATTTCCCAATGATGAAGAAATATATGGCATGAAAATAACCTAAGGAGGTTGAAGTTGAAAATAGGTGACTTGGTGCTAAATTTTAGTGGCAAGAGAGAAATCAAGCCAAGGAAGTTAAAGACCCTATGGATTGGGCCCTTCCAAGTAGTCAAGATGATGGATAATGGTGCAGTTCGATTGAAGAAGTTAGAAGGAACATTGTGTCCCAATATAGTTAATGGTTCAAAGTTAAATCCATACAAGGTGAAGGCACAAGTAAATAATATGATCAACTTTGAATCATCAGAGAAAGAAATGGTGGCAATATTGATAAAAGTACCATGATGACCTTCAACAAGTTTTGAATGGATACAGTTCCAAGAACATGGAGAGCCAAGTGGGACCGTAAATCAAGGTATATATCAAGAAGAAATACATATGGGTTTGCAATGGTTATTTGGTACAGAAGGAGGAATACAACCTGTTATTGAACAGAGAGAGTTGAAACCAATAACAACTGAACATCAAAAAATACAGATTCATGTAACTTTTCCAAATACAAAAGGAGAACAAGGACACCAAGTTGTGACAATTGCTAAGGAATATGAGGACGTGAGTCCATTAGCATAAATTGGTTTAATATAGGAAAGGATGCATTAGAGAAACACAAAGACTTCAAGAAGAATATGAAACTCTAAGTTACAACACTAAATTGAGGGATTAGATTGTTTGAGAATTGGACGAAATGATGCAACAAACTAATGAAAGAGAAGTACAAATACAAGTAGAACAAAGCAACCTTGAACAAAAAAGGTTAACTAGAGAGTGAGAAGCTTATAAATTTTGGAGAGATACTCATGAAGTACATTTTTCTCAAGAAGAAGGAATACCATTTAAAAGTAGTAGCTTCTTCTCCAAAAGTTCAAGCAACTCATCCTCGAGATCTAAATTTTAAAAGTAGTAGCTTCTTCTCTTTCTTCTTATTCAAAAGAAGAAAGAGAAGGTGTGAGTAATAATTCATGTTCTAACTTTTACTTCTCGATGCAGTATAGAGAGATGTTAATTCAAGCACAAAGACATTTGGAGGAAGAGAGACAGATTAGAAGATTGTTGCACACAGATAGAATATTGATGGAAATATCACCAAGGAACCAAAATAGAGGATAATCTATTAGGTCATAACAATTTCCAAGAGAAGATAATGGAGGTGACCTGGGTAATTTGAGGAGACAGCCAAGTCTTCCTGTTGGTCCAAGAATACTTGGCCAAGGGAGGAGTTTGGTTGTTCTCACTCCTAGTGGATCAAGGGGAAGAAATTTCCTTCCTATTACCTCTAGGATATAGGATTAGAAGAATATGCCACATGGAATATTTTATGATCGAGAAAAAAACAACCAATCTTCACGAGATCATGGGGTTGTGTCATCAAGACCACCATGTGGTTCACGTGGTAACCAAGGAATCAGATGAATCTTGGATAACTAAGAATTAGGTAGTACCAAACTAGGGAGATTCACCCAATAATAATAGAAATAAATATGGAATGGTTTCAGGAAGAGGGAGATTCCAAAATAGAAGAGAACTACCAAGGATAGGTCGAGCCTTAAGCCCAACAAGATAATCACGAAGTACTCCAATCAAGCAAGTGCAAGTATTCTTGTTGACAGGAAATCAAGAGACAGTCAATATGTATGTAGGACAATAGTAGGTCATTAGGATATTGGTAAGATGACAATAAGCCGTCAGGATATCAGTAGGATGGTAGTAGGCTTACAAGATGCCAACAAGATGATAGGAGGCTGTCAGGCCATCAACAAGCCAGAAGGAGATCATCAACATATCGATGGGATGACAAAGAGCCATCAAGAGATACGTAGTACAACAAACAATAATTTGTATATAGTAAGGATGACGATATGTACTTCAAGGGAGATTCATAAAGAAGATCAATAAATGACAAAAGCAAGAGACCATCCATACAAACCCCAAACCGAAGGATGTCGTCAAGATAAGGAACAAATGGTAGACATAAATAGTGATAGGATGACAAGTGAAGCCATCACAAAGGAGAAGACAACAATGCAATATGGGATGGAAATCTGAGTTGGTGTTGTATGAATACAAAGAGATGACACATGCTTGAGGCCACATTGTAAAAATGTAGATAGAAATTAAAAAATAAATAAATAGAAATAGAAAAAGGTGGAAAAAGACAAAAATAGAAAAAGCAAAATGACCGATAAATGCATGTAGGGTGGCAAGGTGGTAGTCATCCAACGGCTAGAGAGGAAGTTAAAATAATCATTGCATGGGCAGAGGAAGTTATAAATAGGGCTAAGTAGAGAGCCATAAGCACAAGTCGACATAAAATATTGTAGAGCTACAAAGGAGGATAGTGCTGAGAATCAAATGATGCAGAAGAAAATCTAAGCTGAGCAAGGGTTTTTCCAAGAAAGGAAAGGAAAGTACATGTGTGCCAAGGAGGAATAAAAAGAAACTAGAAATAGGACATAGAAGTTGTACATACCAAAGACAACAGCCAAAATTAAGAATTAATTCCATAAAATTTTTAAGGGCATAGAAGGGTAATTGTTGCTTAAAAAATCGTAGTTAGACAAGGGAAAGTAGGAGTTGTTGTTGGGAGCACTATTAGAGGTAAAGAGTTAGAAGAGCTACCATTAGGAGGGACAAAACTGCCATCTAAGGTCGAAGACCGAATAGCTATCGTTTGAGGATTACAGACTGAAGTGTTGTCTAGAAAGACATCGTATTCATTAGCATAAAGGACTAGACCATATTAAGGGTATATGGAGCAACAGAGAATAGTCCTATAGGAGACTATATCAAAAGAAATAATGCAATATAGGCAAGGAGCATGTTCAAGGGAGGGTGAACGAGAATATGATTCTGATATAGGACAAGCACACGAAAGACAATCACACTAATAAGGAGAGTGCATTCTGAAAGACAAAGAAAGGAATGCTAGATAAAATGAGAAGGAGAAGATACCCTTGAAAGATATAACTTGGATACATTTCCATGGGAGAATAGTGCTGAAAATGGTGGGAGAAAGTCCTAAAAGATCATGAATTGCAGACAAGTTTGTAGGAAATAGGAGTAAATTTTATCTTGCAACTCTTGAATTTTGATCGAGAATTTTTCAAGGATTACCTATTGCAGATGTTAGAGACATACAACCCACAAAAAAATGCAAGAAAAGTACAATTGGGTAATTGGCAATTGACTATTCTTTTTTCTGCTACAAATTTCATGATAACGTTTGGGTTGCCTAATCGAGTCCCGATTGCTAAATATGTAATTGATTCTAACTGGAGTAGGCAGCTAATTCTAAATATAACAAGTCTTAATTTGGAAGAAATTCAGAAATTAATGTCACATGAAATCCGAGGAGTCAAGCAACAATAGTTGAAAAGTGAAGAGTTGCAATGTGCAATTAACGTGATAATGTCAAGATTGTTTGAAGAACAAAGGGCTTCATGGTTGCCCATATGGCTTATACCATACATGCAAGGAGTTGTAGTGGGTGAAGCCTATGACTGGGCATCTTACCTTTTGTGTCATATTAAGATTTTTTTGATGCAAAGCACAAAGAACTTCTTGACAGTATTTATTGCCATTGGCTTGTTACGAAATGCTGGATCAAAAGCGAAGGTAGAAATTCCTGGGATGGATCCTCCAAGAGAATTACCAAATTTAGCACCAATGATATTGAGGTGAATAAAATCAAATCCATAGAAAAAAAACTACTTCGTCTAAGAGAAAAAAGAAGATATTGAGGAGGTAATTACTAGTTGAATCATCTAGTGAATATTCACAAGAAGAAACACTACCAACAAAGTCAGAGTCAACTTAGAAGCAAACTAAGTGAAGGCTATTGGTGATGTAAGAGCAATTGCAATCCCCATTGCACGCCACAGTGGAAGAAAGAGGCATGAGGGAAAAGTCTATGGAGGAAGAACAATAACAAGTAGATGAAGCAGCTACAATAGTTGACCAAGCTCAAAAGGAAGTTGTAGTTGGACAACAAGAGGATTGGGAGTTTCTGGAAATTGTGCCCATGGACAGGGAAGTCCAAGAAGCAATGGATACATCCATAACAAAGGAAGCATCGCCCCCAGTGTAGGGAAAACATTATTTTGAAATAACATCCATAGTAGAGGAAGTAAGGACTTATAAATTAGTTACTCCTGCTAAGACACCAAAAAAGGAAAATCCAACTAAGCCAATGGAGAAGGGAAAATAATTAGAACTAGTAGAGTCGGTACAATCGAAACAACCGATGCAACAAGGGTTAGACTCACGAGACAATGAGCTTTCCTGGAGATGTGATGTGTTTAGAGGGGGAAATAGTCAATGGAAGAGTAGATTGCCTGAGAGAGTGTAGAAAATAGTGACAAAGGGTAAATCATAAAAGAAGCCTTTCAATTTGTTAGAGCAGGCTGAAGAGCAAGTGAGGGAAGCAACTTCAAACAATAAGATAAAATATGAATTGATTGAGCATGTTCTAATTGAAGTACCAAACTTCATGCAACCACCAAATATGGGGGAGCACATTAAATGTGCAAGTTTCTATTTGTATCAATAGGATTTTTGGAGTTATTGAGAGATTGAAGCTAGAATTTGAGATAGGCTATGTTAGACAGTGCAAGCAATGGCAATCGATAATAGAGAATGAGCTAGGAAAGTGAATTGGATTTATTATGGACAATGGATGATGGAGATTTCTAACATTCATCAAATGCAGCCTTGGGAGTTAGAAACTAGCAAGGTTAAAACCATGGTTGGGATACAATAATTACCATAGGGGACTCAAACACTATACACTAGACCAACTCGTTCCCATATGAATGGAAATCATAGTTTATCATTGCTGATAAATGAAGAAAATATACAACATGTGGATTTGGCACCATAATTATTTCCAAATTATTCTAAGATTAATTTTCTAGCATATTTAGTGCAATGGTTAGTTGTCGGTATAAATAAATTGCGTAGTATAGGGGAAGAGAAAGCTAACCTACTACAAACAATATAAACAAAATTTTAGCAAGTGAGGCAATCGAATTAGAACTGGCCAAGATGAAACAACAACTTGAGGAGATACAAGAAAATATATCACACATTTGAGATTTGAATGTTGAATCAAAAAATAGCTTGAGGAAGTGAAGTCAAAGGAATTGGAGCACAAGGACTATTTAATCACAAAATGCAATGAGCAGATTGCAACATTAATGCAAGGGACTTGCAAGTGAGGTATTCACAAAAATAGAGGAATAGATCTTAACAAAGTTGGTGAAGATGGAAAAGAAAAATCCAACCATTTTGGTCTTGAATGGGCCAATTATTTTAATTACACCAAGATACTCAAGGACGAGGAGGCCTTGAAGCTACAAATTGCTAGACTAGGAGGACATGTTCCCCAATAACAACAACCTCAAAAACCAAGTTTTACCCCACTGGAAAAAATTAAGTCAACAAGGATGTCAACCAATTTAAAGGGGAGGACAGATGTAGGCACCTGTTCTAAGCAAAAACATAAGTGAAAGTGTTTATAGAAATGTCTAAGCAATAAAGCACCAAGTTGAAATGAAATGAAATGAAGTGTAATGCCAATGAATTGTAATGTAAATATGATTCCATGTTGTCACAAGTTAGGAAATGTGCATATAGTATAAATTTGGTGCATATACGTATTTTATATGTATTTATAGGGTAAGTAGTTATAGGTAATGTATCCTGGAATCCGTTGTTGCTGACGACCATGGCTGCATTATCAATAGGACCTCCTTGTCATTTTGTAAGAAGGGGGTACGCATATGGTTAGAGAGATATAGTAGACAAAGGATATTTGGGTGAGAGTACGAAGGTAGAAGTAATGTTGTGTGTGACGGATATGCTTGAGTCCCGGAGATAGATAGATCTTTGCATTGTATGTCATTGTGTCATATTCATTAATGCAATACATATTCTCTATTCTTGTTATGTGAAATTGTATTTTGGTGCTTAAGTTGTGGTTAGACTATTAGATTGGTATTGCAAGTTGGAGGCCTCAGACAATAAAACTCAGAGAATTCATCAAGAGTTGCATCCATCATTTGACGATTGTTGTATGTGTCATGTTCTCATGCCATCACGATTTATATCATCTAGACTTTGCCGTCGAGGGTCACCATTTAGAGTGTGTCATCTGAGCTAGTTGAACCTATTGTTTGGAGTCTATGTTGAGCGACACCTTTTCGTCTGGTAAATATCATCATCTGAGATGAGTTCCCATTCACATTGACTGCAGTCCTGTTGGCCTTTAACCTATCATTCCCTAATCATTAGGAATCCTCACTGTTGTGTTACAGACAATTCATTGCATCTTGTCGTTTCCTTTACTTGAACGTAAGTGTAGGATTTATAACACAGCTAGACCCAGCTAAGAAATAATGCAGGTAAATAACAATTACAAGGAATGTGATGAAAGTGCATATTCCACTTTCCATTTCAAAGAGTATTATATAGCATTAGGTTGACTGCGGTCTATACTATTACTCATTCATCACTATCGCATGATAATTGTAATGGGACATATATCATATGATGGAGGATTCTCTTTTTATTGGCCATCATAGAGCAACCCCAATACTGATGTGGCAGAAGCATTTTCTTACAAATATGCAGCTTGTATGGTAACAAATTTTGAGAACCATAAATTGTTACTTTTTTTTGCAAATAAGAACTAGTCGGAAGTATGTTTTATAAATATGTGGTCATCAAGTTGGATATGGGGTGTAGAAACCCAATTTTATCCCATAAATCGGCCACCCAACATGTTGCCCATCGTGTGTTTTGTACCTGAATTTGAGGCAAAAGACAACATCAACTTTGACCTTTATAAAATTCAACCAAATGATCTCCAAACTTTACAAACTTGGAACCGTTGGAAAGCTCTCGAAAAGATATTTCCAAAGAGTATAAACACGATGATATTTTCCCCTCAAGGCAAATTTGACCCCTCAGGGAAATTTTGGCTCTCAATGGTGAATTTTACCTCTCACGACAAATTTGACCCCTCAACTTTGTACTTCCCAAACTCGACCAAATCAGCTCCAAATTTCACAAATTTGGTACCATTGGTAAAATTGTTAAAGATACAAATGAACCATTAATATTTTTGGATTCTTTGTAAAATTCCATGGAGGTCCTAGTTCAACACTTTTATCTACTTTATCTCTAGGTAAATATTTTCAACATCAAGAGTTTGATCTATTTCCATAATTTATGAAAAAATTAAATTTGAATATTGGGAATATGCAAGAAATTAGGAGGCCAAGAAAATATATGCACTTGTTGGGCATGTCATGTGAGTGTAACTTTTTCTTGCTATTGAAATATGTGGTGGTTAAGTTTGTTTTGAGGTCATGATTGACTTTTTGTTATATTTGCTCTTTAGGCCCATGTCAACCTTGAAATTTTCATATTTTATAATTTTTAAATATTATATTCTTGAGGGTTAGTCTCATAAACTTGACCTAATGGCATCATGTAATTGGGTATAAATACCCCTCTTCACTAATAATTTATTTATCAATTTAATTACAAGATTAGGCTAAGCTCTTCTCCTTGTGATATTCTTATTATTTTATGATTGAGTGAAGTAGGGGTTGATCAAAGTCCCAACACTTATTGCTTGTAGGTATTAGAACCTATCTAGACTCTTTGTCAAGTAGGTTAATGCCAAGTCAACTCATGGTATCAACCTTCCTATGGTACCGACCATATGGAACCAATACACAGATCTAGATTGTTTTATAGTGTCAAACCCATGTGTCATTATATGATGTCAGATTATAAAGAGAACCTTGTAGTGCTAGTACCATTCACATAATTACATAACACTAGTTCAACCACATGTGATCCCATAAACTAGCGTTAGCTACAAATGAAGCAAAAAAGGTGATTCTTCAATAATTTTTTAAACTACTTCCTGATAGGTTATAATTTGAAGTATTTCACCTCCAAACTATCTTATAATCAATATACATATTGTATAAATTATAGCATAGGAAGAAATTTCTCTGTTCTTATATTCCTTCAATTCTACTAGTTCTATTATTTTATTTTCTTCTAATCCCTACAAATATAGGTTGTTTATGTTTCGTATGTAGAATAGAGTACTTTGCACCCTACAATTTTATCACCCATTGTAATAAATATTTTATACATTTGGCTTATCCAATATATGGGATTATACAATGGTATATTTTTGCATTTGCATCATCATTTATCCAAATACAAAGAAATGGTATGGCCCTAGTTGACTCCAGAGATGGCAAATAATCAACTAGGCACTAGGCATATACACTAAACACCCTTACATGTTAAATTTGGAATAGGTGAGCATAATTAAGCTCAGGTTCCACATGTTAAGGGAGGAGAATTATGCATCCACCCTCTAGGTGTTATGGGTCCTAGAGAATAACCCCAAGCCATGGATCTGTGCTCTCATACCAGAACAAGAGGATGAAAAAATAGATTCACAAAATGGCACCATCTACGGGATTTGGTCATGCCTATTATGATTAAATTTAAAGGCGTCTCATTCCTATTATGATTAGTATTAAATAAATGTAAATTTAAGACAAAGGTACAAATTCATAGTGACCATTATATAAGTCTATTTCATTATAATAAGATCATCTAACAAGATGTTTCAAATGACCTCACGATAAAAAAAGGCCATTTAATCATAAAATTATTTAGCCTTTGATTTGTTATGTCTATATTTATATGATATTTTTAGTGTCAACAAATCTTATGATGTCTTTACTAAATAGCCACTTATTTTATTTATATTTTATCAGATACAAGTAATTTCAATATGATTCTTAAAGAAATAAAATTTAGAAGCATACATTATAAAGTTTAAAATTTTTATAATAAAATTAAAAATTTAGTTATATAAAAAAATATGGATGATTGATAAAAGACAATCTACTAATTAAAATTCTTACAAATTATTTTCTTTTACCAAAATTGCCCAAGTTTATTATATTTATTTTGAAATTATATCAATTATTGACCAAAGAAAAGCTAAAATATAGTCACTAGTGTGTGGTGTATAACCCTAATTTTTTAAATTTTAACCTTGGATCTTTTCTTACCTAAATTAAATTTGGTAACACAATTATATATATATATATATATATATATATATATATATATAATTGTAAAATAAATAGAGCACGAGCTAGGAGTGAGTGCAACCGAAAGTGAATGTGAGTAAGTGCAACCAAAAGCAAGTGGGAGTGAGTGCAATGACGAGTGTGAATGTGAGATAATAGTGAGTGTAGCCAAAAGCGAGTGGGAGTGAGTGCAAAAAAAAGTGTGAGTGCAAGTTGGGAGTGAGTACAATCGAAAGTGAGTGCGAGTTAGGAGCAAGGATCAAGGAACAAGTACCACTTCTTGTTCTAGATATTAGGAGAATTTAAAGGATTCAATTGAAGAAAATCCAAGAGAGAGTGCAAGCTTGGAGTGAATGTGATCCGAGAGGGAGTGTGAACCAAGAGGGAGTGTGAGCCAAGATTCAGTCATGGCAGAAGAGCAATAGGTTCATCCGGAGTGCATCAATACTTCAAACCCTTACCATGAATGCATGGAATATTATTTTAAGAAAAATTTTGAAGTGAAGGAAAATTGAGGAAAAGAAGAGACAAGGAAAATTGTGAGCTAGGATGAAGTGCAATCCGAGAGTGAGTGTGAGGTCATAAATAGTGCAAGTTAGAAGAGAGTGCAAACCGAGAGGAAGTGCAAACTAAGAGGGAGTGCAAGAAGCTTCAATCATGGCAAAAGAATATCATGTTAATTCGGAGTGCATCAATGCTTCAAACCCTTATCACAAATGCATGGAATATTATTTCTAGAAAATTATTAAAGTGAAGGAATGTCGAGAAAAATAAGAGGCATGGGTAATTGTGAGTCAAGAGGGAGTGCAAGCTTAGAGCAACAATGAGGCAGGATAAAGTGTAAGCCTAGGGCAATTGTGAGTCAAGAGGGAGTGTGAACCAAGAGGGAATGTAAGCCAAGAGCAAGCCCCATTAGCTATTGTGGAAAGAAATTCATATTTTAAAGCCCTAATAGGAAGTCAAGATTCCCTAGCCAGATATCAAAATGCTTTAGTTGGAAGTATGGAAGCCCAAATTGGAGATAAGAAAAAGAGTTAATACATGTCAAGTTTGATCTAGGTAGCAGATGTTACACTAGAAGTAAGTATCAAGGATGAGATGATTGAGCGTGATATAATGGTTCTTAAAAGTAGAGGGTAAATATGTAAGTTCCATAGATCATGGCTGGGGTTTTTGGAAATTCAAAATTGGATCAAGTGGAAGTGGGGATTGATTTCAAATTATTCTATAAATTTTCTTCCTAAAGGTTTTTTCCTCCTCATATTTTACAATTAGTAGTTACAATGTAGATCCGTTTTGTGAAATATAGAGATTGTGACCTCCATTGAATAGCATTATATATTTTTATGATATTTCATATATGAACATTTCTTGAGCATTGTATCAAGTTTATTATCATATTTTCATGCATATTAGTTAGCCATTATCATAGTTATAAGATTGCATGCTTATTTCCATACTTGTGGTTGCATTTCCTTTAAGTTGATAACTTCAAAAGCTAACAGAGAATATAGAACCTACTAGTTCTAAGAATTAAAGAAGAGAAGGAAAGCACCAACATAATTTAAAAAATAAAAAAAGAGAAAATAAATCCTTTAAAGCATTAAAAATCTAGCTCCAAAGCACCTCAAAGCTAGAAAGAAAGAATGAAGCAGTGTTGTGGTTGATCCACAACACACCCCAAAATTGGGGACCCACCTTTTTGCAGGCTTACAGAGAAGAATCTCGGTGACCCAGATGCTAAAAATGAAGAAAAGAGAAAAAAATGCCTAAGTGTTGAAAGTGTCGCGAAATCGCGACATGTCACGAATTCGTGACATGTCGCAAAATCACGACCTGTCGCTCCATCGCTGCAGAAAAATTGAAAGTGTCACGAAATCGCGACGCTTCGGTGGCATAGGCAAAAAAGGTGTCGCGAAATCGCGACGTGTCGGTGGCATAGGCAGAAAGGGTGTCGCGAAATCGCGACGTGTCGGTGGCAAGGGCAGAAAAGGTGTCGCGAAATCGCGACGTGTCGATGGCAAATTTGAAAAGGCATAACGAAATCGCGACGTATCGCTGGAAGAATTGAAAAGGTGTCGCGAATTCGCGACGTGTTTCGGCAAATTGTACGGACTGAGAAAATGGTCACGATTTCGCGACGTGTTTCGACAAAGTGGTCCGATGGAGAAAATGGTAGCGATTTCGTGACAGGTTTTGGCAAACTGTACGGACGGCAAAAGTGGTCGCGATTTCGCGACGTGTTTCAACAAAGCAGCCCGAAGGAAGAAGCGGTAGCGATATCGCGACAGTTTGCGGCTAGAAAGCTCAAAGTCATAAATGGTAGCAATTTCGCTACAGTTTTTTGAAGAAGGCTCAAAGTCAGAAATGGTAGCGATTTCGCTACGACTTGCCGAAGGAGAGCTCAAAGTCAGAAATGGTAGCGATTTCGCTACGACTTGCCGAAGGAGAGCTCAAAGTCAGAAATGGTAGCGATTTCGCTACGACTTGCCGAAGGAGAGCTCAAAGTCAAAAATGGTAGCGATTTCGCTACAACTGGCAGCAAGAAGGTCCGAAAGCAAAAACGGTCGCGATTTCGCGACGAGAAGCTGCCAAAGACGTACGGTCGGGAAGAGTGTAGCGATATCGCGACATGTCACGATTTCGCGACATGTCGCGTTTCTATGGCTAAGAAGGTGAACAGGCGGCATGCAGTTTTTGTCAGGATTTTCGTAGAAAGGCGTTACAGAAGGCGCAGAGAGCGTGTGACACGTGGCATGCAGGTGTCAGGTCTGCAGAAGCGTTACATGCAACGAAGGATTTTAGGCGTTAAGCATGAAATAAAGGCAAGGAAAAGGCGGGAATTTGAAAGGCCACATGCAGGAAGGTGAAACGAAGCGACCAAGGAGAATCGAAGAGCCATTCGTAGATAGTATAAAATCCGAGCGCGAGATTGAAAGAGGGGTTGGAAATTGCCGATTGCGAGTTGCGAGAGACAAGGGCTTTTTGCCATTCTGGGCCTGCACTTGGGCAATTTCCTTCTTTTTGTTCTAGAATATTTATGCCTGGAACATTCTTTGAATGTAATTGACATATCATTTAATACAAAATACGAGTATTGGCATCTCATTGATGAGAAAGAAGGAGTCATTTTGTGCATGCATGATTTAATGTTTTATCTTTCATTCCAGATTTCTAAGGCTTTTAGGTGAAGTTTAATGCAAGTGTGCTTGGTTGCTTCATGCGAATGCCTAAATCTGGAATTACAGTAGAAACCCTAGAAACCAAGCACCTAATTTATTTGGATTGTGCGAGTTTGCAGGTTCATTAGGTTAGGTTGCATGCATAAAACCTCAATATCTTCGGTTTCATCGAATTGATGACAGTATTCTGACTGTAGTTTAGTCTTATTTCCATTTATTTTGCTTTATTTTTCAAACCCTTATTTTATTTCTTGCAGTTTAATTACAGTATTTGAATAAGCAATTGAAAATCCATCAGAATTGAAGATTAGAATAGATTTATTCACCTTGAGTCCACTAGAAATTCAAATTAAATAAACCATCAGTGCCCCTTGTTAACATCCACTTGCAAACCCTAAGATATTCCTGGCATTTCATTTGAACAACATTATTTAAGCATAACAGGAACCTTGGAGAAAGTTATTTTCTTTGCAAGCAGAGGATTTTGGGACTCAGATCCTACCGGAGAGTGTGCTTTCACAATCGGGTGAAAACACCACTCAACAGATTGGCGCTAGAAGGAGGGCCCGAACTGGTTTATTTGATTTTGATTTTCATATCTGAATATTTTGTTTTTGATTTAATTTTGAAATCATTTACGGCTAAACTGCAACACTGTTTTTATTGCAGGTTTTCTTCGAAATAGCCGAGGGTTTCATCGGGCAGGCTGGACCCACCACGGCGTATTGCAACCAGGTCCCAAACAACCGGGGAAACCATTTTTCACGACCTTACTGGCACTCCCAAGAATAAAACCAAGCAAGTCGTAAGTTCACCAGTCGCAAAAGACCTGTTTTCTCCAGGAACATCGAGTGGACCTACGCCAGTAATATCTATTGCCCCTAGTGTGCCTATAGTCAGTAATATTTCTACTGCTATTGTAGGTTTGTCTTCATCAATTCTGAGTCAAATGGCTCAAGCTCCAGCAGCTCCTTGGTATGGAGCTAACAATACTCCTTTGAACATTGCTGGGGATATCCATGAAATCCCCAAGAACATTGAAAGATTTCTGCCCAAATACAAACCAGATGGCCCAAGAACAGCAGAAGAACATATCCAAGCTTATAAGGATGTTTTAATTAGGCTGCAAGTTCAATATGAAGATGTGGCCTGCAGACTTTTCCCCATGAGCTTAGATCCAATAGCATATGAGTGGTATATATGCTTGCCAACTGGTTCAATCACCTCTTGGATTCAAATGGAAAATGCCTTTGTTAATCAATTTAGATCACCCTTAGATCCTGCAACTATTTACAATCAGTTTATTACATGCAAAAGGGGCCAAGGGGAACCAATCAGAATGTTTAATCAGAGATTCCAAAAGTGCTATAATAGAGCAATTAGACACTTTGCTATTGATCCCGCAGTGGCTTTGCAGATATATTTTGGGGCATTGGACCCCATGACAGCCATGTTTGCAAGGCGCAATCCTCAGGTCACCACGTTGGCTTTGGCCTATAATGAAGCCATGACTATCGAGCAACAAATGACACCACAAGGCTACGGGTTTACCCAGATGCCTATGATGGGACGATATGCTCCATATGGTCAAGCTCCCCAGGGAAATCAGCTCATGGCACCACAAATGCCAAGCATGAACGCCTTCCCATATCGACAGCTCGTATCCACCAGCACCCGCATATGCACCCATTCCAATCCAACCAATCACAGCCATTCCACCTGTCCCTGCATTTTTACAAAACAGTCAACCAACTATGCAAGGAACTAGTCAGGTCAATCCTCAAGCCATAGTTCCTTTTCCAAATCCAACCCCGATTCAAAGTGTCAATCCATACGGGAATCCAATTCCTCAGAACCCGACCCAAGTGTTGAATCAAGACCCCATTAATTATGCGAATCCAACGGGGGTTAACAACAATATGATTCCACCAAAAGATGTTTATTGGAAGTCGAAGAGCTCAAGAAATTAGTGCATAAACTGAGCAATGACAGGGTTCAACAACAGAAGTATGAGTCCCATGCCCCTCACCCAAATCAAAATTTTAACAATAGAGGGAGGCACTGGAACACCAAGCCAAACAATGGGGGAGTTCCCGCTCCCATTGCTAATCAATTAGATGCTTCTGTAGGACCTAGCCAATCCAATTCTCTTTTGAATCTTTCAGATTTGGCATGGGAAAGGGGGTGCAGGTTGCATAACACAAAAGAACACAATGAGAGGAATTGTCCCGAGATTGCTAGATACACTCATTGTCTTCAAGCACAAGTTGATGATTTGGAATTGGTATCAAATGAGAATCCATCACAACATCAAGATGATAATATTATGGTGATGGAAACTGTATATCATCAAGAAGGTGAGAGTGAGGAAGAAGAAGACGAAATTCTGGAACAGGAGGTGCAAGCTTTTCGAGATTTCAAAAGGGGAAATCATGGATACCATTTGAGGAGTAAGTCTAAAGCCCCTAAAACCTCATCAACACCTCCAAACAATTCTATTCTCCCTCCAGACACAAAGGCAAATAATAATCCTCCCCCTCCACTCAAAAGAGAAATGTCTAATGATGTCCAGAAGACGGTCAAATTCGAAAAAGCAAACTATGACATAGTGGAGGATATGAAGAAGTCCAAATCTAGTCTTTCGTTCTTGGATGCAGCTAGATTACCTGGCCAAAAGGAGGCGTTGATAAGAGCTTTGAACTCACCTGATCCAATGTGGAAGGAGAAAAGAGTTGAATCCCACCTGATTTTGCGAAAGGAGAGAAGGGATGTCCCGCCATTCTTACTGACTCTGAGAATTGCGGGTAAGAATCTGCATAACTGTTTGGTGGACACAGGTGCCACGAGCAACCTCATGCCTGCGAAATATGTAAAATGCTAGGTCTGCAGCCTGTTTCATCCAAATGTACAGTCCTGCAACTGGACAGATCGGAGGTAAATGTGGTAGGGACCTTATATGATGTCAAGATTCAATTGAATTCTGAACCCAGGGTCCAACAGGTTGTAGACATTTTGGTGGTTAATATCCCAAGTAGGTATGGAATGCTACTTGCTAGGGACTGGATGAAAACTCTGAATGGATATTTTTCAACAGACTGCTCGCATATGTGGCTACCATGGAAGGGAATTGCAAATCAAATAAGAGTGGAAAACGAACCGAGGCTTAAAGAGATTATAACAGATTTTAATAAGCCGAATGAAGTTCAGTTTTCTGAGCCAGACCTAGGAGTCTATGCACTTGATGTTGAGAAAGCTACTGAAGAGCTTAAAGAAGAAGTGTGTCATGGTGGTTCTTCTGAGGAAAAGGATTACACATGGTTGCTCAAGTTCGATGGATCAAAGTCTAGACAGGGAGCAGGAGCTGGAGTCGAGCTCACTGGTCCAGGAGGTAAACCATTATTGGTTGCCTACAGATTGCAATTTCCTTGCACAAACAATGTGGCAGAATACGAAGCATTGATCTATGGTTTACGTCTAGCATTGAGCAAACATGTTAAATGCTTGAAGGTTTTGGGAGATTCTGAATTGGTTGTCAAGCAAATCAAAGGACAGTATACATGCCACGACAGAAGACTGAGCCTTTATAGAACTAGGGTTATGGACCTCATGGAGGAGTTTGATGCATTCAACATAGCCCTTATTTCTAGGAGAGGAAATCGAATAGCAGACTCTCTTGCAGTCGCCGCGGGCATGTTAAACCCGGTGGATATAAAAAGATGTAAAAAGTTTTCCATTGAACTGGTTCCTTGTCCATCAATACCTGATAATGTAAAGAATTTCCAGGTTTTTGAAAGTGACAGGCACATCTTCAAGTTTGTCACAAACTCGGGTATTTTTGAAAATCAGGTGATTGATGAGGAACAAAGGTGGCAGGATGAAACAGAAGAAAGTGAAACTGCGTATCAATCCAACAAAATTCCTAAAGACGTGGTTTCATTGGAAAAGATGTTCGACATGGAATGCAAGAACAAGAAAAGAAAAAGAGTCCAACTCCCTAAAGATGCATGTGATTCAATTAATCTAGGGAGTGCAGACAATCCAAAGGAGGTGTACATAGCAAAGGCATGTACAGAGGAAGAAAGGAGCAATATAATACAGGCATTGAAGCATTACATAGATTGTATTGCTTGGAACTACAATGAGCTGAAGACTTACAACCATAACATTATCACACATACCATCCCTTTGAAGCCAGACTCCAAGCCTTTTAGGCAAAGACAACGAGTTGTTAACCCGCTATTGGAGCCTTTGATTGAAAAGGAGGTTAAAAGGTTATTGGAAGCGAAAATCATTTTTCCTGTTAGGCACTCAACCTGGGTGGCCAACCTCGTTCCAGTGAGAAAAAAGAGTGGAGAGATTAGGTCGTGCATAGATTTTCGAAATCTTAATAAAGCCTCTCAAAAAGATAATTATCCATTACCATCGATCGATGAAATTCTACAAATGGTAAATGGATCTGAAATGATGTCCTTTCTCGATGGATATTCTGGGTACAACCAAATTCTTATACATCCAGATGACAGGATGAAAACAACTTTCACTACCAAGTGGGGGACATTTGCATATAAGAGAATGTCGTTCGGATCGTTAAATGCTGGTGCAACTTTTCAACGCGCCATGGATTACGCATTCAAAGGACTAATAGGCAAATGCATCATCGTGTATGTGGATGATATCCCGGTTTTCTCGAAGAAGAGAGAGGATCATGTCAAAGATTTAAAGAAAGTGCTTCAAAGATGCAGAGAACATGGAATTTCCTTAAATCCCAAAAAGTGCATTTTCGGAGTGACAGAAGGGAAATTGCTTGGGTCACATCATTTCAAAAGAGGGCATATCCATCGACCCAGAAAGGATACAAGCTATCCAGAACCTACCTCTCTCGAGCAAGAAAAAGAATTGAGATCTTTCTTTGGGCGAGGTTAATTTTGTGAGGAAGTTTATCTCTAGCTTTGCTTGAGATAGCCAAACCTCCGAACCGAGATGCTCAAGAAAGATGTGGATGTAAAATGGAACGAGGAAAGTAGAGTGGCTTTCCAGAATATCAAAGATGCCATTTCCAGAGCCCCTGTCCTTATAAGCCTAGACTACTCCAAGCCTTTTTATATTTATGCTTTTGCATCAGAACACTCCTTTGCGAGTGTCTTAACCCAAAAAGGCGAGGATAGTGCCGAAAAACCCATAGCATTTTTAAGTGCCCCCTTGAAAGATGCTCAATTAAGGTATTCAATCCTTGATAAGCAAATGTACGCACTTTTTAAAACGGTGAAAAAATTTAGGCATTACATTGTACACAGTGAGAATTATTGCCATCGTGCCCGATCTCGCTTGTCAAGACCATGTTTTTACGGAATGAACTAGGTGAGAAGAGAGGAAAATGGATTTCAACCATCCAAGAATTTGATCTCGAAATCCAACCAATGAAACTAGTTCGAGGATAGGGATTGGCGAAGGCGATCGCAGAAAATAATCCGCAAATAACAGGTCAATGCTCAAATACAGAATACATGGCTAAGGATGACTGGTATGTTGATATTGTGCAATTTTTATTGACTGGTAAGTGTCCTTCTAATCTGAATTCAACACAGAGAAGAGCTTTAAGGCTTAAGTCTATCAATTATCTGATAAAATCTGGTGTGCTTTACAGGAAGAATCATGAAGGTATCTACCTGAGGTGCTTGAACAAAGAAGAATCTGCCAGGGTGTTGCAGGAATTTCACGGGAAACATGGAACTGGTCATGGTGCAGCCAATGCTACAGCACATCAAATCCTGAGAGCAGGATACTACTGGCCACATATTTTCAAGGATGCGCATGCCCACGTACGATCTTGTCATATCTGTCAAGTGGCTGCAAATAGAGAAAGAAATGCAGCCATGCCGTTGCAACCTGTAGTTGAAATGAGACCGTTTGCACAGTGGGGACTAGATTTTATCGGGGTTATTAACCCAAATTCTTCTGATTCTCACAAATTCATTTTGACAGCTACAGACTATTGTACAAGGTGGACAGAAGCGATTCCTACTAAGCATGCCACCACAGACGTTGTGATTAAATTCCTTGAGGATCAAATTATAACAAGATATGGAATGCCCGATTCTATTGTCAATGACAATGGTAAAGCTTTTATTTCTACACAATTTGCAGATTGGGCATATGATAACAAAGTGAGCTTAAAATTTGCATCCAATTATTATCCTCAAGGAAATGGTTTGGCCGAATCTTCAAATAAGAATTTGTTGAATACTATTAAGAAGTTGCTGGAAAAGAACCCTCGGACTGGCATAGACCAATTGAAGTTTGCCCTTTGGGCGAGATAGGACCAGAGTGAAAGAGTCCATAGGGAATACTCCCTATCATTTGGTCTATGGGCAAGACCCGATATTTCTAGCAAATTTGAGGTTGCAGACCTTACATTTCATACAAGAGTACTTGGGGACAGATGATCAAGTTGAAGCCAGGTTGAGCCAGTTGTTGCACCTTGATGAAAAGAGAGAAGAGGCCATGAATCACATGAATAAACACCAGGAAGTTATCAAGAGATGGTTTGACAGAAGGGCCAAAGTTAAATCATTCAGAATTTCAGATTTGGTATTACTATGGGACAAAAGACATGAGGAAAAAGGAAATCATCAAAAGTTTGATTGTCTTTGGTTAGGCCCATATCAGATTTCAGAGATTCTTGGGAAGAATACCTTCAGGCTAAAAACCTTAGAAGGGAGAGATTTCATGCTACCGGTTAATGGGCAGATTTTAAAGCATTATTTTAGCCCTTAGGTTGTGAGATTTTGATATTATTCTTTTGGTTTTGGTGGGGATTTTCAGATTTTGTTTTCTATTTAGGATTGTTAGTCTAGTTAGGATTTTGATTGTGGATTTGATTTCAATTGACATGTTTTGTTAATTTTGATAAAAAATATAAAAATATATATAATAAAAAAATAATAATAATAAAAAAAATAAAATTGAGATGTCAACTTATGCTTAAGGTTAGGAGAGTATGAAATATTGGAATTATCTTGTAAAAGCTCCACAAATAACATAAAACATTTTAAGTTATATTGTTTGATTTTGTGATACATGAAAGAGTCAGTTTTGCATGACAAATCATTTCATTTGCAATTCAAGAAATAATGCATTCATGTTCCATCTCACCTTACATACATCTCATCTTAGTTACATATGCATCTTAGGTACAAGCCATTAAAGTATGTCAAATCCTCTTAGGGTTGTGTTATAACATATATGTAAGTAAATCCTAAGGTTGGAAACTGAGTCTTGAGATATCTAGAACCAAGCACGTCTCATTCATTAAAAAGGATCTTGAGCAAAATGATCAAAACCTAACTTGGAGGAAAAGGTTGGGCGAAAGAAGTTTTTCATGTCTATCCTATTATGCAACATGATCCTTAAAACAGTGGTTTTGACCACTTCCATAGAGCTTAAAGCCTAAAATCGGAGTAGTAAGGATAGGGTTAAATCCTCATCAAACTTAGGTTGAGGATCCAATTCCCCAAAGCTTTGATTTGACCCACATGGAGTAGTAAGGATAGGGCATAAATTCTCATCTCGCTTAGGTTGAGAATCTGATTCCCCAAAGCTCTTATGTCTCATTTCATAATCAGTCTTGGATTGTAAGGATCGTACTACTTGTCCTCTGCAAAGGATGGGTAGTCATCCCCAAGGTCTAAGCAACAAAATTAATGATTTTCATCTAAAGTTTGGATTGTAAGGATCGTACTACATGTCCCTAGCCAGGATGGGTAGTCATCCCCAAGGTCCAAGAAGTAAAAAATAATAATAAATAAATTTTTCCCATCTCATCTTTATTTTGGATTGTAAGGATCGTACTACTTGTCCTCTGCAAAGGATGGGTAGTCATCCCCAAGGTCCAAAGAAATGAAGATAAGTTTTGGATTGTGGGGTTAGATATGCCCATGCATGGCATCATGTCTTGCCTAAAAACAAGACCACTGATTGTCTAGAGGGTTAGACTAGCATGATCATTTCTTCCATAATTGGTTTAATTATTTTGCTCAAAGTGAGGTAATGAACTCTAAATCAGAATAGTAAGGATAGGGTTAAACTCTCATCTCGGTTGGTTGGGAGTCTGATTCCCCAAAATTCTGATTTCACATTCACTTGCACATGGGTTCCGGATAGTAGGGACTCATAACCAACTTTGGGATACAATAAGGTAATGAATTAGTGGATCTTAAGAGGGTTTGGCAATCTTGAATGCTTGTACATAATAATAGAAGAATGACCATGCCTTTTACAAAAGAAAAAAAAAAAAAATCTCCTAGCACATTCATTAGGGTACACAAATCATTCACCATCCCACATATGCATTCATGCAAAACTGATAATGGAGTGTTGATCAATTTCAAATGATAGGGAAGGAAATTCATTGCACACACTGAGCTAACACTTGATGATTCTGATAATTCATGTCTTTCTGACCTTTGGGCATTTGTTATATTGCTTGTGTGCTAACATATGTTTGCGAGTTTGTGATATGTTTCAGGTTGGGTTCTTACTAAAATGCTCAAGAGCATTTGACAGTAGAGTCGCCATTTGTTGTGGTTGATCCACAACACACCCCAAAATTGGGGACCCACCTTTTTGCAGGCTTACAGAGAAGAATCTCGGTGACCCAGATGCTAAAAATGAAGAAAAGAGAAAAAAATGCATAAGTGTTGAAAGTGTCGCGAAATCGCGACCTATCGCTCCATCGCTGCAGAAAAATTGAAAGTTGTCACGAAATCGCGACGTGTCGATGGCAAAGGCAGAAAAGGTGTCATGAAATCGCGACGTGTCGGTGGAAAGGATGAAAGGTGCAGAAATCGCGACGTGTGGGAAAGAAAAGGTGTCAGAAATCGGACGCGTGGAAATTGAAAAGGTCGAAATCGCGACGTGTCGCTGGAAAGATTGAAAAGGTGTCGCGATTTCGCGACGTGTTTTAGCAAATTGTACGGAAAGAGAAAATGGTCGCGATTTCGCGACGTGTTTCGACAAAGTGTACGATGGAGAAAGCGTAGCGATTTCGCGACGAGTTTTGGCAAAGTGTACGGACGGAAAAGTGGTCGCGATTTCGCGACGTGTTTGAAAAGGGAAGTGAAAAGGTAGCGATTTCGTAGATTTGTGAAAGCAGAAAATGGTAGCGATTTCGCTATAGTTTTTTGAAGAAGGCTCAAAGTCAAAAATGGTAGCGATTTCGCTACGACTTGCTGAAGGAGAGCTCAAAGTCAAAAATGGTAGCGATTTCGCTACGACTTGCCGAAGGAGAGCTCAAAGTCAGAAATGGTAGCGATTTCGCTACGACTTGCCGAAGGAGAGCTCAAAGTGAAAATGGTAGCGATTTCGCTACAATTGGCAAAGAAGGTCCGAAAGCAAAAACGGTCGCGATTTCGCGACGAGAAGTTGCCAAAGACGTACGGTCGGGAGGAGTGTAGCGATATCGCGACATGTCGCGTTTTCGCGGCTAAGAAGGTGAACAGGCGGCATGCAGTTTTTGTCGGGATTTTCACAGAAAGGCGTTACAGAAGGCACAGAGAGCGTGTGACACGTGGCATGCAAGTGTCAGGTCTGCAGAAGCATTACATGCAACGGAGGATTTTAGGCGTTTCGGCATCAAGCATGAAATAAAGGCAAGGAAAAGGTGGGAATTTGAAAGGCCACATGCGGGAAGGTGAAATGAAGCGACAAAGGAAATCGAAGAGCCATTTTAGTTGGTATAAAATCCAGGGCGCAGATTGAAAGAGGGGTTGGAAATTGCCGATTGCAGAGTTGCAGAGACAAGGGCTTTTTGCCATTTTGGGCCTGCACTTGGGCAATTTCCTTCTTTTTGTTCTAGAATATTTATGCCTGGAACATTCTTTGAATGTAATTGACATATCATTTAATACAAAATACAGAGTATTGGCATCTCATTGATGAGAAAGAAGGAGTCATTTTGTGCATGCATGATTTAATGTTTTATCTTTCATTCCAGATTTCTAAGGCTTTTAGGTGAAGTTTAATGCAAGTGTGCTTGGTTGCTTCATGCGAATGCCTAAATCTGGAATTACAGTAGAAACCCTAGAAACCAGCACCTAATTTATTTGGATTGTGCGAGTTTGCAGGTTCATTAGGTTAGGTTGCATGCATAAAACCTCAATATCTTCGGTTTCATCGAATTGATGACAGTATTCTGACTGTAGTTTAGTCTTATTTCCATTTATTTTGCTTTATTTTTCAAACCCTTATTTTATTTCTTGCAGTTTAATTACAGTATTTGAATAAGCAATTGAAAATCCATCAGAATTGAAGATTAGAATAGATTTATTCACCTTGAGTCCACTAGAAATTCAAATTAAATAAACCATCAGTGCCCCTTGTTAACATCCACTTGCAAACCCTAAGATATTCCTGGCATTTCATTTGAAAAGCATTATTTAAGCATAACAGGAACCTTGGAGAAAGTTATTTTCTTTGCAAGCAGAGGATTTTGGGACTCAGATCCTACCGGAGAGTGTGCTTTCACAACTGGGTGAAAACACCACTCAACAAGCAGCAAGGAATCTCTAGTTAAACTTGATCGAGGCAATTTGAAGCACTCAAAAGAGAAAAGTATTGCTTGAGCACATCCTATTTTTAGACCACACACCAAGAGGAGCCAAACCAAGTTGCAACTATGAAAAACAAAGGCTAATTTTGGATAAAATTCCAAGCACCTAAAGTAGTAATATTTGAAGGAAAGGACAGTGTTTTCGATTTGGATAGAGGAGCAACATCTGAGGAAATCAAAAAATTTCTAGTTTGGAAAGAGGAGCAACATCAACATATTTTATCTTTTTCTAATTACATCATGATCACATAGTTGTATTACAACAACTTAATAATACATATCACTTAGCAAAATTTGTACCTAAGTCTCCTCCTTGAAATTCTAGGCATTTAACCAATTGAATTCATGTTATTTGGTAAGTTTCCTTACACTTATATCTATAATAAGTTTAAATCATTGTAAATGATATAAACTATAAATAAATTTAAATTTAATAATATTAATTATTATCAAAGCACTTTTAAAAGTGAGGCTTCATAAACGATTTGTGATATATCAAAAGATACAATACTTTGGACTCTATGGCAAGAAACAAATAAAATAATATTTAAAGGAAAGGAAATTAGTTTAGTGGTGATGAAAAGAAAGATTTATTTAGACATAGAGGAGTCTAAATCAACCCTATCAACCCACCCAATTCCTAATCTAGAAGTAATCAAATGGAATTACAATGTTGGGTATAGGAGAAACAAAAAAAAAAGGCAAAGAATATTAAAGTATAAACCACCAGATGTAGAGTTGGTGAAATTGAATTTTTATGGAGCATTGTTTTGGAGAATATTACATTACTTAATACTTGCTAATGTACCCCCATAATACCTTAATGGTACAAATATAAATATGTAATAGATTAGGGTGTGAGTCTATTTTTTAGGAGTGTTATTTGTATTTTCCCTTTATGTGTGTGTTCATGTGTAGAATGGGCACAAGTGTCATGTAATTATGTGTGCAAGTATGAGGAGTGAGAAAGGGCTTAAGTATCATGTATTAATGTGTGAAAGTGTGTAGATGTAGGTGTGTGCAATGTGTCATAGAATAAAGTGTGCAAGTTAATGTAAATCCAAGAGTCATGTATACAAGTGACAAGATGAGAAGCCAAGAGACATGAGAGGTTTATCTTATGCATAGAATAAGAAAAAATGCATTACTGGATATGTGAGTAGTGGAATAGTCAAGTATTGAAGAGTCACCTATCTAAGGTTATATATGGAGATAAAATGCCATGGAATGTATAACTATAGAAAAATTCATTCAAGCATTGATAATATTGAAGTTTGTATACAATTTAAGCAATTTTATTTATAAATTTTCTTCATGGTATTTTCATGAATGACATTGATCATTTTACTTCATATTATTGTTATTTTATATGAATATTTATGTTAATTAATATTTTCCATATATTTTACGTATTGAAACCAATGGTTGAGACTTATGGATGAAATTACATATTTCTATCTACCTTTGGTTGCTATTAAAGGATGCTAATAACGTTTAAACGAATTAACATTTACAATATATATATATATATATATATATATATATATATATATATATATATATATATATATATATATATATATATATATATATATATATAGTTATTAAAGTTAGAGAAGGGGTTTTGAAAGGGACCCCAAACATTTTTAACAAAGGTGAGGGTGTTGGAAGGTCCCACAATCTTGTACATAACCATAATACATATAAAACAATAAGCTTACAAAACTAACAAGGCTTTGAAGTCCAAAATGAAATAAATCTGAAACAAAGTCAAAAAACTAGCAACTTTGAAACATTTTTTTGATGACAAAATAACAGTTAGCTTACACTATTATCTTTTATTTTTGGATTCTATTTATGCTTAAATGCAAAGTTCTTTGATTCCCATCATAGACCTCCTTCTTGGTATCTCTATTTTGGATTAGGTCTTCCTATTTTTGCAACCACTTCTACATCCATTTTTTTCTTGGTAATTCTGGTTATTCTAAGTCATGGAGTAGAAAAACAAATTGTAATAGAGGAAGAAGAAATCCTTCCCATATTATCTTTCTACATGATCTCATATGTAGCCTCAACAAGAACATCCACTAATGGGGGCTCATTTTCCATTTCATTGGAAGTCTGATGGGCTTTAGTCGGGCTTCGAGGAACCAACACTAATTGTTTTTCCTTCCACTTTTCTTCTTCACTTGCCAACAAACTAAAACTATTCACATTTTCTCTTTATCTTTTTGAGGAATCTCCTTCTTCATTTTGTTTCTTGCTGGTGAATTTGTTCAACATTTCCACCTCTTTGTTTTGTTGTTGACTCTTTTCTTTGCCAAATTTTACCCTCTTTTTTCTTGGGCAAACAATTTTTAGGGAGATGGTCTTTTCTTTTACTAATCTTGTTTAAGGATGGGGAGTTTTCATATTTTATTTTCTGCTCCCAAGTCCCATATTTAGATTTCAACCTAATTGAGGACGGCAGGGTTCTTTCCAGGTTTTCATTAATACAAAGCCTAGCAAAAACCAATCTAGTCTTTACTTTGGTTTTTGGGTCAAAGGCAATCAGTAGTCCTATAGATTTGGTAATTTTCCTCATTTTGTCTTCATACCAATATTCAATCACGAGGCTCGATAGTCTCACCTAGAGAGGAACTAGGTGAATATTATTTATCTCAATATTGAATCCTAGCTTTCATATTTTCAAAGATAGACATTTTCTACACAAGAACCAAGGTCCTTTCAACATGACATCAACCATATCCTCCATAATAGTGATGGTAAAGAGTAAAAATCTTCTTGGTTGAGCTACTATCTCTAGTTGACTCTTAATCTTCCATTTGCAAGCTACCCATTTTTTAATAATATCTAGATTCGACCAATAACCAATAAATTTTTCAACTAAACTAAAAAATTACCTATTTTTTGACCTTTCAATTAATATGTCTAGGACATCTAGATATGGCATATCATCATCCTTAGAAGGATAGATCTCAAAAATTTTAAGATGTCTCAAAGTATTACCTTTAACTAAATCATACCATAGCGGTCTAGTTGTAGCACCTAGGTCAACTGGGTTGATGCTACCACTAACAACTTCTATATTTTCCTTATCTTCATCATCTCTAACACAATTTGTATCTCTATTTTTTCTTCTAATGAAACCAAACCCCTCATCTCCAACATTTCCCCTACCTTCCTAGCATCCCTCTCTTGCAACCAAAGTTCCAAAGGAGGAACTCGGGCCAATAGGGCTTGCAAGAGATTCTATTTGCTAGGGTTTCATTATAAACTATCAAAGCCAAATCCCACCACCACTAAATCTTAGATCCATCATCGCTAAATACCACTCTCCCTAGATTTGTTGTTATCGGAGCTTAGATCCACTACCTTCAAACTCCAAGTCCATAATTGCTAAAGTCCACCACTATTGAAGCCTAGATTTATCATCATCAAAGTCAAATCCCACCACCACCGAAGTCTATCTCCGTCGTTGGTAAAGCCCACTCTCCCTAGATTTGCCATCATCGAAGCTCAGATATAATGCATTCAAATCCTATATCCATAGTTGTTGAAGGCCACAACTTTTGAAACCTATATCTATAATTGTTGAAGCCAAATCCCACCACTATCGAAGCCTAGATCCACCATAACTAAAGCCCACTCTCCGAGGATGTGTCACCATCGAAGCTTACATCCATTTCCTCTAAAGCACAAATCCATAGTTTTTGAAGCCCACCACGATCGAAGCCTAAATCTGCCATCATTGAAGCCAAAGCCCACCACCATCAAAGCCTAGATCCATTGTTGCTAAAGCCCACCCTCCCCAAATAAGTCATTGCCAAAGCTTAAACCCATTACAATTTGAACTGATACTCTTCTTGATCAATATAATTGTTCATAATAGTTATAAGTTGTGTATAATTATTTTAAATTTCAAACATATTTTTATTTAATTGAGCAATTAATTATTTTTCAAATATCTTATTTAAGAATGTATATAATGCCAATGGGGTTTTGAAACCAATGGTTGAAACATATGGATGATGGCGCACACCAAGGTTCCAAATGGACTATATAACTAAAAGTGATTAGTTATATTTATTATATTCATTTGCAATATATAAATTGATAAGTTATGCATGAAACATATATTCTACAAGTTCTAGCGGATATACAATCCTTTTTTATTTTTAAATATACAATACAAATGCTCCCATCTATAGTGGTTACTTTGCATGGTCATTCCAAAGTGAATACCTTACCATGATTCCCTCGTTTAAGCTTTTCTTTGTGGGTTGTTTTGAATTTAGTTATATTTTATGTAGTGTATTGTAGGGGACTACTTAAGATCCATTTTCATTGTAGATAACTAACCAAAAAATATATACTTATTGATACTTAATTTTTAATTTCATAATTTTAACTTCACATCTTTGTGGTTAATTAAAGTTTGAAATTGAAGGCTTCTCATGCCTGCCTTATCATTATAAAATAAATGTAAATATAGGACAAGTTATAAATTCATAGTTACCTGTAGCAGTGTGAACACATAGTACATTAAGTGGTTATTTTTAGTGGTCGGCTAGTTTAGTTAGTTGTCGGCAAATTCTTAATGTCGGCATGATTTTTTTTTAAGTTAATATCTCTTCTTCCCCTTATCCCTCCATTCCCTCCTATATTCCCTCTTCTACCTTATCACTCCACCTTCCTTCCCTCTTCTCCTCCAACCTCCCTTCTTTTTCTCTCCGTCGACTTCCTCCCTTCCCTCTTTATATATATTAGTGGTTATATCCTATGTTTAATTAATGGTTGTATTTGCTCTGCATAATAATAATAAAGCATTATTATTTTCAACTTACCATATTGCCTCCTGATCCGAATTTTATATTTGGTATCAGAGCTAGGTCGGGCGAGCGTGCTGGGCACGAATCTCGAGGGCGCACGGTGATCTAGCTGGGTGAGCATGTTGGGCACGAATCTCGAGGGCGCATCGTGATCGAGCTGGGTAAGCGAATCAAGGAGGTGACAAAGCGGACAGTTGATGTGAACGCATAGCTCGAGGAGCTGAGGTGGACGTTAATGTGGCGGGTGCTGGTAGAGTGCTGATTGAGTGAGCTGAGAGCTGACGTGGCAGAAGCCAGACGTTGATGTGGTAGAGCAGGCGCTGACATGGCGAAGTAGGCACTGAGTGTGGTGACGTGGCAAAATTTTGGTTTGTCCACGTGGCGGAAGCAGTTTCGTCAGAGTACGCACACGTGGCGAAAGCAGAGCAAGCACAGAGTTGAGGAGTGATTGCCCGAAGGCAATCAACGTTACATGCGCTCACGCGCATATTTGAAGGCTATGTTGCCTTCTTCCCACTGAATGTGGGATAAATCTTCGCATATTTAAAAAAAAAAAAACTCTGCCCATAGTCAGTATAAGGAATAGGCGGTTCCTTCCTCCTCCAGCCGAAGCAGGTAGCGCAGGTGGTTTAGTTGTTTGGTTGCGGCACAGAGGGTCCCGGGGTCGAATCCCGTCGAGGTTAAAAACAATACAAATTTTTTTTTTTGGTTTATGCCACCGATCAAGGATTTATTAATCCTTGTTGCCCTTGTTCTTCCACCGAAGCCGCGTGGTGCAGCGGCTAGAGCTTTCGGATTGGAAGCAGAGGTCCTTAGATCGAATCCCGTCGGGGATTTCGCAAAACAAAAGGTTTCTTTTTATTTAATTTTTATTATTTAGTTTTAATTAAGGTTTTAAAAAATATTTAATAATTTTTATTTATATATTTTTTATTATGTTTTTTTTTAAATAAACTTTTATTTAAAAAAAGGAATAATTTAAAATATATATATAGAAAATTGTTAAAAAATTTTTCTAAGGGCTTTATTAAAACAAATTTTGGAGGTAGAAGTTTTTTGGCATCATAATTGTAACCCAGTTCATGCGGTGTAATTCTGGGTAGATGATTCGGTCATCTGGATGCTATAATGCATTGCTCTCTCTGTTGAGAAGAGAGACTCCTGATTCCTTTGACAGGAAAGTCCAGCAGTGTGGACTTCATACAGTGTTTTGCCAATTAGAAAACCAAGTGATTGCACATCAGAGAAAACCAGACTCTGGATACGAGGCGGATTCTGAAGATAATATCTTCGGGCAAAGAGTAGTTGAATCCGAGATGGTTGAAACAATACCTGAAGGACAATCAAGTGACAGTTATACTCTTGCAGTGCCTGAAGTTGAAACGAGTGAGAGCTATACACCTCGCTCTCCTGATTCAAAACCAAAAGAAGTAGAAGCAGAAGCAGAGGAAAAAGAACCAGTGGAGGTGAAACCTGCAATTGAAGAATGAGTTGTTCTCAAAAGGCGTCTTGAGCCAGCAACAACAACAAAAGAAGTCATTATAATCAGTGACGACGAAGCAGACAATTTCACCTTTCCAGTTTTGGGAAATCCTCAAGAAGAAGAACGCCAAATCAGTGAGCATTTTAAGAAAGCTAGATTTGATTTAAATCGATGAGATCTATTTTGTACTTCTTTGTACAGCTTGTTTGAAGTTGAAATAAAAGTTTGCTTTCTAAAATGGCTTCCAATACTAGTTTACCAATCCCTGAGTTCAATGGTGGTGATTACGAGTATTGGTCAATTAAAATGAAAACTCTTTTGATTGGCAAAGGTCTTTGGGATGTGATTGAAGAGGGATATACTGAACCTTTCGCTGCTGAATGGGCCGCTTTGAGTGTTGCTGATAAAAGGGCTAGAAAGGAAGCACAAAAGAATAATTCTTTCGCCCTTTATCACATCCAAGCCGCCCTTGATAGAAGTATTTTCCCTAGAATAGCTTCTTTTATAACAGTTGAATCTGCTTGGAATGCTTTAAAAGAAAGTTATAGGGGTAGTGACCAAATCAAACAAGTTAAACTTCAAACCTTGAAAAGAGAGTTTGAAACTCTTAAAATGCAAGAGAATGAAAAGGTTGGTGATTACTGCGTGCGAGTGAAAGCCGTAGTAGATAAGATGGTCACTTTAGGAGACGATGTAAAGCTCTGAAGTTATAGTGAAGAAAGTGTTGAGGACACTTCTTCCTAAGTGGAATTCAGTTGCAATAATTATAGAGGAATCTAAAGACCTAACTTCTCTGTCTTTTGAAACCCTCATTGGCTCACTTCTCTCACATGAGGAGAGATTACAGCCAACTCCTTCCACAAGTTATGGAGGAGATGATAAAGCCTTTGCTTCTCAAGAAGGCAGAGGTAGAGGTCATGGTAGAGGAAGGTATAGAGGAAGAGGCAGAAATAATCAAAGAGGTGGAACTCCTAACGAGAGAGGAAATCAGAACAGAGGAGGTTTTTCAAACAATAGTGAACAACATAATAGAGGAGGACAACAAAATAGAGGGAAACAATCAGGGTAGAGGTAAAGGAGGAGATAAGTCAAAACAATCTTGCTACAATTGTGGCAAACTTGGCCATTATGCTCGTGACTATTGGACTAAGACTTCACAAGGAGCTAGTAGCAGCCAGAGCGATCAGTTTGGAAACTTTGGAGAAGAGGAAGAGGCCACAAATCTCTTTCTCTCATATGGTCAGGCAGATCAGAACATGAATGATACATGGATCTTGGACACTGGGTGTTCAAACCATATGAGTGGCAAAGAAGAGCTCTTTGCTACTCTAAACTCCTACAAATCCAGCATCAAATTGGGAGATGATAAATCATTGGCAGTTGAAGGCATTGGAGCTATGGCAGTTCCAACTAAAGAAGGAGTCAAACAAGTAAGTGATATCTATTATACACCCCATCTCCAACATAATCTTTTAAGTGTTGGTCAAATGTTAGAAAAGAACTACAAGTTGCTTTTTGATGAGGGTAAATGCACTATTTTTGATAAAAATAACAATAATAGAATCATTACTCAAGTGCCAATGACAAAGAATAGATTGTTTCCTTTAAAGTTTGGCCAGCCAGGGGGAGATAAGTTAGCAAGTGTTGCTATTTCCAATCCAAGTGTTCTATGGCACTTGAGATATGGCCATTTGAATTCTGCTAGTTTGAAAATGCTAACTTCCCAAGCCATGGTCACTGGACTTCCTAAAGTTCAGGATAGTAAAGAAGTCTATGAAGGGTGTGCTCTTGGGAAGCATGCCAGATCAAAGTTTCCTCATGGACAAGCATGGCGGGCCAGCTATCCACTCCAGCTAGTGCATACCGAAATCTGTGGTCCGATGCAGACACATAGTCTGGGTAACAACTCTTACTTTCTACTCTTTATTGATGATTATACTAGAATGTGCTGGATATATTTTTTGAAACATAAGGATGAAGCATATGAATGCTTTATCGATTTCAAAACAAGAGTTGAAAGTGAGAGTAGATATTTTGTAAAATGTCTTCGATCAGATAGGGGAGGAGAATACTCCTCTAATGAGTTTGTGAATTTCTGTAAGCAACATGGCATTAAGAGGCAGTTCATTGCTGCCTACACTCCACAGTAGAATGGTGTCGCTAGAGAGGAAGAATCGCACCATTGTGGAGATGGCAAGGTCTATGCTTCAAACGAAGCATTTGACTAATTCATATTGGGCAGATGCAGCCAGGACCAGCGTATATATCTTGAACAAAAGTCCTACTTCAAGTTTGGAAGGGCAGACACCTTACCAAGCTTGGTATGGTAAAAAGCCAAATGTTAAGCATTTCAGAGTGTTTGGCTCATTGGCCTATTCTCACATTCCTGATGAGCTTAGGAAGAAGCTCGATCCAAAGAGTCAGGCATGTATCTTTGTAGGATACTGTGAGAATACAAAAGCTTACAAGACTCTATAATCCTCGGACTAGAAAGTTTGTGATTTCCAGGGATGTGATTTTTGATGAAGGGGGAGAATGGGGTAAGCCCCAAATATTCAATGATGTTGAATCCACTGATGTAGTTTCTAAGCAGGTGCAACAACAGACACCACAAAAAGGAAAGCAGTCTCCTCCCGATCCAGGTTCATCTTCTGATTCAACTTCTTCACCAAGTCCTTCTCCACAGAGATCAGTAAGTTCCTCACCCATGGACATTGATTCTCCATCCAGAGGTAAGAGAACTCTACAGAATCATCCATCATATCAGATGTTGGATAAAAAAATTTCAAGAAGATACACTAGGAGTCAAGCTAGTGAAATGGATTCTGTTTTACATAGATTAGAAAGTATGCACCTGTATGGTGATGATGTCTCCCAGCAGGAACCTAGGGGAGATCAAGTTAACTATGCTTTGTTAACTAGTGCACAGCTTGAACCTTCTAGTTATGAGAAGGCATGTACTCGAAAAATTTGGCAAGATGCCATGAAAGAGGAGATAACCTCTATAAAAAACAACGACACTTGGGAGTCGGTAAAGCTTCCTAAAGGCAAGAAATGTGTTGGATGTAAGTGGGTCTACAAGACCAAGTTTAATGCTGATGGTAGCATTGAAAGGCACAAGGCGAGACTAGTTGCAAAGGGATTCACTCAGAAATATGGAGTTGATTATGAAGAGACTTTTGCTCCTGTAGCCCGACAGGAGACTATTAGAACAGTTCTTGCCTTAGCTGCACATAAGGGATGGAAAGTCCAACACATGGATGTGAAAAGTGCATTTCTAAATGGTTACTTGACAGAAGAAGTGTATGTTGAGCAACCACAAGGATTTGAAGAGAAAGACAAGGAACATCTTGTTTACAAACTGAAGAAGGCACTTTATGGCCTCAAGCAAGCACCACGAGCTTGGTACTCACGCATTGATGGGTACTTCAAAGAATTTGGGTTCACCAGAAGTAGAAATGAACCCACCCTTTACTACCTACAACAAGGAAATGACATCCTCATAGTTTGCTTGTATGTGGATGATCTCATATTCATGGGTAGTAATGAAAAAATGAATATGGAGTTCAAACACTCCATGATGAAGTAGTTTGAGATGAAGGATCTTGGCTTAATGCACTACTTCCTTGGAATGGAGGTTCATCGATCGGATACGAGGATCTTCATCTTGTCAACATAAGTATGCTCGGGACATGCTTAAGAAGTTTGCTATGGAGCATTGCAAACCAGTTGCAACTCCAGTTGGACATGGGATCCAATTAAGCAAAGATGATGGAGCATCAAAAGTTGACGTGACCACTTTCAGAAGCATGGTTGGGAGTTTGATGTTTCTTGCCAACACCGGACTCGATATTCAGATATGTTGTTTCTCTTGTCTCTCGATTTATGTCTAACCCTTCTGAGTTGCATTTGCAAGCAGCTAAGAGAATTCTCGGATATGTAAAGGGTACATGGGATTTTGGAATCCATTACCATAAATGTAACACTATCAAGCTTGTAGGCTTCAGTGATAGTGATTGGGGTAGCAACATTGATGACAGAAAATCAACCTCAGGGAACTGTTTTAGTCTGGGATCGGGACTAATAACTTGGAGTTCCAAGAAGCAGACAGTAGTAGCACTATCTTCAATAGAAGCTGAGTATATAGCGGTCACTCATGCTAGTACTCAAGCTCTATGGCTACGAAAGGTATTAGAAGAAATTGGAGAGCAACAAAGTGGTCCAACAAGGATATTCTATGACAACATTAGTGCCATTCAGTTGGCATACAATCCTGTCCACCATAGTAGATCAAAGCATTTTGATATGAAGTACCACTTCATCAGAGATATGGTGGAAATCGAAATCGTTGAGCTTCACTATTGCCACACTTTGGAGAATGTTGCGGACATCTTCACCAAGGCACTGGCTAAAGCTCAATTTGTAAAGCTGAGAGACTGTCTTGTCAGTCCTCTCACCTTTAAGGGGGAGAATGTAGCAGTGTGAACACATAGTACATTAAGTGGTTATTTTTAGTGGTCGGCTAGTTTAGTTAGTTGTCGGCAAATTCTTAATGTCGGCATGATTTTTTTTTAAGTTAATATCTCTTCTTCCCCTTATCCCTCCATTCCCTCCTATATTCCCTCTTCTACCTTATCACTCCACCTTCCTTCCCTCTTCTCCTCCAACCTCCCTTCTTTTTCTCTCCGCCGACTTCCTCCCTTCCCTCTTTATATATATTAGTGGTTATATCCTATGTTTAATTAATGGTTGTATTTGCTCTGCATAATAATAATAAAGCATTATTATTTTCAACTTACCATATTGCCTCCTGATCCGAATTTTAGAATCATCCATGTCTTTTTGTTATTTGGTTAATGTGAAAAACCCCTGCGACCAACCCACAGGGCTAAGCAATCTCCTCCCAACTAAATGACCAGCGTTTTTTTTTTTTCTTTTTAAATATACAATACATCTATATTGGTTACTTTGCATGGTCATTCCAAAGTAAATACCTTACCATGATTCCTTCATTTAAGTTTCTAAGCTTATCTTCGTGGGTTGTTTTATTTATATTTTATGTAGTGTATTGTAGGGGACTACTTAAGATCCATTTTAATTGTAGATAACTAACAACAAAATATATATTTATTGATAGTTAATTTTTTATTTCATAATTTTAACTTCAAATATTTGTGGTTAATTAGAGTTTGAAATTGAAGGCTTCTCCTGCCTACTTTATCATTATCAAATAAATGTAAATATAGGACAAGTTATAAATTCTCTCTTTGTGGGTTGTTTTGAATTTATTTATATTTAATGTAGTGTATTGTAGGGGACTACTTAAGATCCATTTTCATTGTACATAACTAAGAACAAAATATATACTTATTGATATTTAACATTTTATTTCATAATTTTAACTTCAAATATTTGTGGTTAATTAGAGTTTGAAATTGAAGGCTTCTCATGCCTACCTTATCATTATCAAATAAATGTAAATATAGGATAAATTATAAATTCATAGTTACCATCATTCATGTTTTTTTTTTTGGTTAGTGTTAGAAACCCTTACGACCAACGCACAGGGCTAAGGAGTCTCCTCCCAACCATGACCTCTCGTAAAACCGAGAACTATGCTTATCAATAAGGAATTTAACACACAACCACCCCCTCGCACACTCTTCCACACTACCACCCCCTCACACACTCATCCACACTGTGGTTTGAACCTTGGACCTCTCGTAGAAGAGCCAAAGCCCGTACCATTGTGTTGTCCCCAATGGGACATCATCCACATCTTTTTTATCATATAACAAGATGTTTCAAACAACCTCAAGATAAAAAAGGATCATTTCATCGTAAAATTAGTTAGTCTTTGATTTGCTATGTCTATATTCATATGATATAATTACTGTCAACAAAGCTTATAATGTCTTTACTAAATGATCAATTATTTTATTTATATTAGATATAAGTAATTTCAATATGACTCTTAAGAAAATAATATCTAGATGATCTTGAATTTTTTTTACAAAACACAAATTATAAAGTTTTAATTTTTATAATAAAATTAAAACTTAAAATTAAAAAAATTGTAAATAATTGATAAAAGACCATCTACTAATCCCAATTCTTACAAATTATTTTCTTTTACCAAAATTGCCTAAGTTTATTATTTTTACTTTTAAACTATATCAATAATTCACCAAAAAAAAACTAAAATGTAGTTACTATAGTGTGTGGTGTACACCCCTAAAAATTTTATTGTTTTCACCATTAAAACTATCTAAGTAACAATCATATAGCCCCCAAGGGCTAGGTGGATTGGTAAAGGCTTGATTGGCCAAGTACTTGCCAAGAAGAGACCTAGGTTCAAACCTCAGGGGCACGCTGCCAACTTTAGCAAAGGTAGTAGTCCGTACTAAACCTTTTGAGTGTCCATCAAACCGATGACAACAATACAAATCCTTTGAGTGTGCATTAGACCGATGACAATGATACAAACCTTGAGGGGGTCAATAGCAACGAGACAAATAGGCTATTGGGTGCAGTCCCTGTGGTTTAAACCCTGTGCTTACCAGTTACTAAAATAATGCTTGTAACCAACTCCCCTATGTAACAAAAAAAAAACACAATCATATATATGCCCGCACATGGGCGTAAGGGACCTCTACAAACCTTAGCTCATTGAATAAGATGAAGCCAATAAAATCACTAAATTATCAATAATAAAAAATTCAAAAGGACCATTGAATTATCAAAGATAAGAAATACTATTAAAAGGACAACGCAAGTCTAAGGTTCAAATCGTGGTACATGTGTGACTGTGTGCTACATTCTCCATTGATGAGCTTAGTTTCCCTCCTTATGAGAGGTTATGGGAGGATGAACATGCCTAATCCTAAGCATCAAAAGTAAAAGTTTCTCACACTGACCAAATCCAAAAATAATCCCAGAGGGGACAGCTCAGCGCAACGGTTAGGGTTTTGGCTTTTTTCGAAAGGTTCAAGGTTTAAACCGTGGCGTGGGCGATTATGTGAGGTGGTGACTATGTGTTAAATTCCCTATTGATAAGCATAGCTCTCAACTTTGTAGAGGTTATGGTTGGGAGGAGACTAGGGGTTTCACACACTAACCAAATAAAAAAAAATCCAAAAAAATAAAATAGAGGACAACGCAACGATTCAGGCTTTGGCTCTTCTTTGGAAGATCCAAGGTTCAAACCGTGAGAAGGACGAATGTGTGAGGTGGTGGTTGTGTGTTAAACTTCTTATTAATAAGCATAGTTATCAACTTTATAAAAATTGGGAAGAGACTATCCAACCCTATATAATGGTTGTAGGGGTTTCTTATACTAACCAAAAAAAATCTAAAAAAATAATAAATATTATTAAAATGATTTTAAATATTAATTTCTTTAATACAATGATTTCAAAATTAATGTATTACGAACTCAATACTCTGCCACGTAATTGGGTTATTTAGGAGGTCGTGTTACGACTCGTCCGTAAGCTGCAGGGTTCAACCCACCGTGTGCGTTGGAACCCGCGCCGTGGTTAGATTCTGAAAGCGACGTTTTCTGTCTGGCAGTGGTACCGTACGTAAAGGGTGTT
The DNA here is from genome assembly GCA_028583015.1 of Wollemia nobilis. Lineage (NCBI taxonomy): Eukaryota > Viridiplantae > Streptophyta > Pinopsida > Araucariales > Araucariaceae > Wollemia > Wollemia nobilis. Next base: position 6,467,474 of record JAQPPZ010000377.1, on the reverse strand, counting down.
GTCTAGGGAGGGCGCAACTCGACGCGCTGGCGTGCACCTCTGAACAGCCATTGGTTCGTGGTCGCTTCGTTCTCTAACGCGCCGATTGACTTGGACTGCTGACGGATCAATGACGTGGACGGGTTGAACGAGTCCAGGAAATGGTGTGCCGTGGCTTTGACGTGCACGTTCGTGCCTTCCACTTTGGACTGGGTCGAGAAAGAGAAGACTTGACTTATTTGTGTGGGTCTAAAAATAAGATGTTTTTTTTAATACATTTATTTTTGGATTTTGTTGGGACATAGCTTATCCTTCACCTAAGGAATTTCGGGCAACCGTTCAATTTGGACAACGGTTGGAAACTTCCCATGATGAATGCAACTTGCTATGATGGTTCACAACCGCGTAAAAAGATTGGTTCAGGACCTGACAAGTTCTTTCTCTTGAAAATTCTCGTTAGAATATTGAGGCAGACAGAACACAACCGCGTAGAAAGATTGGTTCACGACCCCCACAATAAAAGCTTTTTCTCTATTTGTTTGCGTCATTTTCATTGATTGTTCGTCTATTCACTGGGCAGGGATGAAGATATCTACCTGCTTTGATGGTAGGTAGCACTTTAACTCACTCTCAGCAATGAATGAAGGGCAATCATGTTGGTACATTTTTTTACCTTGGTCCATCTGTTTCCATGAATGAAGGGCATTCATGTTGGTACATTTTTGACCTTGGTCCATCTTTTTCCATAATTTTCCATCCCAGTTGGTAGATTTTTGTTTGTTTGTTTTGGTTACATATATATTTATCATTGAAACTGAACTGTATTTATGAAAAAAAAACCAAAATCTTATTTTTATTTACTTTGCTGTCCCAAAACATGTCACTACATTTAATTATATTTTATATTAATATTAAAAAATATAATAAATATTATCAATGAAAAACATTAAAGTAAATATTAATTATTAATTAACTCTAAGCAATTAACATTTTCTTATTAGTATTAATGGTTGGAATTTATTATATTATTTTGGTACATGTTGTGTACATCTTTAGATTAGGAGAGTTTCTTAGATTAGGGTTTGAGTATTTATTTTATACAATATAATAAATGCACAAGTATCATGAGAATGTGCAATGATATAAATGTGCATGTTGTCAATGTGTACATGGTCCTTAGAATAGAAATATGAAGTGTCATACGAATAAGGAAGTCTAAGAGTCATATTTCATTATATATAAGCCTTTTATATGTATGAAGAGAGTGAAGATAGTGAGTATAGAGTAGAGGAATAGTAGATACGATGTAGAGCATGTAGGAAATATGGAGAGTTTAAGACCTTCATTTTTATCAATGTACTATTTTCATGAGCTTTTATTAATGGTTGTTTTATGAGTAGTTATAGAAGTTTCTTATGAGTTTTACATGCTTAGTATATTACCATTATCATAATCATATTGCATGCTCATTTTATATTTTGTGGCTGATTTCTTATTAAGTATCTAGCTTCAAAAGCTAACATTAACTAAACTTACTACTTCCTCTAACCATAGAAAAAATAATCTAACTTCATGATCCTCTATTAAAACCTCTCTATTGGCTAGTCTATCTACACATTTGTTCCCTTCCCTTAATTTATGTGTAAGCTTATTTTTTAAACTCTATAGCAAAGGTCTTGTACTTCCATAATGATCTCTTGTATGTTCCATGGAGCTTTGCTTTTCTCAAAATTGTATTTATTGCTATTAGTGAATTTCTTTCCATCCATACTCTGTTCCATTTCATTTGTCTGCATATTTTTAACCCTTTCAAATTTCCCTAAGTTTCAACTTCATTATTTATCTTAAATCCACTATTGAGAGAATAATGTGATAAAATCTCACCCTTATTATTTCTAATTATTCCTCTTTCTTTCGGTCCTAGATTTTCTTTAGATCCTCCATCAAAATTCAATTTGACCAGCTCCACTTTAGTGGTTTCCACTTTATATTCTTTGTCTTCCTTTTGTTTCTCTTGTACCCAATACCATAATTCAATTTGATGGCTTGAGTCCATATATCAAGGCTCACTACTTCAATATTAAGAATTGGGTGAGTTGATAGGTTGGTTTAGTCTCCTCTATGGCTAAAAAAATCTTCCTTTTAATTACCTCTAAACTATTTTTCTTTATTTTAAATATTTTTTTATTCCTTTCTAGCCATATAGTCCAAAGTATTGTATCTTTTGATGTATCCCAAATTGTTTATAATACATTTATTTTAAAACTTCTCTACCATTGCTTTAACCATTCTTCAATTCTATCATTAATCACCATGCATTTACCAAACATATTAAGAATTCATTGCCATTGTTCCCAAACTATTGAATGGTGTTACAATAGATGGTCTATACTTTTTTCCTTTTTACATAGAACATATTGTAAAGAGCCATGAAAACCCCTTTTTATTAGGTTATCCCATGATAATAAATTTCTATGACCTAATTGTTGGATATTATTATATTATTTGTTACTGTGTAAGTATTTTACAAGTATCTTGTAAATACTTTGTAAATATGTCTAGGTGTCTTATAAATATTTTATACCATTAGATGTTTGTCATTATTAGAAGTCTAATAAAATATTTTTCCTATGATAAACATGAAGAGTCATATCTCCCATGAGTTTGAGAAGATTAACAGAAATTTGAAGATGAAATGCTAAGAGACTCTTTGTAAAGACTTTTAATAAGGATAGCATATGAATTTGTATGTAATGTGAATTGCAATATTATATCTTGTATTGTAAAACATTGTAATTTTTTTATCCACGTTGAGTATAATATGTGTATTCATTTTGGATTATGGTTGAATATTTGTGTGTATTTCATTGTGGTATATTGTAAGAAATATTTAAGTATTATATCCCAAGTTATGTATTAAGTCTGGCCCATTTTGTAATAGTTATATGAGAGCCACATTAAGCTAGTCAAGTGATAGAGCCACGCTAAGCTAGTCAAGTGAGAAAGCCACACTAAGCTATTCAAGTGAGAAAATCATGTTAAGAGTGTTACGGGATGGTTACCATAATTACTACAAAGCCAAATGAAGGAAAGCCATGAGGGAATAGTCATGGGAAGAGAGAGCTATGAATAAAGAATCATGGGAAGAGAAGCCATAAAGTAAAAGTTGTAGGAAGAAGTCCAAGTCTATTGATAAATGTCAAAGGGATTTGTCGGAATGAGTTTTAAGTTTATTGATAAATGCAGGAGGAAATTGTAGGAAGGAGGATATTTTGTTGAAGGAAGTCACAAGAAGGCCCTGATAAAGGAGGAGATCCAACAAAATATAAGGTTGTATAAGCAATATGTTTTTGAAGATATGAACCCATAAGAAACCTAGACTAAAACTATATATCAAAGAGTGTTAGAATAGAAAGTGTAGACAAAAGGAAGGTAAAACACATATTGTAGGAGAACGACACACTTATGACATGTCTCCAAAGAGGACATTAATAGCATACAAGTTGATAAAATGACAAAATGACAAGTGAGTACATTTTATCACATTTAATATAGTAGAATGAGAACCTTTGAGCATTGGAGGGAAACACAAAGCATAAGGTTGAAAATAAATTTATTTCCAAAAGTGTTATGAGCACACTTTATTCTTAAGATAGGTTGAGCTATGGTGATAAGGTTGGTGCCTATATATTGAGATTTAAATAATTGCTTTATTAAAAATAAAAGTTTATATTTGATAATAGTTAAAGGAGGAATTAAATTAAAAAGCTCATGTGATTTTTATGAGATGTATATTTTAGACAAGGAAATTTTTTATAGGAATATTTTAAAGGAGCATTCTTGAAGGTAGAGATATTGAAGAAATAAAAATATGGATAAATTATTGAACACACTTTATAAGGTATAAAATATTTTTACCTCTATTTATATTCTCAAAATTTCATTGGAATATTAACGAAAAATAATTACGAAGACAAAAAGCATTCATAGGAAACATTTTAAATGATCAATTTTTAAACAAGAGGCAACAATTTTTTTTGAAGAATCAAGCTTAGGATTTATAAAAGTGAAATTCTGTAGAAAAATTTAGAAGGTTATTTTTATGAATTAAAAGAAAAATGGTGAATGAAAACATTAGTAGTCTGTAAGGGATTTTTAATAGATAAAATTTGGAATTAAAAGGAAGACAAAAACCAAAAGAGGAGAAGGAAACCTTGATTTTTTTAAAGAAGTAGAATATTAATTTTTTATAGTAAATTAATTAGGGAGTAAAAATATTTATCATGTGTAGAATGGGCACAAGTGTCATGTAATTATGTGTGCAAGTATGAGGAGTGAGAAAGTGCTTAAGTATCATGTATTAATGTGTGCAAGTGTGTAGATGTAGGTGTGTGCAATGTGTCATAGAATAAAGTGTGCAAGTTAATGTAAATCCAAGAGTCATGTATACAAGTGACAAGATGAGAAGCCAAGAGACATGAGAGGTTTATCTTATGCATAGAATAAGAAAAAATGCATTACTGGATATGTGAGTAGTGGAATAGTCAAGTATTGAAGAGTCACCTATCTAAGGTTATATATGGAGATAAAACGCCATGGAATGTATAACTATAGAAAAATTCATCAAGCATTGATAATATTGAAGTTTGTATACAATTTAAGCAATTTTATTTATAAATTTTCTTTATGGTATTTTCATGAATGACATTGATCATTTTACTTCATATTATTGTTATTTTATATGAATATTTATGTTAATTAATATTTTCAATATATTTTACTTCTTGAAACCAATGGTTGAGACTTATGGATGAAATTACATATTTCTATCTACCTTTGGTTGCTATTAAAGGATGCTAATAATGTTTAAACGAATTAACATTTACAATATATATATATATATATATATATATATATATATATATATATATATATATATGTTATTAAAGTTAGAGAAGGGGTTTTGAAAGGGACCCCAAACATTTTTAACAAAGGTGAGGGTGTTGGAAGGTCCCACAATCTTGTACATAACCATAATACAAATAAAACAACAAGCTTACAAAAATAACAAGGCTTTGAAGTCCAAAATGAAATAAATCTGAAACAAATTCAAAAAACTAACAACTTTGAAACAATTTTTTGATGACAAAATAACAGTTAGCTTACACTATTATCTTTTATTTTTGGATTCTATTTATGCTTAAATGCAAATTTCTTTGATTCCCATCATAGACCTCCTTCTTGGTATCTCTATTTTGGATTAGGTATTCCTATTTTTGCTACCACTTCTACATCCACTTTTTTCTTGGTAATTCTGGTTATTCTAAGTCATGGAGTAGAAAAAAAAATTGTAATAGAGGAAGAAGAAATCCTTCCCATATTATCTTTCTGCATGATCTCATATGCAGCCTCAACAGGAACATCCACTAATGGGGGCTCATTTTCCATTTCATTGGAAGTCTGATGGGCTTTAGTCGGGCTTCGAGGAACCAACACTAATTGTTTTTCCTTCCACTTTTCTTCTTCACTTGCCAACGAACTAAAACTATTCACATTTGCTCTTTATCTTTTTTAGGAATCTCCTTCTTCATTTTGTTTCTTGCTGGTGAATTTGTTCAACATTTCCACCTATTTGTTTTGTTTTTTACTCTTTTCTTTGCCAAATTTTACCTTCATTTTTCTTGGGCAAACAATTTTTAGGGAGATGGTCTTTTCTTTTACTAATCTTGTTTAAGGATGGGGAGTTTTCATATTTGATTTTCTGCTCCCAAGTCCCATATTTAGATTTCAACCTAATTGAGGATGGCAGGGTTCTTTCCATGTTTGCATTAATACAAAGCCTAGCAAAAACCAATCTAGTCCTTGCTTTGGTTGTTGGGTCAAATGCAACCAGTAGTCCTATAGATTTGGTAATTTTCCTCATTTTTTCTTCATACCAATATTCAATCACGAGGCTCGATAGTCTCACCTAGAGAGGAGCTAGGTGAATATTATTTATCTCAATATTGAATCCTAGCTTTTATCTTTTCAAAGATAGACATTTTCTACATAAGAACCAAGGTCCTTTCAACATGACATCAACCATATCCTCCATAATAGTGATGGTAAAGAGTAAAAATCTTCTTGGTTGAGCTACTATCTCTAGTTGACTCTTAATCTTCCATTTGCAAGCTACCCATTTTTTAATAATATCTAGATTCGACCAATAACCAATAAATTTTTCAACTAAACTAAAAAATTACCTATTTTTTGACCTTTCAATTAATATGTCTAGGACATCTAGATATGGCATATCATCATTCTTAGAAGGATAGATCTCAAAAATTTTAAGAGGTCTCAAAGTATTACCTTTAACTAAATCAGACCATAGCGGTCTAGTTGTAGCACCTAGGTCAATTGGGTTGATGCTACCACTAACAACTTCTATATTTTCCTTATCTTCATCATCTCTAACACCATTTGTATCTCTATTTTTTCTTCTAATGAAACCAACCCCCTCATATCCAACATTTCCCCTGCCTTCCTAGCATCCCTCTCTTGCAACCAAAGTTCCAAAGGAGGAACTCGAGCCAATAGGGCTTGCAAGAGATTCCATTTGCTAGGGTTTCATTATAAACTATCAAAGCCAAATCCCACCACCACTAAATCTTAGATCCATCATCGCTAAATACCACTCTCCCTAGATTTATCGTTATCGGAGCTTAGATCCACTACCTTCAAACTCCAAGTCCATAATTGCTAAAGTCCACAACTATTGAAGCCTAGATTTATCATCATCAAAGTCAAATCCCACCACCACCGAAGTCTAGCTCCGTCATTGGTAAAGCCCACTCTCCCTAGATTTGCCATCATCGAAGCTCAGATATAATGCATTCAAATCCTAGATCCATAGTTGTTGAAGGCCACCACTTTCGAAACCTATATCTATAATTGTTGAAGCCAAATCCCACCACTATCGAAGCCTATATCCACCATAACTAAAGCCCACTCTCCCAAGATGTGTCACCATCGAAGCTTACATCCATTTCCTCTAAAGCACAGATCCATAGTTGTTGAAGCCCACCACGATCGAAGCCTAAATCTGCCATCATTTAAGGCAAAGCCCACCACCATCAAAGCCTAGATCCATTGTTTCTAAAGCCCACTCTCCCCAAATAAGTCATTGTCAAAGCTTAAATCCATTACAATTTGAACTGATACTCTTCTTGATCAATATAATTGTTCATAACAGTTATAAGTTGTGTATAATTATTTTAAATTTCAAATATATTTTTATTTAATTGAGCAATTAATTATTTTCCAAATATCTTATTTAAGAATGTATATAATGCCAATGGGGTTTTGAAACCAATGGTTGAAACATATGGATGATGGCGCACACCAAGGTTCCAAATGGACTATATAACTAAAAGTGATTAGTTATATTTATTATATTCATTTGCAATATATAAATTGATAAGTTATGCATGAAACATATATTCTACAAGTTCTAGCGGATATACAATCCTTTTTTATTTTTAAATATACAATACAAATGCTCCCATCTATAGTGGTTACTTTGCATGGTCATTCCAAAGTGAATACCTTACCATGATTCCCTCGTTTAAGCTTCTCTTTGTGGGTTGTTTTGAATTTAGTTATATTTTATGTAGTGTATTGTAGGGGACTACTTAAGATCCATTTTCATTGTAGATAACTAACAAAAAAATATATACTTATTGATACTTAATTTTTAATTTCATAATTTTAACTTCACATCTTTGTGGTTAATTAAAGTTTGAAATTGAAGGCTTCTTATGCCTGCCTTATCATTATAAAATAAATGTAAATATAGGACAAGTTATAAATTCACAGTTACCATCATCCATGTCTTTTTGTTATTTGGTTAATGTGAAAAACCCCTGCGACCAACCCACAGGGCTAAGCAGTCTCCTCCCAACTAAATGACCAGCCTTTTTTTTTTTTCTTTTTAAATATACAATACATCTATATTGGTTGCTTTGCATGGTCATTCCAAAGTAAATACCTTACCATGATTCCTTCATTTAAGTTTCTAAGCTTCTCTTTGTGGGTTGTTTTATTTATATTTTATGTAGTGTATTGTAGGGGACTACTTAAGATCCATTTTAATTGTAGATAACTAACAACAAAATATATATATATTGATAGTTAATTTTTTATTTCATAATTTTAACTTCAAATATTTGTGGTTAATTAGAGTTTGAAATTGAAGGCTCCTCCTGCCTACCTTATCATTATCAAATAAATGTAAATATAGGACAAGTTATAAATTTTCTCTTTGTGGGTTGTTTTGAATTTATTTATATTTAATGTAGTGTATTGTAGGGGACTACTTAAGATCCATTTTCATTGTACATAACTAAGAACAAAATATATACTTATTGATATTTAACATTTTATTTCATAATTTTAACTTCAAATATTTGTGGTTAATTAGAGTTTGAAATTGAAGGCTTCTCATGCCTACCTTATCATTATCAAATAAATGTAAATATAGGATAAATTATAAATTCATAGTTACCATCATTCATGTTTTTTTTTGTTAGTGTTAAAAACCCTTACAACCAACGCACAGGGCTAAGGAGTCTCCTCCCAACCATGACCTCTCGTAAAACCAAGAACTATGCTTATCAATAAGGAATTTAACACACAACCACCCCCTCGCACACTCGTCCACACTACCACCCCCTCACACACTCATCCACACTGTGGTTTGAACCTTGGACCTCTCGTAGAAGAGCCAAAGCCCGTACCATTGTGTTGTCCCCAATGGGACATCATCCACATCTTTTTTATCATATAACAAGATGTTTCAAACAACCTCAACATAAAAAGGGATCATTTCATCGTAAAATTAGTTAGTCTTTGATTTGCTATGTCTATATTCATATGATATAATTACTGTCAACAAAGCTTATAATGTCTTTACTAAATGATCAATTATTTTATTTATATTAGATATAAGTAATTTCAATATGACTCTTAAGAAAATAATATCTAGATGATCTTGAAATTTTTTTACAAAACACAAATTATAAAGTTTTAATTTTTATAATAAAATTAAAAAAATTGTAAATAATTGATAAAAGACCATCTACTAATCCCAATTCTTACAAATTATTTTCTTTTACCAAAATTGCCTAAGTTTATTATTTTTACTTTTAAACTATATCAATAATTCACCAAAAAAAACTAAAATGTAGTTACTATAGTGTGTGGTGTACAACTCTAAAAATTTTAAAGTTTTCACCATTAAAACTATCTAAGTAACAATCATATAGTCCCCAAGGGCTAGGTGGATTGGTAAAGGCTTGATTGGCCAAGTACTTGCCAAGAAGAGACCTAGGTTCAAACCTCAGGGGCACGCTGCCAACTTTAGCAAAGGTAGTCGTCCGTACTGGACCTTTTGAGTGTCCATCATACCGTTGACAACAATACAAATCCTTTGAGTGTGCATCAGACCGATGACAATGGTACAAGCCTCGAGGGGGTCAATAACAACGAGACAAATAGGCTATTGGGTGAAGTCCATGTGGTTTGAACCCTGTGCTTACCAGTTACTAAAATAATGCTTGTAACCAACTCCCCTATGTAACCAAAAAAAAAACACAATCATATATATGCCCGCACATGGGCATAAGGGACCTCTACAAACCTTAGCTCATTGAATAAGATGAAGCCAATAAAATCACTAAATTATCAATGATAAAAAATTCAAAAGGACCGTTGAATTATCAAAAATAAGAAATACTATTAAAAGGACAACGCAAGTCTAAGGTTCAAATCGTGGTACATGTGTGACTGTGTGCTACATTCTCTATTGATGAGCTTAGTTCCCCTCTTTATGAGAGGTTATGGGAGGATGAAGATGCCTAATCCTAAGCATCAAAAGTAAAAGTTTCTCACACTGACCAAATCCAAAAATAATCTCAAAGGGGACAGCGCAGCGCAACGGTTAGGGTTTTGGCTCTTTTCGAAAGGTTTAAGGTTCAAACCGTGGCGTGGGCGAGTATGTGAAGTGGTGACTATGTGTTAAATTCCCTATTGATAAGCATAGCTCTCAACTTTATAGAGGTTATGGTTGGGAGGAGACTAGGGGTTTCACACACTAACCAAATAAAAAAATTCCAAAAAAATAAAATAGAGGACAACGCAATGATTCAGGCTTTGGCTCTTCTTTGGAAGATCCAAGGTTCAAACCGTGATAAGGGCGAGTGTGTGAGGTGGTGGCTGTGTATTAAACTTCTTATTAATAAGCATAGTTATCAACTTTATAGAAGTTGGGAGGAGACTATCCAACCCTATATAGTGGTTGTAGAGGTTTCTTATACTAACCAAAAAAATCTAAAAAAATTCATAAATACTATTAAAATGATTTTAAATCTTAATTTCTTTAATACAATGATTTCAAAATAAATGTATTACGAACTCAATACTCTGCCACGTAATTGTGTTATTTAGGAGGTCGTGTTACGACTCGTCCGTAAGCTGCGGGGTTCAACCCACAGTGTGCGTTGGAACCCGCGCCGTGGTTAGATTCTGAAAGCGACGTTTTCTGTCTGGCAGTGGTACCGTACGTAAAGGGTGTTGTCTAGGGAGGGCGCAACTCGACGCGCTGGCGTGGACCTCTGAACAGCCATTGGTTCGTGGTCGCTTCGTTCTCTAACGCGCCGATTGACTTGGACTGCTGACGGATCAATGACGTGGACGGGTTGAACGAGTCCAGGAAATGGTGTGCCGTGGCTGTGACGTGCACGTTCGTGCCTTCCACTTTGGACTGGGTCGAGAAAGAGAAGACTTGACTTATTTGTGTGGGTCTAAAAATAAGATGTTCTTTTTATTACATTTATTTTTGGATTTTGTTGGGACATAGCTTATCCTTCACCTAAGGAATTTAGGGCAACCGTTCAATTTGGGCAACGGTTGGAAACTTCCCATGATGAATGCAACTTGCTATGATGGTTCACAACCGCGTAGAAAGATTGGTTCACGACCCCACAAATTCTTTCTCTTGAAAATTCTCGGTAGAATTTTGAGGCAAGTCAAAACACAACCGCGTAGAAAGATTGGTTCACGACCCCACAATAAAAGCTTTTTATCTTGTTGTTTGCGCCATTTTCATTGATTGCTCGTCTATTCACTGGGCACAGATGAAGATATCTATCTGCTTTGATGGTAGGTAGCACGTTAACTCACTCTCAGCAATGAATGAAGGGCAATCATGTTGGTACATTATTTTTACCTTGGTCCATCTTTTTCCATGAATGAAGGCCATTCATGTTGGTACATTTTTGACCTTGGTCCATCTTTTTCCATAATTTTCCATCCCAGTTGGTAGATTTTTGTTTGTTTGTTTTGGTTACATATATATTTATCATTGAAACAGTTCAATCTGTATTTCTGAAAAAAAACCAAAATCTTATTTTTATTTACTTCGCTGTCCCAAAACATGTCACTACATTTAATTATATTTTATATTAATATTATAAAATATAATAAATATTATCAATGAAAAACATTAAAGTAAATATTAATCATTATTTAACTTAAGTAATTAACATTTTTTATTAGTATTAATGGTTGGAATATATTATATTATTTGGTACATGTTGTCTACATCTTTAGATTAGGAGAGTTTCTTAGATTAGGGTTTGAGTATTTATTTTATACAATGTAATAAATGCACAAGTATCATGAGAATGTGCAATGATATAAATGTGCATGTTGTCAATGTGTGCATGGGTCCTTAAAATAGAAATATGAAGTGTCATAGGAATATGGAAAGCTAAGAGTCATATCTCATTATATATAAGCCTTTTATATGTATGAAGAGAGTGAAGATAGTGAGTATAGAGTAGAGGAATAGTAGATACAATGTAGAGCATGTAGGAAATATGGAGAGTTTAAGACCTTCATTTTAATCAATGTAAAAATAAAAGGTTAGTGCCTATATATTGAGATTTAAATAATTGCTTTATTAAAAAGAAAAGTTGATATTGAAAATAGTTAAAGGAGGAATTGTATTAAAAAGCTAATGTGATTAAATTAAAAAGCTCATGTGATTTTTATGAGGTGTATATTTTAGATAAGGAAATTTTTTATAGGAATATTTTAAAGGAGCATTCTTGAAGGTAGAGATATTGAAGAAATAAAAATATGGATAAATTATTGAACACACTTTATAAGGTATAAAATATTTTTACCTCCATTTATATTCTCCAAATTTCATTGGAATATTAACGAAAAATAATTACGAAGACAAAAAGCATTCATAGGAAACATTTTAAATGATCAATTTTTAAACAGGAGGCAACAATTTTTTTTGAAGAATCAAACTTAGGATCTATAAAAGTGAAAGTCTGTAGAAAAAGTTAGAAGGTTCTTTTTATGAATTAAAAGAAAAATGATGAATGAAAACATTAGTGGTCCGTAAGGGATTTTTAATAGACAAAATTTGGAATTAAAAGGAAGAAAAAAACCAAAAGAGGAGAAATAAACCTTGATTTTTTTAAAGAAGTAGAATATTAATTTTTTATAGTAAATTAATTAGGGAGTAAAAATATTTTCTGCTTGTAATTAAAAGAATTTTAATTTACCCTCATCCAAGCAAATTGTAAAAGACATTAGAAAAGTTTATCATATGACAAACATACAAATCTCTCTCGAAATCTTAGTTTTTTTAAAATAAAGGGGTAAAAATTTATTGATAAAAGTTTGGATTACAGAGTACAACTGAGCTTCCAACCAAGACTCAAATAAACAACCAAACAGACTAAAACCACTAGACTAGCATGACACCCGAAAAATACAACAAGAACAAACCACATTAATTATGTACATCCTTGTGGATCAACTCCCACAGGCATTGAGAGTCCCCAAACGGGAGACTCTCCCAATTATCGATACTCCAAGGATCCAACAGCTCAGAAGCCCTTTTGGCCAAGTAATCAGCAACCACATTCCATTCTCTTGGAATGTGCACAAAGGATATAAATTCGAACTCTTTACTCATTCCGAGAATCCGAACGGCTACGAGAGGCCAACTGCCAATTAACTTCCTCCACCCTTTTACTGTTTAAAATATTAACCACAATTTGAGAGTCAGACTCACAAAAAATCCTATGCCAACCAAGAGAAAACCCCCTGTGCAAGGTCTCAAGAATTGTAAGAGCTTCCATAAAATTGTTGGAGTGAACACCTTTATAAATGGAAAATAAAAAACTGACACCACCAGTAGAATCTCTCCCAACACTGCCAATACCAGCATGTCCAGGATTACCCCTGGACAATCCATTAATATTAATTTTTAAAACTCCTCTAGGGGTGGCCTCCACCTACCATCTCTCCTAACCTTCTTGCTGAACTGAGGAACCCTACTAGGGCTAGAAGAGTTCACACCATCCCCAAAGATACTAAGGGCTTGTTGTACCTTCTCCTCCCTAGAATCCAAAAGAGGGTCCACATCACATTTGCTATGGATGGTTTCCTGAACAATATATAGGATCCTTTGCTAGATCTGTTGAACAGCCAAATAACTGGGCTGAAATATGTGTTGGTTTTGTTTGAGCAAAATTTTCTATATGATGCAATAAGGGCCCAAATTCCAAGCCACCTGAAGGAAGGCGGCCTTGGTCGGAGGTCTGCCCAGACTACTCCAAAACTCCATCAGGGACAAAACATAATAACATGGATGGTTCCAAGCGCTCCACCAATGGTGCCAAATGTCTCTGGCAAAGGAGCATTGGAAAAATAAATGAGAAGAGTCATCCTCATTCTTATTGCAAAGGAAACAAAAAGAGGGACCCTGAAATCCCCTCTTATTCACATTATCCCAAGTGATGCATTTATTATGAGCTACCAACCAGAGAAAGAAGTTACATTTTGGCCAGGAAAATTTGTTCCATACCTTTTTCCACAAAGTGACAAGAAGACTCCCATACTTTTGCTTATCAAGAACCTGATAACCATAGGCTACAGAGTAGGTTTCCTTAGGATCAGGGTTCCAAGCCAAAATATCTTTACCCCTCAATGAAGAACAAGGCCTCCTCATAATAATAAGAGCAAGCACCTCTCTGTCCTTGGCCAGTCCCCCCAGTCCCCCCCAGGGCAATTCTTACGGATCTTTCCTCCTATACATTTTCATATTTCCAAAATACTGGATTTTTTAAATTCCTCCACATGAGACCAGCCTGCTTCCAAGAAAAAAATGCTTAGGGAATGTAACCTAGGATATTTATTCAATATAGGAGGGTGACCATCCCAAGAATCCTCCCAAAAAAGAGTATTTGATCCTTGATTGCAAATCCAGAACAAACCCTACTTGATTAAATTAGCTCCTCTTTTCAGAGTGTCCCAGATAACCGAACCTTTCCAAACCAAGCTGACTCTAGGGATCTCAGCCTCAGAAATACCTCTCAAGTATTTACAAGATAATATTTTAGCCCAAATCTAATCTTGAGAGGTACACCATCTCCAATAAAGTTTTGCAACCATATCCTGCCCAAAAAAGAGCTGTCTATCGCAACCCAAGGCCTCCCTATTGCACCGGCCTACATATAGAATCCCACCTAACCAAACTCCATTTAGATTGATCAAGTTTTCCAAACCATAAAAACTATCTTGACAAAGCATCCATGTCCTTGATGAAGTGAGAGGGAGCTATTTGTACAAAATATCTATAAATGGGTAAATCTTGAACAACAAATTTTAAAAGCAACACTCTACCTGTAGTGGATAGCGATTTGAAAGTCCAATGATTCACCTTCCTTCTAAACTTATCAAGCATAGATTGCCAAGAATATCGAGGTAGAGGATGAGATGAAATTGGAATACCAAGATAAATGAAGGGGGAAGTCCCAACCTGGAATCTTAGAATACGAGCAATCCTGGCTTGAATAAGAGAAGAGGTATTGAAGAAGAAAATAGAAGACTTGTCCTCATTAATCAACTGTCCAGAAGCACCAATATATATGTCAAGAGATTGTCTAATATTTCCAGCTTCCTTGATAGTGGCAACTCCCAACAAAGTAGTATCATCAACAAATTGAAGGTGGGAAAGAGGTGGCAAACTACTATCCCACTTCCACCCCTGAATGAGACCCTGCATGACTTGAGACTTGAGAAATATTCCCAACCCTTCTGCCATAATGATAAACAAATAATGATATAAAGGATCTCCTTGCCTCAATCCCCTTGAGACCTCAAAAAACTCTGATGGCTCATTATTAACAAGAAAAAATAATGAGGAAGAAGAAACACAACTCATCACCTATCTAATCCATTCCTACTCAAATCCAAAAGCAGCAAGAACTTTCTGAAGAAAGGACCATCTGACCCAATCATAGGCTTTGGCCATGTCCAACTTAATGAACATAGTTTTCTCCTTAGAAGTTTCCATCGAGTGAATATGTAGCAATAACAACCCCATCCAATATTTGTCGACCAACAACAAACCCCCTTGCTCCTCAGAGATGATTTTTCTCAACCATATCTTCAACCTCTCAACAATAACTTTTGTGATGATCTTATACACAGCATTGCAGAGAGCAATAGGCCTGAACATATCCAAGGAATTTGCTCCCTCTTTTTTGGGTATAAGCACCATAAACGTAGCATTTAGGGTCCTTAGCATTTGTTTATTCTTTTGGGACTCATGGACCACCTCCAAAAGATCAAATTTGATTAAATCCCAAAATTCCTGATAAAACTCAATTGGGAATCCATCTGGGCCTGGGGCTTTTCCTTTTTCATCTTGGATATAAAATTTTCCAACTCCTCGAGGGAAATTGGACCCATCAAGTTCTCATTCATCTCTCTAGAAACAATCGTTGGAATACAGTTTAGAATAAGCTTTTCATTCTCATATTCTGATAGGGAGTCTTCCTTGAAGAGAGAGGAAAATTACCTCTTAGTCTCTTCTGAAATATCCTTGAAGGAAGAGAGCAGGGCACCCTGATAATTCATAAGAGAGGTAATCAGGTTACCATTACAGCGAGCCTTAACCGAGTTATAAAATAAGGTTGTGTTCCTATCCCCTTCCTGAAGCCAATCTACTCGAGCTTTTTGTTTCTAAAAAAATTCTTCCCCCAGTTCCCATTCAGCAAGGTCTTTCGTAGCCTCAGATTCCTCAACAAGAAGCTCCTTTGTGAATCCCCGATCTCTAATCTTCCTTGAAGCTTCTTCCATCCTCCTAAGAGATGTCAGCTTAGCCATGGAAAGGTTCCCAAAATTTAGTCTATTCCATCTCTTCAATTTATGTTTTATAAATTGTAGTCGCTTCATAAAGGAATACATAGCGGTGCCATGAGGAGGTTTTTCGATGGTCCACCAGCCTCGCATGAAATCATGAAGCCACATAAGTTAAAACTTAAAGGAGGGATTCTTTTTTAGCCCTAACTCCAAAGCAAAGAGTTGGATAGGCCAATGATCAGATCCCCTACCCTCCAAAATCACAGAACTAGCACTTCTATTATTACCCATCCAATAACTGGATATCAAAAACCTATCTAGTCTCTTTGATATGGAAGCTTCCCCACACCTTCTATTATGCCAAGTAAAGATCCCATTATCTGGCTTGATGTCAACCAAGTTTAGGGCCTGGATATGAGCACCGAAGATAGAAGAAAAAGGCTCGAGACGGTCCACCCCACCATGTTTCTCCTCCAGGACAAGTGATAGATTTGAAGTCTCCAACCAAAATCCATGGGTACGAGGGAACCAAACTTCTCACAAAGCAAATGTGCTCCCACAAATTCACTTTACCATTGTAATCAACAGGAGCATACACATTTGTAAGTAGGATGGTTTCACCAGATTCATTATCATGCCCGACCATCAAAATAGACCATCTGCTGGAAATCCAAGTAAGAGGGGATATCTTAACCGGATCTCATAAACAAGCGATGCCACCAGTATATCCACATGCACCAATACATTGGCATTGCCTCCTTCTCCACAACTTGGGAGCAATATTGAACATACTATCAATAGCTAATTTAGTCTCTTGAATAAACACCACATCCAGAGAATGTACACGAACCAAATCATGAACATCTTTTTGTCTAGGGATGTTGTTCAACCCCCTTACATTCCATGAGAGGATAATTATTTTTGGAGGTTATAAAAATGGGAGTCCAATGTTCTCACCAAGCCTGACTCCACCAAAGTCTCCCCCATTAACTTAATTTTATCCTTGTCCTTCTTTCGACCCACCTTCATATTCTTATCCGAAAAGCTTTTTTTAATTATTTTATGTTGCAATCCCAACACCGTAGGAGTTTTGCAATCCAAGTATGACTGCATCAGTTCCTTAGTAGGAGAGGGCATAACTAAATTTATACCACTTTCCAAAATAGTTTCCCGTATAGGGCTAGACCCAACCATGTCCCCTATACTCATATCCAAAGCCCTTTGTTCTTCATTTAAACCCCCTAGATCTGATTCCTTAAGTTCCCCCTCAAGAAGAGACATTTGATTCGACCTTGTTATATTTACATCAAGTAGCGATATTTTAGGTATCTCCATGCACTGATCAAGATAATCTAATATTTCAAAATAGTTGAGTAGAGCATCTGGCTGGCTATCCATAAGGTCTTTGTTTGCCCTTCGTCCTCTATTTCGAGCTTTTACCAGAAAAAAACCTTCCTTATCTCGTTCCCCTTCCTTTATCGGGGCTTTTCCTTTATCCGAACTTTGTCTAGACCGAGAGGGCCCGGGATTTGAATCCACAGATGGGACAAACTTAGGGCATTTTCTTTGCAGGTGGCCATATTCACGACAAATCCGATAATGAAATGGAAGAGCTTCATAGTCAAGTTTTTGAACCCATGTAGTTGATCCAAATTGTATTTCAATAGAATCTGGAATAGGATTATTTAAGTCAATTTCAACACAAATACAAGCAACAGAGATTACCTTTTTATCCATTGTCTATTGTGACGGTCCAACTAGCTTCCCAAGTAGAAGGGTAATCTTATGCAAGATATCAGTTCTCCAAAATTCCAATGGGAGCCATGGAAGCCACACCCATACTAGAACCCGCGACGGTCGCTCCTCTGATGGGTTGAAACCCACATGCCAGGGTTTAAGAAATATTCCCATATGGTTATAGAAATAAGGACCCCCTTCAAATGCCTTGTTATGATCTACAATACAAGAGAAAACCACCATAAAATAACTGTTTGCACTCAGCTTCACCTCCACATCGCCTTCAGGATTCTGAGTCTTCCTTACCCAAGCCTCCACAAAGGGGAGAGAAATTCGGATGCCCAAAAATTTTCCAATAGGGTATGTTTGGTTAGATACTCCACATCTTTCGCCATCGAGTCTGGTTGAACCACTAAAACTGGCCTAGCTTCACATCGATCCAAACATCCATTATTCTTTAACAAGCGGTTCCCGACATGCACTAGAAAATCCTGTTCCTTCCAGTCATTTTTAGATGAAAAACATCACGAGCATGCACTATATGTTCCGAACATGATGCCATCACGACATTCATCTAATTTTTTAGACCTCCTTCAAAAGCTACTACCATCCCCGCAGAATAGTTTTTCTTCATCAAACCCTAGCAGAGTAGTTTATCCTCATCAAACCCTAGCAGAGCCCTATCTCCTTTTTCCAACAAGCATCTCCATATCAGAGTGGACCAGGTTCCATTTTCTTAGTCTCAACTTGTATTGCTCTCCTAGTTAATAGTTGATTTCAACCTCTCTCGAAATATTAGTTACTAAAGGGACCAGATTTCATTCTTTGAAAAATTAATATGAAGTTAAATACTTATTGTTGAAAAATTTGGGATATAATCATTGGAGATAAAAACTATCCATAGGTTACCACAATTAGATTAAAATATAATTAAGAAGATGCAAAGACACTGATGCTAATAACATTTGGAATATCAAAAGAAATACAAGCACATTTAAGTGAGACCAAAACTTCACAACAAACTTGGGATAAACTATGTACCATATTTTAGGGACGAATGAAGCTACTATTTTGTATTAACAATCACAAGTATACTTACTCAAAGTTAAATATGGTGAAAATTTAGAATATTTTCTTAAAAGGATAGCAAAATTTAAAATCAAAACTACAAACTATGGGAGAGAAAGTAGAAGATAATTTTTTTATCTCAATTACACTTAGAGCACTTCTATGATCATTTAAAACATTGGTCACATCTCTCAAAGTGTCAAAAGAAGTATCATTTGAAGAGTTAGTTGATATCCTTTAGGAATATGAAATCAAAAATCAAGTAAGAGATGAATTATCAAACAATACCTTCATTTCAACAAAAAAGTAACTAAATAACATGAGAAATCCATCTACTTCATCATCATAGAATCAACCAAAATAGAGAAGAGGATATTATCATATATATAACAAAGAAGGTCACATCACCAAATTTTGCAGATTTAATTCACTCAATCAATGGAATCAAATGCATAGACATTTTCAAATAAATCAACAAAGGCAATACTAATCAAATTAATAGCAATATACACAAAAATAACAACAATCACCAAAATGGAAAAATCTAAAAGAACACATAGTTCAAGAGGTGCAAGAATCAAAATATAACTATGAGGAGGATAATAAATCGGCTCATAAAGCACTTATGAAAAAAGAAGTGTTTAAAACAATTTTGACTCTAAAAAACTACAAAGAAGATTCTAAACAAGAATAAGATGAAAATTTGAGTAATAAACTCAAGGTAATTAATGAAAATTGTGACACATGTGATCTACTTTAGAGAGATAGTAAAAATATTATTGATACATAAAATGGTTGAGTCAAAGAATTTTTATGTTAATAAAAAAATATATATGAGACATTCAATACTTGTGATGATCATGATAAAGGTAAAATTGATGTTAATATTGATAGCACTAGATGGGTTTCTTTAAAGAATTATGAATTGAAGCATTCAAAGTTTGATAGTAATAACTTCATATTTATAAGAAAAGCTAATGAGAGTGTTTTTCTGACAAAGACCACTAATCCTAATTTTGTGATAGGTTACAATGAAGGAAAAACGGGTAGTAGTGAATCAAGAAATGATAAAAGCAATTTTGGAATAGGGAATATTGTGAAAAGTAATATTAAATTTATAATAGGGAATAAAGAAACAAAATGTGTATAAGATATTAGTAAGATAAAATTTTAAATAGGAAACAATTGTAACCATTGTGGTAGACATGGACATAAGATTGAGAAATGGTTGGACCTCCATTATTATAAAAATTTTGAAGAAAATAATCATTCTAAAAAATTGTATCAAGAAAAGAAAAACTAAATAGATGTCCACTATGGGTGGATAAACATAATAAATAGAATAGCATAAATGTTGAAGTGTTTCTGCAAAAGGAAAAAAAAATCATAAACAATATTTTTATATAAATATCAATGGTAGCATCAGCCCTGGGTCGAATGGGCTGATGCTACCACTGATAAATTTTGAATTTTCCTTATCTACATCATCTCCAACACTTTTTTCATATCTATCTTTGCTTCTAATGAAATCAACCTTCTCATATCCAATGCTTCCCCTACCTTCCTCCCATCCCTCTCTCGCAACCAAATCTCTAAGGGATGAACTTGAGCTCACAAAGCTTGCAAGAGATTTTATTTGCTAGGGTTTCATTTTAAATCATCGAAGCCAAAGCCTACCACTATTGAAGCCTAGATCCACCATCGCTAAATCCCACTCTACCTAGATCTGCTATCGTTGAAGCTTATATCCACTACCTTCCAATCCCAAATCCATAATTGCTAAAGTCCACCACTATTGAAGCCTAGATTTGTCATCATCAAAGCCAAAGCCCACCACTAATGAAACCTAGCTCCATCGTTGCTAAATCCCACTCTCCCTAGATCTGCCATCATCGAAGCTCTGATTCATTGCCTTAGAATCCATAGTTGTTGAAGGCCACCACTTTTGAAACCCGGATCTATCATCATCAAAGCCAAAGCCTACCACTATCAAAGACTAGATCAATTGTTGCTAAAGCCCACTCTCTTAATATGTGTCACCATTGAAGCTCTAGAGGATATACAATCCTTTTTTTAATATACAATACAAATGCTCCCATATATAGTGGTTACTTTGCATGGTCATTCCAAAGTGAATATCGTACCATGATTCCCTCATTTAAGCATCTTGTTATGGGTTTATTTGAATTTATTTATATTTTATGTAGTGTATTGCATGAGACTACTTAAGATCCATTTTACCTAACAACAAAATATATACTTATTGATAGTTAACTTTTTATTTCATAATTTTAACTTCACATATTTGTGGTTAATTAGAGTTTGAAATTGAAGGCTTCGCATGCCTACCTTATCATTATTAAATAAATGTAAATATAGGACAAGTTATAAATTCATAGTTACCATCATCCATGTCTTTTATGAGAAGATCATATAACAAAATGTTTCAAACAACCTCAAGATAATAAAGGATCATTTAATCTTAAAATTAATTAGCCTTTGATTTGTTGTCTATATTCATATGATATTTTTAGTGTTAACATAGCTTACAATGTCTTTACTAAATGATCAATTAAGTCCTCGAGGGCTAGGTGGATTGGTAAGTGCTTGTCTGGCTAGACATTTACCAAGAAAACACCAAGGTTCAAACCTTTAGGGCAGATTGTTTGTAAAGATAGTAGTCTGATTTGAATCCTTTGAGTGTGCACCAGACCGATGATGATGATACGAATCTCGAGCGATCAATGGTCTTCTTCACGTCGGATCAACAATAACAAAGCAGAATAGGTTTGATGGAAGCAACCCCTGTGGTTTGAATCCTGCACTTATCAATTACTAAAAATAATGTGGTTGTGACCAACTCTCCTATGTAAAAATAATGTGATTGTGACCAACTCTCCATGTAACCGAAAAAAAAAAGAGCAATTATTCTATCTATATTAGATATAAGTAATTTCAATATGGCTCTTAAGAAAATAATATTTAGATGATTTTGAATATTTTTACAAAATATAAATTACAAAGTTTTTAATTTTATAATAAAATTAAAAATTTTCCCCTTGAGACATCCATGTGGTGGTTAGAACTTTGGATTTTCTTTTGAGATACCAAGGTTCAAACCACCGTGGGGTATGGTGTTTTTGTGCATGCATTGAACTTGTGTACCAAAAAAATAAAATTAAAATTTTAAATAAAAAATTTAAATCTTTAATAAAAGACCATCTCCTAATCCCAATTCTTACAAATTATTTTATTTTACCAAAATTACCTAAGTTTATTTTTATTTTTTTCAAACTATATCAATAATTGACCAAAAAAAAAATATTTGTAGTCACTAGTGTGTGGTGTACAACCTTAATCTTTTTTAAATTTAAACCTTAAATCTTTGCTTTAGAATTTTAAAGTTTTCACTATTAAAAACAACTAAAACTTAACCACTAAATAAAACAAAGTCATTTAACTCCTTTTTAAACCCTATGCTGCAAAGCATAGGCATAGTCTACCTTAGAGGCATTTAATTGGGGTAGCCAATAAGACATCAATTTTTCAAGGCATCAGCTCGGGTAGTCAGTTGGTAAACTCTGGGCCGCTAACATTCAACCTATCCCGGTATGAATATGTAGAGATCTGAACCTTAAACTTTCCCAATGAAAAACCAAAACCCTAACCACTACACAAACTATCGTGTGAAAACATGAGAAAAAAATACTATTGAGTAAAAGGATTTAAAATCTTAATCTCTTTTAGGACAATCATTTCAAAATAAATGTATTACCACTCAACACTCTGCCACGTAATTGTGTTTTCTAGACGGTCGCGTTATCGACTCGTCCGTGAGCTTGCGGGGTTCGAACCCACCGCGTTCGTTGGAACTGCTGACTGATGAATGACGTGGACGGGTTGAACGAATCCAGAAAATGGTGTGCTGTGGCTGTGACGTGCACATTTTTGCCTTCCACTTTGGACTGGGTCGAGAACGAGAGAAGACTTGACTTATTTGTGTGGGTCTAAAAATAAGATGTTTTTTTTTAATAAATTTATAGTTTGATTTTGTTGGGACATAATTTATCCTTCACCCAAGGAATTTCGCGATAGACGCAACCGTTCAATTTGGATTACAGTTGGAAACTTCCCATGATGGTTCACAACTTCGAAATTTATCCTTCACTAAAGAAATTTCTCCATAGATGCAACCGTTCAATTTGGACTAAGGTTGGAAACTTGCCAGCCATTCAATAATGGGCGTGAGGCCCATTTCTCTATTTCTTTTCAAGAGTAGAATATTGAGGCAGGCAGAATACAACCGCGTAGAAAGATTGGTTCACGACCCCACGATAAAGCTTTTTCTCTACTTGTTTGCGCCATTTTCATTGATTGGTCGTCTATTCACAGGGCAGGGATGAAGATATCGACCTGCTTTGATGGCGGGTAGCACTTTAAGTAATGGAAGGACATTCATGTTGGTACATTTTTGGCCTCGATTCCTCTTTTTCCATAATTTTCCACGCCTTGGTTCCTCTTTTTCCATAATTTTCCATCCCAGTTACTACATTTTTGGTTTTAATTATATATATATATATATTTATAAGTTCATTGAAACAACCACTTACACACTTAAAAAAACCCAAAACCTTATCCTTATCTACTTTGCTGTCCACAAAAACATGCCAGTACCTTTGATTATTCCACTCAACCAGAATTCCAATCAAAGCGAGGGTAGAATATAGTTGGCTTACGACACCATGTAAACACGAGTCCCCTTTAAATCAAGCAATGGCTTCTACTGATTATCCTGCAACATTTCAATTGTTTGATTAATTAATGCATATATATAATAATTAAATTATTGTAATTAATTTATATAATTAATTATTAAAATATTTTTTAAAATAATTTACAAATAATTAATTCTATTTTAAAAAATTCAAATACATATTAATTAAATAATATAAATTTAAAAAAAAAATCAAGTTAAAATCTTTTCAAACTATATATATATAATTATTATGTTGTCCTAATAATATAATACAAATAAATTTATTTTAATCCTACTCATAGTTTTATATATATAAATAATTAAACCTTTTACATTAAAAATAATTTAAATTGTTAATAAAAAACACTTTAAAAATAACTTTTTATTATTTCATTTCAGCTTACTCATACATATTCTCTCACCCACCCAAATTTAGTTTCTAAAATGAGGAATGAATCAATTGTAAAGAGATCAACGTGTATGGGGAAAGGTAATCTAAGTTTGAGATCAAAAGATTTTACCTTATAATAATAATTGATTTTATAGATAAATTAGTTAGAAAATTAATAGATAAGTAGCGTGAAAACTTAATCAAAATCAAATATATAAGTTAATAATTTTTTCATATATAATTTTTAAATGTATTTGTTATTGCTATGTATTTGTTATTGGTTATTCTATATAATTCATATATATTTAAATAAGTTTTTGTTTTTAATATGATATTGTAGGATGAGTAATAATTCAAAGGTAACTCAATATTTTTATATTTTAAATTGTGATTACAAGAAATATTATATATTTTTTTTGCTGAAGAAAAAAATAGTTTTACTTGGGTCTCCACCCTTTAAAAATCACAACTCTCTCCTTTAGAGTTTAAGAGTTACATACAAATTCAACTCTCATTTCAATTGAGTTGCTATAGCTAGATACCTACATATTTTTCATAAAAAGTTTAAATTCTTGATTTTTATTTTTTTAATATTCAATTTTCTTTGTAAATACAAATATTCCAAAATTTAGCATCCTTCTTCTTGACATTTTCTTATAACAACCTTTACAATACCAAAACTCCATCTCTATTGTTTACGCATTGAATCTTAATAGAGTAATATATCCAAAACTTGGTGGAGTTGTTGTAACAGGCTGGGGGATTCCTGGTCAAAACCCCATCTCTTAATATTACAAAAAAAAAGAAAAAAAATTCCAAAACTTTGCACTATCATAGTTTGCTTTAGAGATTTGAACTATTCGTTTTCTTCTTGAAGCATAAGTGCAACCACAAGAATTGTAATAAACAGTTTATATGAAAACATATTTTGTTTTTGAAAAATTGAAAAACTTGTATTAATACAAAAGGCAATTACACAAAGGAGAAAACTCATCCCAACCAACAGCAGAGAACTAGACAACAAGCGGAGAGCACAAAGGCAACGCAAACCCCCACAGAGCACAGAAGACAACAAGGCGCGAAAACGCGACATGTCGCGAAATCGTGACATGTCACGAAATCACGGTAATCAACCCCATCGCGGCCGCAGCAGCGCCATCAGTCACGAAAACACGACATGTCACGATATCGCGACATGTCGCGATATCGCGACAGACAAAGCCCTCCGTGTCCGATCGCCAAAAAAGTCACGAAATCGCGACAGCAACTCCCTCCGACGGTCTATCATCACAGGCGTCGTGAAATCGCGACAAGAACTCCAGGAAGCATCAAATCTCCAAAAGGGTCGCGAAATCACGACGGAATTTCTCCGAAGCGCCCAGCCAGCAAAAGTGTCGCGATATCGCGACATATTCTCATCTTGACTCCCAGTCCGCAAAAGTGTCGCGATATTGCAAAAATTTTTACCAAAGTCATGAGTGTGCCAAAAGTGTCACGAAATCGCGACGAATTTTCCTTTCAGTTCCCAATCTTCAAAACTGTCGCGATATCGCGACAGGTTATCCTCATTGCAACTTGTCTTCAAAATTGTCGCGATATCGTGACAATTAATCCAGATGATGCCAGTGTGCCCCAACTGTCGCGATATCGTGACGATTTTACCATGCAGCTTTCGATCGACAGAAATGTCACGAAATCGCGACGAAATGTGCCCTTTGCTCAAGTTCACCAAAAAAGTCACGATATCGTGATGATAATCCTCATTGTAGCCAGTCTTCAAAATTGTCGCGATATCGCGACAAGAAATCCAGATGATGCCAGTGTGCCCCAACTGTCGCGATATCGCGACAATTTTACCATGCAGCTTCCAATCGACAAAAATGTCGCGATATCGCGACGAAATGTGCCCTTTACTCAAGTTTACCAAAAATGTCGCGATATCGTGACGATAATCCTCCTTATCATCCCTGCGCCAAAAACGTCACAATTTCGCGACATGTCACGATTTCGCGACATGTTCCTTTCTAAGGCTGAGAAGGCAAAACCTGTCGCGATATCGTGACAACTTCCAACAAGAGGCCACGACGCCGCTACATGTCGTGAAATCGTGACAAAAACCTTCCTTAGCAACAAAAACTTTGCACATTATCATAGGTAGCATTCAAGGCCTTGCCGAATCCCAGCATCCTCCACAGGCATATCACTATGCATTTGCACTCCAACTTCCTTCTCAGCACCTATCTTAGCAAGGAAATCGGCCGCCTTGTTGAAATCCCTACTCACATAGATGGGAACCACATCATCTAATTCTTTCCAGAGATCCTTTATCTGAGAGACAAGACTCCGCAACCTCCGAGGCTTGCAAATCAAAGTTCCTCATGCAATCGAGAGCGCCCACCAGAATTTGGGAATCGGACTCAAGAATTATTTTTCTATGGCCCTGCTTGACAGCCCAGATAGAAGCAAATTTAACAGCCAAGGCCTCCGCTTCATTGTTTATGGCATGACCCAGACCGTGCAGTTCCCAGTAAAGCACGGACCCACCATGATCTCGGCACACAACTCCAGTACCAGCACTACCCGGATTTCCTTTTGCAGCTCCATCAGTATTGATTTTGATCCAGCCTGCTGGGGGAGGGTGCCATCTATCCTGAGCCTGTCTTTCAAGAACAACAACTCAATCAAGCAATGGCACAGAAACAGACTGATGTTCCTCCTCAACGTAGATGGTAACAGTTTCCACCACTTTACTCCAAATAACCTACCATATTCCATCAAGTGAAGAGAATGTTTCATGAAAAATGCGGGCATTTCTCTCCAGCCACACCTGCCACCAAATAAAAAGAAAGCCTAGCTCCCAGCCAATTCGGAGAGCTTTGGATTTAAATCTTCCTCTCTTCCATCGGTTCCAAATATTGGTCCGAGTCACCTCACTGTTGGCTTGAATTTTGAAGTGGGAAAACCAGCGCATCCAAATCTGTCGTGAGAAGGGGCATTCAAACATCAAATGATCAACAGTTTCCTCATGCTTGCGGCATAAAACACACTGAGAAGGACCGATGATGCCTCTGTGTCTAAGATTGTCAAAGGTGAGAATTCCATTGTGCATAAGTTGCCAGGAAAAAAAATTCACCTTCGGCCAACCCTTGGGGTGCCATATCTTCTTCCAAACATGGACCGGGAAAGAGTGTCGGAGGGGCTCTGGAATAATCTGGTTATATCCCGCCTTCACAGTGTAAACCCCAAGGTTCCCAAAGCCCCAGGCAAGTTCATCCTCTTCATCCCGCCCAGTAAGAAACCTGGCTTTCAAAAAAATTTCTAAGATTGGTGCCAGCTCCGGTGGGATTGGAATTGGCCACTCTTCCAACCTCTTGAAATTTTTGAACTTGTACTCCCCAATGTGGCTGGTATTGAAATAACTCTCAATATGAATCTAGCCCTTGTCTTCTATGGGTGATTTAATGGGTTGCAATTCTGGAAACACAGCAATGATGGGAGGGTGCTGATCCCAAGAGTCAGTCCAGAAACGGGCCTTCTCCCCTCTCCCCACTTTCCAAAACAATTGATCTTTGATAACTTGAGCTCCCAGCTTGAGAGTCTGCCATACTAAGGATCCATTACCCTCCAAAGGGAAACGTCCAAGATCATTGGGGTGAGCATGGCCTAGGTATTTGCTAGAAAGAATTCTGCTAAAGAGGGATGTTGGCTGGGAAATCCACCTCCAGTACAATTTACCAACCAAAGCTTGATTATTAAGCTTGGAACTTCTCGGTCCCGACCCTCCTTTATCCTTGGGGTCGGGTGACCTTATCCCATCCAACCAAGGCCCATTTCTTCTTCCCTTTTGCACCCTCCCATAAAAAGCTTCTGGCCATTTTGTCAAGATCTTTCCATATAGAATGTGGGGCAGCCAGGATGGAGAATTTATATATTGGCATTGCCTGAATAACTAATTGTACGTAAGTTAGTCGGCCTCCATAGCTTAACCATTTATGAGACCAATGATTCATTTTCTCTTTTATGCCATCCAAAATATCCTTCCAAATATCAATTTTTAGTTTTTTGAAATGCAGTGGAACCCCCAAGTAAACAACAGGTAGAGAAGTCCTAGTAAATCCCAGGATCTCAGTAAATCTTTCCTGTAACCTTCGGTCAAGATTGAAGAAGACCACTTTGGATTTTGTATCATTAATGACTTGATTTGAGGCCCGAAGGTAGATGTTTAAAGTATCTCTAATTCCTCTTGCTTCCCTGAGGCTGACCACTCCAACCAATCCCGTGTCATCCACAAACTGTAAGTGGGTCAAAACTTATGTCCCTACTTTAATACCTGTTATCACACCTAGTTGTCATCTTCTCAGGAAGAGTCTGCCTAATCCTTCTGCTAAGATGAGGAAGAGGTAAGGAGAGCAAGGGTCCCCTTGACGAAGACCCCGAGAGGCTCCAAAAGGAGTCGAGGGGAGCCCATTGATTAGAACAGAGAAAGAAAGTGTGGAGATACAGATCATGACCCAGTCAATCCAGTCCTGAGAGAAGCCAAAGGCTGCCATCATCTTTGCTAGGAAGCCCCACTCCACCCGGTCATAAGCCTTAGACATATCCAACTTTATGAACATTCCTTTGTTGCCTGAAGTTTGCATTGTATGGATTGCCTCCTGAGCAAGGACCACTTCATCCAAGATCTGTCTTCCTTCAAAAAAACCCCCTTGCTCAGAGGAAATTATTTTATGGAGAAAAGGTTTTAGCCGTTCAGCCATAATCTTCGTGATTATTTTATAAATAACATTGCATAAGGCAATCGATCTGAAATCAGAGAGGTGAACCCCCCTCCCCTTTTGGAATTAAAGTGATGAAGGTGTGATTGAGAGCCTTAAGCATTCTTTTATTAGTTCTGGACTCCTCTACGACAGCCAAAACATCTTTCTCCAGAGTATCCCAGAAGGCCTGAAAGAATTCTATAGGAAAGCCATCTGGACCTGGCGATTTTCCCGTGCTCATCCCAAAGACCACTTTCTTTAGTTCATCACTGTCAATGGGTCTAAGGAGAGTCTGATTCTCTTCGTGAGAGATAATAGAAGGTATGACATTAATAACTTCATTTTGGGCTTCCACATCTTGTTCCCCACTTTCCTTAAAAAGGTTTGAGAAATAATCCATTGAGTGGAAATGCATTCCAAGGAGAGTATCAAAGGAGTTTCCATTCTTATCGTGAAGGACTTCCATGTTATGCATTTGTCTCCTTGCACAGGCTGAGCGATGGAAAAATTTTGTATTTCTATCGCCTTCTAGTAACCAAGTGATTCTTGCTCTCTGTTTCCAATAAATTTCCTCTTGATTATCAATGTCCTCAACCGCTTTGCGCAGAGCATCATCCTCAGCTTTAAGGTGCTCAGTAATGGTACCTTCCCCTGAAGTGTTTTTGCACCTCCTCCCATCTAGCCATCAAGGGGGCCCTTTGGAGCTGGAAGTCCGACTTATTGTTTTGTCTCCACTGTTTCAATTTACACTTGACAAAATGGAGCTGTTTATGGAATTTGAACATTGCAGTCCCCAAGGGTAGGCGGCCTTCTTCCCACCACTGTGGAATTTTCCTTTGGAGATCCTCCTTTTGCAACCAAAAATTTTCAAATTTGAATGGCTTATGGTGTTGACTTGTCATCGGCCCTCCCTCCAACGAAAGGGGATAGTGGTCCGAGACTGGACCTTCCAAAATCTGGAACTTAAGATTCCATTTAATAAATGCCTCTTCAGAAACCAAAAACCGGTCTAACTTAACCTTCCTGCTGTGTGGCTCTCTCCTCTTGTTTGTCCAAGTAAAGTAGGTTCCAGGGCCTTTGATATCAACCAGATTAAAGGCCTGGATTTGGGCAATCAAGAACCGGTCCCCAGGATCCAAAACTGGGGCACCACCTTCCTGATCCCTAACAGACAATTTGGCATTAAAATCCCCAGCTATGATCCAGTCAAAAACTTCCCGGGATGACCTCATGTTGTGTACAGCTTGCCATTGGAGCCGTTGGCCATCAAAGCGTTGATCCCCATAGAAGTTTGTAATAAGAACATTTTCAGCTGTGGCATTGTTTCTAAACAGAGAAGTGAGAACACCCCTCCAAGCTATGTGTTCTAAAGCTGTCCATACTTGAGGGTTCCAGAGAGTAACAATCCCCCCCGAGGCACCCTGAGCAGCCACATCCATATAATCAGCACCCCGCCATATTCTGTTAGCAGTCTTGCACATAAGATCTACAAACATTTTTTTCTCCTAGATGAGCAAAAAGTCTGTTTTACATTTTCCTAAAAGTCCTTGAATAGCAGATTGATGGGTTCTGCTGTTTAAACCCCTAACATTCTAGGATTGAATAATCATTGAGGACCTTGTGAGCAATAAGACTCAATTGGCCTCACCGATCCTCCATTGATCAGCTTGTCTCCTTATATTGCTAGTAGATCCTTATTGGATTTTCTGCCTGCTCCTTGGGAATTACTGTTTTTAGACCTCTTCTCCACCTGGGTAATCCCTAGAACCGGCCTTTCCCCTCGTTCTTTTCAGAGCTTCCCATATTGACGTCCTTAATAATCGGCTGTGATGGGGAGTGGATTACCAGTGTCCCTGAGTTCTCTGGCTGCCTTGTCCCAGAGGGTTCCATTACCTGTTATAAGACTGAAGTAGAAAAAGGGAAAGCCTGAGAGTGAATGTTAATATCCTCAACATTCCCATCCACTCCTTCCATAACTTGGTCCTCTTGATCTACTAGGGATTTAAAGATTTCATACCGATTGGTTGGTTTAAGTTGTGCTTGCTCCTTGGAATTTTTCTTTTTATTTCTCCTTCGCTTCGGTTGTTCAAAACCATCTTTCTGGAGATCAGAATCCTGAGGAATACTAGATGGATCTTGGACAGGGGTAAACTTGCCCTCTCTAGGGTGATTTGGATTTCCAAGTGGCGCCTCCACTTTTATGCTCAGAATATTTGTGCAAAACCTCGCTAGATGGCCGTGCTTATGGCAGACTCTGCATCTAAAAGGTAGTGCCTCATAATCTAACTGTTGTATCCAGGAGAGCCCTGTCAACTCAAGTTCCACCTCGGCTGGTAGAGGTGAAGCTAATGTCCATTTCAACACAAATCCTAGCAAAGATAGCTGTGTTTCCCTCTATAGTGTCTCTGGAGACTCCTATAAATCTTCCTAATGAATTACCAATCATTTCTAAAACCTGCTCACCCCAAAACTCCATTGGGAGAGCATACAGTCGGATCCAGACCGGGACTGCCGTGGGTTCGATACGAGGGTCAAAACCCACTCTCCAAGGTTGAACAAATAATCCAACCGGGCCATGGTTCCTCTTCTCTGATTCAAATGCTCTGTTTCTATCTGCTAAAGAAGAGAAACTAATAATGAAATATCCATTACTAATAGGCCATAAGGAGTACTCACCTAGTGGCTCCTAATTTTTTCTAACCCAGGTGTGCAGAAATTTCAGAGTGGGACGGATACCCATGAATTTGCAAATCAGGTCGTGATGAGCACGATAGGAGATTGTGTCTTCGACCAGTTTTGATTCTATAATAATATTTGGTCTGGAAGTTGATTGCGGAAGGCAACCGTTAACTCGGTGTGTGGAAGCACCCTTGCCAGCGTTCTTGAGTAACGTCTGAAAAGCAGTCCTCTATGCTTCACCAGTGGAGGGCGAGGGGTTTTCTTTCAGCATCTCAGCGTATGAACTCTTTTTTCTAGCAGAAGATACTGGAGGAGACCCCATCGGGCCCTCCCGAAATAGCTTACAAGTCTTCAGAGTAGTGCAGATACAATCAAACAAAGGCTCAGGGAAGATCTGTCGAGCCAGAGGCCCAAGAGCAGCACCCGACGCCGGTTCAGAAGTTTTCCCGCCAAATCACCAGAGCGCGAAGTCCCTATATGAAAACATATTAATGTTATAAATATAACAAATATAAATTAAAGTAAATCTTAAGCAATCAAAATTTTCTTATTAACATCAACTAAACTTACTACTTCCTCTAACCATGGAAAAAAAATCTAACTTCATGATCCTCTATGAAAACCTCTCTATTGGCTAGACTATCTGCACATTTGTTCCTTTCCCTTAATGTATGTGTAAGCTTACCTTTTAAAACTCTGTAATAAGGTCTTCTACTTCCATAATGATCTCTTATATATTCCATGGAGCCTTTGCTTTCCTCAAAATTCTATTTATTGTTATTAGTGAATTTCCTTCCATCCATACTATGTTCTATTTCATTTTTTTGTATATTTTTAACCCTTCCAAAGCCGCCTAAGCTTCAACTTCATTATTTATCTTAAATCCACTATTGAGATAATAATGTGATAAAATATCACCCTTAATATTTCTAATTATTCCTCATTCTATTGGTCCTACATTTTCTTTAATCCTCCATCAAAATTCAATTTGACCAACACCACTTCTAGTGGTTTCCACTTTATATTCATTGTCTTCCTTTTGTTTCTCTTGTACCCAATATCATAATTCCATTTGATGACTTAAATACATCTATCAAGGCTCCCTACTTCAATATTAAGAATTGGGTGAGTTGATATGGTTGGTTTAGTCTCATCTAAGGCCAAACAGTCTTCCTTTTAATTACCTGTAAACTATTTTTTTTACTTCAAATATTATTTTATTCCTTTCTAGCCATATAGTCCAAAGTATTATATCTTTTGATGTATCCTAGATTGTGTATAATAAATTTATTTTAAAATTTCTCTATCATTACTGTAACCATTCCTCAATTCTACCATTAATCACCATTCATTTACCAATCATATTAAGAATTCATTGCCATAGTTTTCAAACTATTGAACAATATCCCAATAGATGATCTATTTTTTTCTCCTTTTTACATAGAACACATTGTAAAGAGCCATGAAAACCCCTTTTTATGAGGTTACACCATGATAAAAAAATCCTATGACCTACTTGTTGGAGATTATTACATTGTTTGGTACTATGTAAGTATTTTACAAGTATCTTGTAAATAATTTGTAAATATTTAATGTCTAGGTGTCTTATAAATATTTGACACCATTAGATGTTTGTCATTATTATAAGGCTAATAAAATATTTCTCCTATGATAAATATGAAGAGTCATATCTCCCATGAGTTTGAGGAGATGAAGAGATAGTTGAAGATGAAATACCAAGAGACTCTTTGTAAAGGCTATTAATAAGGATAACATATGAGTTTATATGTAATGTGAATTGCAATACTTTATATTATATTGTAAAACATTGTAATTTTATTATCTACATTGAATATAATGTGTGTATACGTTTTGAATCATGGTTGGATATTTATGTGTATTCCATTGTGGTATATTGTAAGTAATATTTAAGTATTGTATCCAAAGTTGTGTATTAATTTAGAGTCATTTTTTATTAGTTGTATTAGAGCCACATTAAGCTAGTCAAGTGATAGAGCCACACTAAGCTAGTCAAGTGAGAAAGCCACACTAATCTAGTCAAGTGATAAAGCCATGTTAAGAGTGTTACGAGATGGTTACCATAATTAGTGCAAAGCCAAATGAAGGAAATCCATGAGGGAAGAGCCATGGGAAGAGACATCCATGAATAAATACTCATTGTAAGAAGATCCACAAAGAGAAAGTTGTAAGAAGAAGTTCAAGTCTATTGATAATTATTAAATGGATTTGTATGTAGAAGTTTTAAGTTTATTGATAAATACATGAGGAAATTGTAGGAAGGAGGAGAGTTTTCCGAAGGAAGTTACAAGAAGACCCTAATAAAGGAGGAGACCCAACAAAATTTAAGGTGGTAGAAGCAATACTTTTTGGAAGAGATGAACCCATAAGAAACCTGGATCAAAAACATATATCAATGAGTGTTATTCTAGAAAGTGTAGACAAAAGGAAGGTAAAACACATATTGTAGGAGAACATAACACTTAGGGCATGTCTCCAAAGATTATATTAATAGCACATAGGTTGACAAAATATCAAAATTATAGGTAAGTACATTTCAACACATTTAATATAGTAGAATGAGCACCTTTAAGCATTGGAGGGAAACAAAAAGCATAAGGTTGAAGGTAAATTTATTTCCAAAAGTATAATGAGCATATTTTATTCTTAAGACAGGTTAATTTATGGTGATAAGGTTGGTGCCTATATATTGAGATATAAACAATTGCTTTATTATAAAGAAAAGTTGAAATTTGATAACAATTAAAGGAGGAATTAAACCAAAAAGCTCATATGATTTTTATGAGGTATATATTTTGGACAAGGAATTTTTTCATAGGAACATTTGAAAGGAGCATTCTTGAAGGTAGAGATATTGAAAAAATAAAAATATGGATGGATTATTGATCACAATCTGTAAGGTACAAAATATTTTTACCTCCATTTATATTCTCCAAGGTTTATTGGAATATTGACTAGAAAATAAATAGGGAGACAAAAAGCATTTGTAGGAAATATTTTAAATGATAAAATTTTAAAGAGGAGGCAACAATTTTTTTTTTAAGAATCAAGCTCAGGACATTATGGAAGTGAAAGTCTATAGAAAAAGTTAGAAGGTTCTTTTTATGAATTAGGTGAATGAAAACATTATTGGTCCATAAGGGATTTTTAATAGACAAATTTTGGAATTAAAAGGAAGATAAAAACCAAAAGAGGAGAAGGAAACCTTGATTTTTTTAAAGAAGTAAAATATTAATTTTTTTTAGTAAATTAATTGGGGAGTAAAAATATTTTCTACTTGTAATTTAAAAAATATATATTTTTCCCTCATCCAAGAAAATTGTAAATGACATTAGAAAAGTTGATCATATGGCAAACACACAAATATCTCTTAGAATCTTAGTTGCTAAAGGGATCAAATTTCATTCTTTGGACAAATAAGATGAAGTTAATTGTTAAAAAATTTGGAATATAGTCATTGGAAATAAAAACTATCCATAGGTTACTTCAATTAGATAAAAATATAATGAAGAAGATGCAAATACACTGATGCTTATAACATTTGGAATATTAGATGAAATACAACCGCATTTAAGTGAGATCAAAACTTCACAACAGACTTGGGATAAACTATGTACCATATTTGAGGAAATAAACGAAGCTACTATTTTGCATTAACAATCACAAGTATACTTACTCAGAGTCCAAGATGGTGAAATCTAGAACATTTTCTTAAAAGGATAGCAAAATTGAAATCAAAACTATAAACTATGGGAGAGAAAGTAGAAGATACATTTATTGTCTCAATTACACTTAGAGCACTTCTATAATCATTTAAAACATTGGTCACATATCCCCAAGTGTCAAATAAAAGTTTCATTTGAAGAGTTAGTTGATATTCTTTAGGAATATGAAATTGAAATTCAAGTAAAAGATGAACTATCAAACTATACCTTCATTTCAACAAAAAGGTAACTAAAATACACAAGAAATCCATCGACCCCATCATCATAGAATAAATTGAAAAGAGGGTATTATCGTATATGTAACAAAGAAGGTCACATCACTAAATTTTGTAGATTTAATTCAATCAACCAATGGAATCAAATGCATAAACATTTCCAAAGAAATCAACAAAGGCAATATCAATCAAATCAACAAAAATATACACAAAAATAACAACAATATCTAAAATAGAAAAATTTAAAAGAACACATGGTTCAAGAGGTACAAGCATTAGAATTTAACTATGAGGAGGACAATAAATTGGCTCATAAATCACTTATGGAAAATGAAGTTTTTAAAACAATTTTGACTCTAAAAACCTACAAAGAAGATTCTAAACAAGAACAAGATGAAAAGTTGAGTAAAAAACTTAAGGTAATTAATGAAAATCATGATACATGTGGCCTACTTTAGAGAGATAGTAAGAACATTGTTGATACATAAAATGGTTGAGTCAAAGAATTTTTTATGATAATACAAAAATATTTATGATACAAGCAATACTTGTGATGATCACGGTAAAGGTAAAATTGATGTTAATATTGATAGCACTAGATGGGTTTCTTTAGAGAATTATGATTTGAAGCTTTCAAAGTTTGATATTAATAGTTTCATATTTATAGGAAAAGCTAATGATAGTATTTTTATGACAAGGACCACTAATCCTAATTTTGTTATAGGTTACAATGAAGGACAAACAGGTTATAGTGAATCAAGGAATGATAAAATTAATTTTGGAATAGGTAAAAATTGTGATAAGTAATATTAAAAATTTTAACAGGGAACAAAGAAACCAAATGTGTATAAGATATTAGTAAGATAAATTTTGAAATAGGGAAAATTTGTAACCATTGTGGTAGACATGGATATAATATTGAGAAATTGTCAGACCTCCATTATTATAAAATCTGTGAAGAAAATAATCATTCTAAAAAATTGTATCAAGAAAATAAAAACTAAATAGATGCCCACTATGGGTGGATAAACATAATAGAATGAAATAGAATAGTTGAAGTGTTTCCATAAAAAGAAAAAAAATAATCCACACATAATTGTTTTATATAAAAAATATCTACAATGATTGTACATGCTAAAAAAATTAGAATTCAATGATGAAGTCCAAATCATAACCAAAAAACAAGAGTTAGAGTCATTTCCAAAGCCAAAGCTTGAAAATCATAACTAGAGTAAGAGGTTAACAATATATCAAATAATGTAATATGGGGGTTATTAGAAATTATTATATTGTTTGGTACCTTTTAAATACCTTTCAAGTATCTTGTAAATATCTTGTAAATATTTAGTGTCGAGGTGTCTTGTAAATATTTGGCATCATTCAATGTTTGTCATTATTAAAAGGCTAATAAAATATTTCTCCTATAAGAAATATGAAGAGTCATATCTCTTGTGAGTTTGAGAAGATGAAGAGATAGTTGAAGATAAAATGCCACGAGACTCTTTATATTTAATGTGAATCATAGTACATTATCTTGTACTATAAAGCATTGTAATCTTGTTATCCACATTGAATACAATGTGTGAATTCATTTTGAATCATGGGTTGAATATTTGTGTGTATTGCATTGTGGTATATTATAAGTAATCTTTAAGTATTATACATAAATTTGTCTATTAAATCCAGCTATTTGCTATCACTAATAGCCATACAAATATTTTGACTTTTAGAATGTCCAAATATCTCTCCATATTCCTATTTTATTGGTGTGTTACAATATATCCACTTCTTGCTATATATTCTCTAGAGCAATTCAATTTCTAAATTAGGTTATCCGTGGCTCCCCTCGAAATCTATTGTTATCTTTCTATTCAATCACCTTCTAGCAACAATGTCTGGTATACTTGTAAAAAAACTTCTTTCCATTTATATGTTTGTTCCTAATCCGTTTACATAATATTTAAAATTTTATCACCATATTTATTTGTAAGTAATCTTATCCATGGTTTCAAAATTGGATCTAGATTGAGTGGTTTTTTTTATCACACAAAGTATCTATCCAAATATATATTTTTTCTCCATTTCCCATCACCCATATTAGACCTTTAGTCACTAGATCAATTGATCTTTTAAAATTATTCCATAGTGTAGAACCATCTAGTGGTAAGAATGTAGTAAAGATTAAGCTTGAGTCATTAGGCTCAACATACTCAGTCAAAAGAATTATTTCCTATTGTCTTTGACTGTCTTTGTACAATCTACAAATTACTTTACCCTTAGAGATAAGTTTGCATCTCTAAGAACTCTTAAACTAAGACCTCCCCTATTTTTATCATCACACACTTTGCTCCATTTCACCAAAATAAATTTCCTTTTATCATGTAATTTGACCACACAAATAATTACATAATATAGATTAAACTTTTTTCTATGTTGGACTAACTAAAACACACATTTAATTTTAACATCAAACCATTATATTCGCTTCTTGCTATGTATTCTCCTGAGCTATTCAACTCCCAAATCAAGTTAACCTCGACTCCCCTCAAAATAATCAATGTTGTTATCTTTATGTTCAATTGCCTCCTATCAACAATATGTGGTATACTTGTAAATAAATCTTCTTTCCATTTGATCTTCCTTCCAGATCCTTATACATAATGTTTGAAACCCTATCACCATATTTGTCTTCAAGTAGTTTCATCCATGGTTTTAAAATTGAATTTGTACTTAGTGGTTTTTTATCACAGCAAGTATCTATCTAAATAGATTCTTTTTCTCTAGTTCCCAACATCCATCTTAGACCTTTAATCACTACATCAATTGATTTTTTATAATTTTTCTATAGTGCAAAACCATCTAGTAGTAAGAATGCAGTAAAGAAGCTTGAGTAATTGGGTTCAACATATTCACTTAAAAAAATCTTGCTTATTATTTTTGACTCTCTTTATACAATCTCAATTTTTTTTTTTTTTTTTTCTTACTTAAGAATTTTCAACCAAACCTTCTCCTCATTTTATTATCACACACTTCACTCCATTTCATTAAAAAAAAAAATCTTTATCCCATAATCTAACCACAAAAATGATCCTCGAATATAAATTCAACTTTTTTTTTCTACGTTGAACTAACTAAACCACACATTTGAGTTTAACCTTAAACCATTTTATTTGTGATCCTTAAATAAGGTCTTTCTGTCAGTTTTCCCTCCGACTTATCTTTGCAAGTAATACCATTAAATTTTAACATTTAGAATTTGCCTCATTTTCTTCTTTGACAGGGTAACCTTAAACCATTTTATTTGTGATCCTTAAATAAGGTCTTTCTCTCAGTTTTCCCTCCAACTTATCTTTGCAAGTAATACCATTAAATTTTAACATTTAGAATTTGCCCCATTTTCTTGTTTGACAGGGTAACCTTAAACCATTTTATTTGTGATCCTTAAATAAGTTCTTTCTATCCGTTATCCCTCCAACTTATCTTTGCAAGTAATACCATTAAATTTTAACGTTTAGAATTTGCCTCATTTTCTTCTTTGACAGGGTACTGTTAAATAGCAAGGTAGATTTATTATTTTCCACCTCTATTATTGAAATGAGTTGTATTAAATTTTAGAATTGAATTTTCCACGTACGTGTCTTTTTCAATACCGCGACGGAAGAGACGGAGAAAATTCTTATTATTATTGCATGTGCATGTCTTGTAGTCCGTAGGCTGTTGCCCTTGTGTATATGTATACACATCAGAGCATAAAGCCATACATAACAGCCGTTTTTGTTTGTGTACGTGGAATTAGTCGGAGAGTAAATTCAAAGCAACCCATAAAATTAGTCGGAGAGTAAATTCAAAGCAATCCATAATGGTACATGAGAGCATCTCCGCTCTTTCATATTAGAGAGATGCATCAATTTTCCACAGCAATTGGCAATTCTATGGAAATTGGAGAGGGATACATCAATTTTCCATGGCAATTCCATCAACCACTTCTTTCCAATTGGAAAAAGGAGGAAAAAAAAAGAAGGTTGGGCTTCTCCAACACGAGGGAGACCTTAAGCAGAAAATGAATGGATTTATCACATCGTATCTAGCATGAACTTTATTCAAAAAAGATAAGCAATCGAGTTCTGGCCTCATCTGTATTGATTTTATGTACTATTTCGATTGCTATTAAAGTAGAGCTTTATCTCCCACATATCTTTGCGGTAAATCATCTCGCTTGGTCGGTCTGCATACTACAACATATTTTTCAGACTATTTGAAAATGGAAAACAAATGTTGGCCTTCATGTTTTTCTTCAAAAAATGAGAATACCCTCGATGTTAGCGTTTTATCTGAGGTGGTTAAAGATACAAGCGACATCCAAGAGTTGATCTCATTCATTGAGCAAAGACTAGAGGCTCTTACAGTTGACAGTAGCATGGTGAGTCCATTTTACCTCCACTTTCTTCTTTATTGTAATCTTACATTTAATACAAGTTCCACAAGACTTAAATCTTCTTATTTTGGAGTCCCAACAGGACCCTAGCACGTCCCAACAAAACGCTGGAACGTCCCAGGAACCAGTTGTTGCTTCACCTAAAATGAAGTCTTGCGTCAAGTTCGGCAAAAAGTTATTAGATAATGTGCTGAAACGAGTTCAGAAAGATACTTCAGAGGTACCCAATCACTCTAATAGTTTGGTTTCAATTCGAGGAAATCGAAAGCAAGTACCTATACTTAGTTTTTTTTTTTTTTTTTTTTTTAAACAGTAATAAAGTTAGATCACGTGGACATGTTTTTTTTCTCATAATTCCAGAGGTTGTTTAGAGTCAAGCTCGGTGACAAAACGCGCAAATTAATTTTCAACATATTAAAAGAATCTGTCAAAATTCACTGGTTGGGAGTAGGGCTTTCAGTAGTGGGATATGTATTAGAAGAGATTGATCAAGTTTCTGCGAACAGAGAGCAATGTGTAAAACTCCTCCGCTATATGTGTGCCCTTGCCAAGCAAGTGAGAGAATTAGATGAGCAGCTGCCACAGCAGAGACACAAGCTTAATGAGGTAGTCAACTTCATTGTTCAAGGATGTGTTATGTGTGTTTCGCAGATGACAAATCACAGTCTCTTCAGGTAACAGTAGATGATATTCAGTACCAAATGTGCTGCCCAACAGAAAATTTGAATTGATAGTTGGTTTTTTCCACCTCTTTAGAAACTGATAATTGATTAATAAAATAACAATTGACTATGATGGTGTAGATTCATTTCTGCGTCAGTGGCAGCTGAAGACATTGAAAACTTTGAGTCTGAGTTAGGCCAAAAATATCAGGATCTTAATATGGAAGCCGTCATTAGCCTTTTGAATAGAACGCCTCAGTTTCTCCCACCAACACAGGGACGAAAGCCGGATGCAGGTGTGAATCTATATATTCCGTTGCTTTGATTTTTCGTTTTGGGTAAAACGCTTCTTTATGTAAATGATTTAAGTGTGGTTATATTTGGTTTGGCAGTGGGCATTCAAAATGCACATGATACTGTCACGAAGCTTCTCCAGGTGGAGGTGAATGATCAAACTAGAAGAGCTGTTGTTATTTACGGGTTTGGTGGGGTGGGCAAGACAACCCTTGCAACTGCTGTACTCAATAAATTGAAACTTAAGCAGTACAACTACAAATTTTGCAGGCTGGATATGGAAGAATCATGTTCCGACAATCATATCAAGCTACTACAACAGCAGATTTTGCTCGACTTGTTTGGGCAAAATATTGAGCTTAGGAGTCATGTGGAGGGTCGGGACCGGCTAACAGATGCTTTTTCAAGAGCGCTTACTCAGTCAGTGTTTATATTCATTGACAATGCCTTGAAAAAAGAGGATCTCGCTAAGCTTTTGCCCGAAAACTTGTCATGTCTTCCAAAACAAACTAGAATTTTGTTAACCCTTAGAAAGCTAGATGAAAGTTCCATGCTTTTGGAGCAAGGCATTCAAAGGTATGGATATAGGGTAGAATGTCTTGATAGTGCAGCGTCAAAACAAATTTTGTCTAGGAAAGCTCTAGGTAGTGCCGACGCCACGTTTCACCAAGGTGTGAATATAGACGGTTTGGTGGAAATTTGTGGTGGCATCCCTTTGGTTTTAAATCTAGTTGGCTCCAAATTGTCAGAGCATGTGAACGACGTCTCCATTTGTAATGAAATCATTGATTCTCTAAAGGAATCGTTGAAGGAAGGAGACGAGGAAAAAATAAGTGAGCGGGTAGTAGATGTTGTATATAATAGTTTGGATCAAGATTGTAAAGAGGCCTTTTTGGACATTGCATGCTTCTTTCACAATTGGAAACGCAGCTTTGTCTCTTATGTTGTTGGAGACCTACCACTTAAAAGCCTAGAAAATGCGGCTCTTGTAAAGATATCACATGACGATCCCGCTCCAATGAGTTTTAGGGTAAACGGAGATTCGTTCGAGTGGGTCAAATTTGTAAGAGACAAAGATGTACAAGAAGGCTTTTTAGAAGTTCATGATATAGTTAGAGCGCGAGGGAGGAAGTTGTCACAAATACAATCAGATAGAATCATGGACGTGGAATCCTGGGCTGAAGCTGTGCAAGATACTCAGGTATGTTGTTCCTCCTGGGGTTCTTGATTAATTACTGGTATAATTTATTGTAATTTCAAGGGTTAGGGGGAAAATCTACCGTGCCGAACGACGAAATTTAATGACCATTATTTTCAGCCATTTTTTTAGTTAACGTCTGTGGATTTAACTTGCACAATGCAAAATTGCAAATACTTTGTGCAGAACCTCCAAAGAATAAAAGGAATATGTATTACAGGGAGAACGTCCGAATTCCAAATTGATGCAGAGCACCTGGACTTGATGCATGCTTCATTGAGAATCGTCTATATTCAACGGGGAATCAAAATCAATGGAATATGCCGGAAAGACTTTAAAAACCTAAGGTGCATATATCTACCTTTCAATACTTGTTTTCGTGTGGAATCGAATCTCGCTAAACTCAAACGCTTGGGGGTGTTAAGGGCCGGATTCAGCAACAATCCTACTGAGGCAAGTGCTCTGCTCCTTGTGTTATATTGCCTGTCTTTTCTATAAAACTGAGTTTACCATTTCAAAAATGTTATAAACAAAACCTTTCCGTTTATACTAGTAGACGTATAATATTACAATGAATAATTTGGAAAAACTAATGGACCTTGCAGTTACCGTCCTCTTTACGTTTTCTGGAGTTGAGACCAGTGTCAGATTTTCAGCTTTCTTTGAATGAAAGCTTTGGCAATTTATCCTCCTTGCAAGAACTGCACTTGAAAAATGGTGAAGTGCTTCCACCAAATTTGGGCCATCTTAAGTCTCTGCGTCTTTTAAGATTTTATAATTGCTAAATGGTCACATTGCCTCAAAGCTTTTGCAGTCTTTCGGCCTTGGAAGGGTTGCCAATACAAGGATGCAAGGAATTAGAGAGTCTTCCCATGAGCTTCGGTGAACTTGAGAAGTTGGCATTTCTGGAGGTGACGTTTTGTCCCAAATTGTCGAGCCTTTCAGAAAAGTTCGGCCAACTCACATCGTTAAGAATTCTGAGTCTATTGGAATGCAGGATGCTTTCTACATTGCCAGAAAGTTTTGGCAATTTATCTAGTTTGGAAGAACTATATTTAGAGGGGTGTTCCAAGCTAGTGAGTCTTCCTAATAATTTTATACAGCTTAAGTCGTTGGAAAAACTAGACATAAGCCTTGGCTCTGATTTGAAAGAAGAGGCGATGGACGTCCTGGTCGAGATGAAGAGCTTGAAGTATCTAAATATAGGAAGAAGCCCTATGTTGAAAAAGCGATGGGAACAAGCAGGACAGCCTAAGCTGGCATCGGGTAATAACATTTAAATAAATTTGCTTTGTCATGTTTTTTTTAACTTGAAAGATACTATTATCTAATTTGTCCTCTTGTGCGCTCATCATGGCATGGCAGGGTGTCCAGTAACAGTCATTAGACGAACACTATGAAGATGATATGAAGGCAGGGTATTGTTCTCTAAGAGAAGATTAGAAAGAGTTGATGTGAATCCACAAGTTGAGTGGTTTAAAGGTAAGGTTTTAAAATTTTAAATATAGGTTTAATTAAATAATTATATATTTAATAAATAATGTTTTTAGTTTTCTAAGGATGAAAATGATTTCGTCTTGCTTTATAACAAAACTGGGTGTGGTGTTGAGCATGTGTTTAGGTGGAAGAATGAATAAGAATGGATGTGGTGTTGAGCATGTGTTTAGGTGGAAGAATGAATAAGAATGGAATATAAGTTTTTTCAACTCCTTCCAATGGTGCTTGAGAAATTGCATATTATATTTTGACAAGGTGCAGAGGAATGGTTACGACAATGTGAAGTACAAAGTCCACTTTTGAGAATCCGATAACATATAAATTCAAATATTCCTGTAAATTAAAATTATGAAT
Organism: Wollemia nobilis; assembly: GCA_028583015.1. Lineage (NCBI taxonomy): Eukaryota > Viridiplantae > Streptophyta > Pinopsida > Araucariales > Araucariaceae > Wollemia > Wollemia nobilis. The sequence goes on along the minus strand of JAQPPZ010000377.1, from coordinate 6,423,479 downwards.
GTTTTTTTAGTTAAGGGAAAAGGATTTTGAAAGGTTTCAAAAAAAATTTAAATCAAAAGAAATAATAAATTAAATTAATGCATTTTAGTACTTAAACAGAAGAGTATAGAAACTGTAGAAACTGTACTACACAATTAACCAAAACAAAACACTAATTGCATAAATCGGCACCACAAACCACAGGATCTAAAGGGGCAGGAGATCTGAGAAGACCTGTGAGAGAGTTGAGGTAATTCTATAACACAACATCTAACTCCGATATAATCCCACTAGACATTTGAGCTGCATCCTAATAGTCCCCAGCAGATAACCACTTCCCAAAGTAGGTAGACGAACCAAGGCAAAAACATATTCTTGATTCCTGCTCCTCATTTTCAAAATAATTCCTACTCATTTTCAAAATAATTTCCGTTATTTGTATATATTATTTAAGTATTTTCACTCATATTCGAAATAATTCTCGCTTCTCATATTGGAAATAATTCTTGTATAAATTATTTAAGTGTTACTAAGAAATAATAGTTTAAATTTTTTATTTTAATAATAAAATTATTTACAATTTGACATTGTGGAAGACTAGAGTGAAATTAGGGGCTCTATGGGGATGGCAGCAGTTTCTGGAGGAGGTATGAAAAACTGGAGGAATGTAGTGATGGCATCAGGTCCGTCATAGAGCGTGCATGCTAGGGCTGGTATTTCATTTAAAAATGATTGGAAGGAACAGGATTTCCCATTGCATGCTAGGAATCGCTTGTTAAAGAACAATGGATGTTTGGAACGATGTGAAGCCAGGCCGGTTCTAGTGGTTCAACCAGACTCGGTGGCAGAAGATGTGGAGTATTTAACCAAACATGCACTTATTGGTAAATTTATGGGCATCCGAATTTCTCTTCCCTTTGTGGAGGCTTGGCTTAGGAAGACTTGGAACCCGAGGTGATGCTGAGTGCAAACAGCTATTTTATGGTGGTTTTTTCTTGTCTTGCGAATCGTAACAAAGCATTTGAAGGAGGTCCCTATTTCTGTAACCAAGCGGGACTCTTTCTTAAACTCTTGCATGTGGGTTTCAACCCATCAGAGGAGCAATCGTCACGGGTTTCGGTGTGGGTTTGGCTTCCGTGGCTCCCATTGGAATTTTGGAGAAATGACATCTTGCATATGATTGCCCTTCTACTTGGGAAGCCGATTGGACCGTCACAACAGACGCTGGATAAAAAGGTAATCTCTGTTGCCCATATCTGTGTTGAAATTGATTTAAACAATCTTATTCCAGATTCTATTGAAATACAGTTCGGATCAACCACATGGGTTCAAAAACTTGACTATGAAGCTCTTCCATTTCATTGTCGGATTTGCCATGAATATGGCCACTTACAAAGAAAATGCCCTAAGTTTGTCCTGCCTATGGCTTCAAATCCTGGGCCCTCTCAAGCTGTACAAAATATGGATAAAGGAAAAGCCCCGATAAAGGAGGGGGATCAGGATAAGGAAGGCTTTGTTACGGTAAAACCTCGAAACAAAGGAAGAAAGGCAAAAAGAGACATTAAGGATAACCAGCTAGATGCTCAGCTCAACCGTTTTGAAATTCTAGAGAACCTTGATCAGTGCGTGGAGATACCTGAAACATCGCTACCTGTTATAGATATAACAGGACCAAATCAGTTGTCTCTTCATGAGGTGGAACCAAGGGAATCAGATATAGGGGGTTTAAATGAAGAACAGAGGGCTTTGGCTCCGAGTATAGGTGATATGGTTGGCCCTAGCCCTGGAAGTGAAGTTATCTTAGAAAATGACATAAATTTAGATATGCCCTCTCCTACCCAGGCACTGATGCAGTCATCCATGGACTGTAAAACTCCTACGGTGCTGGGATTGTAGCATAAAATAATTAAAAAAAATGCTTCAGATAAGAATATGAAGGTGGGTCGAAAGAAAGACCAGGATAAAATTAAGTTAATGGGGGAGACTTTGGTAGAGTCAGGTTTGGTGAGAACATTGGACTCCCATTTTTATAACCCCCAAAAATGATTATACTTTCATGGAATGTAAGGGGGTTGAACAACATCCCCAGACAAAAAGTTGTTCATGATTTGATTCGTGTTCATTCTTTGGATGTGGTTTTTATTCAGGAGACTAAATTAGCTATTGATAGTTTGTTCAATATTGCTCCCAAGTTGTGGAGAAAGGGGCAATGTCAGTGTATTGGTGCATGTGGATATGCTGGTGGCCTTGCTTGTTTATGGGATCTAGTTAAGATCTCTCCTCTTACCTGGATTTCTAGCAGGTGGTCTATTTCGATGATCGGGCATGACAATGAATCTAGTGAGACCATCCTACTTACAAATGTGTATGCTCCTACTGATTACAATGGTAAAGTGAATTTATGGGAGCACATTGGCTTTGTGAGAAGTCTGGCTCCCCTGTACCCATGGATTTTGGCCGGAGACTTCAATTCTATCACTTGTCCGGAGGAAAAACGTGGTGGGATTGATCGTCTTGAGCATTTTTCTTTTTTCTTCAATGCTCATATCCGGGCCTTGAACTTGGTTGACATCAAGCTGGATAATGGGATATTTACCTGGCATAATAGAAGATGTGGGGAATATTCCATTTCAAAGAGACTAGATAGGTTTCTGATCTCTAGTTTTTGGATTGGCAATAATAGAAGCGCTAGTTCTATGATTTTGGAGGGTAGAGGATCTGATCATTGGCCTATCAAACTCTCTGCTCTGGAGTTAGGGCTAAAAAATAATACCTCATTTAAGTTTCAACTTATGTGGCTGCGATATCCTAAGCTTCATTATTTCATGCGAGGCTGGTGGACTAATGGCAAACCTCCTCATGGCACCGCTATGTACTCCTTTATGAAGCGGCTACAATTTGTTAAGCATAAATTGAAGATATGGAATAGACTAAATTTTGGGAACCTTTCCTTGGCTAAGATGGCAGCTCTTAGGAGGGTGGAAGAAGCTTCAAGGAAGATTAGAGATTAGGGACTCACAGAGGAGCTTCTTGTTGAGGAATCTGAGGCTGTAAAAGACCTTGCTGAATGGGAACTGAGGGAAGAATTTTTTTGGAAACAAAAAGCTCGAGTAGATTGGCTTCAGAAAGGGGATAGGAACACAGCCTTCTTTTATAACTCTGTTAAGGCTCGTCGTAATGGTAACCTGATAACTTCTCTTGTTAATTCTCAGGGTGCCCTACTTTCTTCTTTCAAGGATATTTCAGAAGAGACTAAGAGGTATTTTTCCTCTCTCTTCAAGGAGGATGCCCTCTCAGATGATGAGGAAGAAAAACTTATTCTAAACTGTATTCCCTCGATTGTTTCTAGAGAGATGAATGAGCACTTGATGGGTCCAATTTCCCTTGAGGAGCTAAAAAGTGTTGTATTCAAGATGAAAAAGGGGAAAGCCCCAGGTCCGGATGGATTCTCGATTGAATTTTATCAAGATTTTTGGGAGTTAATCAAATTTGACCTTTTGGAGGTGGTCCGTGAGTCCCAAAAGAACAAACAGATGCTAAGGGCCCTAAATGCTACCTTTGTGGTGCTTATTCCCAAGAAAGAGGGAGCGAATTCCCTAGATATGTTCAGGCCTATTGCTCTCTGTAATGTTGTATATAATATCATCACAAAAATTATTGCTGAGAGGCTGAAGATATGGTTGAGAAAAATCATCTCTGAGGAGCAAGGTGGGTTTGTTGCTAGCCAACAAATCATGGATGGGGTTGTTATTGCTATAGAAGCTATTCACTCAATGGAAACTTCTAAGGAGAAAACTATGTTCATTAAGTTGGACATGGCAAAAGCCTATGACAGAGTTAGATGGTCCTTTCTTCAAAAAGTTCTTACTGCTTTTTGCTTTGAGGAGGAATGGATTAGATGGGTGATGAGTTGTATTTCTTCTTCCTCATTCTCTGTTCTTGTTAATAACGAGACATTGAAACTGTTTGAGGCCTCAAGGGGATTAAGGCAAGGAGATCCTCTATCTCCTTATTTGTTTATCATTATGGCAGAAGGGTTGGGCAAATTACTCAAGTCTCAGGTCAAGCATGGTCTCATTCAGGGGTGGAAGTGGGATAACAGTTTGCCACCTCTTTTCCACCTTCAATTTGTTGATGATACTGCTTTGTTGGGAGTTGCCACTATCAAGGAAGTTGGAAACATTAGACAGTCTCTTGACATATATCTTGGTGCTTCTAGACAGGTGATTAATGAGGACAAGTCCTTTATTTTCTTCTTCAATACCCCCCCTCTTATTCAAGCTAGGATTGCTCGCATTCTAAGATTCCAGGTCGGGACTCCCCCCTTCATTTATCTTGGGATTCCAATTTCATCTCATCCTCTACCTAGATCTTCTTGGCAGTCTATACTTGATAAGTTTAGAAGGAAGGTAAATCACTGGACTGTCAAATGGCTATCCTCTGCAGGTAGAGTATTGCTTTTAAAATTTGTTATTCAAGCCTTACCCATTTATATATGTTTTGTGCAAACAGCTCCTTCTCGTTTCATCAATGATATGGATGCTTTTTCAAGATAGATTTTTGTGGTTTGGCAAACTTGATCAATCTAAATGGAGTTTGGTTAGATGGGATTCCATTTGTAGGCCAGTTCAAGAGGGAGGCCTTGGGTTGCAACAGGCAAATCTTTCTGGGCAGGCTTTGGCTGCGAAACTTTATTAGAGATGGTGTACCTCTCAAGATCAAATTTGGGCTAAAATATTATCTTATAAATACTTGAGAGGTATTTCTGAGGCAGATATCCCTAGAGCCAGTTTGGTTGGGAAAGGTTCTGTTATTTGGGACACTCTGAAAAGAGGAGCTAATTTAATTAAGCAGGGTTTGTTTTGAATTTTCAATCGGGGATCAGATGTTCTTTTTTGGGAGGATTCTTGGGATGGCCACCCTCCTATCTTGACTCAATATCCCAGGTTACATTCCCTAAGCATTTGTTTCTTGGAAGTGGGCTGGTCTCATGTGGAGGACTTTAAAAAATCTAGTATTTTGGAAATATGGAGATGTACAGATGGAAAGATCCACAGGAATGGCCCCAAGGGGGATTGGCCAAGGATAGAGATGTGCTTGCTCTTATTCTTGTGGGGAGGTACTGTTCTTCATTGAGGGATAAAGACATTCTGGCTTGGAACCCTAATCCTAAGGGAACCTACTCTGTAGCCTATGGTTATCAAGTTCTTGATAAGCAAAATTTTGGGAGTTTCCCTGTCACATGGTGGAAAAAGGTGTGGAATAGATTTGCTTGGCCGAAATGTAACTTTTTTCTCTGGCTGGTAGCTCGTAATAAATGCCTCACTTGGGATAACTTGAGGAAGAGGGGATTTTAGGGTCCCTCTTTATGTGTCCTTTGTGGTAAGAATGAGGATGACTCTTCTCATTTATTTTTCCAATGCTCCCTTGCCAGAGACATTTGGCACTGTTGGTGGAGTTCCTGGAACCATCCTTGTTTTCATGTGCTCTCCCTGGTGGAGTTTTGGAGTAGTCTGGGTAGACCTCCAGCCAAGGCCCCCTTCCTCCAAGTGGCTTGGAATTTGGGCCCTTCCTACATCATCTGGAAAATTTGGCTCAAACAAAATCGTCACATTTTTGAGGGAAGTCATTTGGCTGTTCAACAGATCTGGCAAAGGATCTTGTGTATGGTTCAAGAAACTATCCATAGTAAATGTGATGTGGACCCCCATTTGGACTCTAGGGAGGAGAAGGTACGACAGGCCCTTGGTTTGTTTGGGGTTGGTGTGAATTCTTCTAGCCCTAGTAGGATTCCTCAGCTTAGCAAGAAGGTTAGGAGAGAGGGTAGATGGAGACTGCCCCCTAGAGGAGTTTTAAAAATTAATACTGATGGGTCGTCTAGGGGCAATCCTGGACATGCTGGAATTGGTGGTGTTGGGAGAGATTCTACTGGCGTGGTCAATTTTTTCTTTTCCATTTATAAAGGTGTTCACTCCAAAAATCTTATGGAAGCTCTGGCGATACTTGAGGCCTTGCAAAGGGGGTTTTCTCTTAGCTGGCGTAGGATTCTTTGCGAGTCTAACTCTCAAATTTTGGTTAATATTTTAAACAGCAAAAGAGTGGAGGATGTTAATTGGTAGTTGGCCTCTGTGACCATTCAGATTCTCAAAATGAGTGAAGAGTTCGAATTTATATCCTTTGTGCACATTCCAAGGGAATGGAATGGGGTTGCTGATTACCTGGCTAAAAGGGCTTCTGAGCTATTGGATACTCAGAGTATTGATAATTGGGAGAGTCTCCCGTCTGGGGATTCTCAACACCTACGGGAGTTGATCCATAAGGATGTTCAGACTTAATGTGGTTTGTTTTTTTTGGTTTTCTTTGGGAGTTGACCTTGTCTGGTGATTTAGCCTGTCTTGTTGCTTATTTGAGTCCTGGTTGTGGGCTCAGCTGTACTTTATAATCCAGACTTTTTATCAATAAATTTTTACCCCTTTATTTAAAAAATAATAAAATTATTTAGATTATTATAATTGAAACGTAAATACTAAGACAAAATTAAGAAGAAAAACAATAATTTTTTGTCGACAGGCAGTTGCCCTAGTGGATAAAGATGGTGGTTGTTTCTTAAGTGGTCTTGTGTTCAAACCCTTTGAGGGTGGTTGTTGATGTAATTTGTAAACGTTCTCCTGAAAAAAAACAATAATTTATTTTTTGTTTTTTGAATTTATAAGGTGGAATTGGTAATCGCCATGAATCAAGTTAGGTGTCCCATTTTTTTATGGTCCCGAAAAATATCGCACACTATCCCGAAAACTACCATACGGATCATCGTATAATATAACCACCATACTACAATCATTTTAAACCTTTTACATCACTGAAAGTACATGGGTTCAGTCCGACCATTAAAGATATTTTAAAATAAAATTTTAATTTAATAATATTAATTATTATATGGTAAAGTTTGAAAAATTATTTATTTAAATAAAATTAAAAAATAAGTTTAGTTGATCTTTATCAATTATTGTATTATGTTTTAAATATATGAGCTGTTTTGGATTGTGAAAGTCTGGATGGCTCATTAAATTAGTTATGGTTTCTTTAGTGATAGCCTTAGTACTAGAACAATTTCAATAGAGCATCAAGTCCCAACTCTCTAAAGAGATGTTTTTCTTAGATAAATTAAAATTTAAAATATTAAGAATGAAAAAGATGAAAGCATTTTTATATAAATCAAAATTGTTTTTGAAGAATGATATAACTTTGAATGCATATATTAGATATTTTAAATTTTAGAATATTATTATTGTTATAGTGTGCACTATGCCTATAATTGATAGGTTGACATTTGTCTTCTGCCACTTGTCCCTATCTTTAGTTTGAGTTGGAGTGGTGTCTTCTGAAAGACACTTGGAGTGGAGCTTATGACACTTGTCATATCTTTTGACTTCTACCAAAGATTTGGGTTTAGAAGTGATGAAATGAAGAAAACTGACATGATCATAAAATCTTTCAATGACAAAACACAAGAAACATGTGGAGTTATCACCATCCCATTGCAAGTTGGTCCGAGAACCTTAGATACGACCGTGTTTATTGTACATTGCCCCGCATCATACAATATACTCTTGGGTCATCCTTGGATCAATGCAATGTGGGCTGTCCCATCAACTTTACACCAATGTGTTAAATTCGAATTTAAAAATCAGTTGGTCACTATCCATGGTGATCCTAGACCCTTTGATATGTGTGCTTTGGTAGAACCTATTGGAGTTCAATTTTGCCCTGCTCTATCATCCACACATCCTAATTCTTATTTTTCATCTAAACCTGTGAAACACACACCCATAACTTCATCTATTTCTCCTCCATTAATTTCACCCTCATATATAGCCCAACAATCTTCTAAACAAACCACACTAGAACCTCAAAAAGATCTTAAATCCACAACCAATCCTTCATGTTCCATCCCTATAATTTCAAAACCTATAGACCCATTTATTAACACCTCCACATTATCTACATCTATCATACCTTCCACATCTAAAGATATAGGGAATGATCCTTCTACATCTTATGCTCTTTCTGATGAACTCTTACCTTATTTATCTAAAATTCTTATATCAGAAAAAACAAATGCTTCTATGCAAAATTCCATTATCTTAAGTAATTTGTCGCCATCTCCTCGTACTTTGGGCCTCCCACAACCTATGGGAAGTACTTACCAAGTCGGGAGTTGTGCCTTCATTTATAAGGGATATGACTGGGGAAGAATACCCAGGAACATCAAAACTCATCATGAGGGATATGCTCGATGTTATTTTACTAATGAGTATATTAAAGCTAAACCTATAATGCTTAAAATGGGATATAAAGGGAAAGGCTTGGGACCTCTCCAAGATGGTATGAAAGAACCCTTTGAGGTAGAACCATGGCCCGCCCGATGTGGTGTGGGCCTATTTCCTAGTAAGGGTCAACCCTTCCCTTTTGAAGATGATGATCAACTCATATGTTATCAAGATTATTTGGATGGGCGTGATGATTTGCCTCTAAAAAATCAGCCATTTACATGCAATATGCTATCCATAGCTTATCCTGAAATGATTGTTGAATCCGATGATGAGTTGGAAGGAGATATTTTCCATGATGTCTCCGTTGAAGAGTTGTTACACAATGGTTTTTATTTTGATGGTTCTATACCTACTATAGCCCAGCTTGAGGCCACGACTCCTCAAGATGAATTATCCAAGTTAACCTTAAAAGAATTACAAGAATTGGGCGTTTCACCCGCCCCACCTAATTTTGAAAGAGATCTACACATGGAAGTAGAAAACGTCATTAAAGTTAACATTGGAACTGAGGATAATCCCCACATAATCAATATTGGATCAGAATTAAGTCAAGAAAAACAAGAGCAATACATTGCATTCCTTAAAGAATATGAAGATGTCTTCGCTTGGACATATGAAGATATGCCAGGTTTAGACCCTTCTGTAGTCATGCATCACCTAGTAGTCCATCCGGATGCTAAACCTAGTTAAACAGAAACTTAGAAAAATGCATCCCAAAGTGGCCTTGCTAGTCAAAGGGGAGTTAGAAAAACTCCTGAATGTTGTTTTTATACAAGCTATTGATTATGTTGAATGGATCTCGAATGTAGTTCCAGTCACCAAGAAAGAAGCTACCAAAGTTAGGGTTTGCACAGACTTTAGAGATATTAATGCTGCATGCCCTAAAGATGATTTTCCTCTTCCAAACATGGATCAAATCATTGATTTTACTATTGGGAGTGGAATGATGTCCCTAATGGATGGATTTTCCGGTTATAATCAGATCAGGATAGCTCCTGAAGATCAGGCTAAAACAGCCTTTATTACCCCCTGGGGTACCTTTTGTTGGAAAGTGATGCCATTTGGCTTAAAGAACGCAGGTGCAACCTATCAACGAGCTATGACTTATATTTTTCATGACATGATGCATGATATCCTACATGATTACGTAGATGATATCATAGCTCATTCCATCAAAGAAGATGATCATTTAAATGACTTAAGGACAATGTTTGATCGGTTAAGGGAATATCTTATCCGACTAAATCCTGCTAAATGCATATTCGGAGTTAAGTCCGATAAACTATTAGGGGTTATAGTTTCTTTACGTGGCATCGAAATCGACCCTCTCAAGATTGTGGCTATCACTGATATGCCCGCACCTACCAATATATCTGAGTTACGAAGTTTACAAGGTAAGCTTCAAGCTATCCGTCACTTCATCGATAAGCTGGCGGACAAAACCGGTCCCTTTCTTAAGCTTCTTAAGAAGGATGTCCCTTTTAATTGGGACGACGAATGTAAGGAAGCTTTTGAACTTCTCAAACAATACCTCCTTAACCCACCTGTGCTTTCACCGCCTAGACCTGATCGCCCATTTATCCCGTATATTTCAGCTTCATATTTTGCTTTAGGAGCTATGTTAGCTCAACTTGATGATGAGAAAAGAGAACGTGCTAATTATTATATTAGCCAAACTTTAATTAGTTATGAAACCCGCTACATAGCATTAGAAAAACTATGTCTAGCAGTCGTATTTTCTACGCAAAAATTATGCCATTATATGCTCAGTCGTAAAACATATGTCATTGCTAAATATGATCCCTTGCGGTATCTCATGAGTCGACCTTATTTATCGGGTCGCACAACAAAGTGGGTTCTTGCTCTAAGCGAGTTTGAACTCACGTTTATAGGACAAAAGTCTCGTTAAGGGTCAAATCATAGCAGATCAATTAGTTGTTGCACCCTTAGAGTCTACCCATCCCCTCATCATTGAGTTTCTTGATGAATGCCTTCAATTAGAGGCAGACCATGTTGAACAATGGTCCTTATACTTTGATGGAGCCCGATGCATGAGTGGGGCTGGTGCAGGTATTATTTTAATATCTCCACAAAAACACATTATACCTTTGTCCTTTAAATTAACATTTGCTTGCACCAATAATATTGCTGAATATGAAGCTCTAATCCTTGGATTACGAGCTGCCTTGGCGCTAAAAATTAAACATCTGCTAGTTTTTGGTGATTCTCAACTTGTTATAAACCAAATTAATGAAGTTTATCAGACCGGAGATGATAAATTGTGCCCATATAAAGCATATGTTTTACAATTAATATCTCTATTTGATCAAGTTACCTTGGAAGCTATTCCTCGAACTAGCAACCGTGCGGTTGACGCTATGGCCGTAGCTGCATCTCTTCTGCCCTTGGAGTTAGATGACGAATATGCCACCATCATTATTCGTCGACTCTAGGAACCCGCTTCAAATAAGTCATGCTTAGAACCTTTGGATGTGTTTCTAATCAATGAAACTACTCCTGAACCTTGGTATACTGGGTATATTTGATTTTCTTCACAATGGGACTTTCCCTGCCAGTTCTAATAGAAACCAACGTCGGTTATTACGTAGACGAGCAAGTCGATTTGTAATAATTGGCAATACTTTATATAGGAGATCTTTTGAAGGTATCCTATTGAGATGTTTGAATTTAGAAGAATCCAGATCAGCTTTGAGTGAAGCCCACGATGGATCTTGTGGAGGACACTTCAGTGGTAGTGTCATTGCTAAAAAGCTCCTTAGGATAGGATACTTTTGGCCTACCATGGAGAATGATGCACATGATTATGTGCACCATTGCGACAAGTGCCAAAAACATGCTGACCTTGTCCATGCCCCTGCACAAGAACTGCAGGCTATTTCATCTCCTTGGCCCTTTTCAAAATGGGGCTTAGACATTATTGGCAAAATTAATCCTGTGTCATCTGATGGACACAAATTCATCATAACCACCACTGAGTATTTTACGAAGTGGGTTGAAGCTATGCCTTTAGCTTCCTGCACTGGAACACAAGTCTCTAAATTTATTTTTAATCAAATCATTTGTAGGTTCGAAATTCCTGCAAATCTCATCTCAGACAATGGAACTTGTTTCAAAAATAAAGATGTTAAGAAATTATGCCAAAAATATAAGATTCAACATCGCTGGTCCACTCCCTATTATCCTCAGGGTAATGGCCAAGCATAAGCTTCTAACAAAACCTTAATCAAAATTCTCAAAAAATTGGTCAATAAATCTGGCCGCGACTGGCACATTCAATTATATCCAACTTTGTGGGCATATCGCACTAGCGTTCGTACTCCCACAGGTACTTCACCTTTTGTTTTGGTTTATGGCGCTGAAGCTATTTTTCCCTTTGAATTAGAAGTTCCTTCTTTGGCTCTACTACTTCAAGATACCGAAGTAGGAGATGAATATCGAGCTGGCAGACTCAATCACTGGAACTCCTAGATGAAAAGTGCATCAATGCTTTGGAGCATCTTCGTGCCTACCAAAACAAGCTTAAAAGATCATATGCTAAGAAAGTTCGTCATCGATCCTTTGAGGTCGACGACCTTGTTTTAAAAGAAAATCAAAAAAATACTAATGCAACTAAAGACCTTAAAGGTAAATTTGAACCCAACTGGCTTGGACCATATATTATCACCGCTAAATTTGAATCGGGAGCATACAAATTATCTACCTTAGATGGTAAAGAACTTAAAGAACCCATGAACATTTTGCATCTTAAACGTTACTATGCGTAAAAATTTGGTCATTTCATCATTGTATATATTTGTTTAAAATATTTCAAAAAACCACTATCTTGTATTTCTTTCAATTTATAAACTTAAAAATATAAAAACACCAAAAACATCCAAATCATCAAAATCTTCAAAACCATCTTTTATCTTTGTACCTCTCAATTTGTGAAGTATTGCAGTTATATTTTCAAATTATTTTGGATAAATTAGCATTTATTTGGAATCTCTCACTTTTGCAAACACAAAAATAAATATCTTGATTTTATCTGGCATGATTACTAATCTCTCTTATATCAAAGTCCACAAAATTCAATTAAATAAAGTTTGAGCACAGAGAATTGATCTTGTTATTTACTTAAACCAAGCATATCCTTTCACAATAAAATGATTATATTTGTAATGTCCATGCTATGCTACATAGTAGAAGTGGTTTCTTGAGCGAAAAGTTTCCCCTGCTATCCTATCATGCACATGGTCTAGAATCTTTGAGAATTGACAAAAGGACAAGCTCACCCCTACCCGGAATAAAAATCCCTTGCTCTACAGCTAATCCGAGCAAGTATCCCTAGAATAGGAAGCAAAAGAAAAAGAAAAATCAAGCAAAATCATGAGAAAAAGAAGCATTATTTCAGAATCATTTTGTACTCTCTTAGCACTATTTCAGCATTATCTCAAATATCAAAGCAAAAGATACGAAAAAGAAAAATACAAAAAAAAAAAAAAAGAGAAAAGAAAGCAAAGAAAGCAAAACAAGCAAAAGCAAAAGCAATAAAATCCCTTTCCCTACCCATTGAAAAGAAAAGAAGGGTTGATGAGCTTGAATCCCTGGAATTCTCAATTATTCGAAAACTGTGAGGTAAGCCCCATAACAGGTGGTTTGTGCCCAACCCGCTTGGCCTTGGGTAACTCCTAGCGTGGTGATATGTCTGTCACATTAGCGACCTTCTTTTGTACAGACCTATGTCTGCTTATGGATTAGCTAGCTCTTGATAACCCGACTTACATAGTAGTCTCGGTGCGGTTATATGCATCTAAATCATGGTTAATGAACACTTATTTGGTTAATTCAAATCATTTGTATCAAATTATCTTGCTCAAAACTCGGTAAATGCACAAAGCAATTGCACACACATTTGTATTTGAGAGATTTTGTGTATCATTATGATAAATCAAGATCGGAAATGAACTCACATACGCACATGGGATTCCTTATAAATCTAACTTTTGTCTTTAAGATACTTTGAAATATTTTTGCAAATTGTCTGGAATAATTTCATTTTCTTCTCTGAGAACAGTTGTTTAGTATAAAGACAACTACATGCATTACCAAAAAAAATCAAAATCATTTTTAAAAAACATGCAATAAAGTTACATTTATATATAACTTTTGACTTTCGCGACGATGGTATAGTTCCAAAACCAAAATTGGAATTTTATGCCTAGCACAAGTCCTCATCTTCATATTTTTCTGTTTATTTTCAAAAATTAAAAATCAACCATGCAATAAAACTATTATTTTCTTCTTTGGATTTCGCGATGATGGTATAAGTTTATATCTATAATTCTATGCCTAGCGCAAACCATCGAACTAATTTTATTTCCCATTTATTTCAAATCATAAAAAACATATGACTTAAATCATTATGTTACACAATTATGCTTTACAAACAAACGAACACTTATTCTATTTCATGTCATTATGTTCAACATTCAATATTGCAACCATGGTATAAATTCTAAGGAATTGTTCAAAATTTTATCACACTTAGGAATTTATGCCTAGCAAAAATCATTTTAAAATATTTCATGCATACTATTTTTATGAAAATCTGAAAACAAATCATCAAACCATCATTATCTCCATCATTACAACACAAAGTCTTAAGACAGTCTCTTAAGCACTCTTTTACTTTTAACAATATTTCTATACTAGGATTAGCTTGACGACCTAGCGAGCGGCGACTCCATGAAATGGTCTATAATAGCGACAATGTCCTTTGAAATTATTGTTAGAAGTCCCTTTTATTTTTATCAAATTATCCCACAAACAACCAATTTGTTTACATCAGATTATTTCATTTAAATTTTAAAAGCATGACATTCAAACCATAATATTTCCAAACGACATAATTACATGAATCATCAAATCAATCACACCAAAACATTAAAGCATCATACAAACACATAAGACAAGTCATATGATCAAAAATATCTCATCTATATATATATCAACAATATATACATCATCTCAAAACTGGATCGGTATGCCACAATCTGTACCTCGGCATACTCAATCCTCTATCAAAAATAATAAACACTATGTATCAATCTATGTAGTGCAGTCTGTAGTAGCTAGCCTCGAGAACCCCTCGAGCTCTCAACCTCATCTCCTCCCCCGCCCCGAGGTGGACGAGGTGGCCCCATCGTAGTACGTGTGGTGCTATGAGTCCTGGACTCGATCGTGATGATGTCCTCGATGACCTCATCATGACAGGCTCCGCAATGGGGGCCGACAATGGTAACCTCTGCTCCTCTGGCACCATATGGTGGTATAGCATCTGATAGAATGTGATCTGGGCAATAGCCCATGCTAGGTCCCGAGTGCTCGCCCCTCCGCTCCGTGCTCTAAGGCGTGCGACCTCATCTCTGAGCTGTGTGGCCTCCTCTCGATGTCGTGCAGCCTCATCCTGCAAGGACTGCACCTGAGCCTGGAGACGAACAGTCTCCACCTGGAGAGTAGCCATCTCGCTACTCTCTCCTACCTCGACACCCTTGCCCTTATCGAGCGATGGTGGCCTCTCTCTCCGTGGAGAAGGGGGTCTCTCCTCCCTCCTCTCCCGCTGTCGTGGCCTCTGCTGAGCCTGTGGCCTCCTCTTCTCTCTCCCACCGTGACCCCGTGCCACCTCAATGGCCACCTGGCACCGCCTCCCCATCCGATGCACAACTACATGAATCGGACCCTGAGCCCTCGTCATCCGAGGAGGGTGGATGCCTACGTACCAGGCATCATAGCCATCAGCAACCCCAACGTCGTCACCATCCACTGGCTGGATGGGGGCATCGTCCGCGTCCTCACTCCAGAAGCGCTGCATATCTGGAGCCCCGCTGACTGTAGTGTTATCCCGGACGGTCCGAGAAAACTCGTAGTCCCTGAGAGATGGGATCCCCTGCTGTAGACCGAACTGCCTCAAAACTCGGTCATAGCGGTGGAGCTCCACCTCTCTCCTCTCCATCCTCAGCCAACAGGTTCGCCTAACGTGAGCCAGCTCCTGTCCATCCTCGGCCCACCCTGGATGATCTCTCCAAGGCCTCCAGGTGATCTGGTCGGAGACAAGGTCATCAAGTAGTCTCCGGGACATTGGCAGATCTATCCGCCACTGTGACCCTCTCCGGAGCCACCAGTAGAAAACTCGGGGCCTCTCCCCATCAATCCCTATCAGTGGGAGCCCTACCGGCCTCCGCACCATGATGTGCTCCCAACACCAAACTCTGCAGCAGTGATGTCAAAACCAGACATTAACCGCCCTTGTATACGACCCCATGCAGGATCCTATACAATCGACATAGTACAAAGCTCCCCCAAGCAAACCTATACCCGTGGTCTCTCATGTCGTAGACCACATCTATCGATAGCCATGGTAGTCTGCATCCACTCTAATGGCATAGCAGCAGACCACCTACCACCCCAACCAAAACCTCGTGTCAGTCTAGATGCCCCAGGCATCTGGCGTAGCGACTCGATGTTCACTCCGCCCTTCTCCAGGGCGAAGCTCGGATCTCCGCACAGTCGCATCATCGCGTGGCCCTGATTGGCCATGGGAGTTATTAGCCGTCCTTGTATGGGGATCCTCAAAATCCTCCATACATCCTCCAATGTGGGAGTCATCTCCCCTATCGGTAACCAGAAACAAGAAGAACCCGGATACCACCTCTCTACTAGGGCTATCAATAGCCCCATATCTGTAGAAACCTGTGGCATATCTGCCACGTGCTGCAAGCCGACTTGAGCCAACTGATCTCGCTCCGCTTGAGATAGAGCGGCCAAGTCATCCTTCAGCCCACCGTATTTCCATTCCCGGCTCTTTAGTAATCCTCTCTGCAACATAAACAACAAAACAATAAAAATCATTAATAAAACAGTGATTAAAAATGCAAGTAAAACAAGTGCAATTTCATACAAATAATGATATCATCTACTGGACGATATCGTCCAAAATTTGAGCAAATTCGTCTCCGATTTTGCAAGAGGGAATCGTCCCTTATTGTACGAAATCGTCCCCATATCGTCGATTTTGCCCTTTGACGAAATCGACGATATCGAGACGATTTCGACGAAATTGAGACGATTTCGTCCCGACGACGTCGACGGCCCAAAAATGGCCGCGATGCTCAACAATCATTCAAAATTAATCTAAAAAGCATGAAATTCAAAATTAAAGCATTCTAAATTAAGTTTGGACCCTTACCCGTAGCCTGCACCGGACCTCTGTCAATCTGTGCGTTGTCTCGACCATCTTGTCTGTAGAGCTCTAGAAACCAGGAAAATGAACAATAACAATGAATTAGGGTTTAACCCTATTTTTCTTAATTTTATTCAAAAACACTTAACAACATTTTAACATTTTGCTTTTTCGCGTTTTTACCTCAAACGTTCGATTTGGGTAAAAACACGGAGGGGGCACCATAGTAAGTTGTCGTACGATTCGACCTAGAATCGTCGCCTAAAAATGGGAATAATTTTTGCTTTCTCGTAGATCGAGAAGAACTCATATTTAACGCATTTTCTTCAAAAAATTCGCTAAAGAGGGGGCAAAATGTAGCACCCTAAAATTGGCGCAATGAAACCTTAGCAAATAATTAAAATTACCTTAGTAATAATTCAAAATTCAAATTTTAACCCCGAACCGCCTGTTAAACCGCTTTCCTCATTTTTCGTGCCATTTTTAGGATTTGTTGTGACCGTTGGACGATATCGTCGCCGATCAGACGATATCGCCTCAGATCGGACGAATTCGTCTGGAGCAGAACGTCCGGACGATTTCGTCCCCAAAACTGATTTTTCATAATTAGCTTCTGTTTCAACGGCGTCTCTAACCTGGGCAAAAGCGTGTCTGCGCGGTTAGAGACTTCCCCCATTGGAGATCTCCCAAATTGGGATGATCTCCAACCTCCCAACCTCCTTCATATGCCTATTTAATCTTAGGCCCTCCCCTTGACATTCCCCTGGCTGAATTTTTCTGTACTTCGAGTTTTATTTGCCTTAGAATGTCTTAGACTACTATTTGCCTTTGTCCCTTTTCAAATTTTCTTGCAGGAACTTTGTCATTCTTCAGCCGGAGCAAGCTCAGATCATCGCAGACGATCCTGTACGATCTCGGACGATCACGCCCCAATTCGAGATGATTTCGCACTCTACAGACGATTTCGACTGTAGTCAACATTGGGGGCAATTAGTGCCCAGAGTTTGCACTTTTCTCTTCTCGTCTGCTATTTCATTCTGCATTTAGATCAGTTTATTGTTATTTTCTGCTATTCTGCATTTTGGAGTTCACCCATATAGCTTAAGTGCATGATAAGATCATAATTTGTCATTAGAATACTATAATTTACTTGAATTTCTATTCGTAATTATCGTTTTAGTATCTATATTGTCATTTTACACCATTTTCCTCTGTTAGTATTGTTGCATTTTCGTATTTTATGTCTATTTCTCTGATTGCAGGTCTCTAACGAATTCGTCTAATGAATTCGTCAGATCTCAGACGATCCTGTCTGATTTCAGACGATCCTGTCAGATCAGAGGCGATCTTGACTGCTTCAAAAATCAGAACCTCCATCAAACATCCGGAATCAGGTTTAACTTGTCTTTATTTAGTATATTCTCTGTACTTGATATTCATTGCTGCTTTCTGTATTCATTTAAATCTGCATTTCATATAGAACAGTTTAGATTCATTTGGCCAAACCTAGGATTTGAATGATTAAAGATAAAATTGAACACATCAAACACATTCCCAACCTAGGCGTGGAGACTGCCACTAAACGTTTCCTGGTGAACCCCACCATCCGTCGAAAAATCACCTTAATACCCCTCCCCCGAGAGGCGGGACCTTCAAAGGGCCTCTCAGTCCGAGGTATTGTCCCATCCTTCTCGCATCCCCCTTCCGGGCACGGATCCTATAGCCTGAAGGTAAGGGTGCAAAAAATTTGGAGCGATACACTTTTGTACCCACTACCATCTCCATTCCATTAACCATTCCCACTATGCCTGTATCCACTTCCCTTAAGCTAAATCAACAATAGGCTCATTTTTATTTCACCCTATTTTTGGAGATGTAGGTGTTGCCCAAATCAGAGATGTAAGTTGTACCAAAATAACCTGCTGCAACAAATATCAGCCAAGCTTGTTTGAGTTTGTCATACTAGTTGAAGAGCCATAAAATAAGGGAGGCTCTGATTCCAGCAAAGCCATTGAAGAAAGTTGCTTTTAATCCTAACACTATGGAGGCTCACACAGTTCTAGGTTTAGAAGCCTCAAGGAGAGATGGCTCCGAGTGACTACACTTATGAGTTCATCATCGAGGACCTTACAAATATCGACACTATGAAGAATATGGGGAACATTCAAGTAGATATGAGCTCCCTGTACCTGCATGGTGAGCATTATAAGAAGTGTTTTTCGAGGTTGATGCTAAGATCACTGAGTTGGAGGAGTTGGAGGATACTTTGGCTAAAAATCGAGCACAATTATAGTCTACAAAGTTAGAGGTAACTCTTTGGTAGAATAAGGTAGAGGATTTGGAGAATATAGTTTAAAAGCACCATGAGACCAAGGAAGGGGTAGAATAGAATGTTGAGGCCTTAAAAGGCCAACTCTAGAATTTGCAAGATTAGTTGACCGCGAGAGCAACACAAGCAATTGTTTTGACCAAATAAAAGGTCAAGAAGTCACCCAGCCAGTCACTTTTTGACTATAAAACCATGGCAATGAATGTGACACAAGTCATCATGTACCTTCAAGAGATACATATAGTCGTCTCGTATGGTCGACATGTAGTGGACGATGATGAGGAGCACCTGGAGCCCATCCTAGAAAGGGGATGCAAATTTAGGTGCTAGCTAGATTGGATCTCAGATTCCATCCTATGATCAACATGACCTGAGCTTGGGTAAATGGTAAAGTTATACTATGCCAACATTTTTCTAAGTTGGATCAAGTTAAGGAGGCTTACAAGCTACACGATGTGTTTGAGTAGGATAAAAGAGTTTCAACACTCTACTTTAATGCAATAGTTGATAATGGTTTCCCAAGTTTCACTAATGATAAGGGGATCATTCTATAAAAGGAGGACCTAGAAGCATTATGGGCCATTTTTTTTATGATGCCTCATAAATCGATGATTGAGATGAGCCTCTCACTGAAGACCATGTGCTGCCCTTGATGAGGAAACTTACACGTATTGAATTTGATTTGTTGAAGCTCAGCCAACGGGAAAATTACATTGATATGGAACAAGTGGAGACTTTCAGGTACCTTGTGGATTCACTTAATGACCTAGAGTTGATCAGTGGAGATGCTTGGTCTGAAGCTATTATAGTGTTCGAGGCCACAGTCATGCATATTTTAGATGAGGAAGAGACTGTAGTGAAGGAGGTAGAGGAGCAGAATGTCAAAGCAAGTAATAAGTAGTCTGATGCACCAAGTGGATCAGATACATGATCCCAATGGATGAAGGCCTAGGATTGATTACATCCATGCGAGCTAAATACCCTGAGAGCTGCCAGAAATGTTGACAGCTTTATGACTTTACCGCACTAAAAAATTTGTTGAAAGTTTTTGTAAAAGAAGGGTGAAATATAATGAATAATATCACAACTTTTGTCAATATATTTTGTTACAATTAATTTTTTTTTTAATCCTCTTCTTGTAATTTTCATGGACATTATGCTGGGAATGATGGGGTTTTAAGGTAAAATTAACATTATGTGTAAAATGGAGCAGCAAGTTAACAGTTTTTAGCACTAGCAAAATTGGTTCAAAATGAAAGCATCGATAGATAAAGAAAGAAAAATGGTTTCACTTTCCATGAGGATGAAAGGGCACTTTAAAATTAAATGCATTCGAAAATAGGTTGAAATCGCCCGAGATGTCCAGATGAAGAATTTAAAATGAACGGAAGTCATGGCGCATAAAATATTAAAAACATTTGAAGTTACGAAGGAAAAAATAAGACAAGGCATTTTCACCCCATGTGAGGGGTGAAAATCTTTGTCGCCCTTATTTGGGGTGAAACGTTGTTTATTTTAAAAGCAAGCCCAATGAAAAGGTATGAGCTAGTCAAAGGCTAAATTCAAAGATGCTTTCACCCCAAAGGAGGGATGAAAATCCCTTTCGCCCCTCCCTAGGGTGAAACCACATTTAAAAAGGATAAGATTTACGGGCCCACGTCAAAGAACAAAGGCGAACATATTTTTGAAGTGGCAAAGGTACATGTTAGCAACAGGTTGAAAATTCAAGAGAGCTTTTACCCCAAGTGAGGGATGAAACTCTCTTTCACCCCTCCTTGGGGTGAAAGCACATTATAAAAGGAGAGCAGATCATGGGTCCCACCTTGATAAATTAAAGAATATTGCAAAGAGGATTTCATCCCAAGTGAGGGGTGAAAATCCCATTCACCCCTCTTTGGGGTGAACGTAAGTTTCAAATGCAACAAAATGTTTTCACCCCTCTTGGGAGCGAAAGCACAACAAAGTATTTTGAAAGGCGCATTGTGGGGCCCAATGTTGAGTTGCTAAAATAGAGGAATTAACAAAGTGTTTTCACCCCAAAGGAGAGGCGAAAATCATGTTTTAAAAGCCAATGAAACACATTAATGCAAGGTGGAAAAGTCAAATTTTGAAATGATTTTCACCTCAAGGGAGGAGGCGAAACTCATTTTCATCCTCTTTGAGGGGTGAAACTATAAGAATTGTTGGTTTTCATGTTCTAAGTATTTTATTTAAAAATGTAGGTGCACGCTCCAAATGAAGGCATGAATGAAAAGGAAGCCTTGGCAAGGGGAAGAAGAGCTTTGAACACATAATAGTTGGTAGAATGAAGACGTGTTGGGCTAATGATAAAAATATCAGAGAAAACTTTGCACAGGGTGTTTTCACCCAGCTTCATTCCGAAAGAGCCAGTCACCCCATTTTTGGGTGAAATCAATTTTAAACAGCAAAGGAGACTTTTCCAAGATACCAATTGTGCAAAAAAAATTGAGAAAGACCAAGGGATGATGGAATTTAATTTTTGGGCAAAGAAAACAAGTTTTGGGCCTGAATTTCAGTTGAAAATTTGTAGGATTAAATGCTAAAGGGTGATTTTGACTATTTCCAAGGCACCATCCACCAACTCCGCATTTTCTCAAAGCAACATTAATACTCAGTGGAATTTCTTGGTAAAGGTGGAGTTTCAAATAACAAGGATAATACAAGTTCAACAAACAAGATCCTGATCTTCAGGCAACTTTGTTGCATCCCAATGCATCGGCGTTCAAGGTTGCTTCCCATCATTTAAACATGCTGATTTTCCATGTGATTCTCCCACCAAATTCGAATCATGGTTTACATGAAGAATATTTTTACCAGAACATCATTGATGTCGAGGAGGAAATTATTCATGCTGGTTTTTGATCTAACAACATTTTTTTTGTATGTGCATTAAATGAAAGGGCGTAATCCTCTATAAAATCTAATCATTTTTCATGTACAAGGGAGGTTGGACACTTTGCAAAAAAACACTTCCAATTTTTTTGCATCAATAGAAAAACTTCAACTTTTGGTTCTTTGAATGGTGTTGCATTTGATGATCTTTTGTATGTCATTTCTGATTATATTCATCTCTGTTATTTTTTGTGTTTAAATTCTGCACTTGAACCTAATATCTGTGGGTGAGGAAATGAATACTGAGATGCTCTCTAGGGGTTGTATTTACAAAACTGTAAGTAGTTCCTATGCTTTTGTTTTTATTAGATGCTAATCGTTGCTTGATCTAAATTTTAATTGTTAGTCAATCCCCATCCTATATTTCCAGCTTATAGCCATATTTCCCTATTTCTTTCCTGTTATCCTAAGCTTTAAATCATACTAGATTATAAAGGGAGCCAGCCCTCTCTAGAGATTGGCCCGAAGGACATTTCTCTCCTTTGGCCTTTCAATGTTGCACGGGTCTAGGGTGCACAAAACGTAGATTTTATACTAGGTAGATTCGTGACCAATAGATCATGTATTAATGTGTGCAAGTGTGTAGATTTAGAAGTGTGCAATGTATCATAGAATAAAACGTGCAAGTTAATGTAAAGCCAAGATTCATGTATACAAGTGGTAATATGAGAAGCTAAGAGACATGAGAGGTTTATCTTATGCATAGAATAGGAAAAAATGCATCTCCTGGATAGGTGATGAGTGGAATAGTCAAGTATTAAAGTGTCACCTATCTAAGGTTATATATGGAGATAAAACTCCATGGAATGTATAACAAGAGAAAAATTTGTTCAAGCAATGATAATATCGAAGCTTGTATACAGTTTAAGCAATTATATTGTAAGTTTTCTTCATGGTATTTTCATGAATGACATTGACCATTTTACTTCATATTATTGTTAATTTATATGAATGTTTATGTTAATTAATATTTTCCATATATATTGAATGCTCAAATATTGATTGATATTTGATCCTAAATATTTAGGACCTATGGAAATTTATCTAGAAATCCAATAGTGGTATGAAAGCTACCACCATACTCCATTTAAATTTAAGGAGTCAAAGTTTTAAGCTAGCATCAAGCTTAACCTTGGTGTAATTTTTTTATTTTGAATATAAAATAATTGCAGGTCAAATAGTGGCTAGAGCCACATGAAATGAGTGCTTGACATAATCCAAGAGCAATGCCATAATTTTGCAAGGACAATTGAACTTGAAGGACTTTGGAAGCATGTTGCTCAGCAGTAACAAGAAAATTTTAGGCCTAATAAGAAGTGAATAGTAGAGGAGTGTCCTAAAGGAGTTTAAGATGTTAGGGATAGTGACATTCAAGCATAATAGCAATGTCCAAGAAGACGTTGATATGAGAAACATTGAAGATCAAACTCTAAATATGTTGGATGAATAAGTTGAATAGCCAACTCTAGAAAAGTGGGATGAATAAGGGGATAGTCTAAGTCACCATATATGAGAAAAAATCTTTATGAGAAAAGATAATCATATAGAGTGACCAAAGCCACTTGAGAAAGAAGTTGAAATCTAAATTAGAATTTCCTAGAGGATAATATAAAACCTACTAGTTCTAAGCATTAAAGAAGAGAAGGAAACCACAAAAACAATTGAAACTAAAACAAAGGAAGAAAATAAATCATTCAAAGCATTAAAATCTACATCCAAAATGTCTCTAAGATGGAAAGAAAGAATTAAGCAAAAAATGATATCTAGTTAAAATTTACCAAGGTAATTTGAAGCACTCAAAATAGTAGAGTAGTACCTGAGAACACCCTATTTTTAGACTGCACACCAAGAGGAACTGCAACAAATTGAAACTATGAAAAAAAAGGTAAATTTTGGATAAAATTCCAAGCATCCAAAGCAATAGAGTTTGAAGGAAAGGAGAGTGTTTCTGATCTGGATAGAGGAGCAACATCTGATAGAATCAAAATATTTCTATTATGGATAGAGGAGCAACATCAAACATATTTTTTATTTTTCTAATTACATCATGATCACATAGTTGTATTACAACAACTTAATAATGCATATCACTCAACAAAATTTGTACCTAGGTCTCCTCCTTGAAAGTCTAAGCATTTAACTAGTTGAACTCATGTCATTTGGTAAGTTTCCTTACATTTCTATCTATAATAAGTTTAAATTATTTTAATTGATATATAAATGTAAATAAATTTAAAATTAATAGTATTAATTATTATCAAAACACTTTTAAAAGTGAGGCTTTATGGACAATTTGGGATATATCAAAAGATACAATACCTTGTACTATATGGATAGAAATAAATAGAAGAATATTTATAGGAAAGGAAAGTAGTTTAAAGGTAATGAAAAGGAAGATTTATTTAGACATAGAAGAGTCTAAACCAACCCTATCAAATCACCCAATCCCTAATCTAGAAGTAGATAGCCTCGATATATGGAGTCAAGTCATCAAATGGAATTACGATGTTGGGTATAGGAGAAACAAAAAATAAGGCAAAAAATATAAAGTGTAAACCACCAGATGTAGAGTTGGACCGTTGGTTAAATTATATTTTGATGGAGAATTTTTTGGAGAATACTATATTATTTAATACATGCTAATGTACCCCCGTAGTACCATAATGGTACAAATATAAATATGTAATAGATTAGAGTGTGATTCTATAGTTTAGGAGTGTGATTTATATTTCTCCTTTATGTGTGTGTTCATGTGTAGGATTTGTACAAGTGTCATGTAATTATGTGTGCAAGCATGAGGAGTGAGAAGTGCTTAAGTATCATGTATTAATATTTGCAAGTACGTAGATTTAGAAGTGTGCAATGTATCATAGAATAAAGTGTGCAAGTTAATGTAAAGCCAAGAGTCATGCATACAAGTGGTAAGACGAGAAGCCAAGAGACATGAGAGGTTTATCTTATGCATAGAATAGGAAAAATGCATCTCCTAGATATGTGAGGAGTGGAATAGTCAAGTATAACAATAGAAGAATTCATTCAAACATTGATAATATTGCAGCTTGTATATAGTTTAAACAATTCTATTGTAAATTTTCTTCATGGTATTTTCATGAATGGCATTGACCATTTTACTTCATAGTATTGTTATTTTATATGAATTCTTATGTTAATTAATATTTTCCATATATATTGAATGCTCAAATATTGATTGATATTTGATCATAAACATTTGGGACCTATGGAAATCTAGCTAAAAGGCCACAGAGCTACCACCATACTCCATTCAAATTTAAGGAGTCACATTTTGTATCTAGCATAAAACTTAACCTTGGTGTGAATTTTTGATTTGAAGAAAAAAGAATTGCAGGTCAAATAGTGGCCAGAGCCACATGAAATGAGTGCTTAACATAATCTAAGAGGAGCACCATAATTTTGCAAGGACGATTGAATTTTGAGAGGGAGCTTGGAAGCATCGTTGCTCAAGAGTAAAAAGAAAATTTTAGGCCTAAGAAGAAGTGCATATTAGGGGAGTGTTATAAAGGAGTTTAAGATTTCAGAGATAGTGGAATTCAAGTATAAGAGCAATATCTAATAATACATTGATATAAGCGACATTGACGAGCCATCTCTAGAGAAGTTTTATGAATAATGTGAATAGCCAACTCTAGAAAAGTTTAATGAATAAGGGGATAGTTTAAGTTACCCTATTTGAGAAAATATTTTTATGAGAAGAGAATCATATAGAGTGGCCAAAGCCGCCTGAGAAAGAAGTTGAAAGTTGAATTATAATCTCCTAGATGAGAATATAGAACCTACTAGTTCTAAGCATTGAAGAAGAGAAGGAAAGCACCAACATAATTAGAACAAAAAAAAAGAGATTAAATCATTCAAAGCATTAAAATCTGCCTCTAAAGTACCTCCAATATGAAAAGAAAGAATGAAGAAACAATGAATTTCTAGTTAAAATTTACCAATGCAATTTGAAGCACTCAAAAGAGAAAAGTAGTGCCTAAGAACATCCTATTTTAAACTGCACACCAAGAGGAGTTGAACCAAGCTGCAACTATGAAAAACAAAGGCAAATTTTGGTTAAAATTCCAAGCACCTAAAGAAGTAGCATCTAAAGTAAAGGAGAGTGTTTCTAATCTTCATAGAGGAGAAACAATTGAGGGAATCAAAACATTTCTAGTTTGGATAGAGGAGTGACATCAAACATAATGCCTGAAGAATGCATAATGCCTCAGTGAATGCCACTTGGATAGTGCATGCAAAAGGTACTAAATTTACCTTCCATTTTATGAGCACACAAGTTTTGACTTTAGTGGATTTGAAAACTTGAGATATGCTAAAGTTGGATATTGGAGGGATAAGATAAAAGTTAATTTTGAGCACCATTTCAAAGGAATAAAGTATTTTAGAAAAATAAAAAATAAAAATTGTTGATTAACTAGGGAGCCAAAAGGAATTCAACTCCTAAAAGCTTTTTGAAGAATTTAAAACTTTATAGAATTGAAAATTTATATTTGCAATTTGATTTCAAAAACTTGATTTTTGAAAAAATTTGAAAATTGATATTTGATAAAGTTTGAATTTTTGAGAGATAAGGTTGTCTACTCCAAAGAAATTGATAAAATTTGTAACCTAAAAACTTTAATTAGTTCCATCATGTCAAATAGCAAGATATTCCTTTAAAAATCCCAACTCTTGAAAGGACCTAACTTTGCATCATGGAGAAACAAAATGAGATCAATTCTCACTGCAGAAAAACTATAGGACAATATAGTAAATGAGATAAAGAAAAAAACTATTGAAGATGAAAGAGAAATACAAAAATTTGAAGAAAGTGATACAAAAACTCTTAAATACAAAAACTCTTAAACATAGCTTTCAACTTACCTTTAGTACAAATTTATCATATTAATCAAATAAAAAAACAAAAATTTAAAAAATAATAAATAATTAATTTAATAATAAAAAAAAACCACCACATGGCACACAGCAAATCCGCAATGGAGACAATATTTTTTTTTAATACTATTGCATGTTAGATAAAATGGAGACAATTTTTTTTTTTTAATACTATTGCATGTTAGATAACCAAATTTGCAACTGGTATTTATTTTTAATTAAAGGGAATCGGTAACAATTTTTTTTTTTTAATACTATTGTATGTTAGATAAAATTTTTAATACTATTGCATGTTAGATAACCAAATTTGCATCTAGTATTTATTTTTAATTAAGGGGTATCGGTAACATCTTTTCGTCATCTTTTATCTTTAAGAATTGGGCACTAACCTCTGCCTCTTGGTAACATCTTTTATCTTTAACAACTGGGCACTAACCTCTGCCTTTCTTCCGTAAAAGCGGTGAGGAGTGACTGAGACGTTAAATCATTGAACTTGCCTCTATAACGGATGCCTCTCATCTATAAACATATCAAATTATTGAAGTTCTCTCTATAACCCCTATTTATTTATTTATTTTTTATTTTTTATTTTTATTTTTTTGTTTTGTTTGTGGTAAAAGCTAACTTCCATCTTCTATTATTAATCACTATAGCAAAATTCCCTCATGTGTCAATCACTTTCCTATAAGCTTATACATTAGCAGAATAATAAATAAGTTTTTATGATGTTAAAAGTAGAAACTCCCTCATTCATAATGCAAAACCTATTTATCTTATAAGTTTATATATTATACCTTACACAGCACAGGAGAATAATAAATAAGTTTTTATTGAGTAAATACTTCTTATACATATACATATCCGTCGTGGGGTTGAACCCAAGATAATGCAAGTGGCATCCCACAATAAGCGGATAATGAATAAGTTTTATGATGTTAAAAGTAGAAACTTCTCATCCATAATGAGAACCTACTTATCCTTCTGTCGTTGACCTGTTACAGGCATTGCCATCCACACTTAAGTTCCTTTTAACATATCAAGGAATATTTTTTAATTTTACATTTCCTCTCGTATCTTAGAGATACTGTAATATATTTACAGGCCTACTGCTATTTGATTTATTTTATAGTCTAAGGTCAAGAATACATCTCCACTTCTGTTGCATAAAAAATCTAGATGCAATCAATATTCAAAGTAGAACTAAAAAGAATGAAAAGAGAGCAGAAATTTAAAACAAAAGAACATACATATTCCAAAAACCTTTTTCACATTAAGGCCAAACAAGCTAAAAATTGTCCATAAATTTTTTTATTATTGTTTTCCCAGCCTTCCTAGTGATCCATTTACAGAAGGAACACAACTATTTAGAACAAACCCAAAAAAAACAAAAGGGAAACTGCATTGAAGGCCTAGACTTGATTATCTCAAAAACAAATAAACACAATGTGAATTTGCAAGAGAGCCCATTGCATGCTAATTTCTGTTGATCTTCAAACAAATGATTCATACAAACAGGATGTATGCCCATTAGCTGCAATTTGAAAGGAAGCAGATAAAAAAGTTACAGAAAAATACTACCCAGCGGCAGCCCGGTCCCGTTCATGGCCGAGGGCGACACGGACGGGAAAATTAGGGTTTGTATAGTCCCTGCTCCGGTTACTCTCGAACTTGATATTCAAGTCATTATGCGCAGAAAAATTGATCCGCAGGTAGCAGGCCTCAACGCGCTAGGCGAGCAAATACCGCGGAATAATGCACACACATACTTTGCATTACAGAGCAGTATTAAATTAATTTTAAGTAGAAGAGAAGGTATTAAAGTGGAAAGAAATTGGAATATGCTATTGGAAATAAACAGTTTGGTAATGCCACCAGGGCTAACTACTCCCAAACACATGTCATGACTAAATGTTAATATGGGTGAGAAATCTCTGGATCAAAGACTTTCATCTTTAATTTTTTTTTTTTAGGTTATTGTGAGAAACCTTTATGACCAATGCCACCAACATCACATGAGTCAGTTAGAAAGCAAGAGGGCTAACTACCCCCAAACACATGCCAGTGAGAAATCCCTGATCAAAGACTTTCATATTTAAACTTTTTTTTTTTTTGTTAGGTTATTGTGAGAAACCTCTATAACCTGCGCAGTTTGGTAACGCGACCAACATTGCATGAATCAGTTAGAAAGCAAGAGGGCTAACTACCCTCAAACACATGCCATGACTAAATCTTAATAGGGGTGAGAAATCCCTGGATCAAAGACTTTTATATTTAATTTTTTTTTTTTTTTTTAAGGTTATTGTGAGAAACCTGAGCAGTCTCCTTCCAACCATGATCCCTTTCCTTTTAAAGTTGAGAGCTATGCTACTTATCAATATACTTATCAATAGGGAATTTAACACAAAGTCACCACACACTCACCCCCTCACACTTGTCCACAAAGCCACCACACACTCATCCTCACACACTTGTCCACGTTACGGTTTGAACTTTGGACCTTCCCAAATAAAACCAAAGTCCGTACCGTTGCCCAGCACCCCTAAATACACTTTCACCTTTAAACTTGCTATCATTTAAAAAAAGTGGAAGTGGTTCCCTGAGTCCGTAGTGTGGACCCCGCGTTCCGCTCTACAGAAATATAATTAATAGAGTCTTCCGCAGGACACCGTGAGGTGATCTGACTTCAAATTCCTTATGCCGAGGCAGTGTAGTTTCAGTTATATCATTGCTATATTTTATATTATTTAAAAAATTAATAATAATAAATAAATAATATAATATAAATAATAATAAATAAATATATAATATATAACAATGAATATTTATGACAATATTCAATTCTTATATCATTCATTTGTTGAAAGTAATTTTTGATCCACAGATTCTGAATATTATATGTCATTCTATTTACTGATTTTCTTACTTTATTTTCTTGTGGAACTCATGTATATATTTTACTTTACAGTCTTATTGACATCTTTTGATCATCAACAAACATTAATACAAATTCAAATTCACATTCTACCTACAAAACAAATTAAATTTAAATAAAAATAAAATAATAATCTAAGGTTTAAATAAAAATAAAATAATAATCTAAGGTTTAAAAATAAAATAATAATCTAAGGTTTAAACTAACACGTATTGATTTAAATTTTAACATAAAGATAAATTAATTTATATTAATGTGAAACTAAATTAAATTTAAAAGATAAAATAAATCTAAAACACATTAAAAATAAATCTAGCATATAAAAATTAACTTAAATAAAATGATGCCCATAAACAAATCAAACTAAAAATCGGAAATACACATAAAATTCATTTCCATAGTAATTAAAATACATTGGACTCTTCTGAGGGGATAGTGTAAAGATGCGGGGTTTTGGGAAAGTCTAAGGTTTAAACAATGATCTGAACAAAAATGTGAAGGATCTTAATTTTATGATGAATCATGATTAAAAAAAAATTACTCAATTTAAAAATTTCTCACACTAACCAAATCATAGTAGATTTTTCTTAATACTATTCCACCATTTTCTTATGTCTATTAAGATCATATTATTTTTATAGTGGACTCGGTCTTGGTGCCATTTCACGATTTCACTTCTTACCCTATCACGTCTATTGCAATCATCTATCTCGACGTGTGCCCATTGGCCCTTTCCTTTTGATTTTGTGCCATTCTTTGTTTTTCATATCTATCTCCTTTGTTTTCCTTGATTCTTCCAAACTTTGTATGCAATTTAGAATAAAGCTTGTATAATTGGTTCATCTATTATTATTTTGCAATTATAATTGGTTTTGTTATACCGTGCATGCGAGTGGTTGGGAGTGGTCTTACAAGCATAGAAACAGGTCATTTCCGTTTGATTTTAGGCCATCTTTTTTTTTCATATCTATCTCCTTTGATTCTCCCAAACTTTGAATGTAATTTAGACTAATGCTTGTATAATTGGTTTATCTACTATTATTTTGCGATCACTCTTCAAGATACCTTTATTATTAGTATCACTACTTCCTTTATTTCTAGATCTATTTATTATTTTGCTAAAGAGTTCTTGCATGATTCTATATTCATTCATTATTTGCTTGTGAACATTTTGTAAAGGAAGAGGGGTTTGACTGTGCAACCAAGAAGATCCCAATACTTTCTATTATCTGGACGGACCCCTCAATACTAATCATAGTTGATATTTTGCAACTTTATTTCTGTTTATAGGTAATTGTCATACCGATAGTACACAATTGTGGCTCATCTGCTAAATGTATTTTCCCTGCAAAAATCCCATTAATCACGTGGGTTCAGGTACACTTGTTCCGTACTCTATTAGCTCCCTTATAGCATAGTTTATTCATAGAGAGGAGTATTTTACGTTAATATCTAAATATCCAAATTTAAAATACATATAATTGCATTAGGATAGAATTTCACTTACTATATTTTTATTTTTGAACTTATTGTTTTTAATAGAGAAAAAAATAATCTATGTTTTAGAAGTATATATATATAAAGAACATAATATAATTTATAAATATTGAGGTAATGTAAGTATTTTACTTGCTTAAATTTTAGTGAATCCAACATGAACAGCTCCCAGTTCTAAAATTTATTAGCCATAATCTTTAATTTAACCAAAGATAAAAACTTGTTAAACTTTAAATAAAACCCTTTAAAACAACTTTTAATTAATAAATTACTTTCTTATTTCATGGCTCAAAGAAGGTATCACCTTCATAGTGGCAAACAAAAATGGAGACCCTAACATTCCTCTTGTTTGGGATGATAATCAAAATCAACCTTCTCAAGAAAATCCTAATTTTAAGGATGAGAATGATAATACCTTAACTATGGGTTCCCTCAACCCTCAAGAGGATACTCAAGGTAGGATAATTTTTAATTCAATAAATCATATAATAGCTTTTTTAAAGAAAAATAAGCATATTATGTTGGAAGCTATTAATAAGGTTATTTCCTTTGAAGAGGGATAACCCTCAAAACCTCCCTAACTACTTTTCCAACCACCTAACTTTAGTTTAATATCTCCTAATCAACCAATGAGAAGTAACAACCCATTATATAATCAACCATGTACTAATATTAATCCAATAGGTACAAACCCTAACCAACATACCTTGGATCATAATGCATCAAATGCTAAATATATTAATTCTATAACCATTACAATTTCCATAGTTGGTGGGACACCAAATGTCCCACTACCTTTGAGTCATCCTACCTCTATAACCCTATTTGAGGAACCATCAAGGATCAATGTTAATTGTCTCATAATTCAAAAACCAAACATAAGTTATCCTCTTAATCTAGAGTCATCCCATAATCATTTAACTTCAAACCCTTTTATCAATCCCCCTTCTTCCAACTTCATCAATATAAATAAGAGTTTTTTTCTTAAAATTGCACATCTACCATTCCTAATCAACCTTTGTTTATTTTAAATAATCCTAAAATAGGTTCTACTATGCCCACATCTCAACCTTATCTTTATCAAGCATCATTGACCTTACAACCTGCTCCTCACATCCAACATGATCTTGAGGTTAAAAACTTAGAAACCATGGTAAAGCATTTAATGCAAGTAATGGACAACATCCAAGCCTCAAGTTATAAGTACTCTTATAAAGACGTGTAACCAACCTTTAGATCACATAGTAGCAAGTTGTCTTTATCCTTTGAATTTTGTACTATCAAAATTTCAATTGTATAAGGGAATGGAAGACCCTATTAAACACATTAGACTCTTTTGAGTTGCTTGCCATGACATCGTTTATGACAAGATGTTATTATTGAAGATTTTTTCCAAAAGCCTTAATGGCCCTACTCTTGAATGGTATTATCAACTACCATGTCATTCTTTTGGAATCTTTGAGGATTTAGCTAAAATGTTTATACAATATGTTTTCATCATATATTAAGGAGAGGGTCACCCTTGGTAATTTATACCAACTCAAGCAAGCCAAGGATGAGAGCTTGTTGATTTCCTAGTGAAATGGTGAAGGCTAGTTGGAAAACTCCAATTTACTTCCCCTTCAAAGGATCTCCTAGAGATCTTTATTTGTAACCTACATGATCAATTATCCTACGAGTTGAAAACAACTACCATATCATCTTTCAAGCAAGCAATTGATTTGACTAAATATGTGGATGGCATCCTCTTGAATTGAAAATATGGCAATTAAAGCTCAAAAAAGAAGATAAACCCTCTAAGTCACAATATAAGAATAAACATATAGGTGGCAACAATGTCATTGACCCTCACCAAAGCAATAATGTGTATACCATTAGTACCCTTTAAAAGTTAATTTTAACCACACAATAAAAGTCTAGGATATATTTCATTAGGCTATACCAACATCTTTCTAACATCCTTAAAAAAATCCTTACCACAAAAATTATTGAGATTCCACCCATCATATCCATAGATACCACTACTAAATGGTACAATCCTAATGAGCAATGTGATTCCCATCAGGTCAATCGCCATACTATCAATAAGTGTAATCATATTAGATACCATGTCCAAGACTTGATAGATGATGAATGTGTCATTATCAACGACTTCAAACTTCAATATTTATTAATTGAATAACTAGAAATATTCCAAAATCTATTACCTAATCATGCCCAAAAGGTAACAAATAACATTTCATACACTAATGTCCCACCTCCAAATCAAAATATGGTGGGCATGATCTATTCTTCTGACCTCATTTCTTCCATTTGTGTTTCCACTAGGCAACAATAGAAGAATCAATATTTTAATCAATCTTCTCGATAGTCTCTTACTCATGCATCTTAAAAGATACTATGTTTAGATCTACATTATTTTGCGTATGCATTCCACTTGATTGTTTGGTTGCTTGATTTCTTGTTTTCATATTTTATAAAATACACATGCTTCCCATATTTTGCTAACATCTTTGATTGACTACACATGCTTGGTTTATCTGATACATATGGAGTCAAGAGATCTTCCAGGATGCTATTATGATGCTAGTGTGATTTAGATTACACTTACATTGTACTTACACTAGGTCATTGAGATTGCACATATATTTCATATTAGTCTTTAATGTGCACTTGTCTGATCTCATGAATATCTATTTATTTGCATTTGCATTACTAAACCACATAACCTACAAACATCTCATATGACTAGTACATCAACTTACCTTTAAGCTTTATTACTTCCTAGGTCTAGTTAGAGGTAACATTTATTAGTCACTTTAGATGATCCATTAACCCAATTGTGATATATCATTAGTTTGACTTTGCTCGTAGAGAACCTAATGAACCCCTAATACTATTCAACACTAGGTTTCATAAATTGTACACCATATTGGTGGTAGCTTACACCATCATAGAGGAAGCAACCATCTAGATGTACCTTAGAGCCTTAGATACATTAAATTTTATGTTTGTGAGGAGAGCTCCTCAAATCACATATTTTCCATTGGCATACAATGAGGCTTTGACAGTTGAACAACAATTAATATCTCAAAGTTTTAGTTTAGGTCAATTACCTTTGCTTGTAAAACCTAGAGCTTATAATTAAATACTACTAATAAATCAATCCCTTATACAACACCTTATGTTGAACCTGTTACTAGGTGTCATGTATCCCAACCAAAACCAACCCTTCAATTTGGCATCCCTAAATGAAATGATGCCTAACATAAGTAATCAATAGACCATTTTGACATATTTGGATAATTAGGTAACCAAAAACCAAGTTCTCTAAGAAAATAATCAATAAGCCTTACCCGTATTCTTGAACACCCCTACACCCATAAACAATGCAACAATCCAACTGGGACCAAGTCAAAATTATACCTCAAATCTTGAGTTAGATAACATACAAAGCATGGTTCAAAAATTGAGCAATGATATGCTTAAACTACAAAGGCAAATTTATCAAAACACATCCACCAACAACACCTATAATGGGAACTTTAACTTCCAAAAGATAATTATTCAATGGAATACTCACACAAATAATTGAGGGGTTCCTTCTAGCAACTAGAACCAATCTAGGAACAACCTAAGTACTCCAATAAATTTGGTTGATCTCGCTTTACCCAATTGGTGCAAGGTCCATTCCACTACTCAACATGGTGAAACTAATTTTTTAGAGTTTAAAACTACTTTGGATATTAGTTGGTGCCCATAAATGAGTACTATAAGAGTCAAATTAATAAAAAAAAAGGAATAACCCTAGTTTTAGAAACATATAAAATCTCAAGAGTTGATGAATATGAACCTAAAAAATACCTAGAAGAAGAGATGCAAGTTTATTGGCAGTTTCAAAGAGGTAACAATTATATTCTCTAGAGTGAAGGAAAAACACCAATAACTTTTTCCATCCCTAATAAAACCTCCATACCACTTGATAAGCATATCAATAAAAACCCAGTCCCACCTAAGGTTCCCACAATGCCTGCACAACCAAGATCTAATATGTTAGTACCATAGACAAAGAAAATTCCAAAAATATAACAAGTTGAATATAATGTTATTAAAGACCTTAAGAAAAATAAGGTAAAGATTTCTCTATTTTAAGTAGCTCAGTTAATAGATCAAAACGATTTTTTTCTTAAAACTCTCTCTAACCAAAATAAAAATGGTAGAAAAAATCTATTGATGTTTAGGTGGTCATATACTAAGAAAAGGTAGAATCTCCACCTTTCTTTTATACTATTAGAATTACTAATAAAAATTTACATAATTGCCTTGTGGATTCAGGTGCTTCTGGAAAGGTGATGATGTATGTTGTCAACCAAATATTAGAATTGATCTCAACTCCCTCAAATAATAAGGTTGTTCAATAGGATAAGACAGAAGTAAATATGATCGAGGTGTTGAATTAAATCCATATACAATTTGCTATTGAAACTAGAATACAATAATGCATTGATATTCAAGTTGTGGATACCCTAGAAGCATATGGGATGATGCTTAACTATGATTAAGAAAGGGTTATGCATAGCGGCTAATCATTATTAATTGATGAATATTTTGATTTTTGAAATTTGAAATTGGATAATATTGGGGACCCTTTATTGGGGCCCATTAGCCAAAATATTTTGGGTAGATTCACCCCAATTTTATAATAATTGGACCATTTA
This sequence comes from Wollemia nobilis, assembly GCA_028583015.1. Classification (NCBI taxonomy): domain Eukaryota; kingdom Viridiplantae; phylum Streptophyta; class Pinopsida; order Araucariales; family Araucariaceae; genus Wollemia; species Wollemia nobilis. The sequence continues at coordinate 6,387,628 of JAQPPZ010000377.1, read as the reverse complement.
AGTTTAAATCTTCAATATTACCCCTAATAATAGGGGACCTTTTCACCTTTAAATTATAAAGAATTTTGGAATTCAAAACTGATTCGCCCTATTTTTATAAATACATTTTAGGGCCAACCCTTTACGCATAACCTTGGGTTAAGAACACTAAATGGCTACATGGCAACTAATTGCTCCTATATGTGGCTTCCTTGGTGTGGCATAGCTAGTCATATTTGGATAGAAAGAGAGCCTAGGTTGAAGGAGATTATCACTAAGTACAATAATATCAATGAGATTCTATACATTGATACAAAATTGGGAGACTATGTTATAGTAGTGGAAACCCATATTGAAGATAATACTTTGACAGCATGGCCCCCATAAAAAAAACAAAAGAATACCAATTATGGATCCTCAAATTTTATAGGTTAAAATCTAAGCATGGTGATGGTGCCAAAATTGAATTAGTTAATCCTATAGACAAATCTTATCTTGTTGCTTACCAATTATAATTCCCTTGCACTTGCAATACTAAAAACTATGAATTTTTTTATCCATGGATTACAATTTTTCATAAATAAGGGATTCAAGTATGTACATGTCCTAGGGGACTCATAGTTGGTAATCAAACAAATACAAAATTGATATACATATCATGACAAGCATTTCTCAAATTATCATAGCCATGTTTGGACTTAAAGAGTTTGATGCTTTCATTATCCAAACCATTCCACATAGAAAGAACAATATAGTAGATTTATTGGTAGTAGTAGCAAGTACCCTAGAATTGAATGTTCATTCCAAGATAAAATAGTTCTTGGTAGAACTATTTTCCACCCCCTCTATACTAGACAATATCCATGGATCATAGATGAGTAAGACAAAAATTGTGTAGATATGGATGAAGAAGGTTTATTAAGTTTTAATATAAACACCATTCCCAAAGGTATGATTTCTTTGGAATATTTGTTTGATATGGATTATCATGCCCACAAGCAACATATTGATCCATATAGAAAGGTATCATACGAAACATATAATCTAGGAAATGCTAACAATCTCCAAAAAGTCTTCCCAAGAAAGACTTGTAATGATGAGGAGATAAGAGGAATAATATAGGCTTTGAAGGATTGCAAATATGTTATACCATAGAACTATGAAGATATATGATCCATCCATCATTACCCACACTATTTCACTAAATATAAGAACGAAGTCCTTTTGGCAAAAGCAAAGACTAGTGAATCTAGTACTAGAACCTCTCATTCTCAAGGATATACAAATATTGTTGACATCATGCATCATTTTTCCTATAAAACATTCTACCTGGGTTGCAAATTTGATATCAGTCCATAAGAAGAATGGAGAAATATTCCTATGCATAAATTTTAAAAATCTTAATAGAGCATCTAAGAAGGATAATTATCCCCTCTTCCTTGGATGAATTACTCAAGATGGTGAATGTATCTCAAATTATGTCCTTCTTGGATGATTATTTAGGATACAATCAAGTAATTGTAGATCCTAAGAACATGATTAAAATTATATTTACTACAAAATAGGGAATGTTTGCATATAGGATAATTTCATTTGGTCTGATCAACACAAAAGCCACTTTCCAAAGAGCTATGAATATCACCTTCAAGGAACTTATTGGGAAATGCATCATGGTTTACATGGATGACCTCACTATCTTTTCTAAAATGTGTAGAGACTATGTGGAAGACATAAGAAGGGTACTATAGAGATGCCAAGATCATGGAATTTTATTAAATCCCAAAAAGTATGTTTTTGGAGTCATAGAAAGAAAAATCCTGGGGTATGTTTTTTGGAAGCTAGTATTGACCAAAAAATAATTGAAGCAATTCAAAAGATTATTGCCTAGAAGCAAAAAGGATATGAAGTCTCTCTTTGAAAAATAATTTCACGAGGAAATTTATTTTTGGGTATGCAAAAATAGTCTGACTTATGAACATGATGGTCAAGAAGGATGCTAAGATTACATGGAGTGGTGAAGCACAAGTTGTCTTCCATGAAATTAAAAAGGAAATTGTGAATGCTTATGTATTAATCAATCCAAATTACATTCAACCCTTCTACATTTACTCATTTGCATCAAAATATTTTACTGTTGGTGTTTTAACTTAGAGGAAGGAAGTTGGGTATGAGAGACTAGTAGACTCTATAATCTCACCATTGATGGATTTTGAACTCAAATATATGGTAATATAAAAATAATCCTTTACTCTAAAAAAAAGTAAGAAAACATTTTGGCACTATATCTTGCACAACAAAGTGTTTGCAATAGTATCAAATCTGGTTGTGAAAACAATGTTGATGCAAAATGAGTTAGGGGAACATAGAGGCAAGTGGGTGTCTATCTTAAAAGATTCTGATTTAGAAATACAGCCCATATAAATTTTTATAGGATAGGGATTGAGAAAAATATTGGCTAAAGTTGACTCTCAGATCTCAGGCCAACATTATTCTATGAAAAAAATTACCAATGATGAGTGGTATCATGACATTTTTTATTATTTGTTAACCACAGTATGTCCCGATCACTTAACTTCCATCCAAAGAAGACTGTTGCATCTTAAAAGAGTGAACCTCATAGTAAAATTAGGCACCTTGTACCAAAGAAACCATGAAGGGATCTACTTGAGATGTCTTAACAAACAAGAAATTGTCAAAGTCCTCAAAGATTTTCATGGAAAATATGGAATAGAAAATACCTCGAAGAATGCCACAGAACATCCTATACTAAGAGCTAGTTATTATTGGTTCTATATCTTTAAATATTTTCAAGTGTATGTCTAATCATGCCATGTTTTACAAATCATAACTTATCGAGAAAATAATTCTCCAATGCTATTACAACTAGTAATTGAAGCTCACCCATTTGCATAGTGGGGACTAAAATTTGTTGATGTTATCAATCCAAACTCATTATCTAGACACAAATTCATACTAACTACCACATATTACCATACTTATTGAAAAAAAGCTCAAGCATCGAAAAACTGCACAATAGAGTTCATGATCTGATTCCTTGAAGATAACATTGTAACTAGGTTTAGAATGCCATATATTATGGTATGTGACATTGGCCCTAATTTTTCTTCCTTACAATTTGTTGAGTGGGATTATGATAATAAGATAACTCTAAAAATTTATTTTAATTACTATACTTAATGTAATGTAGTAGCAAAATCAACTAACAAAAAACTTCTAGAAATAATTAAGAAAATTTTAGATAAAAAACCCATGGACTAGCATAATAAACTAAAGCACTCATTATGGTCAGATAAGACAACAATTAAATATTAATTAGGAACATTCCCATATCATTTAGTTTATGGTCAATATTCTATCTTTCCCATAAATATCACAATCCTTACCCTACAATTCATAAAAAACTTCTTAGAAACAAATGATAATATTCAAGCCAGGTTATTTGATTTAATGAGAATGGAAGAGAAAAGAGAAGATGCACTGCAACATTTTAGTAAACATTAGGGAATGGTAAAAATTATGGTTTTATAAAAGGACCAAAATAAAGACCTTTAGGATTGTCGACCTAGTGTTACTTTGGGATAAAGCTTATGAAAATAAAGGATACCATGGGAAACTTGACCTCTTTTGGCTAGGTCCCTTCTAGATATTAGAGATTCTAGGGGAGAATACCTTTAGGCTAAAAATATTAACTGGAGAGGATGTCCCATTACTTGTGAATGTGCAATTCCTCAAATATACTTTCAATGCCTAAGAATATTCTAGTGTTACCTTGTAAATAATCCTTGTACATAGTTTTGTTGTTTTGATATTTTGGTGTGTTGGTCTTGTTTCATTTTTATTCTTATTTTTGCTTTACATTTTGGTTTTGCAAGCATTTTGTTTTGTTTTTTTCTCTTTTTGACCCCATAGTAGTCAAATGTAATTATTTTTGGGTCACTTTAAGAAGGAAGTGTTTCTACATAGTTTAGGAATGAAACATCTAGATCTAAACTTAATGAAGTTAATATTGGCTTAATTAGTAATTTGGTGTATATTTGTGTCTTAGGGGAAAAAAAAAAATTTGGAAGTAATGCAAAAGGATGTTGCAGCTTTACAATAAAAATATTTTAAACATATTCCAAATTAGGAGGAATGAAACTATTATGGTTTGGTTATCAATGAAAACCATTTAGATGTTAACCTCCGATTTTCCATAGTGATGTGCAACCCAAAAGTAGACCCCAATTATTGTAAATTGAACAAAATAATTTTGTGTTAAAAAAAAGAAGAAAATGGGAAACTCGGTTACCTGGGTGAAAGGAAAACTTTATTAATGATATGAACACTCATTTGTGATGGCTTTTTATCCAAATGAAATCACAGGACCACTGTCATAGGATCATAATCAATCTCAATTTTAGAGTCTTCAACTATCTAACCAATATCAATGAATCACATTCATATAATAACAATAATATTTCTCAATAATAAAACTCATAATATTATTTATAAATCAAATATATAAGGTCTTTATTTCATTTGAGTTACTTTCTCATTGATTCTTCTTGATACAATGCATGGAGCTTTGTCTCCATAATATAACCTTAGAAGATGACTCTTCAATACTTGATTATTACTCTCCTCACATATCTGGAAGATGCATCTTTTTCTATACCTCACATATGATAAAACTCTTATGTCTCTTCACTTTACATCTTGCCACATAGCATGTGGCTCTTCATTTGTATACTTGACACCTACGTATAGGACTCTTGACTTACATGATACATTGCACTCTCACACTTTATACACTTGCACACTTTATTACATAACACTTTTACTCTTCTCACGCATTCACACATACTTTAAGGGAAATATAAATCACACTCCCTAATCTAATATTTATAAATGTACAAATGTACCATGGGGGTACTTTAACATTTATCAAATAATGTAATATCTCCAACACCCCCTGTATTACATTATTTGGTTTGAAGACCTTTAGTCTTTAGTTTTTCTTCAAATTTCTCTTTGTTTTGTTCCTCTTCTTTTGATTCTTTGCTTTGTGCTTCTTCCTAGTCTTGGTCTTGATCTAGTTTTTTGATGTAAATTCTAAACATTGAATCAGTATATCATCACAATAATATATTCAATGACTATTGAAATTTAATGATTTCATATTGAAGTGAATATATGTTGAATTAAGGTCCGAGAGGTAGACCAATTGGTTCATCCAAACCCCATAAGGGAGGCGGAGGTCCAAGGTTCAAATCTCGGGCCTCGTCGGATTGAATGCTTGTCCCTTTATTGGTGCTTTCAACATCGTAAAAGGTTTAAAATGATTTTGGCATGGTGGTTATAGGGGCGGATTGTGTGAAGATCTGTGTGGTGGCTTCTAGGGCGAACAACACAGAATACTATGGTGGCCATAAAAGCTAGACAACCTACTTGGATTCGTGGCGGCTACCGATTCCACCATGTAAATTCAATATATATATATATGTTGAATGCATTAACATATTATCTTGTTCATTCTTTGGACATTCTTCATCTGCATCTAAATCATTTGTATCACAAATGGCATCTTTCATTTCATATTTTTCTTTTTGTATTTTATCTTGATAGATCTCAAAAGTAAGTAATGTTGTGTACATTATAATACCTACTTCAATAGGTAATATAATAGCATTTTAATAATTCCATCATGCTTCAAATATTTTCATGAAGATAGGTGATAAATGTCATAAACTTCTCATCTTTAGCATTTTTGAGAATTAAATATAATTTCTTCTTCAAGTTAACTGGTATATTTTTTTGTTCATCAAAATTATCCATCAAGTTTTGTGTGTAATATTTTAGTTTCTTCAACATTTCTTCACAATCTTCTAAAAAAATATTATTAATAATTTCTTCCATGATCAATTTCTTATTTTTCCAAACTTTTCAAATTCTTCAAATTAACTCCTTTGAAGTTGAATACCTTATGTCTACCAAATTCAATTTTTAATTTCTTCAAATAATATCTTCAAAACAATTTCAAATTATTCAATCAAGCAATCAATAATATTCTTATGACTCCCAAACTACCAATTTTCCAAATCCATAAAAAATCAAATAACCTTCAAATTACATCAATATTTTAATAACAAATTTTTCATATCAATTACATTCATCAAATTTTAAATTTTAATTTTAATTTTCCTTATATCTCCAAATTTTCAAATTCAAATTCATTTTTTAATCTCTACTTATATCTTCCAAATTTCATATTTCACAATCAATCAAACAATCTTCAAATTTTTCAATCAAATCATTCATTCATTTAATTCTTATCTCTCCAATTTTATTCATAATTCAATTTAGTCTTCTTATATATCCCTTGGATTTAATTTATTCCTCTCTTCTTCTCTTTAATTCATTTACTTTTACATTCAACCTTTTAAATTTTAAATTCCCTTTTTATTTCTCCAAGTCAAATTTCAATTTCACTTAAATAATATTTCATTTACCATTCAATAATGCATTGACTTTATTTTCCCTTATCTCTCCTGAAATGAAAAAATAAATGCTTTTCTTTTAGCTCCAAAAAACTCCTCATCCATAATGCAAAACCTACATTTTTTTTTATCCATGGATTACAATTGGTAGTAGTAGCACGTACCCTAGAATTGATTGTTCATTCCAAGATAAAATAGTTCTTGGTAGAACTGGTTGCCACCCCCTCTATACTAGACAATATCAATGGATCATAGATGAGGAAGACAAAAATTGTGTAGATATGGATGAAGAAGGTTTATTAAGTTTTAATATAAACACCATTCCCAAAGGTATGATTTTTTTGGAATATTTGTTTGATATGGATTATCATGCCCACAAACAACATATTGATCCATATAGAAAGGTATCATACGAAGCATATAATCTAGGAAATGCTAACAATCTCCAAAAAGTCTTCCCAAGAAAGGCTTGTAATGATGAGGAGATAAGAGGAATAATATAGGCTTTAAAGGATTGCAAATATGTTATACCATAGAACTATGAAGATATATGATCCATCCATTATTACCCACACTATTTCCCTAAATCTAAGAATGAAGCCCTTTTGGCAAAAGCAAAGACTAGTGAATCCAGTACTAGAACCTCTCATTCTCAAGGATATACAAATATTGTTGATATCATGCATCATTTTTCCTATAAAACATTCTACCTGGGTTGCAAATTTGATACCAGTCCATAAGAAGAATGGAGAAATATGCCTATGCATAAATTTAAAAAATCTTAATAGAGCATCTAAGAAGGATAATTATCCCCTCTCTTCCTTGGATAAATTACTCAAGATGGTGAATGGATCTCAAATTATGTCCTTCTTGGATGATTATTTAGGATACAATCAAGTAATTATAGATCCTAAGAACATGATTAAAATTATATTTACTACAAAATAGGGAATGTTTGCATATAGGATAATTTCATTTGGTCTGATCAACACAAAACCACTTTCCAAAGAGCTATGAATATCATCTTCAAGGAACTCATTGGTAAATGCATCATGGTTTACATGGATGACCTCACTATCTTTTCTAAAATGTGTAGAGACTATGTGGAAGACATAAGAAGGGTCCTATAGAGATGCCAAGATCATGGAATTTTATTAAATCCCAAAAAGTATATTTTTGGAGTTTTAGAAAGAGAACTCTTGGGGTATGTTTTTTGGAAGCTAGTATTGACCAAAAAATAATTGAAGCAATTCAAAAAATTATTGCCCATAAGCAAAAATGATATGAAGTCTCTCTTTGAAAAATAATTTCATGAGGAAGTTTATTTTTGGGTTTGCAGAAATAGTCTGACTTATGAACATGATGGTCAAGAAGGATGCTAAGATTACATGGAGTGGTGAAGCACAAGTTGTCTTCCATGAAATTAAAAAGGAAATTGTGAATGCTTCTATATTAATCAATCCAAATTATACTCAACCCTTCTACATTTACTCATTTGCATCAGAATATTTGATTGTTGGTGTTTTAACTTAGAGGAAGGAAGTTGGGTATGAGAGACTAGTAGCCTCTATAATCTCACCATTGAGGGATTTTGAACTCAAATATATGGTAATATAAAAATAATCCTTTACTCTAAAAAAAAGTAAGAAAAAATTTTGGCACTATGTCTTGCACAGCAAAGTGTTTGCAATAGTATCAAATCTGGTTGTGAAAACAATGTTGATGCAAAATGAGTTAGGGGAACATAGAGGCAAGTGGGTGTCTATCCTAAAATAGTTTGATTTAGAAATACAGCCCATATAAATTTTTAGAGGGTAGAGATTGAGAAAAATATTGGCTAAAGTTGACTCTCAAATCTCAGGTCAACATTATTCTATGGAAAAAATTACCAATGATGAGTGGTATCATGACATTGTTTATTATTTGTTAATCACAATATGTCCCGATCACTTAACTTCCATCGAAAGAAGACTGTCGCATCTTAAAAGAGTGAACCTCATAGTAAAATTAGGCACCTTGTACCAAAGAAACCATGAAGGGATCTACTTGAGATGTCTTAACAAACAAGAAATTGTCAAAGTCCTCAAAGATTTTCATGGAAAATATGGAATAGAAAATGCCTCGAGGAATGCCATAGAACATCATATACTAATATCTATTTATTATTGGTTCTATATCTTTAAATATTTTCAAGTGTATGCCTGATCATGCCATGTTTTACAAATCACAACTTGTCAAGAAAATAATCCTCAAATGCCATTACAACTAGTAATTGAAGCTCACCCATTTGCATAGTGGGGACTAAAATTTGTTGATGTTATCAATCCAAACTCATTATCTAGACACAAATTCATCCTAACTACCACATATTACCATACTTATTGAACAAAATCTCAAGCATCGAAAAATTGCACAATAGAGTTCATGATTTGATTCCCTAAAGATAACATTGTAACTAGGTTTGGAATGCCATATATTCTGGTATGTAACATTGGCCCTAATTTTTCTTCCTTACAATTTGTTGAGTGGGATTATGATAATAAGATAACTCTAAAAATTTCTTTTAATTACTATACTTAAGGTAATGTAGTAGCAAAATCAACTAACAAAAAACTTCTAGAAATAATTAAGAAAATTTTAGATAAAAAACCCATGGACTAGCATAATAAACTAAAGCACTCATTATGGTCGGATAAGACAAGAATTAAATCTTAATTAGTAACATTCCCATATCATTTAGTTTATGGCCAATATTCTATCTTTCCCATAAATATCACAATCCTTACCCTACAATTCATAAAAAACTTCTTAGAAACAAATGATAATATTCAAGCCATGTTATTTGATTTAATGAGAATGGAAGAGAAAAGAGAAGATGCACTACAACCTTTTAGTAAACATTAGGGAATGGTAAAAATTATGGTTTTATAAAAGGACCAAAATAAATACCTTTAGGATTGTCGACCTAGTGTTACTTTGGGATAAAGCTTATGAAAATAAAGGATACCATGGTAAATTTGACCTCTTTTGGCTAGGTCCCTTCTAGATATCAGATATTCTAGAGGAGAATACCTTTAGGCTAAAAATTTTAACTGGAGAGGATGTCCCATTACTAGTGAATGTGCAATTCCTCAAATATCATTTCAATGCCTAAGAATATTCTAGTGTTACCTTGTAAATAATCCTTGTACATAGTTTTGTTGTTTTGATATTTTGGTGTGTTGGTCTTGTTTCATTTTTATTCTTATTTTTGCTTCACATTTTGGTTTTGCAAGAATTTTGTTTTGTGTTTTTTCTCTTTTTGAACCCATAGTAGTCAAATGTAATTATATTTGGGTCACTTTAAGAAGGAAGTGTTTCTACACAGTTTAGGAATGAAACATCTAGCTCTAAACTTAACAAAGTTAAGATTGGCTTAATTAGTAATTTGGTGTATATTCATGTCTTAGGGGAAAAAAATAAATTTGTAAGTAATGCAAAAGGATGTTGCAGCTTTACAATAAAAATATTTTACAGATATTCCAAATTAGGAGGAATGAAACTATTATGATTTGGTTATCAATGAAAACCATTTAGATGTTAACCTCCTATTTTCCATAGTGATGTGCAACCCAAAAGCAGACCCCAATGATTGTAAATTGAACAAAATAATTTTGTGTTAAAAAAAGAAGAAAAGGGGAAACTTGGTTACCTGGGTGAAAGACAAACTTTATTAAGGCTATGAACACTTAGTTGTGATGGATTTTTATCCAAATTAAATCACAGGACCACTTTCATAGGATCATTAATAATCTCAATTTTAGAGTATTCAACTATCTAACCAATATCAATGAATCACATTCATATAATAACAATAATATTTCTCAATAATAAAACTCATAATATTATTTATGAATCAAATATATAAGGTCTTTATTTCATTTGAGTTACTTTCTCATTGATTCTTCTTTATACAATGCATGGAGCTTTGTCTCCATAATATAACCTTAGAAGATAACTCTTCAATACTTGACTATTACTCTCCTCACATATCTGGAAGATGCATCTTTTTCTATTCCTCACATATGATAAAACTCTTATGTCTCTTCACTTTACATCTTGCCACATACCATGTGACTCTTCACTTGTATACTTGACACCTACACATATGACTCTTGACTTACATGATACATTGCACTCTCACACTTTATACACTTGCACACTTTATTACATAACACTTTTACTCTTCTCACACATTGACACATACTTTAAGGGAAATATAAATCACACTCCCTAATCTAATATTTATAAATGTACAAATGTACCATGGGGGTACTTTAACATTTATCAAATAATGTAATATCTCCAACACCCCTTGTATTACATTATTTGGTTTGAAGACTTTTAGTCTTTAATTTGTCTTCAAATTTCTCTTTGCTTTGTTCCTCTTATTTTGATTCTTTGCTTTGTGCTTCTTCCTAGTCTTGGTCTTGATCTAGTTTTTTGATGTAAATTCTAAACATTGAATTAGTATATCATCACAATAATATATTCAATGACTATTGAAATTTAATGATTTCACATTGAAGTGAATATATGTTGAATGCATTAACATATTATCTTGTCCATTCTTTGGACATTCTTCATCTGCATCTAGATCATTTGTATCACAAATGGCATCTTTCATTTCATATTTTTCTTTTTGTATTTTATATTGATAGATCTCAAAAGTAAGTAATGTTGTGTACATTATAATACCTACTTCAATAGGTAATATAATAGCATTTTAATAATTCCATCATGCTTCAAATATTTTCATGAAGATAGGTGATAAATGTCATAAACTTCTCATCTTTAGCATTTTTGAGAATTAAAGATAATTTCTTCTTCAAGTTAACTGGTATATTTTTTTGTTCATAAAAATTATCCATCAAGTTTTGTGCGTAATATTTTAGTTTCTTCAACATTTCTTCACAATCTTCTAAAAATATATTTTTAATAATTTCTTCCATGAGGTCTCGATGTGTAGACCAATTGGTTCATCCAAAACCCATAAGGGGGCGGAGGTCCAAGGTTCAAATCTTGGGCCTCACCGGACTGAACGCTTTTCCCTTTCCTGGTGCTTTCAGCGGCATAAAAGGTTTAAAATGATTGTGGCATGGTGGTTATAGGGGCGGATTGCGCGAAGATCTGTGTGGCGGCTTTTGGGGCGGACAATGCAAAATACTGTGGTGGCCATAAAAAGCTAGACAGCATGTCCGAATTCGTGGCGGCTACCAATTCCACCATGTAAATTAAAAAAAAATTCTTCCATGATCAATTTCTTATTTTTCCAAACTTTGCAAATTCTTCAAATTAACTCTTTTGAAGTTGAATACCTTATGTCTACCAAATTCAATTTTTTAATTCTTCAAACAATATCTTCAAAACAATTTCAAATTATTCAATCAAGCAATCAATAATATTCTTATGACTCCCAAATTACCAATTTTCGAAATCCATAAACAATCAAATAACCTTCAACTTACATCAATATTTTAATAACAAATTTTTCAAATCAATTACATTCATCAAATTTTAAATCTTAATTTTAATCTTCCTTATATCTCCAAAATTTCAAATTCAAATTCATTTTTTAATCTCTACTTATATCTTCCAAATTTCATATTTCACAACCAATCAAACAATCTTCAAATTTTTCAATCAAATCATTCATTCATTTAATTCTTATCTCTCCAATTTTATTCACAATTCAATTTAGTCTTCTTATATATCCCTTGGATTTAATTCATTCCTCTCTTCTTCTCTTTAATTCATTTACTTTCACATTCAACCTTTTAAATTTTAAATTCCCTTTTTATTTCTCCAAATCAAATTTCAATTTCACTTAAATAATCTTTCATTTACCCTTCAATAATGCATTAACTTTATTTTCCCTTATCTCTCCCGAAATAAAAAATACATGCTTTTCTTTTAACTCCAAAAAAGTGGGCTTGAATTTAAAATAAAGTCATCATGAAAATACCTTATTGATTGACATGCTTTTTTCAATATTTTGACTTGTCATACATGTCAAATCAAGGAGGTATCAATGATGATTTATTAGGTGTAGGTTTTTCAAAAACTTTGTGTGTTCAGACGCTTCTTCCTCCTCTATTCTGCAAACTATTCACTTTACTCTCAAGCTCTTCCTCAGGCTTGTTCTACTCATAGGTTCTCCCTCACGCTCATTGATGTTTTGTATGTCATATCTAATGCATCATCTATGGCTCCTTAATGATTTGTATTCCTCTATAGATGCTTCAAATTTCTCTAGACTCCTCAGGGCTTTATCTCTAGTATACTTCTTCTCGTAGGTTGCATCATAGATGCTTGACTTTCATGAAGGTTCTTAAACTCATCCTTCAACTAGGTTATATTTGCTCTTCAACTCTGTTATTTCTGTTTTCACCTCTACTATTTGGCTCTACCTTTTATCTCTTCTCTTCGACTCTTTCAGATCCACTTTCACCTATACTCTTTGACTTTATTGGCTCTACTTTCACCTACTCATTGAATTTACCTTTAATCTCTTTTTTCTTTGGCTCTATCAGTTCTACTTTCACTTTTATTCTTTGGCTCTACCTTTTAATTAGGTCATAACTACTCTTCAATTGTATCAATATCAAGGTATATTCAACCCAGTTTAAATATTTGATTCAATTCTTCTTGACCAAAATTTTTCTCACGTGATCTCTATTATCATAAACCTCCACTTTTATGATTTTTAGACACTCTCTAGGTGCAATCAACCTATTCTTTATATCGATGCAATATTAATCGGTTTTTCAACTTCTTCTTGACCAAAATTTACCACAGAAAATAAAAGGATGTGTTGAAGATGTTGAATAGGTTTTTCAACTTATCTTCAATTAATCGGTTTTTCAACTATGCTCTCCTCACATATCTAGGAGATGCACCCTTTCATATTTCATGCATATGAAAAACTCTCATGTCTCTTCACTTTAAATTTACCACTTATCATGTGAATATTCACTTTTATACTTGACACCTATACATATGACTCTTGACTTACTTACATGACACATTGTACACTCTCACACTTTACACACTTGCACATTTTATTACATGACACTTGGACTCTTCTCACACATTGACACATACTTTAGGGAAATATAAATCACACTCCCTAATATAATATTTATAAATATATAAATGTACCATGGGGGTACTTTAGTATTTACCAAATAATATAATATCTCCAACAATTTGGTAGTAAAGCAAGTTCTAGAGTGGGATTAGAGATAACTCTGTTAGGACTATAAGTGCCTAGTTGGAAACAGAGAAATATCTAATAGTTGGTGATATGTCTACCTATGAGGTAAGCTCATCATTAGTAGACCAATGTTTTCTCGAGAGTGAATTAGCATGATTTTTGAACTATGATAGTGAATTTTAGATGATTTCAAGATAAGAATGAATTCATATGCACACACTTTTGTTGAAACAAAATGGAGTATTGCTTTTAGGTTAATTTCTTAACCCAATCCTTGGGTGGATGCCAAATTTTTAGTTTTTTTGGTCTTGTAATTTCATTATTTCAAATAAGGTTCATTTTATTCCCAAAATGCTTAAGAACATTTCTCAAAAAAGTTGTCATTTATTGTTGTGCTAGCACAACATGTTCTAATTTACAAGGAATAGGGACCCACTTTTATTTTTATTTTAGTGAATTTTATTTTATTTATGTGAGCTTGTTCATAATATTCAACCATCTAAAATACTCAATGTTCTCAATAGAATGTTTCTAGTTGTGGATCATGCATACCTTGAGTTTGTCATGGTGTCTATTGCTATAATTGTGTATAATAATATCTTTAAAATGGTGAATAACATCTCCCATTAGAATAGGTTAAAAAAAATATTTCCAATTAATACCAATATGCCTATGTTCCCATAGTTGTAGCACCCCAAATCCATTTAAATTTAGACACTACAAACTTGGCAATAACCCTAGTAACATGGATTGTATCACTTTCAAGGATCATATTTCCTTCAAATATTTATTAAAATTTACAAAGCCACCTCTATTAAATATTCCTCAAAAATATTTCCAAAGAATATAAACTTGCCTAGGTTCTAAGAAGAATTGACCTCCTGAATGGCCTATTTTTAGCATCCTATCTATAGTTAAGTCTCACTACAGTGGGAAAACCCTGCTCCTAGAGGTAATTTTGACCAAAGCACCTACATAAAGCTAAAATGAAGAGGCTCGATACCCCTACAACCTATGATAAATCCATGGCAAAAAGACCATCTAAGATGCAGCCAAGGAGATACCATTGTTGCCAATTGATCCTATACCTAAAGCTTCCTTCACCATGAGCCTCAACCTAACAATCAAATTAGAATCAAGCAATAATCCAATAGCCCTTTTAATGGTGGCTAAATCAAGTCCCAATAATACTTGGAACCCACAAGCCTTTCTGTTTATGGCTAATGGAAAACTACTCTTATCGAGAGTTTGCTCCAACTAGAGCTCGTGGTCTTTTCTCACTCTCAATGAGTGAATCCCTAGAGATCAGTCCCTTCCCTTAGCCTAGGGGACACCTTAGTCCCAAATACACTCCAAATTGATACCATGAGTGAATCTTGAGGACTAAGACCCTCCTATTGGTTGAAGGGGAGGAGTACCCCAGGAGTTTTGGATGTGTGC
This sequence comes from Wollemia nobilis, assembly GCA_028583015.1. Lineage (NCBI taxonomy): Eukaryota > Viridiplantae > Streptophyta > Pinopsida > Araucariales > Araucariaceae > Wollemia > Wollemia nobilis. Next base: position 6,372,457 of record JAQPPZ010000377.1, on the reverse strand, counting down.
CAAAAATATTGGATTTGTGTTACACCCCTTAGGCTTGTACACCCAGGAAAAAATTTTGGTTCCACTTTTTTTGAAAGATGGTTTTTTAGCTAATAAAATACCTTTACAGGCACATGGTTTTGGAAATTTTCTCACGGTTGGGAGTTGCTAGACACGTGTTGAGATGTTATTAGTTGGTTGCCTAAACATGGGTAGGGAAACCCTAAACATGGGTGAGAAAACCCTAAACATGGTACCTCCACGTGTGTATTTATTTTCATAGATGCAACTCTGTAATATGTATGTGTGTGAAGAACCATGAGAGAAGAACATCTCTTAGATGTAATGTTGAATGTATTGTGAATGAAGTTCTTCTTCCATTTTTTTGTTTGTGCTCTATGGCATGTCGTGTATAAATGTTTACTTGTAAATCATTCTTTTGTTTCATATTAGTTGCTTATCAGCTGCACATTATTTTCTTCATTATATGAGTTTATTTCATCCTTTATTTGTTGTTGAGTTGTTTGGCTACACATTCTACTGTACCAACAACTGGTATCAGAGCAGCTTGAGGAAACTCATTTTCCTGGTTGTGCACAAAGCTTGTAAATACTTTTTTTGTGTTATTTTTTATGGATTTGTAGATAAATCCATTTCCATAGCACACGGTGTAGTGGGAGCTTTGTGAAGATTTACAATAGTAAATATGGAAGGTAAATCTGGTATAGAGAAGTTCAGTGGGAAAAACTTCAATCTTTAGAAGTTGAAGATGGAGTTTTTGCTTGTGGAAAGAGATCTGAAGATGGTTGTCACTACAATAGTGATGCCTATAGGAATGGCACAAGTTGAATGGGATAAATAGAATGAGAAAGCCATTGCCTTGATTGGGCTAAACTTGGCTGATTTTATTTTGATGAATGTCTAGGGTGCTAAGACTGCTAAGGAGTTATGGGATAACCTAGGAAATTTGTATGAGTCCAAATCTCTGATGAACTTGATATTCTTGAGGAAGAAGTTGTATTCTTTGAAGATGAAGAATGGAGATAGTGTAGTTGACCACCTGAATATTTTCAATACATTGATGAACCAACTAAGGTCTGTTGGTGATGAGGTTAAAGAGATTGAATAATGCATCTACTTGTTGTGTAGTTTTCCTAACTCTTGGGATAATCTCATTGTTGCAATTAGTGGGAGTTCTAAGCTAGAAAATCTCAAGAAAGATGAGATTGTTGCCTAGTTATTGTAAGAGGAAACAAGGAGAAGGAATGTGGAGCATTCTGAGCACTCAAAAGCTTTGATAACTAGAGGATGTGCCAAAGATAGAGATGGTGATAAATATTCTAGTGCAAGAAGATCTAAATCAAGAAGATCTACCAGTAGAGGAAGGAAGTCTTAGATGGTGTGTTGGAGGTTCAAGTAGAAAGGTCATAAGAAACATGACTGTAAAGTAGTTTTGTCCAAAAACATATTTGTTTTAGCTACAAAAACATCTACAAGTGATGATAATATTTTGTATATTGCTAATACATATCTTGTTGCATGCACATAGTCTGATGTGTGGTTGATAGATTCTAGAGCATCCTTCCATATGACTCCCCATAAGGAGTGGTTTGTAGAATATGAAGAAGCAAATTATGGCAGAGTTTTCTTGGGTGATAGTTTTAGCCATGAAATTGTTGGTAGAGGTAAGGTTAAAATTAGACTTAGATATGGGAGTGTTAAGTGTATCCCAGATGTTAGACACATTTTGGGATTAACAAGAAGTCTGCTATCAGTGAGCTAGCTAGCTGAAGCAAGAATGGAGATTACATTCAATAAGGATGGTTGTAGTTTGATGCATGGAGTCATTACTCAGGCAAGTGGAGTAAGACTTGGAATATTGTATAAGTTGGATGCAACATGTTTGAATGTTGCATGCACACATGCAACCACTATGGAAATAAGTAAACCCTCAGATTCAAAGATGTCAAGTATGATGTTGTGGCATAGGAGGTTAGGACATCTTGGTGAAAGGAGCCTGAAAGAGATGTGTTCAAAGTAGATAGTCCATGGATTGGAGAAAGAGAAGTTTGGTTCTATGGGTTTCTATGAAGCATGCATTTTAGGAAAGCAAAAAAGAGTCACTTTTGCCTCTAGTGACTATAGAACCAAGGAAATATTGGAATTGGTACATTTTGATATTTGTGGGCCTTTTGAAGTTGCTTCATTAGGTGGCTCCAGGTATTTTATTACTTTCATTGATGATTTCTCTAGGAAATCATGGGTTTACTTTCTTAAACAAAATTTAGGGGCTCTTGTTGCCTTCAAAGAGTTTGTTGTTGTAGTTGAAAGATAAACTGAGAAGAAAGTGAAGGCTTTGAGGAGTGATAATGGTGGAGAATATTGCTCCCAAGAATTCAATATTTTTGCAAGTTGCATGGTATTGCAAGGCAGAAAACAACTCCATATATGCCACAACATAATGGAGTTGTAGAAAGGCTCAATAGGATGTTGTTGGAGAAGGCAAGAAGCATGAGAGAGGATGTAGGTTTGAATAAAATTTTTTGGGTAGAGGTTGTTAATACAACTAACTATGTGAACAATATGTCACCTAGTTCTATTCTTAGTGGGAGAACACTAGAGGAAGCTTGGAGTGGATTCAAACCCTCGGTTGCTCATTTGAGAGTGTTTGGGTGTGAAGTATTTGTTCTTGTGCCCAAGGAAAATAGGAAAAAGTTGGACAATAAATCTGTTAAAGGAGTACTCATTGGATATGGTGATGGAATCAAAGGTTACAAAGTATGGATACCTTCACAACATCACCATGTGTTCAACCATGATGTAGTATTCAAAGAAGACATCCACAACAAAGAAGAGTCCATGGAAACAACCCTAGACAACCAAGAACAATTTGATGCAACTACTGGTTTGAGAAATCAACAAGCTAAAAATCAACCACAAATTGTTCCACCATTAAGTGTAGATCCCATTTCTACTCCTTTGTTAGAGTTTCCACATGATACTAATGAATTTTCATGCAATTGGTAGCATCAATAGGATAATGAGATTGTTGTGGAAGAGTCCAATCAGCCTCAAGTTGTTGAAGAGTAGCCTACACATGAGGAGCAACTCCAAAATTCTGACATTATTCAAGAAGTGCAAACTTTGAGAAGTCAATGACAAAGGAGTGCACCAATCAGATTTGGTTATGATGAATACAATAACTTTGCATTATCTTCCATGAGTGATGAGCCTGTAGGTGTTAAATATGCTCTCACTAGTGATGAAGCAATTCATTGGAAGAAAGCTATGGAAGAGGAAATGCAATCACTAGAGAAAAATAAGACTTGGGACTTGCAAGTGTTGCCTAAGGGTAGAAAGGCAATTGGCTATAAATGGGTGTTTAAAAGGAAATACAAGGTTGATGGTTCAATTGAGAGATATCGGGCTAGGTTAGTAGCAAAAGGATACTCTCAAGTTGAAGGGCTTGACTTTGAAGAAACATTTTCTCCCATGGAAAATATTGCATCTATTAGATTGCTCTTTGCATTGGCTACTGCAAATGACTAGGAAATTGAGCAGATGGATGTGAAGATAACTTTTCTTCATGGAGATCTCAATGAAGATATTTACATGGAGCAACCGGTTGGGTTTGAAGTAAGTGGGAGAAATGTTGTATGCAAGCTGAGAAAGTCATTGTATGGGTTGAAGCAATCCCCAAGGTAGTGGTATAAAAGGTTTGATACCTTTGTGATTAGACATGGTTTTGTGAGAAGTGATGTTGATCATTGTATCTATCTCAAGCATGAAGGCAATCACTTTCTAATTCTGGTGTTATATGTAGATGACATTCTTCTTTTCAACAATTCGAAGGATCTTGTGAAGAAGACCAAGTCTGAGTTGTCAAGAGAATTTGACATGAAAGACCTTGGCCCATTACACTATTTCTTGGGTATTGAAGTGAAGAGAAACCATGGTGAGAAGAAGATGTGGATTAGCCAGAAGAGATACATTGCAGACTTGCTTACTCTTTTTAGAATGGACCAATGCACTCCTGTATCTACACCTTTTCAGGTTGGAGTTGCATTGTCAAAAGATATGTGTCCAAAGGATGATGATGAGAAGAGTGTCATGGACAAAGTTCCCTATGCAAGTGCAGTTGGTAAACTGATGTATGCAATGGTGTGTACGAGACCAGATCTTGCTCATGCAGTTGGAGTTGTGAGCAGATTTATGTCTAATCTTGGTAAGCAACATTGGGTTGCAGTGAAGAGAATTCTCAGATATTTGAAAGGCACCAGTGATTTTACAATCTGTTATGATGGCAAAGAAAATAATCAGCTACAAGGTTTTGTAGATTCTGATTATGGTGGAGATGTAGATACTTCTAAATCTACTAGTGCATATGTGTTCACACTATTTGGAGGAGTTGTGAGTTGGAGAAGTAAAAAGCAACAAGTGGTGGCTCAATCAACTACTGAAGCTGAATACATTGCTGCTGCAGAAGCATCCAAGGAGGCAACCTGGTTACATGTAGTGTGCAGAGGCATTGGTTTTCAACAAAGTTCCATTACTTTGTGGTGTGACAATCAAAGTGCAATTGACTTGATCGTGAATCCTAAATTTCACTCTCGTACTAAGCACATTCGAGTGAAATTTCATTATATCAAAGAGATGGTGGAATCTAGAGAAGTTGAGTTGCAGAAGATTGGTACACAAGACAATGCAACAGATGCACTGACAAAGCCATTGGATAGCAGGAAGTTCATTTGGTGTAGAGATTTGATGGGAGTTCTCTCATTTTGATTAGTAACCCTGAAGAATAAGGAAGAAGACATTTTTTGTTCATTTACTTAGTCTTTTTGGCAAGTGGGAGATTGTTGGATGTGTGCCAAAAATACTAGATTTGTGTTACACCCCTTAGGCCTGTACACCCGAGAAAAATTTTGGTTCCACTTTTTTTGAAGATGATTTTTAGCTAATAAAATACCTTTACAAGCACACGATTTTGGAAATTTCCTCATGGTTGGGAGTTGCTAGACACGTGTTGAGATGTTATTAGTTGGTTGCCTAAACATGGGAAAAACCTAAACATGGGGAAAACCCTAAACATGGTACCTCCGTGTGTGTATTTATTTTCATAGATGCAACTCTGTAATATGTATGTGTGTGAAGAACCATGAGAGAAGAACATCTCTCAGATGTAATGTTGAATGTATTGTGAATGAAGTTCTTCTTCTTCCATTTTTTTATCTGTGCTCTATGGCATGTCGTGTATAAATGTTTATTGGTAAATCATTCTTTTGTTTCCTGTTAGTTGCTTATCAGTTGCACATTATTTTCTTCATTATATGAGTTTATTTCATCCTTTATTTGTTGTTGAGTTGTTTGGCTACACATTTTGTTGCACCAACAAGGAGACCAAGTGAATATGTGGCAATGCAAGCCTTCCCATATTTATCATTTAAAAATATTTATAATAAAACTCATCTAAATCCTAAGTGTAATAAAAGCACCACACTTTGGCATAAGTGCTAGTGCTCATGAATTTTGGTAGCACTATTGGAATTGAAAGTGCCATAATATTTCAATATTTCTATAGGGAGGAACCCCCACCATAGTGCAATAATACCATTAGTAATGTCATTGCATGCAATAGTACTATGTAGTAGCAATGACATGTAGAACATATGTTTTGTTCTAGGTCCTAACTTTGATAGACTATGGTTAGTTTTATAATCCCTACTTGAGGTTGGTCTTACCCTCTAACAATAGGTGGTCTCACATATCACTATAGTGTGTCATGGTCTTGTGTGTTGTAACATCAAGAATTAGGACAATATGACATACCCAAAGCTCTTATTGTAATAACTAATAATTTTTACTTTATCCCATCCCTCATGTTCATCTTTCATCAAAAAATCATTTTTCTCTTGTCACTATGATTATGTGCATGTTAGTTAGGTCTAATTTTCTTGTTCAACCTAAATATTCCCTAGAAAACAGAGAATAAATTTCACAACACAAATAAATAACTTCTAAAATTTTCCAACCAATATAAAACATACAAATAAATCAACAAGCAAAGAACTTCAAAAAATTGGGGCATTCAAGACAACTTTTTATACATTTATCATTTGATGAATGAATCAAAAGGGATAAATGTAGACACCTAATTATGAGTAGTCAGCCTATAACACAACCGAAGTAACCTCTAATCCAGTGATGGAATCAAGAATCATAAGTGAAAAACCAAGCTAAAATTGATCAAAGATGATCTCTAGTATCCTAGATCATAACCATTATCCAAAACCAATAGTGTCACAGTGCTATCCTAGATCATAACCATTATCCAAAACCAATAGTGTCATAGTGCTTCTACTGTACAAAAGGATGTTATTATTTTAAGCATGATCTTTTTCTTCCCAACCAATCCATTGGCCTTCATCATTTACTCTAATGCCAAGATAGCACTAGTACCATAGTGCTTTTGGTTCCCGATATTATTTCCAAATTAGAAGCAAAAAATGAAAATAGATAGTTAACTAGTTCTAGCTACTAGCTAGCATGATCACCTATTTTTTGTTATTATTTTGTATGAATTATTGTATGCCTTATCAAGTTTTTAAATTCTATGTAAAATTGTCTCTTTTATTAGTGTTTTAAAAGTACTATAGCTCTTTTTTATTATGTTTATTTGTGCTAAGATAGATGTGTGTTTTTTCCAAAGGTTGATTTGTTTCAGTTAGAGTCAATGGAATCATCATTCAAATTAACTTGTAAGGATAATTACTTGGATTAGATAGGGATATAATTGCAATAAATTAAAGTTAATATAGCTTAGAATATTGTATGTTGTATGAACATCTTGAATTCTTGCTTGAAAAGAAAAGAAAGTATTTCTTTATTTTTTGTTAGCATTAAAACCGAAGTGCATGTAGTATAGGAATTTATTTTCCTTCATTTTGCATCTTTTTGTAGGCCTAGATTTAATTAGATTTTAGTTGTTATTTTATATTTATCTAATAGAGGTGGACATAGGTAGAATTTGAGGAAGACTTAAGTTGTGTTCAATCAATCCATCAAACATAGGTGTTTTCTTAGAATCAAAATACCTCCATAATTCCTTGAAAGTAAGTAAGAGGATAGGATTTGAGCATTCCCATGAAAGCTTGTGTACGTGCGCTTGCACAATACTTCTCCCACTTTCCATATAAATGATTCAAAGTTAAAACCCTATGATGTTATTATGGATATAAAATTTATTAACTATAATCAAATCAGTTCAAGTCTAGACAGACTATCTAATGTGTGTAGTTAGTTGGAAAACTCCTTTGATAGAGTCATAGTCTTTGAAAGGAATGTAGTTGACCAAATGGAGATATATAAACAATTATATACCATATTATAGATAGTATACAAGATTAATATGTATCATTACAACTCAAATAAAGTGAGATACTTGAATCTCAACTAATAGTACTATGACCAAGCAATAGAATATGGAATTATTATATTTTGACCAATGGAGATTGTATATCCATGTCTAGTTTTTGGTAGAATTATGATTATCCTTATTAGTTTATCTTTTGATATTCATGATTGTATAGCTAAAAAAAAGATAAATTGAAGAAGAAGATATTGTATAATATGGTAAAGGACTAGCTAGAACTATGAGCCTTCCTTAAGTGCATAGGATGAGACATGTAGTAGATTATTATCAAGGATGTCAAATGACAAAGGACACGGTTCGAAACGAAGAATAAAATAGGTTTTCAAGTGTAAAATGCAATGGGTTTCCAAGAAAAGATACGGATATAAGCTCAAATAAAAATAATAATATTTAGGATGGAAACAAGCCTATGACAACTACGAAAGTTGAATGATTAAATATGAGAGTGAAAAAATATAGAGTCAAATAACAAAATTGCATGATCAATGCTTGAAGTGTATTATTGAGCTTCATGATACAATCCAACAAAGATAGCATGAGAGGTAGAACATTCAATAGCAACAACATAGAGTGGAACCTAATAATATTGATAGAACAATAACTCATGCAGATGACCAAGAAAATAAAAAATATATATTTAATGATGATGCCTTAAAATTTAAAAAAAATATTTTGTTGAATAAAATTGAAATGTGGAGGATCATGTGTAAAAATTTCAAGTAGAATTTCAACCATTGATCTCACTTTGTGAAATGTGTCCCAAATGGGGTCACTTGATGATAAAACAAGGTGGTAAAAGTTTTGGAAAAGTGAATGGAATGATCATCCTAATGATTTTAACCATTTATCAAGTAATGAGAGCTAGTGATATTTTATCTCAATTAAATGACATCTTATGAGGTCAAAGCGATGAAATAAAGTAATCTGATACACTAACCTAAACCCTATTAATAGATAAACTAGAAATAGAAAAAGAAACTTAAAGGTTATAAACTTGTCCTTGTATGAATATGATGTCATGGAACCTTTGACTTCAAAAGATAACATTTTTTCATGTCATTAGAGAGGAATACATCATAAGCAAGAAATGGTTTCATTTTTACACTTCCAAAGAAGACTTGAAGAGCATAGAACGAGAAGTGGGAGAAACAAGGATAGGTTCTATTCCTGTAATAATTTATTTACATTTCACACTAGGATGTCATTGTTTGAAGTCATTACATGGATAATTTTTCTCTAATGTTAGCAACAAAGGATAGAACTTATGTAGGAAGGATTAGAATACTATTAACAAAAAAGAAATGAGGCTAACTAGGGCACTAGTATCCGTTAATACATTGGTTCCTTTAGTCTTTAAACACTCATTGTTGACATTCACTCACTTTCCCATGTTTGGCATCCCCTCTGCTTTCACATAGATATTTTAATTTCCACTTGTCTATAGAAAAAGAGTAGATATCATCAACAACTATAGAGAGGATGGCTTTTTCATCATTGATAGGGTTAAAATGGACTATGATGTTGGGCCTATATTCAATATTTGACAAAGGGATTGTGGATTCAATTAGCATGTTACACCAAGTAGACATCAAGGAGTATGTCATAGATGTCAATATAATATTGGAGCACATCATTAGCATTTGGCATATTATTATTGGTAAAATATTGGAGTATTTCTTTGATGTTTATTATATTTTTACAATATAATAACAAAGTATGCCATTAGCATTTAGATAATAATCACCAATAATCCATAAAAACCTCATTGTTGATAGATTAATCCATCATGTCATAAGTAATTTTTCATCCCTCATCATCGTTCAAGTTGAAAACATCATTGATAAAAAGGAGGATTTTATCATAGATAAACAACTTTTTTTCAATAAATATAGAGGCATTGCTAATGAACATGTTGATATCCCTTGAATATATGTTATCAACCTAGTGAAAGATGTCATTGGCAAGAGTATATATATAGTTTGGCCTAGTAAAGAAACTCATTATTGGAATGTGGTGATCATTTATTGCCAGTAGGAGAAAATTCAATGCATCAATAGCAAATAGCAACACATCCTTAGAAAGTAAAAACAAATTATTGATAGCTAACACTCATCATAGGCAATCACTAAGCAATATGTGACCACCATTCAACCATCATTATGTGAATCCATTGAGCTTATAAAAAAAGTATTTTTTCAGATAAAAAAAGGACAACACCTTCATCAAGGTGAAGGATGACATCGATAGCCTTTGTATGAATATCATTGATGTCCTTATGTGCATATTGATTGTATAAATTTTAATATTATTAGTGTTGGAAGTTAAAAGGGTAAAATGGTAAAAATTTGTTTTACCACTGTAAGCTTTGGACCTTACCCTTTTACCTCCTTGGACGAAAACTGAGTTAGCAGGATTGGATGGCATGGACGGTAGGGAGTTTGACTCCTAATTCTATTTTTCCTTTCCTCCCTATTTTCCTTCCTCCCTAATATTTCTCCTAAGATTTCTAGGTTATGGTTATTAATCTATGTATTTAAGCATTGTAATATTTCGAACCTAATGTTAATGAATATCAGTGTGATTATTTGTGCTCCTAAATTTCTAAGTGCTATATCTAGTATCAGAGTTGCATGTGTTTAAGACTTCAAGGCTAGGCATAGATCCCAAGGAGGTCTAGGAGGCCCATAGGCAAGGCATGGATCTCGAGAAGGTTTAGGAGGCCTATAGAGCGAGGTCGAGAGGGCCCGTAGCATGTGAAACAAGGCAAGGTTGAGAGGGCCTGTAGCACATAAACCGAGGTGAGGTGGAGAGGAGACCTGTAGAGAGCACACAGATTGAGGAGCTAACCAGAGGTGGACACGTGGTGAGTAGACAGCGAGGCAAGCACGTGGACCAGAGGAGAGTTGACTAGACAGGTGACATGGTAGACAAAGAGGCAATTGGAGACATGGCATGAGGATATTGGTTCAGCTAGAAGGCAAAAGGGTGGTCACTGATTACTAGAAGGCAATCGAGAAGCTTATTGCTTATTTGTGCTTATAAAGCACTATTTCCCCTTCGCACAACGGATGTGGGATAAAAACTTATAAATATTTTTTTATGTTTCACGCGGTCATGACAGAATAAAGGAGGTAAGCCTCCCTTGTCTTCTCGTCAGGCCACGTAGCTCGACTGGCTTGATGAGCCATCCTTAAGCCACTCACCCCCCAGCAGATCGCGGGTTCGAAACCCGACGGTGATGAAGCTGTTAAATTTTTTTTTTGTTAAAAACTTGCCCCGAATGCTTAAGAAATTATAGTGTATAGTTCTTGAGTCCTATCGGCGGTGGAAGCCGAATTGGAAAGGAAGATTTGCTTGGAAAGAGGAGTCGCGGGTTCGACTCCTGTGAAGGATAATGTTTTTTTTTTAAATATTTTTTTCTAAAGATTATTTTATATATATTAAAAAATATAACTTTATATTATATTTAATAAAATTAAATAATAATTGTTTTTAATTTTTTTTTTATAAAGCAATTATATTTTTTTTATTAAATACAAATATAGATATGTTTTTTTTTATATATAATAAAATAGAAGAAAAAGAACATTGCCTAAGAGGCAATTTATGTAAGAGGACTCAAAAGTGAAAATTTGTGACTAAGAGGCTTTCAAAAGTGAAAATATTGTGTAAAAGACCTAAAGGGCTTTAGAAATTTCTTTCTAAAATTCTGAAAGAGGCAAAACATTGAAGACTAGAAATTTGTAAAAGAGACACATTGAAGGGCAAAATTCATGATTCGATCCACAGGATGTTATCATGCACTTTGTGCACTTTTTGTAAGAGAGAATGCTAAAAGCTTTGATGAAAAAGTATGAGCTTATGGGCTTCATACTGTGTTTTAGTCAGCTGAAAAACGCAGTAATATTACATCAAAGACATCCAGACTCAAGGTATGAGGCAGACTCTAAAGACAATTCGTTTGGGAGTGGATTTGAGAAATCCGAATCCATAGAAATTGCACCTCAAGAATCTGAATATACTCATTATAGTAATTCAATGGAAATCCTAGAACCAGAATCACTAGAGATAATATTGATCAGTGACGACAAAGAAGTAGCAGATAATTTCGTGACTCAAGAAATAGCAGCACCATAGCAAGAAGAACAAGCCATCAGTGATAGAGTGAATCAAGTCATATTTGACTTAAATTTGTAATCTCTTATTTCTTCTTCTTTCTTCTTATTTCTTTGAAAAAGCAGAGTGCTTTATTGTAACTGATAAATAAAAAGAGTATTTTAGTAACTATGGCCTCACATAACAATCTACAAATTCTAGAGTTCAATGGGTATGACTACGAGTATTGGTCTATCAAAATGAAGACCTTGCTCATAGGAAATGGTTTGTGGGACATAGTGGAAGAGGGTTACACCAAACCCATAGGCTGGACAATATTAAGTGTCGCAAATAAGAAAATAAAGAAATAAGTGCAAAAGAGAAACTCCTCTGCTCTTTATCATCTCCAAGCAACATTGGAGAAAAGTATATTCCCTAGAATAGCCACTTGTATAACTGCACAAGATGCGTGGAAATATTTGAAATATGGATTCCAGGGAAGTGATCAAGTGAAGCAAGTGAGGCTTCAAACACTGAAACAAGATTTTAAAAATCTCAAAATGAAAGAAGACGAAAAATTTGGTGACTATTGTATCAGATTCAAGGCAGTAGTTGATAAAATGGTTACTCTTGGCGAAGAAATTAAGCCTGAAATAATTGTAAAGAAAGTGTTACAAACACTTCTTCAAATATGGAATCACATAGCCATAATCATAGAAGAGTCAAAAGATATTTCCACTTTAACATTTGATGCATTAATTGGGTCGTTAATGTCTCATGAAGAGAGATTACAGGAATCTCCTTCAACCAGCTATGGAGACGATGATAAAGCCTTCACATCCAATGAAAATTTTGGAAGAGGACGTAGAATAGGTCAAGGCAGAGGCCAGTGAAGAGGTAGAGATAGAGGCAAATACAAAGGAGGCAATCAAAATAGAAGAGGCAATCAAAATAGATGTGGAAACCAAAATCGAGGAGGTAATCCAAGACAAAGTGGAAATCAAGGACGAGGAAGTGACAAGTCCAAAATAGCTTGTTTAACTATCGCAAGCCAGGTCACTTTGCTCACGATTGCTAGTCAAAATCTTCTCAAGGCAACAGTAGTCAATATGGAAATTATGGAGAAGAAGAGGATACCTCTAATATTTTTCTATCATATGGAAAATTAGAACGTAATCTAAATGACACATGGATTATGGATATTGGTTGCTCAAACCATATAAGTGGCAAAGAAAATCTATTTGATACTCTAGATCCACTTACAAATCCCAAATAAAATTAGGGGATGATAAAGCTTTGCAAGTTGAAGGCATTTGAGCCATGGAGGTTCCAACAAAAGAAGGACTAAAGAAAGTGAATGACATCTACTACACTCCAAAACTCCAACACAATATGCTAAGCATTGGGCAAATTATGGAGAATAATTACAAACTTATTTTTGATGAAGGAAAATGTATCATTCTTGATGAAAATAATTGTGAAGGATGTGCTTTGGGAAAGCACTCAAGGTCTAAGTTTCCAAAAGGACAAGCGTGGAGAGCTAGCTATCCACTTCAGTTAGTGCATTCAGACATCTATAGTCCAATGCAGATAAATAGTATAGGAAACAATTCTTATTTTCTCACTTTCATAGATGATTTCTCTAGAATGTGCTGGATTTATTTTCTAAAACATAAATATGAAGCTTTTGATTGCTTCATAGATTTTAGAAACAATGTAGAGAAAAAAGTGAGTATTTTGTAAAATGTCTTAGAATAGATTGAGGAGGTGAGTACTCCTCAAAATAATTCTTGAAATATTGTAAAGCAAGTGGTATCAAAAGGCAATTCACTACTGCCTATACCCCACAACACAATGGTGTGGCAGAGAGAAAGAACCACACCATAGTTGAGATGGTGAGAACGATGCTTCAGACTAAGAATCTAACTAATATGTATTGGGCCTATGCTATAAGAACCAGTGTATATATTCTAAATAGAAGTTCAACTTCTAGTTTAGATGGAATTACTCCTTATGAGGTGTGGTATGGAAAGAAACCAAATGTAAAGCATGTAAATTTTTTTGGTTCTTTAGCATATGCACACATTCCTGATGAGAAGAGGAAAAATATTGATCCCAAAATTCAAGCTTGTATATTTGTAGGGTATTGTGAGTCTACGAAACTATAGACTCTAAAATCCCAAGTCTCATAAGATTATTCTTTCAAGGGATGTATTTTTTGATGAAGGGGTAGAATGGGATCATCAAAGAATTTTTGTTGATGATGGATCCCAAGATGTAAATTCTTCACAGGTACAGCAGGTACAACAGGTGTCTCCCAAGAAAAGCAAAGGCACACCACTCCTTCCAAGCCCAAGCAGGAGTACTTCAAGTACATCTGATGCCACTCCAAGTCCTTCTCCACAGATATTAGTAAGTTCTTCACCGATGGACATTGACAGTGACTCTCCATAAAGAGGCAAAATAACTTTACAACATCATCCATCCTTTCAAATGTTGGATCAAAATTTCTAGAGAAGATTTACTAGAATCCAAGCTAGTGAAATGAATACAGTTTTGCAGCAACTTAAAAATTTGCAATTATATGGGGATGATGACTCCCAAGATCCTAAGGTATATGTAGTCAGCTATGCTTTATTGTCTAATGCACTGCTATAACCAGCTAGCTATGAGAAGGCTTGTACTCAAAATGTATGGCAAGAAGACATGAAAGAGGAAATAACCTCTATAAAAATAATGATACATGGGAGCTTGTAAATCTTCCAAAAGGAAAAAAATGTGTTGGATGTAAATAGGTCTACAATACCAAATACAATGTTGATGGAAGAATTGAGAGGCACAAGGCGAGATTAGTAGAAAAAAAATTTACTCAAAAATTTGGCATTGACTATGAGGAAACCTTTGCTCATGTTGCACGACAAGAGACAATCAGATCAGTTCTTTCCTTACCTGCCCATAAAGGATGGAACATTCAACACATGGATGTGAAAAGTGCTTTTTTGAATGGATGCTTGACAGAGGAGATTTATGTTCAACAACCTCAAGGCTTTCAAGAACAAGGAAAGGAGAACCTTGTTTATAAATTGAAAAAATTACTTTATGGCCTCAAGCAAGCACCAAGAGCTTGGTACTCACACATTGATGGCTATTTCAACAAGTATGGATTCACTAGAAGCAAAATTGAACCAAATATGTACTACCTAAAGCATGGTGTAGACATTCTCATAGTTTTTTTGTATGTGGATGATCTAATATTTATGGGTAGTAACACTAAATGAATATGGAGTTCAAAAACTCCATGATGAAGCACTTTGAGATGAAATATCTCGGTTTAATGTGATACTTCCTATGCATGGAAGTGCATCAATAAAATAAGGGGATCTTCATATGTCAACATAAGTATGCTCAAGACATGATCAAGAAATTTGCCATGGAGCAGTGCAAATTAGTTGAAACTCCAACTGGATGTGGAATCCAATTGAGCAAGGATGACGGAGCACCAAAGGTTGACATGAAAACTTACAGGAGCATGGTTCGGAGTCTGATTTTTCTCACCAACACAAGGCCCAATATTCAATATGTTGTTTCTCTAGTTTCAATTTTTATTTCAAGTCCATATGAGCTGCATCTACAAGCAACTAAAAGAATCTTAAGATATGTAAAAGGCACATTGGATTTTGGAATCCATTACCACAAATGTAATTTGGTGAAATTAGTTGGCTTCAGTGATAGTGATTGGGGCAGCAATATAGATGATAGGAAATATACATCAGGGAACTGTTTTAGTCTAGTATCAGTACTAATAACTTGGATTTCCAAGAAACAAACTATTGTAGCATTGTCATCTACTAAGCCTGAGTATATAGCCATCACACATGCTAGTACTCAAACTCTATGGTTGAGAAAAATCCTTGAAGAGATTGGAGAAATTCAAAGTGGTCCAACTCGATTGTATTGTGATAACATAAGTGCCATTCAATTTGCATACAATCCAATCCACCATAGCAGATCAAAGCATGGTGGAGCAGCAGATAGTTGAGCTTAAATATTGTAGCACTTTGGATAACATTGCAAATATCTTAACCAAAGGTATGGCTAAAGCTTAATATATAAAGCTGAGAGACTGTATAGTCGGTCCTCTCAACTTTAAGGAGGAGAATGTTGAAAGTTAAAAGGGTAAAATGATAAAAATTTGTTTTACCACTGTAATCTTTGGACCTTACCCTTTTACCTCCTTGGACGACAACTAAGTCAACATGATTGGACGGCAGGGAATTTGACTCCTAATTCTATTTTTCCTTTCCTCCCTATTTTCCTTCCTCCCTAATATTTTTCCTAAGCTTTCTAGATTATGGTTATTAATCTATGTATTTAAGCATTTTAATATTTTGAACCTAATGTTAATGAATATCAATGTGATTATTATTTGTGCTCCTAAATTTCTAAGTGCTATAATTCGTAACCTACTTTTGAATGTTCTTATATATTTTGATATAATGCATGTATAGGATTTAGAAAACTATTAGATAAAGGTACATTGTGTCTTGACCTACTACACAACCATCAATAGATAGAATATCTCATACTTGCAAGAAACTAAAGTTAGTGTTGTGCATTGATTAAATTGTATTCATTGATTAGAATTGCTAAACCATGGAGATGATGTAGTGGACTGAGCATTTAATTATATTATATATAGTTAGAATTAGATCATTTTCATTATTAAGCAGAGGGTGGTGTTAAAATATAAGAAGCTAGCATTTTCCAAACATAAATGAAGGAGAAAAGGGTATTAGAAGCATCGATATTGACATGGAAGCTATTAGGGTAGAAAGTGGTCATGGTGAACAATTATTTTGATAATTAAAATTATTGTAATCATGTTTTAGGTTTTAAATATATCAAATATTTGAAGGTTTCCAAATTATTTAGATTTAAATTTTGATACTCAAATAAGCAATGGAATGAGTGAGGATGGTCATAATGCTAATATATGAGGATCTAGAGTTGCAAAATGTGCAACCACAAATGATATTTCTTACATAACCATATTTTTGGCAACTAGCACCTCTAATATGATCTTTAAAGTAGTATAATATTATGCATTAGCGATATCACAACCTCGACTTCCTAGTATGTTGCCCATTTATTTTTCCAACAGCAAGGAGGCTCAACATCTAGAGGTTGTGGAAGAAGTTTCATGGTGGTATAACATGTCTCCAAAAAGAGATAAAGTCCTATATAATTCCACATATTATAAAAACAAGAGGGAAAGATGTGTCACTATCTCTAGCATAGACTAGAAAGGGGAAGGACAAGGTAAAGGTAAAAGATAAAGATTAAAAAAATATGGAATTCAGGTTTGGCTTAGTTGTGTAGGAAATGGTGAGACTCTTAATATATTAACCATGCATTGATGGAAGAACTTAGGAGGATGTTTATACACCACATTTTACAAGAACCCATATTTAATAAATAAATAGACACAATGAAGTTTTATAAATTCCTAATGGCATCTCTATAGGAATATAACCCTAAAATAAGGTGCAATAAGTTCATGATTGGGTTGAATATGGTGCATTATCTCCCTTTGATCCTTGACTTTATTAAAATTTGACCTATCTAATCCAAACCTAAGGCATACATTGGTAAATAATGATGGTGTTGGCTAGATAAAATTATAGGATTATGTTATCGATATAGCGAGACCGAATTTATTCCAAGAGATGGCTTGAAGATGTTATATGTCCATGAAATTTGTGGACTAAAAACAAATTTGTTAAATAAAAATGAGTATAATTGTAATATATGTATGATAATGAGATGATTATCATATAAGGAACATAGTTCATATATTTTTGACATAGATCATGCCCTTACATGCAAGGCATTATATATGTCATAAAATTTGACTAGACATCACACTAGTTCTAATGGATTCACATAATATTTTAAGGAAGAGAAGAATTTCCATGGCCTTCTATATCATATCATTCCTAGTTGATACAACTAGGATTCAAAACATACCAATTCTTAAATTAGAATAGTCATAAATAATTCTATTTGGTACATCAACTATTTTTCGTTGGGATGAGGCAATAATGACCATGTAGTATAGAGGGAAAAGTAATGTAGGAACACCCCATTGCAAGATCAAGAAATCAAGGGAGAAAAGGACTATTCTAGAGGATGCAAAAGAAGATTTGAACAAACCCAAGAGACCTTTATAGAGTTATCAACCACATTTTCTTTGTTTGCATCAAGAAGAGGATGTATATATAGAACAAGAAAAGGACGTATCGATAGAAGAATGATAGTATATAAATAATACTTGGAACCCTCCTTTGGATAAGGATATTGAGGCTAGAGAAGAGGATGATGAGTCTCAAGTAAAGGCAAATATCTCATAGTTAGTATAGAATCCTATAGAGCATTTATATGTGGAGGACTATACTCTTTAGAATGATGAGGATTTGTTGGTTGGAGAATATTATTAAGAGTGTGATTATAGCCTATCAACCTTAGAAATAGTTAAGTAGGAGGTCAAACACACTAGGATTAATGTATTGACAATTATTAATTATTTCTTTTTATGAATTATATATAGGATTACATTCGTCACTATTGTGGGAATAAGTGAAGTTCATACCAACACCCACCTCACCTATTAAGACTCCTATGGTTGAGAAGCATGGGCAATAAGAGGATGTGGTTGTCCCAAAAAGTATAGAAGGAGTTATTTGATAGATACAACCTTTAAATATATGTTTGAGAGCATTCATCATTTTAATATAATGCATGTAGTTGATGACGACACTAACTAATCTAGAGGATGGGATAATTATAAGTGGTCAAACTATTCATCTTGAGAAAATGAATATGGCACTAGCTCAGGCACCACCTTATTCAGTTTAAATTTAAGTATAATATTGTATATACAAACATACATGCATGCATACATATCTATGTGTGTGTGTGTGTGTGTGTGTTTGTATGCGACTGTGTGTGTATGTGTGGGTGTGTGCACGTGTGCATGTATGCGTGCGTATATGTGTGTGTATGCATGCATACGTGCATACATGCACATGTGTGCATGCGTGCATGCATGTGTGTGTGTGTGTGTGTGTGTGTGTGTGTGTGTGTGTGTGTGTGTGTGTGTGTGTGTGTGTGTGTGTGTGTGTGTGTGTGTTTAGTATTTCATCATGTTGCCATCCTATATCATGCATAGTATTTTTAATTTTTTATGTATGTAGTGACATGCAAGTATTATGGTAGTTAAGTAGTTGTAATCACTTTCCACTCTTCATATATAGAAGTATATTTTATATTAGACCAATATAATGGTATTGTATGATATGAGATTCATTCTTGTATATGTCAAGGTTTATGATGTATTTGTGTTGACCAAATATATTATATTGGCTACTTTAAGAAGTATATTATTTTGGAAGTAATAACATGATAATTCATATTCTAAATTATGTTGTTATTCATTTTTATTGCATATTATTATTATATTTTTTGCTATATTTTTATGGAATAGATAAATTGCACTATAATCCAATGCATACTTGTGATAAAGAGATCCCTAAATAAAATTGCATAATCTAGATTCTCAAGAAGTAATGAACAAGGCCTAAGTATGTAATCAAAAAATAGTCCTTATACCTCAACTTTATATATCAAATCATAGAATCTAAACTCTCAATAATTAACATATAAAAGATAATTGAGAATCTTATCATTATAGTGTTTTATGTAAATAGCATGCTCTTCCTTGCATGAAAAAAAATGGCAATTAAGAAAGAATGAATAAATCCTCTCATACTAGGCATAAGGTGCCTTCCTAAGTTCATATAAGTAACACTTGAGCCTAAAATATAATGAATAAATTTCAAAAGAAAGTTTAAGAAAATAATTTTTTTTCAAAAATGGTATTTTTTTCTTAAAATTTCTTTTGATCACTCTTGAGGTGCTACTTGGCACAACTTTACTAGCATACTAAACTACATCCTTGAATCAATGAGAGACTACCACCTATACAAACAAACAAATTAAATGATAAAAAATGGCTTTTGATTAGCAATGAGTGACTACAAATATGACTTTTTTATATCCATCTGTGTCACATTGAGTGTAGAGAGCCATATTAGCAACCAATGTAAACCAAGAGGAGTGACAAGCATTAAATACTACGTCACAATAAACAAGGAATTTTATCAAAAAACATACAAACTCCTTTATCCTCAATTCGTGTGGCAAACCAATTGCACACCCTTTCAACCTCCAAGTTGATATGTAATGTCAAACTGTGGCCTCATGTTTTCTACATTCAATTTAAACTATCAACCTTTATTTGCAATTGTTAATGATTGCTCATATATAGCATTATGTTGAAATTCAAATCGATGATTAAGTCCCTATCATATAAGCTCAATGAGAGTTGACAAAATCAACAAACACTTTTCTCTAGACTCTTAACCTAGAGATGTATATAGTGCATTTGATTTTGCTCAAAAATCTATAAATATTTAGGGATGGTCTATAAATATCCAACACCATCTTCAATCATTGAAATGTGAAATACTTATTCCTCTTATTTGTAGTATTTTGGCAACAAATAATTTAAAAATGAAGGAAATAGTTTTTTAGAAAAAATACTAAAATACAAGCTAGGGTTTTTTAAAAGCCTTAAAAATTTTGATTTGAGATGTCACTCAATAGTCGCACATCTAAGAAACAACTCTTTCCTATAGCCCACCATTATAAATGAGGTGAATTGAATGTCAAATAGGGATAGATAAATCAATGGTTCCTATCTAAGTAAACTCATTATTCATCAAATCCTCTTAAAAATGAATCCTATGAAAAAACACCCCTAGATATTCATAAACCAATATCCAAAGGTACTAACAAAGGTTTTTTAGGAAATTCTAAAATAGACAATGCTAGTCCAAAAACCTTGCTCCATAGCCTAGCCTATGGAAAACATAACTCCTCCATAATCATCATCATAACATATTAAGAACCAATCTTTTGGATTAATTAATGATGATTCACACCCACTTTGATACAATATTGAAATGCTTAATGTATTCAAGAATGAAATCAATAACATTACTTAACAAAGGAAAAAAATAATAAAGTCCAAAGAATGAAGAAAACAAATATGGAAAGGTGTCCTTCAAAATGAATGATCACCTACTAATCAAACAAAGAATAATATCTAACTAATGAGAAATTGATTGAGCAAGTGGGGATATAAAAAACCATCCCATGATTCAATGTTAGTCTTTAAGGTCAACCATTGGGTAAAATATAATAACACAAAATATCATCTTGCAAGCTGCACATGGGCCTATAGGGCAAATAGAATAATATTAATATAAAGGTGGTTTTTATCTCTAGTGAATGTTAACACTATCTGTAGGTCATATTATTTAGATGCTATAGTAATTTCTCTAGGTCTTGTTGTGGCTTTGAGTGAAAAAAGGAGAAAAAGGAGGAGAAGAAATGGAGGTCCTAAGGCCAAAATTAGGGATAGATAACAATGCAAGGCTATCAATGACTACTTCTTACCTAAATATCTACCCAACCTCTTTCTCATAATTCAATAACAAATAAACATAAGAAATGGGTTAGGGAATTGAGAACACCCTAAGGCTTTCTATGGCTATTCCTTACTTGAAGGTCTGCCCAACCCTTTTCCCAATAGTTGTTAACCAAGAAACATAAGAAATTGAGCATACGTATTTTGGCAAATTTCATAGTATACACTAAGGCAAGGGAGACCTAAATTTTTTAATATACCATTATTATAAGTCCATGATTTGTGTAATGCAAAAATTCTTTTTATTTCACTCTCGCATCTCTTTGTTAGATACCTTCATTGACTCAAAATATCCTTGTCTCTCTTGATCCATGGTATGTGTGTTCTTACTTTTTGCTCTTTTTGAAAGAAGTATTGCAATATCTTTAGCTCTTTAAGCATTTTACTTCCTTGAAGCATTAAGTCAAACTACATGAAAGCTTTGATAAATTTAGCACACTTGCATCCATAACAAACACAACTATATCAAATCATACAAATATTGGAGCACCTCCATACCAAAGAGTTGAATAGCACTTGCACCTACAAAATAATAAATTATTATTCTATATACATATCAATATATTTGAGTGGAGAACCTCTATTTATAGCAAAAGCTAAAAACTCTTACAATTTCTTAACTACGATGTAGATCTCAAGTGAGCTCCCTTTATATGAGAAAGTATAATACTCTTAAGGCTCAAATACCATAGTTTAATATTATAAGAAATATATATCCACAATAAAATTTCCATGTACACCCATTAGCATTTTTATTTCATGTTAATATAAGATGTCATTTGTAATAATATTACATTACAATATAATTTTTATTGTTATAGTTATAATTTTTAAGTCTAGTTTGCTAATGACGGGTGATATAATGAAGATGAGGATGATGGTGGAAATACTAAGGAGAAGAAATTATATTCGAAGGAGGTGGATTTATGGAAATTATGCAAAAGAGAAAGGGAATGAGGATGACGACAATGAAGATCAAAAAGAAAAAATACAAAGCGAGGATTCATTTCAGGCTCAGTTCAATGCTTTTGATCGTGATGAGATCTTCTTCGGACAAGAGGAAACCTAGGAAAAGAAAATGGTAGTCTATGGAGAGGATACTGATGATTTTATTGTTGTGACTCGCTTAAGGATGAATCTAATGTTCCTAGATAATTTTACGACTTTAGTCAAACAAAGCACCAAATATTTCAACAGTTGGCTAATCAAATTCATGAATTTGTGGAAGATACCAAATTGAAACTTACTGTCTTAGCCAAGAATTGGGAATGAAATGCAGCGATGGCATGTATGTATAAAAGGGAACACTCAAGGTGAATGTGTGGTCTAATTCTAGGTTGATAAAAAAGGAGAGTTTTATTTGGTTCATCAATTTTTTGTCTATTAACTATTTTTAGTTGGGTGGTATCAGTGAATGGAATTTTGTCCATAGTCTATCCTAGACTATGTTTTTTTATTATATGGTTTTGATATATGGGTAGTACTTTAGAATAGGTGACCTAAGTATCATCATATTTTGGAATTTATAAGAGGCATATAAGTATGTTTTGAATATGACCTAAGTATTATCATATTTTGGAATTTACCTGAGGTATATATGTATGTTTTGAAGATGTAAAACGATTGAGGTCCTTTCAAAAACCTCTCTTCCAACCATATCAAAAAAATATCAGTAGCCAATACCATATTAAATAATACATTTAAGAACTAAATCCAAGGTGGATGCAAGGCCTCCCCTATAGAATTTCATAAGTTGATTCCCCAATGATTCCAAGTCAAATCAAGAAGACCCTTAGTCCAATGTATATAAATAAAGCTTCATAACAAGATCTTAAAATCTAAATCATCCTATATTACTTTAGAGTTAACTTACAACTTCCTAATATTTTTTAAGCATCACTACAATGCCTGATATTAAGGGCATAATCTCCTTCAATCGAGTTTTTTTATTGACCTAATCAATAAGCATATGTTGGAATATATTACATCATTTGGTTCTTTACTAATGTACCTTCATGGGTACATATTTAGGATATGATTATATTAGGAGATAAATAGTTTATTAGAGTGATTTAATAAGTTCACAAGTGTTAGAATGTGCAATGATGTAAATGTGCATGTAGTCCACATGTACATGAGTCTTAGGGTTGAGTGAGAGGCAATGAATATATCTTTCTATATAAAGGCCTCATTGTGAGTTTTTGTGAAAGAATTGTGAAGTGCATAGGTTAGTGTAGTAGTAGTCACAATGTAGCTCCATTTTGTTATCATGGAGGAACTGTGAATTCCATGAGAGGAGCATTGTAATTTTTGTGAGCTTTCTTATATGAGCATTTCTAGAATTTTGTATCAAGTTTTCTATCATATTTTCATGCATGTTAAGTTGTCATTATCATAGTTATAATATTAAATGTTTATTTCTATACTTGTGATAAAATTTCCTTTAAGTTTAAGGCTCAAAAATCTAAAAATGGTATCAGAGCCACAATGGATCAAAGGAAATCATAAAGTAATCACCATTGCCACTGTTGAGTATTTGCAAACCGGATCAGCTACAGTGTGTCGTTGCATGTAAATACCATCACAATAGATTTTTTGATAGAAGTAGCTCTAGGTAGAAGAATAGAAAGTATATAAATCCACATGATAGATTTGGATAAATTTTTTCCAAAGAGTTGCAAAAAATTGTGAAGACTAGAACTCAACATTGAATCCACTAGATTGACAATCCAACTAGTGTATATTATTTTCTAAAGAGTCATAGAAATGTTTATTATCATTTATAATATTTTATTGA
This sequence comes from Wollemia nobilis, assembly GCA_028583015.1. Lineage (NCBI taxonomy): Eukaryota > Viridiplantae > Streptophyta > Pinopsida > Araucariales > Araucariaceae > Wollemia > Wollemia nobilis. Next base: position 6,348,544 of record JAQPPZ010000377.1, on the reverse strand, counting down.
AGAAAAATAAAATAATTTTTCAAGAAACATATTAGATTACTATCATTTAAGTTTTTCTTGTTGCAAAAAATTAACTCTCAAAAGTTGGGAAGCTTCCTACAATAGATAGAGAAGAACTTCATCTTCGTTGTCTGAAGTTCGACATTACTTTCCTCATGCAAGGATTAATTCTTTGTTACAGAAAAATAGATTTGGAGGCCTAAGGAGAAAGGTCTCATTGAGAGATTTGCATATTGAAAACTCTTAGTTGAAATATTGAGGAGAGATCTAGTGGCCAAGGAAGCCACATTGAAGATTGCAAATCTAGGAAGGAGATCCTAGAAAGAAGATCCCATTGAAGATTGAAGAGACTCAAGGAGAAGAGTCCTAGCAAATATTGGATATTGGTGATCTCCATTGAATAATAAAAACTCCACATTGAAGAAGAGGTCCATTGAAGGCCCTATTTAATGACTTCCATATTGGAATATTGAGCATTGATAAGAACTAACATAAGTTCTATTATAGATTTCAGTAGTAGCAGATTTAGGAGATCCAAGGAGAATATCTCACCATCTAACTTCCATAGTTGAAAATTGAATAATCCAAGGAAGATCTCATTGAAGGTTTTTTGAAGCTATAAATTTGAGGACCTTGTAGAGGTCTCAAGGAGAAACAAGAAGAAGGCTTGGTGAGCCTCATTGAAGTAGTTCCTAGAAGAACTCACTGGAGAAAATACGACCAAGGGAGAAGCTAGTGATAACTAAGGAATTGGGACAATTTTTGTCATCCAACAACAAGCCCAAAGGAGAATATTTTGCAAGAATGTTGTCAAATCACAAGATATTGTGGAATAGATCTCAAGATTGATAGATTGTTTGAGAAGGAGATCTAGTTTGAATTCAGAATTCGGTAAGGAAAAGGAGATATAAAAACCACCAAATCTGAGAGATTTGGGGATCATCATTGAAGGGTTCTTGAGTGAAATTCTTAGCTTTGATTTGGGGGAGGATCCTACGAAATTTTTGGGATTCAAGGATAGATTTTTAGTGAAGGTATTGACTACTTTACAATCTGAAATTTTCATATTTGAGGATAGAAAAAAGGCAGCAATTTTGGCAGTGTTAGTAACTGCTAAAGATCATATTTTAGAGGTACATCCTGAAGGAGCATTTAAGCCACCAAGTTACAATATTGGGCAACATATTAGTCAATCATTAAAGCTATAAAAAGGTGAACAAGTGAGTTGTTTTGGACGGCTTAGAAGATTTGCAATAACATCTATAAAAGGTAGCATATTTAAGTGACCAAAGTCACTATCATCATCATCGTCTACAAGGAAAAAGTATGCAACAAAAAGGTGCAAAAGTTCATTAGTTGAGCATTTTATATTTTGATTTCTATTAAAGTTATAAAGCACCAATTACAAAAGTTTAAAGGTTGCATCAAAAATTTCATTTCAAGTCTTCAAAAGTAGTGCAAAAGTTATAGTCTACAAAGTTCAATCCTACACATAGAAGAAAATAGAAGTTAGGTATATTTCGAGAGAAATAAATGTATCAACATTCTATTGCTTATTATAAGAAAATAAGACTCTATAGTTTTTGCATAATATATAGTGAAAAATATTTTATTGAAAAACTTGGATTGAAAAGTGAGAGAATAGCCAAGCAAGAAAGGTATTTCCAAGGATTAAAGGATTTGAAGGTAGTTTATTTGCAGTATTTTGTGGCAAGGAGTATCCACCAAAAATGTTAAGTATTAGCTCCAAAATTTGGAGAAGGAAGTCAGCATATTAAGGCAAGAGAAGAGATTGAAAGGGAAAATAAATTCATATCCAAAAGGTTTTGTGGATAGATTTGAAGAGTAGCAAGAACAGTTTTTGAAAGCCATATTGGACAACACAATCAAAGAGCAAAATCAACCAATTGAATCCCACATTTTGAGCAAGATAAATGATTGATTTCCAAGCACAAGGTGGCAGTCATAGTCCACATATAAGAGTCATCCAAAATGACTCTACAAGCACTGTCAGAAAGTAGGTTATATAGTGAGAAGAAGATGTATCAAAAACTCCAAGTGTGGGCATTCTAAAAAGCCCTAAAATAGAGCCTCACAAAGCAATAGGAAGAGCCATCCAAAGGGGTAAAAAATTCAGTCATATAAGATGTCTAAAGACACCGAATGAAGAACCATAGCCACTGAAGTTATCGCCTACACAGAGCATAAAATCAGACATGCATAAAGCCAATACAAATGAAAGAATACAAATATAGAGTGGAGGTCGTAACGCAAGTAGTTTATAATCACAAAGGAGGAGCCACCATCATTGAAGCAAGCTGAAAAATGATAGGTATTCATGTCCAATAGCGCCATTGAAGATAGCCTGAGTGTTCTACCTAAGGAGAAGATGTAGACAACAAGAAATATTACCAAGAAGTGAGAATTGAAAAAACACTGGAAAGAATATTGGACAAGTCCAAAGGAGTTCAAAAGAAGATAGAAATACATTACCACATGGAAGGAGTGGTTTCAAGCACTTTAGAGGAAGAGTACAATGTTGAAGAGAAAGTTTGAATGCCTAGCATCATATCATAACATCTCATATTTGAAATTCCAGCAACGATAAGTGAAAGAAGCACTCAATATAAGTGAAAAATACAAAACATTAATAACGCTCCATATATGAGCACTCAACATGGATAAAGAAGGTATAAGCGTTGATAGCGGGTAGAAATTACCAAAAGGGAAGGAATCAAGTGCCACATGTCATAGGCATTGGAAGGAAGTGCAATAAGGACCATTTTCAAGAAGATAGGAAAATACAAGCACCGCTTGGCACTTCCATTCCATAATACATCAAGGTTAAGAATGGGCCCACATACGTAGCCATTGAAAGATAAAAAGAGCATTGAATGAAAGTAGAAATTCATTTTGAAGAGCACGTAGAGTGACAAGAAAACCAACAAAAGAGACACAACTAATCATTGAAGGAAGACCAGTTTTGAAGTAAGTCCAAGGCACATATAATGCACATAACAGTGAAGGATAAAGAATGAAGTTAAAGCATATATTTAGCAAGCATTCGGTTGGAGAAAGAAAGACAAACCAGCTTATCTACAAGAAGGAGAAAGTGCACAAGAAAGGTGAAGAGTAACAAGAGTAATCAACCTTTGTAGAAAGCATACATTCCAAACAACTTGCAAACCAAAATCTAGCATCAAGAAGGTGAGAAATATGTGTAGTTATATTGTAAGTTTGATATCAAGTGCATTATATGTTCTAGAGGTATTATTATTATGAGTAATAATGTGTTTAAAGAATATCTAGAGAGCATATTGGAAATGAATTAAAACTAGAAGTGTGCGACCCCGTGAAGCACACACCACAACTCTACTTGTAATATTATACCAAAATGAAATGAAAGACCATGAAATGCATATAACACAGAAATAACAAAGAAATATCTTTTTATTTATATTGAAAACAGGTTACATGTTGGTCCCTCTGAGGGATACCCATTTCGATACAATGAATTACAAGTGAATAAAATATTCCCTCGCAAAGGGGTGGTGCACTTTCGCAGGTTTCCTGATCTTGCACATGAACTTGACAAATGCCTCCTTCTCCTTCTCTCGTCCAGGAGGGATCCTGTTCTTTGAATGTCTTGATATGGTCCTGTAACCTACATATCTACATACATGGAAACAACAAATCATGCTTAGTAGTACAGGTCGCCTCTTCAAAAGAGGTTCTTATTAGCAAATATGATAATCCAAATGAATAAGCATAATGTGCATTGCAATATACCAGATCTAAGCAATATGCATATAAAAATCAGAAACATTAATCTAAATGTAATGAAATATTCAGATCTATGCTAAAGACATATAAATGAAATAATGCTAAATAAATATTTATTACTTAGAACAAAGGAATCGACCATTTTAAAACTTGGCTATGCCTATGGGTCACTGTCAAATACAACGGCCTCTGACTTAAAGGTTGCCTTAGGTATTATGGGCTATGGTAGTCAATATATTTCTCAAATTGATGTTCAAGGGTTGTCAGGTGTGCCTCTTACACTGATTGGCGGTTGAGAATGATGGATATGAATAATTATGTGTGGATGTAGCTCAGTCGGATGATGCTCCAATGCTCCTCAAAGGGGCATAGATTTGCTCTCTATTTCAATAGGGCTTCGTTGCACATAATTTTAAATCCCTCTTCATTTTTGCCTTACTATAAATCTGCATATATAGAATTCCAGGTTTAGATCTAGGGCTTGGCTTCCTGGGGAAGCCAAGCTCCAGATCTGCATGCCAACTTACTATTCTAGAGGGAAGGTTCAGTCTTGACTTGGCATGGAAGGGGTATTCAAGAGGAACTCTGGGAGTTCCTTTCCAAGATCCCTTTGAAATACATACAAACTGGATTTACCATCCATGATTTGGGTAATCCCTCTAGGCAGTTCGCATTTCAGGGCTAGATGTTGTTGTCAACAGTGACCAGTTGTGGCCACTCTCGGCTTGAGTGGCTAGGATTGGTGTCTACTTTGGTCTATAGTGGCAAGGACTAAATGGGATAGAATTATCCCTTTTGAGTGGTTAGGACCATTGTTGCTCTTGGAAAGGTCCAATACTGATCATATGGTTTACGAATGTGCCCATATGGGTAGTCTCCTAAACTTGACATATTTTAGGTGTCTACAGATACCCCTTTTTGGGATGCACTATGAGCAAAATACAGCACAGAAAAAAAAAAGTATACCACCTAGGGCCATATTGTAGTTTGGATGATGATCATTGATCTGATCAACATAGGATGTCCCAGTTATGCGAGAGGGTCCAAATCCTAGAATCATTACTTCCAACAGAATGGAAGGCTTAAATTTGTGGAAGTTTGCACTCACTCATCAGGCAATCGGGTAGCTTCAATACTACTATAGGTCCAAAATAAGGGGAGCTACAAACTTAACAGTCATTTTTGCTTCTTTTGCCCCAACAAAGGGTAAGCTTATGATAGTTTTTGGCAATGATTCGTAATACGAACACAACTCTGACATGATCGAGATGATCTTTTGTTGACTTTGATTATGATTGTTGAAATTATGACTACCGCCCTCAAGTGATGAGTCAATGAAGAAAGGAAAATTAATAAAGCAATGAGTCGCTTGACCAATATGAGATTTGGACCTTTTTAGAGGTTTGCTTTGATATTTGGTTCAACGTTAGACACCCCAATCATGAAAAGAGCATACATCATTGAATAATTACCTTCGATGAGTTGAAGAACTTGGTTTTGGTAAGCTTACCAAAAGTCAAAATTCTAGCCTTGGTGGCAATTAGGAGACTAGCTTAAATCTAATCCTAGCTTTGGTGGCAATTAGGAGATAAGCTTAAGTCTAATCCTAGCCTTGGTGACAATTAGGAGATAAGCTTAAATATAATCTTAGCCTTGATGATAATTAGGAGATAAGCTTAAGTCTAATCCTAGCCTTGGTGGTAGTTAGGAGATAAGCTTAAGTCTAATCCTAGCCTTGGTGGCAATTAGGAGACAATATTAAGTCTAATACTAGCCTTGACGACAATTAGGAGATAAGCTTAAGTCTAATCCTAGCCTTGGTGGCAATTAGGAGACAAGCTTAAGTCTAATCCTAGCCTTGGTGGCAATTAGGAGATAAGCTTAAGTCAAATCCTAGCCTTTGCAAAAATTAGGAGATAAGATTAAGTCTAATCCTAGCCTTGATGACAATTAGGAGATAAATTGCCTGTCTTGCTTGAAATTGCTTATGATATTTTGCTTATTTGCCCCAATCATGGAGGGTGCATGATTGTCTTTGGAAATGATTCTTGAATGAATGCACTTAGCTATAATTAAGCGTTTAGATGTTGACATGTTATTATGACCAATGGGGTTAGCAGATGCCATTGGGATATTTTGGGTGACCAAAGAGTTTTTGGATACCTTTGGGGATTTTTGGGTGACCAAAGGGTTTTTGGATACCTTTGGGTCTTTTTAGGTTGACCAAAGGGTTTATGGATACCTTTGGAGCCTTTTGGGTTGACCAAAGGGTTTATGGATACCTTTGGGGATTTTTGGATTGACCAAAGGGTTTATGGATACCTTTGGAGCCTTTTGGGTTGACCAAAGGGTTGATGGATACCTTTAGGGATTTTTGAGTTGACCAAAGGGTTTATGGATATCTTTGGAGCCTTTTGGGTGGCCAAAGGCTTTCAGATACCTTTGGAACATTTTGGATTGAACAAATAATTTATGGATACCTTTGGAACATTTTGAATTGACCAAAGGGTTTTGGATACCTTTGGAATGTTTTGAGATGGATTGCTGATTAGGGGAGGTATGATACCAATAATGCTCCAGTTGATGTTTAGAAAATATTTTTGTTTTGATTTTATGTTATGTATGTTATGCCTAGATAATTATTTGATTATGCTATATGTATGCAATGTACTGATGACATGTTCTAGCTATATGATGGATGTATGATTAGATGCTATGATCTAAATATGTAGATGGACTACTTATGATGTATACGTCTATGGATGCAACAATTGGTGTTTAAATACATGTTTGTTTTGATTTAATTGTATGCATCTAATCCATGTACTATGATGTGATAGATGATGTATGTCAGGTGATGCATTAAATACATGATGATGATCTGATGTAAATGAACCTATATGCTTTAGTCATTTAAAACATAAGGAATGAACATGATATGAGTTTAATAATCTAATGGGTGACACCACAGAATGTATAACAATCATGAATGTAAATAATAACTCTTAGTATAAGAATTAGTTATTTAAGCATCCAAACGTGATATGAGATGATGAATTTATTTATAGGTTGTTATAGATATGCACAAAATAGTCAGTGGCCGCTTTATTGTCATTTTTGATATTTATCCGATATCTATCCTATCTTATGCACTCGTTTAGCGAACTAAACCTCCTAAATAAAGTTGATGATGTGACTGATGATATGACTTGTTGCTATTAGAGGATTTTTGAGGTTTTCCATGAGACTCAAACACCCTAGTTGCTTCATCAAACTTTTGTATACTGAACATACAGAGCCCTTGAAGGATAAAGCTTTGTTATGCAGCCCTAGATATTCATTATCCCTGTGTGCAAATGAATATATTTAGATAGAATATAAACATACCCCAACGACAGGTGCGATTCATGCAGCCCATTGCTGTATTGGGGATCCTCAAATGTTAGATCTGATCCTAAGTTGGACTCAGTTGGATTAGACCACTAGGCAGTACAGGACACCTAAAGCTAGCCCTTCCACATGCAAACATTGGTCTAATCAGTTTATTCTCTAACATGCTAGCCCTTCCAAAGATGATAATATAATAGACATATCGTCATGTGTAAGGATCACCTCACAATTCACCAATGCTAAGAACTCCAGGGATTCAAGTTCAATCCCTTCTTTTCTTCACTTTGGTTCGGGATACTTGCTCATATTTAGTGATGAAAATCACTGTTTATTTTTTACTTTCTTGGAATTTTTGTTTTCTTTTGAGCAAGGGATTTATGTAGTGATGATAATCACTGTTCGTTTCACTTTTGACTTTTACTTTTGTTTCAAGATTTTTGCTTGTTTTGACTAAAGCAAGGGATATTTTTGGATAGGGGTGAACTTGTCCTTTTTCCAATTCTTAGCATTTTCGAACCGTTTGCACAGGGGGATGAGCAAGATACACTTTTTCACCCTAGGATACCTAGTACCGCTTTGTAGCTTTCATCTTTCCTTTGTTTCAACTAGGATTTTAGTATTTTTATTAGTGATGGGATTCTAAAATATACCAAGTGCTATCAAAACTAAACCTTACCTATCAAAATCAGAGATAAATTTCTACACATTTTGATAAAACCACTAGGTATGGTTGAGTGACCGTAAAATCCTAGTACATTTCTTATAGCAATAGGGGAGGTTGTGTTGAAAAAAATAGTTAAACACATGGGTGATGGATGAAGATGGATTTTGAAGATGCATGATTGAGGTACAAACGTGTCGTTTGTAATATTGCCAACACAAATGTACCTTAATGTAAATGCAATGGATGCAAATGCCTATATGCAATGCAACTATATGGATGCAAGTGTGAATGCATAATGGAAATGTTTTTGTATTTTTGACGCTTTCAATTGTTTTTGATCTTTTGATTATTTTAAATTTTTATGTGCTTTTTGTATTTTGATTTGACCAAAGGACCTATGGAGCCTTTGGGGCTTTTGTGGATTGACCAAAGGGCTTTAAGATGCCTTTGGAGCTTTTTTTGTGGTTTGACCAAATGGTTTTAAGATGCCTTTGGAGATTTTTGTGATTTGACCAAAGGGCTTTTAAGTTGCCTTTGGGGTATTTTGTGATTTGACCAAAGGGCTTATGATTCTTTTGGGGTATTTTGATTTTGACCAAAGGGCTTGTGATGCCCTTGGGGCATTTTGATTTTGACCAAATGGCTTATGATGCCTTTGGAGATTTTTATGTTTTGACCAAAAGGCTTATGATGCCTTTGGGGCATTTTGATTTTGACCAAAGGGCTTATGCTACCCTTGGGGCATTTTGATTTTGACCAAAGGACTTATGATGCCTTTAGAGCTTTTTTATTTTGACCAAAGGGCTTATAATATCTTTGGATATTTTTGTGATTTGACCATAGGGCTTTAAGATACCTTTGGGGTCTTATGCTTCTAAATTTTTCTATTATTTTTGTGATTTTGAAATTTATGAATGTTTTTGGGTTTTGTTGGTGTATTTGAATATTTTTTGTATTTTTTTATTTTTATAGGGGGAAGGTATGATACCTTAGGTACCCTAGTATGCATGTTTCCTACCATAATGTATTCATATTACTTAGGACGAGTGACAAAATTAGCTCTCCCAATTGGGGCACAGACCTCTGCAGGGTACCCTTGTCTTGGTGGGGAGAAATGAGTGAACCTTCTTCACGAAGCTCATTTAGGTTTAATAGGTTTTAGACCACCTTCTGGAATGATTGACAGTTGTGTATGTCATGCCCCTGTATATGATGATACATATAGAAGAGGCTTTCATCAGCGGATACATGCTTGGGATCTGTTTGTTTGACCTTGGGCAAGGCAAATGCATTTACCTCATATAACTTTTGAAATAAATTTGTAGTAGTCATTTTAAATATGACCACTCGTTGAGGTGGCTTGTTTTGCCAATTTAGCGCTAGCTCTAGTTGAAGATTTTCATGTGGTTGCTCAGGAGATAATTTGACTTCAGATGAGGGTTGCTTATGTAATTCTAGGTTCTCAAGATGGCTCATGATAAAGTGCAATGCCTCATTTTTTTTATCCATTTGTGTCTTTATATTATAGAGGTGATTTTGCATATGCTCTAATACTGATAAGACTCCCATGTGTATTTCTAGTGATTTGGTTTGGAATACTATTTTCTACTAAAGGAGGTGAAAAAGTGGGTGCTAAAGATCCACCAGGTAATTGTAAATCACCCATTTCCTTCATTTGAGTCGATGTGGAGGCTTCATGATGATCCACTTTGATAGTGGTATCCACATGCTCATGTTTATGACTTGGTTCATGCTTATATTTCACTTTGTGGTGTTGAACTGTGTCTGCTTTGGTACCCCCAATATGATGTGGGGAAAATGTCTGTTCTTGCTCTTGAGGAGGCATAATGAGAAGTGAATCAGGGATGACTAATGCTAATGGTTTTTACCCCTTCAATATAGCAGCAATACCTGATTGCACTATTTCTTATTTTATCTACCTTAGAGTCACATGGTCTTCTGACTTAATGTTAATCATTACCACGAACTCTTGAGAAGGTGCTTTATTATTGATGCAACCCGTAATAGAATGTTTGGTGATCTCATTTGACTGAATTTTTGAAGGCCTGCATGCCACTAGAGTTTCTTGTGGCTCATCAAACTCCTTGTAATACTTGAATGGCTCAAGATCATGGGGGACCACATACACTTGTCCTTGGTGTATGAATTTTAGATTTTGGTGCACTATGGAAGGCACACATTCCATATCCCTTATCCATGGTCTACCTATCAATATGTTATACTACCTCTCACCCCCAAGATATGGCACAATGTAGGTATTGTATTTACCCCAAATAGTATAGGTAGGATTACTGTGCTAATTATTGAGGAAGTGGCATCATTGAAGGCTCTCAATGTGAATGTTGAGTCCTTAATGTGTGAAGGTGATAAATTTAAATACTTCAAAGCTACAGTCATGATGATGTTGATAGTTGACCTAGTGTCAATCAAGACTCTCTTGTACAAAATTTGATCTATGCTTGCTATGATGTGTAGTGGAGGATCGAGTTCATCCGTAGAGATTTCCTCGAGTTCATCCGTAGAGATTGGCTTAATCTCCTATCTGTGACAGGTAATCATGGGGTCATTTTGTAAGTGAATTGAATTCATTTTTGGTGTGGACGGTGATATATTAATACCTTTAGTTGAATTTTTTGGTATGTTGGGTTGATCAAGGTATCTTTCGCTAGTATTGATCATACCGATAAAACCCTCATCATGTGGGGCTATGTGCACCTCATTGACATGCTCAACTTGATTGTCAAGTGCTATGTTTGCTTCATGCCTAGACAAGGGGTCTTGAAAGATTCCTATCTGAAGCTCTTGCCTCTCGATCATATCCTGCACTAAGTCTCTAAAGGGATGACATGTCTGAATGTCATGACCCCTTTGTTGATGGTATATGCAATATAGATTTTCTTTGTGTGCCTTTGAGCTACGCTTGTTGGGCTTCCATGGACAGATATTTAGAATATTGATTCTCTATGCCTCATATAATCGATCAAAGAGCGATGTCAATGTCTCTAGAAAATCAGTATATTTTCATTGTGGCCAACGTTGTTGGCCCTAACCTAATTTTATTGCATTGGTATAGGTTTTGTGACTTGGTTTGAGGATTCAGGGATACTCAAAACAACTTGATTGACTGGGTCCGCTTTTTGTTGCATGTTTCTACCTGTAATATTCTTGTTTGGCCATTCCTTTTTGTGGATTTGAATATCACCCTCTTGTATCTTGATTGCCTCAATGGACTCCGCTTGTTCTAAGGCCTGCTAAAATGTTTGATATTGTTGCAATTGTAAGAGAAACGATATTTGCTTTGAATATCTTCTCGTAAGCATTCAAATGAGCTTTGTTGTTGGTAAGGTAAAAGGTAATTTTAACATCGCCTTCCTCCATTTATTGCCATACTCAATGATTGGCTCATCATGAAGTTGATGAAGGCTTGCCAAGTCAGTCAAGTTTATTGTTTTCTTAGCACTAGAGACAAAACGTTGTAGGAATACATCAGCCAATTGCTCAAAGTTATGTATGCTTTGATGTGGTAGATGATTATACCATTCTAAAGCATCTCCAACTAGTGTTGTAAGAAAGTCAACATCAAGGGGTCATTGTCTTGAAAATGGAAGCACATATTGATGAAGATTGTCACGTGCTCTTGTGCATATTCGTCATCTTTAAATTTTTCAAGTTGAGGCATCTTGAAGTTCAATGGATACATTGGTGATGACACTGATGGATGCAAAGGCTAATTTCTAAGTTGCTTTAGTGTAGGTTTTTGATAAACCAACCTTTGTTTTTATTTTTCAACTGTATTTATCTGATCATCTAGTGCTTTGTATGACCCTGATGAAATGATATGACTTCCTCTTGTTTCCCTTGATTAGGTAGAGGAGGCCACTTTTGATGTTGAGGTTGACGATAAATGTAACCATTAGATACCTCATCATAATGGATTCAGGGTAAGTATCCACTTCTTCCTAATGTTCCTATTGGGACTCTTCATATGATTCCTCATCGTATTGATCTTGGTACTGTTGAAGAGTATGAGGTTTTTGATGATAACCAGATAATGGTTTTTTATGTTGATCATGATTTTGGTGTGTCCAAGAGGAAGGCCCTTGAGATTTCACTAGACGTCTTATGCATTATTGCATCTTCTGGGTGCTAGGTGTGAGCACCACTTTATGTAACGTATTTTGCACTTGCTCTTGTTGTATCTTTTGTTGTTCTTGTATATTTTATTGATACAACTTTTATAGGTGTGCTCGTTGTGAGAGCACCCCTTGTTGATTTAATTGTTTTTAATCCAACTAGAGTTGATCTGTATGTTGTTGTTGGTTAGGTTGTGGCCTCAGTGCTTGATGTGTATGATCTCGTTGTTTAGTTGTATGGGAGCTATGTACCCTCGTATTAGAAACACGAATGGGTTTGTCATGTCTTTTCCCCCTAGTAGGATCTATCACTTGTTTTCCACACTCCCTAAAGGTTGCATTGACTTGATACTCTGGTTTATGAATTGACTTTGTATAGTCTGATGATGCAGATATGAAACATGGTTGCCCCAGGTACTCTTCATGAGGAGTGGGAAGATGACTTGGGCATTCTTCCTCGTCTATGAGGAATGATCCATATTCAGTCTTAGATATAATATCTGTACATTCAGACTGCACAGAAGCATAATGTGTATATGCAGAATGCTATCTATGAGGAGTAGGGTAATGACTCACTCGATCAAATGGGGTGGTTTGCTCACCCAAGCTAGGCCATGGTGTGCTCTCATTTTCCTCTTTTTATTGATTTATAGAGCAAGCTAGGATGTGAGCTTGTGACATTGACCTACTATACCCCTTAGTGGGCAGATTGTTCCTTATATAGAATTCTATCAAGGTGTTCCAATCAGGAAGGTTTCCTGGAGGATCTGTGGGTGTCTCCCTAATAGGGATATTGTGGGACTAAAGACTATTTTATTCCATTCAAAAAATCAAACCATAGCTTATACAATATATAGTCCAAATTGAAACGAAAATACAAAACGAAAGGCAGAGAAGAAGAGATAAGGAATTTGCGAGAAGAAGGGGGATAAGAAGATAGGAAGAAGGAGAAAAAATAGGGATAGAAGAGAATTTGAAACAACTTCCCACTAATGTTACCGACATCTCCCTGCCGATAATCCTATGGTGAAACTAAACTCTAACATTCTCCCCCTTAAAGTTGAGAGGGCTGACAATACAGTCTCTCAACTTTATATATTGAGCTTTAGCCATGCCTTTGGTGAATATGTCTGCAATGTTTAAGCTCAACAATTTGTTGCTCCACCATGTCTCGAATGAAGTGATACTTCATATCAAAATGTTTTGTTATGCTATGGTGGATAGGATTATATGCTAACTGAATGGAACTTATGTTATCACAGTATAATCTGGTAGGACCACTTTGTTGTTCTCCAATCTCTTCAAGGATTGTTCTCAACCATAGGGCTTGAGTACTGGCATATGTAATGGCTATATACTCAGCCTCAGTAGATGACAATGCTACAACAGTATGCTTTTTGGAACTCCATGTAATTAGTCCTGACCCTAGACTAAAATAGTTCCTTGATGTATATTTCCTATCATCAATATTATTGCCCCAATCACTATCACTGAAGCCAACTAACTTGACAGCATTACATTTGTGGTAATGAATTCCAAAATTCAATGTACCCTTTACATATCTGAGAATTATTTTAGCTGCTTGCAAATGCAGCTCGTATGGATTAGACATAAACCTTGAGACAAGAGAAACAACATACTAAATATCAGGTCTTGTGTTGGTGAGAAACATCAAACTCTTAACCATGCTCCTGTAAGTGGTCGTGTCAACCTTCGGTACTCCATCATCCTTGCTCAATTGGATCCCATGTTCAACTGGAGTTGCTATTGATTTGCAATGCTCCATAGAAAATTTCTTGATCATATCACGAGTATACTTATGTTGACAGATGAAGATCCCTCTATCTCTCTGATGAACTTCCATGCCTAGGAAGTAGTGCATTAAGCCCAAATCTTTCATCTCAAATTGTTTCATCATGGAGTTTTTGAACTCCATATTTATCTTATCATTACTACCCATAAATATGATATCATCCACATATAAACAAACTATGAGGATGTCTTTACCTTGCTTTAGGTAGTAGAGAGTTGGTTCACTTTTGCTTCGAGTGAACCCATATTCCTTGAAATAGTCATCAATGCATGAGTACCATGCTCTTGGTGCTTGCTTGAGGCCATAAAGTGCTTTTTTTAGTTTATAAACAAGGTGATCCTTACCTTGTTCTTGAAAGCCTTGAGGTTGTTCAACATAAACCTCCTCAGTTAAGTACCCATTGAGAAAGGCACTTTTTACATCCATGTGTTGAATTTTCCATACTTTGTGAGAAACCAAGGAAAGTACTATTCTGATTGTCTCCTATCTAGCTACAGAAGCAAATGTCTCCTCATAATAAATGCCATACTTCTGTGTGAAGCATTTTGCTACCAGTCTTGCCTTATGTCTTTCAATGCTTCCATCAGCATTTAATTTGGTCTTGTAGACCCATTTACATCCAACACATTTCTTTCCTTTAGGAAGCTTCACAAGCTCCCAAGTATCATTGTTTTTTATAGAGGTCATCTCCTCTTTCATGGCTTCCTACCATATCTTCTGAGTACAAGCCTTCTCATAGCTAGAAGGCTCTAGTTGTGCACTAGTCAATAAAGCATAATTGACTACATCTCTCCGAGGCTCTTGGGATTCATCATCTCCATACAAATGCAAATTTTCAAGTCATTGCAAAACTGTACTCATTTCACTAGCTTGGCTTCTAGTGTATTTTCTCTGAAAATTTTTATCCAACATTTGATAAGATGGATGATGTTGTAATTTTCTCTTACCTCTGGATGGAGAATCAATATCCACCGATGAAGAACTGACTGATCGTTGTGGAGAATGACTTGGAGAAGTTGTTGACGTACTAGAAGTAGCACTTCTGCTTAGGCTTGGAGGGGGTGTGTCTTTTCCTTTCTTAGGTGACACCTGCTAAATTTGAGAAGAACCTACATCATGGGATTCATCATCAAAAAAACTTTTGGATGACCCCATTCTCCCCCTTCATCAAAAATTGCATCCCTAGAAAGAACAATTTTACGGGTCTTCAGATTGTAGAGTCTATAGGCTTTGGTAGACTCACAATATCCTACAAAAATATATGCTTGAATCTTGGGATCAAGCTTTTTCCTTTTTTCTTCAGGGATGTGTGCATATGCTAAAGAACCAAAAACTCTGAAATGTTTTACATATGGCTTCTTGCCATACCATGCCTGGTAAGGAGTGATCCCCTTCAAACTAGAAGTAGGACTCTTATTTAGAATGTAAACACTAGTTCTGACAGCATCAGCCCAATACATGTTACTAATATTCTTTGTTTGAAGCATCGATCTGGCCATCTCTACTATGGTGTGACTTTTCCTTTCTACCACACCATTTTGTTATGGAGTATAGGCAGTGGTGAATTGCCTTTTATCCCACATTCTTTACAATATTGCATAAATACCTTGGAAGAGTATTCTCCTTCTCGATCTGTCCTGAGATATTTTACGTGAAAGCCACTTTGTTTCTCTACATTATTCTTGAAATCAATGAAGCAATCAAAGACTTCATTTTTGTGTTTCAAGAAATAAATCCAACACATTCTAGAGAAATCATCTATAAAAGTGAGAAAGTAAGAATTGTTACCAATATTTTTTGTCTACATTGGACCACAGATGTCCGAATGCACTAATTGCAGTGGATAGCTGGCCCTCCATGCTTGTCCTCTTGGAAACTTGAACCTGGAGTGCTTTCCCAAAGCACAGCGTTCACAGAATTCCTTGTGATCCTGAATTTTAGGAAGTCTAGTCACCATAGCTTGAAAAGTCAACAATTTCAGGCTAGCAGAATTTAGGTGACCATATCTCAAGTGCCAAAGCACACTTAGATTTGCAATAGCAATATTTGCAAGTTGAGCTCCCCCTGGATGTCCAAACTTAAATGGAAATAACCTATTTTTGGTCATAGGTACCTGTGTGATGACTCTATTACAATTTTTCTTATCAAAAATTACACATTTTCCCTCATCAAAAATAAGTTTGTAATTCTTTTTCATCATTTATCCAACACTTAGCAGATTATGTTGGAGTTGAGGGGTGTAGTAGATATCATTCACCTTCTTGATGCCTTCCTTCGTTGGAACCTCCATGGCTCCAATGCCTTCAACTTGCAATGCTTTATCATCTCCCAACTTGATTCAGGATTTATAGGTGGAATCTATTGTAGCAAAGAGTTCTTCTTTGCCACTCATATGGTTGGAACAACTAGTATCCAAAATCCAAGTATCATTCATATTTTGATCCGATTGGGAATAAGAAAGAAAGATATTAGAAGTTCCTTCTTCTTCACCATAATGGCCATATTGACTGCTTTGACTGTTGCTTCCATGAGAATATTTGGACCAAAAGTCTCAAGCAAAGTGACCTGGCTTGCCACAATTGAAACAAACATTTTTGGATTTGTCACTACCTTGATTTCTACCTCTGCTTTTTTGATTGCCTCTACTTTGATTTCCACCTCTACTGGGATTCCCTCCTCTGCTGGGATTTCCACCTCTTTGGTTATTCTTGCCTCTGCCTCTTCTTTGACCTCTGCCTTGGCCTCTTCCTTGTCCTTTTCCCTCACCTTCTTGACATGCGAAGGCTTTATCATCACCTCCATAACTTGTTTATGGAGATTCCTATAATCTCTCTTCATGTGAAAGTAATGAACCAATTAAAGCATCAAAGGATAGTGTAGATAGATCTTTTGATTCTTCGATGATGATTTCTATGTGATTCCATTTTGGAAGAAGTGTTCTCAACACTTTCTTCACAACAGTTTTTGGTTTGACTTCTTCTCCAAGTGTTACCATCTTGTCAACTACTGCTTTGACTCGAACGCAATAGTCACCAACTTTCTCATCTTCATTCATCTTGAGATTCTCAAAATATCGTTTTAGTGTCTAAAGCCTGGCCTGCTTCACTTGATCGCTTCCTTGTAAACCTTCTTTTAAGGCCTTCCATGCATCTTGGGAAGTTATACAAGATGCAATTTTGGGGAAAATATTTTTATCCAATGCTGCTTGAAGATGATAAAAGGCAGATGAATTGTTCTTTTGTGCTTCCTTCCTTGTTTTCTTATCAGTTGCACTCAATGTAGTCCAATCGGAGGGTTCTGTGTAACCCTCTTCTACTACATCCCATAATCTCTTACCTATGAGTAAGGTCTTCATTTTGATAGACCAGTACTCATAATCGTACCCATTAAATTCAGGAATGGGTAGATTAGCATTAGAGGTCATAGCTATTGAAAGAAACTAGGAATAAACTTTTATTTCTCTATTACAATCAATTTCAAAAGAAAGCAATTATAGATTTAGATCAAGTCTAGCTTGATCTACTCTTTCGCTTATGGCCTATTCTTCTTGTTGAGGTTCTTCGTTCACTAGATTCACAAAGTTATCAGCAACGAAGTCTTTGTCGTCATTGATGAGAATAATTTTTGGTCAATCTGACTCCAGTATTTCAAGTGAAACACTGTTATTGAAATGAGGATTTTTTGGATCCGGTGGTGCAATGCCTATAGATGCTGACTGCTCAAATTTGCTACCGAAGGAATTATCCTCTGAATCTGCTTCGTATCCTAAATCTGGATGTCTTTGATGGGCTATGACTAAATTTTGCAATTGGCTGAAAATAGTATGCAAACCATATCTTCAAAAAATTTCGTCAAAATATTCGGCGTTCTCTCTTAGTAAAAGAGAACACGTGGCATGATAGCACCCGGTAGATCATATCATGAATTTTTTACAATGCTACCTTTCAATGCAAAAATTATCCCCCTTAGAGCCTCTGAGGCTATTACAAAGAAGTTCACCCTTCAACTTAGGCTATTACACAATTTGCAAGTTTTTCATCACAATACTTATCCCTTGAACGGGGTTCCAAGGGGCAGGGCCAAAAAGCTTCCCGACACTTTTTCAAGCCTCTTTGGCATATTACATAAATTTGCAAGTTTTAAAGACCCCCTTGGGCGTAATACATAACTTGCCTATGAGGTAATATGATCACTTTTCAACCAATCAAAAAAAAAAAATATGATCACTTTTCCCCTTTTAAAGTTTACTAAAAAAGGTCCGAGGTGTAGACCAATTGGTTCATCCAAACCCCATAAGGGGGGCGAAGGTCCACGGTTCAAATCTCGGGCCTCGTCGGACTGAACGCTTGTCCCTTTCCTGGTGCTTTCAGCGACGTAAAAGGTTTAAAATGATTGTGGCATGGTGGTTATAGGGGCGGACTGCACGAAGATCTGTGTGGTGGCTTCTAGGGCGGACAGCACAGAATACTGTGGCGGCCATAAAAGTTGGATAGCCTGCCCGGATTCATGGCGGCTACCGATTCCACCATGTAAATTCAAACAAAACAAAAAAAAAAGTTTACTAAAAAAAAATTTAAGTAATTTTAATAAATTTCTATTTAATAATAAAAACTATTGCTTTAAAAAATTTAAAAACAAATGATTTAAAACAATAGCTTTTTAAATTATTAAATAAAAAATATTAAAAAAAACTTTTAAAAAAATTAACTAAACTTTAAAATAAAATAAACAAAAAATTTAACCTTTGCTTTTTTTTATGTCTATGCGAGTCGAACTCGCAACCCTTCAAACCAACACGAGCCTCCTTACCAACTCTGCTGCGATCGCTTTTGGCAACTCCAAGGCACTCAACGTGCCTTATTTATCTCTGGGTGTGGCAGATTTTTTTTAAAAATTTTTATCTCCGTCGGGTTTCTAACCCGCGACCTGGCGGAGAGGAACGACTTAACACTGGCTCGAGAAGCCAATCGGGCTACAACACCTACTGGAACAACTTACGCCTGGCTCGAGAAGCCTATCTTCAGGCGTGGCAGATTTTTTTTTAAATCTGAAATTATATATCCCACATTCATCGTGTCGTGGGAGTGGGAGAGTTTTATAACGTCGGACGCGCGAGTAATACAACAATTGCCTTCGGGCAATCCTCCGAGACCCTTTTGCCACCTCAACTGGCAATAAGTCGTTGCCACGTCGTACCCTCACGTTGCGCCCTCCTGATTGCCACGTTAGCTATCCCAATGCTACCATGTGTCGCCTTGTTAGTTGCCACATGTCATCCTGCTGTGAGCTTCCCGTCAGCCTTGCGTCCACGTCACCCGCGTCAGCTACACTACCATGTGTCTATCCAGTCTAAGTCAGGTCCAGTGATTGTCTGCCATGTTTCGCATCCAAGTATAGTTAGCCAGAGTCCAATCAGCTCTGGCTCGTGCTATGTCTGTTGCGCTCCACCTCAAAGTCTATGTCAGGTCTACTACGTGTCACTTCAAGATCTGTGTCAGACTGTATCTGGTCCACCTCGGGATCTGCGCTCGGATTTGGAATCCCTACCCAGTCCGACTGCCTTCAAAACCGTACCTGGGTTTCGATCTGTGGGTCGCTCCTCAATATCGAGATTTGTGCCTACCTTGGACCCTCTCACAGGTCAACTGCCCTCACCTCATCGTGAGTCATGCTGGCTCTGATACCAGAGTCTGGGACTAAAGACTATTTTATTCCATTCAAAAAATCAAACCATAGCTTGTACAATATATAGTTCAAATTGAAACGAAAAACGAAATGGAAGGCGGAGAAGAAGAGATAAGGAATTTGCGAGAAGAAGGGGGATAAGAAGATAGGAAGAAGGAGAAAAAATAGGGATAGGAGAGAATTTGAAACAACTTCCCACCAATGTTGTCGACATCTCCCTACCGACAATCCTATGGTGAAACTAAACTCTAACGGATATCTCAAATGTTTGACTCCCTATGGGTTGTATTGATGTTATGATAAGACCTGGGATGTCATTCAGGGATGGCCATGTCCTCTAAACTGATTTGGATATGTTCAGTGGTCATTGAACCTGATTCCCTCTCTAGATTGGAGGTCTTGCTCACCATGGGACGTCTCCCGACCATAATTTTTGTTATAAAAATTTTTTACTTTCAAAAAAAGGTTGTAAGTGATACATCAAAATGATCAGCGCGACGAGCTGATCACAATGGGCTGACTTGAAAAAATGACTTCCGGGTCAAAATTTTGTATTTTTTTTTTGAAATAATTGGCCAACCGGGGCCCGTGGGGAAATGCCCACTTTTAGAAAATTTTACGAAATTTTGAACCATGAAGAGTTAGAACTCAAAATTTTTGGGAGATATGCACAAGGGGCTAACTAAGACAACAAAACAAATTTGGTAATTTTTGGAGTTGTCTAGCCCATTTTATGACTATTTTAGTACAATTTTTCCCTATTTTCGACTTCGAAAATAGAGTAATCATAAAACCAAAATAACTTTTTTGTTATAGCTCTGATTTGCACGATTCTCGATCCATTGGATGCAGAATCAAAAAGTAGATTTTTTTCAATAAATTTCCTTGAAAAATTAGGGTTAGGTTGATTACCCCAGCAATAAAGAAACACACAAAGCAGACAACATGGTTATCTCTTTTCAGGATTAAATGTGTCCTAAAACTTGTTTAGTGTGTTTCAGATGTGTTGTTGGTCTTGCTTTCTTATTTGTGTTTTGGAATTAGAATGAGGGAACTCACCCAAAGTGGTGACTAGAAAAAATAGTGCCAAGCATGATTTCTCAAAAGAGTCTAGGGTACACCGCTTAAATCCCAATGGGGGGTTCGTTTAGCTCTTCCACTCTGATTCAACAATCGTTCCAATAGTGGGAGATAGCTTGAACAAGTGACCTATATCAACTTAAGGAGTTCCCTATTCTGTCTAAGGATGTCTAGGGGGCAAGCCAGTGGAAAGAGGTGAATTCCAACATCACCAGTCTAAATTGGGGGTTGGTGATGAACTCCAACCTTCCCAATGTTATGATATAACGTGCAAGTGTGTGTAGTGTTCTTTTTAACTTTTGAAATATGAAACGATGCATCAACCAGCATTCATGCTTTAATTCATTGTATTCCTAAGAAGAACGTTTTGCTTTCAGAAGGATGCATGTTTAATGTAATATAGATGATCTTTATGTAATGCACCTCCTACTTTGTGAATGGGCGACCACTGATTGGGCCACATGCAAGCAAACCAACATACAATGGCCTAGCACGCTGAAGACTAGGGCAAACCTTACAAGCAGAGGTCCGTTGTTCCTAGCAGTGCCTAGAGGAAACTAAAGAAATCTAAGAAACGTATCATGCAATTTTCTTTCCATTTTCTTCATTTTCCCCTACTTAACTATGCTTTTGCTGCTTGTTTCTGAAAAATAAATGTAGACAGAAAGTCACAGAGAATCAAAAAAGTGTATCAACCTCAATTCCTTGCCTGATGATGACCTAGTTGATCTCTGTCTCTGTTTTCCTACTGGTCGCTATTGACCAGAGCGGATGATTCTGGCCGCTGACAGCTATAGCGACTAAGCTATCCTGGTCGTTGTTAACCAGAGCGGCTAGACCTGCACAGAGAAAAATACTCGAAACATCAGTAAATCGGCCGAAAAACAAAAACTTGGTGGGGGTCCCATCGTGATCGTCATCTGTGCAACCCCGGGAAGCACGCACCTCTACTCTACTTGCAATATTATACCGAAATGAAATGAAAGACCATGAAATACATATAACATGAAAATAACAAAGAAATATCCTTTTATTTATACTAAAACCCGGTTACATGTAGGTCCCTCTGAGGGATACCCATTTCGATATAATGAATTACAAGTGAATAAAATATCCACTCGCAAAGGGGTGGTGTGCTTTCGTAGGCTTCCCGATCTCGCACATGAACTTGTTTGAGGACTCACAGATGCCTCCTTCTCCTTCTCTCGTCCAGGAGGGATCACGTGCTCTGAATGTTTTGATCTGGTCCTGTAAACCTACAGATCTGCATACATGGAAACAACAAAGCATGCTTATTAGTACGGGTTGCCTCTCCGAAAAAGGCTTTTATTAGCAAATATGATACTCTGGATGAATAAGCATAGTGTGCATTGAAATATAGCAAATGTAAGCAATATGCATATGAAAATAAAAAATATTAATCTAAATGCAATGAAAGATTCAGATCTATGCTAAAGCCATGTAAATGAAATAATGCTAAATAAATATCTATTACTTAGAAAAAAGGAATCGACCATTTTAAAACCTGGCTATGACTATAGGCCACTGTCAAAGACAGTTGCCTCTGACTTAAAGGTTACCTCAGGTATTATGGGCTATGGCAGTCAATCCCTTGCTCAAATTGATGTTCAAGGGTCACCAGGTGTGTCTCCTACACTGATTGGCGGTTGGGAACGATAGATCTAAATAATGATGTGTGTATGTAGCTCAGCCAGATGATGCTCCAATGCTCCTCAAAGGGGCATAGATTTGCTCTTCGTTTCAACAAGGCTTTGCTGCACACAATTTCAACTCTCTCCTCCTTTTTGCCTTACTGGAAATCTGCATATATAGAATTCCAGGTTTCAAGTTTAGATCTAGGGCTTGGCTTCCTGGGGAAGCCAAACTCCAGATCTGCATGCCAACTTATTGTTCCAGAGGGAAGGTTCAGTCTTGACTTGGCATGGAAGGGGCAATCAGGAGGAACTCTGGGAGTTCCTTACCGAGATCCCTTTGAAATGCATGCAAACTGGAGTTACCGCACGTGATTTGGGCAATCCCTCTCGGCAATTCGTGTTTCAGGGCTAGTCGTTGTTGTCAACAGTGGCCAGTTGTGGCCGCTCTCAACTTGAGCGACCGGGATTGGTGGCCGCTCTGGTGTATAGCGACCAAGCCTAAATGGGCTAGAACTGCCCCTTTTGAGTGGTTAGGACCATTGTTGCTCTTGGAAAGGTCCAATATTGGTCATATGGTCTACAAATGTGCCCATATGAGTAGTCTCCTAAACATGACATGTTTTAGGTGTCTACAAGAAGCATATAAACTATTTCTATTGCTTCAAAATATTTGCAAACCTTAAACACAAGGAGATATAAGGAGTAAAAAAATCTAGTTTGCAAATACTTAGTATTCTTGAAACTTCTAACTTGGGAGACATAAGGTATCCTACACCAAATTCATATCATAGAAGTTTTAGAGATCTCTAATAGCATTGAATCATAGTTGAAGATTATTGCTTGCATCTATACTAGTTGGAAGATCAATCTTATTAATCTCATGCTTAAAGGAAGGAGACATAGACAATCCAACTACATACTTAATTGGTAGAGAAGAGTTATTCAACTTTTGAAATTGCATTTTTTAAGGGATTTCTACAAATAATTGGTTGCAAGAGATAGAGGTGAATCATATTTATAGCATATATCATTACTAGGGAGATATAAGGTAGTCTACTACAAAGGATTCATCAAAATATTTCTAAAACAAAAACTAAGAGAAATGTCTACCTCAAGTAATATAGTAAACAATGATATGAACAACACTATTAGAAAGAAAAGAGCAAGTGTCATAAAAAGTGGAATCAAGAATTCACTTATAAAGTCCGAAGGAAAACTTAGACCCTACTTCAAAAATGATACATAGTGAAGCTTTAAAAGACAGGTTTGAAACAATGGAACATTATCTACATGCTCAACTCATTGAAGCAATTGATAATGGAAAGAATGGCATTCAAATTCCTTTAGAATATGGAAGCAAATTATAGATGGCACTACTTACATTCAAATGTTATAAGGATGAAAATGTAGAACAGAGAGGATTGATAGAATTACTTAAACTAAAAACAAAATGGATGAATCATCCCTAGAAAAAATATTTCAATCCTCATGCAATATTAGTACTTCAAGTTCTACTAACACAAAATCTTATCATGACACTCTAAGTGTATGTTCGAAAGCTTCTATACAGACCATAGAGAATGATGACAAGGAGAAGAGCAAAGGAAAAATACTCTTGCAAGAATCTGGTGATAGTACGTCCAGCTATGAGAGTACCAACTGCAATAAAAAAGAAGAAGAAGAACCAATTCAAGGAGGCATACAATGCAATGTGAATTAAAGATAATACAAAGGACCAAATCAAGTTGAAGAACATTTATCAAAGACTAAAGTTTTCAAAAACCAAATAATGTAATACAAGGGGGTGTTGGAATATATTATATCATTTGGTTCTTTACTATAGTACCTTCTTGGGTGCATATTTAGAATATGATTATATTAGGAGATAAATAGTTTATTAGAGTAATTTAAAAAATGCACAAGTGTTAGAATGTGCAATGATGTAAATGTGCATGTAGTCCGCATGTACATGAGTCTTAGGGTTGAGTGAGAGGCAAGGAATCTATTATTCTACATAAAGGCCTCATTGTGAGTGTTTGTGAGAGAATTGTGGAGTGCATAGGTTAGTGTAGTAGTAGTCACAATGTAGCTCCATTTTGTTATCATGGAGGAGTTGTGAACTCCATGAGAGGAGCATTGTAATTTTCGTGAGCTTTTTTATATGAGCATTTCTAGAGCTTTGTATCAAGTTTTCTATCATATTTTCATGCATGTTAAGTTGTCATTATTATAGTTATAATATTGCATGTTTATTTCTATACTTGTGATCACATTTCCTTTAAGTTTTAAGGCTCCAAAAGCTAACAGCATGAATCTACAAGCACCTAATGACATAATTAAGGAAGATCCCTGACCAAATCTGCATGGATTCCAATGCATTCCTTTAGAGGCACTCACTTTGATGAACATCAAAGAGCTTTTGACTATGTGGTTTCTTCACATGTTCAAGGTAGACATTACTTCTACTCAATGAAAACAATGAGCTTTAAAAATCTCACGAGTATGAGTACTCAATGAGGTTACCCAAATGTTCAAGTTATTGTCATCTATGCACAGTGAAAATATTGGCATCTTATGCACTTCCTGCCTTATACTGCATATAAACATTGAACAAAGAAAAATGAGGGTACACATACTCATATGCATTCTATAGATTTTGGATAATGCTGTTGATGGTTTCCCTCTATATAAGGTGTGGCTCAAATTCTGATGTCTACACATATTGATTAGTGTGATTGCAATAGAATTCACAGGAGTTAGCTTTATTTAGTTGTAATTTTGGATAAACCACTGCAATGAAGTTGTTGAAGCTGCAATTCAGATGACTTGCACTGAAAATAAATATATTACCAAAAGAATCAATGAACTCAGGTGTTTTTTGCTGATTGGTTCCAAAGGATAGTGTACTTGAGCATTGCTTTCTCCTTGACTTCTTATTCAGTTGCCACATACAAAACATTTGCATTGTCAATCTTACTCATAGTTCAAATCCAGATATTGTATTATTTGAAGTGGTACGGAATATGACATCTTTAATATATCCTTTTTCAGAAATGCAGGGGAACAGAAACAATCTGTCCTACATTCTGAAGGACCTACACTAATTGAAGAAAACTAAAGCTTGCCTCAAAGGGCTGTCTCACTTATATGCATTTGCTAGGATTGTGAACAACTTGAAAAAATTGTCATTTATGCAGCTAGTTCCATAGACCATCATGATAAATGTCAATTCAACCCAATGCCAAATTTAACTGACGCCTTTTGTTCAGTTTGGATGAACAATTAAAACTTGGCACAATGGGAAGGCATGCCAGTACCAGGGTCTACAACCACAACTTCTGTGGCATTGCATGGAAGCACATCCTGAAGCTTTGCACCTGCAGACTTGAGGCCCTTCAAACTAACTGGCTGATTGAACAAATTGAGCACAGGGACCTTGGAAATAGAGGGAAGCTTTCCATTTGGCAATAAAGTCCTAAAATCTTCTTGTAAAAGAGGCACCACAAAATCATCCTTCTTGTGCTTCAAAACATTTTCAGAAGCATTTATATGAGCACCAGGCTCCATGTGGTTTGTAGAGAAGCTTGCCTGGTTAGGAAAATTAGGATACAAAGTGACATACCCTCTCAAGTACATCATGTCAATTAGAAATTTCTTCCATGATGCTTGCCAACCATTAGTTCTTGACCTGGGAATTTGGACAGGATTCTTTTTGGCATCTTTTGTGTACCGTGTAATCATGTATGTGTAAAATTCTCTCCAATGCTTGGGAAAGAAGAGAGCTCCCCAACTGCAAGGCAATTGATGCAAATATGGAGTGTTCGGATGAAGCTCTTTAAAAATATCAGTGGCATTCCATTTGGGCCTCTCCTTGACAACCTCAATCAAGCGAGGAGTATACAGGGAAATGGAATTGAGCTCAGGAAGTGTAACTTGGGGATCATAATGATATGCTAGGAGAGCATACTTGATCCACAAATAGTAGAATGGAGAAACCTCAATATCATCTTCAAGTAGCAGGCCAAAATCATCGTCGGAAGAGGGATACCAACTCTCACTAACAGCTCGAATAAGTCCACCTTGAATAATTCTTCGTCTTAAATATTTTGGACCATGAGGCCATATGAAGCTGTTCACAATTTTCAAAGTTTCTTCATCAACTTTGCTGTCCATGTTGAAAGTCAAATATATTTCACCGCCAACATAATGGGCACTGGTTAGGGATTTTAGCAGCCTCTGAAGAGATGCAGGCCTACTTTGTGTAATGATATTTACAGAGATTCTCATTCGATTCCAATCTGCAAAGAGAAAACATGAAGTACCAGAAATCAATATATATCATAGAACATTTCCTGAGCATAAAGAACCATTTCTTTAACATGTTCCTTAATCTACATAAATAACTTCATGAATGTTTGCCATTCCCTCATTATGTTAGGGGAATAAATGCACACCCCTCAATAATATGGCTATTTTTTCAAACTAGTAAAAGAAGGGCCTTACTTGGCAAAGCTGTAGACCTTAAATCAGCCATCCAAAGCACATGGGGCAACACAGATCTTGGCAAATGAACCAAAGAAACATTCTGATTACTCGAGACAGCTAGTTTCAGTCCATCCCTGACATTTCCGCTGATATCAGCCACAGTGATGACCAGAGAAGGATTATGGATTCTCAGAAGCCCTTTCATGCTTGAATAAATTGATTGTGAAAGAGAAACCTCAGAATGTGATAACTTTGAAATGGAATCAAGCTCCAAATCAAAGATCTTGAAACGTCTCTCCCGGCAAACTGCTTTTGGCCATCCCATAGCTAAAGCAGCCTCTTCACATGGACATAATGAGCCTCCTGAAACAACTAAGAATGCCTTCTTTCCTGCAACAGACCGAAATTTTTCAAGAAGAGGGCGCAATGCCACAACTTCATTCACAGAATGAGCATAGAACATCGCATCTATCCTTTGAGGATACATTGCAGCCCACTGCGTAACATAGCCTCGAGAAAAGACTCTCCACCATTGATCATCTCGAATTTGCACTATTTCCTTGTGAATTACAGTGGTTTCAGATACATATGCAAGTCTGTGCTCACTATCTCCCCATGTTTCTTTATCCCCTGGATCTGTTGGAAGAACAAAAGAACCAGCATTCCTGTACTTTTGAAGCTGATAGCTGCATTAAAGGAAAACCAAAAAGAAAAAAAAATGAATGGAGAGGAATATTTGTCTTAACAATGAAATTCAAAGAATTGGACCTGAGCTATTTAATATAAAAAAAAAATTATTTTAAAAACTGTAAATATAAAGACCCAGTGGAATATGATCTGTGCAAAGCTAAGGTAAAATGTATGAACATGGATACCTACCACTAAATTGGCTTTGCATTGTAAACTACCAAGCTTAAAATCTATATCATGAACCTTCTACCAGCTTTACAAGACAAATGACAAATACATGACATGATTCTTTATTTTATATAATATCTACGAATATATAATCCTAAGAATGCATCTGCATAACAAATGGTATGTTTTTGCTCAAAAAACAGTAATTCCCAACCAAATAGGATCTTATTTCATCTGAACAAAAAAAATGCACATGTTTCAAATAAAAATCATCCCATCTTCAAAATTCTATGGCAGACTAAGGCTAAGATAGGCTCTTACCAAGAGCACCAACCAGGCTGACGTTCAGAAAGACAAGAACTGGAGAGAATTAATGCTCTTAATGATATCAATTCTAAATGGTAACAATTTTATCAAAATCCATGCTCCTTGGTCCTCATGATAGCAATTTAGAAGGCCAGAATTCTCGGAAAACAGCCTTTGAATCGAGTTAATGCTTTATTCAGAACAGCAGGAATTCACAAGATTTCAGATATTATTAACTGGAAAGCACTGGAAAAACTGCTGAAGTTAGGATCCAAAGATAGAAAAATGTGAATAAATTTGAAGACTTCTATAGGATGTGCATAGAGAATTTGCCATGATTCTCAAGAATGATTTCCCTCATCAAGACTCTCATGTGGGGCTCCCAAAAGAATTCTGGGAACTGCACAGTAAGAGTGGGGTGTGAAACATTGGCTCTCTCTAGGCTTAAGACTTTGGGATCCCTATGTTTCTCTGGATGGAGAGAAATAATAAATCCCTCACAGCAGACAGCCTTGGGAAAAAAACATATCCAAAATCCATTCTGCTTCTAATATGAAGTGAATGCTGATCACCTTTCCTTCAATTGCCCAAGTCAAAGATGAAATTATTGCAAATTAGAACGGAAGTTACCTATATAGGGAGAATGTATCTTTGCCAATACCCAGAATATAATTCCAATGTATGCTATCTAAACAATATGGATTTTGAGAAGCGGATTTGTTTTAACGAAAGAGAAACGTTTACCTAAAAACAGAAATTCTAAATGAGATCCACTGATCTTGAATCTATCCAGCTGAGTGTAGTAAAAGCAAAAAAGGAAACCACAGTAAGGAGAGACGGACACCCCTCAATGCTTGACAACTTGAAAAACAAATTGCAGTGTAGACAATTGGAAATCCAAGAAAAGAACTATAGCTTGCTGTATTTTGATGGGGCTGCTAGAGGAAATTCAAGAGAGGTTAGGCTCGAGTGCTCATCATGAATTCAAGAGAACAGATTAACTTCAAGTATTGCTGCAACTCAATAATTTCAACAAATGACATAGCAGAGGACCATACTATCCTTAAACGTCTCCGAATTGCTTCTGAATTGACAATAAACTAAATCATCTCTACAAGAAGCACACAGCTCATCCAAGCTACAACTGATGTTTCTTCATGAAGAGATGAGTACTTTAAGATGGAAACAAAGCTGTTCCTGAATGATTTCCTACAAGCTGGAAGGCTTCCTCCTTTCATATTCTTTTTGTCTGGCTATGGGAAATGTTAAAAGCACTACACCTATTTTTGTAACAATTCAAGCCCATATAAGTTCCTCTGGTTATTGGACATGCTATAGCATTATTCTTTGTCCTTCTCTATAAAAGAATTAGCCCTTTCTATTGACATGTGTTTTGTGTGAATATATTCATTCATATAATTCAAAAAAAAGAGTATGCGTTAGCAGCCATTGTACTGGTATAAGGACAAGATTTCCAAATTTTCATGAAAGTTACTCGTTCAGAATTTATGGGTAGAACATACTCAACTTAAAAGGTTTGGAATGTCTTTTTTATCAAACAGAGGCTAGATAAAAACACATGCTAACTTACAGGCCTCAGCTTCTGAATTTGAACAGTGTTCAAAATGTTATGGCAAGAAAGTTTCAAAATTGGGAAGTCTACCATAATATCCTTCTTTTAAACAGATTCATAGAGAATTGGGTATGAATGTCTTTTTTCAGTAGACAAAGCCGAGACTTGGCAGAATGTATTGCAAAGGAGGATGATGGCTCAGAAACTGAACTCCCTGCCTCCCTGTTTTATATTCTTCCACTCCAACAGGGACAGGTGGGAGCATTTATGACAAATCAATCTCTCTCAAAAAAAAAAAAAAGAGCATGAGTTAGCAGCCATTGTACTGGTATAAGGACAAGATTTCCAAATTTTCATGAAAGCTCCTCGTTCAGAATTTATGAGTAGAACATACCCAACTCAAAAGGTTTGGAACGTCTTTTTTATCAGAGGCTATGATAAAAACGCATGCTAACTTACAGGCCTCAGCTTCTGGATTTGAACAGTGTTCAAAATGTTATGGCAGGAAAGTTTCAAAATTGGGAAGTCTATCATAATATCCTTCTTTTTAAAACAGATTCATAGAGATTTGGGTATGATTATCTTTTTTCAAAAGACAAAGCCAAGACTTGGCAGAATGTAGTGCAAATGAGGGTGATGGCTCAGAAACTGGACTCCCTGCCTCCCTGTTCTATATTCTTCCGCTACAACAGGGACATATGGGAGCATTTTAGTATGACAATCTCTCGCTCAAAAAAAAAAAAGAGTATGAGTTAGAAGCCATTGTACTGGTATAAGGACAAGATTTCCAAATTTTCATGAAAGCTCTTTCAGAATTTATGAGTAGAACATACTCAACTGAAAAGGTTTGGAACGTCTTTTTTATCAAACAGAGGCTATGATAAAAACACATGCTAACTTACAGGCCTCAGCTTCTGAATTTGAACAGTGTTTAAAATGTTATGACAGGAAAGTTTCAAAATTGGGAAGTCTATCATAATATCCTTCTTTATAAAACAGATTCATAGAGATTTGGGTATGAATGTCTTTTTTCAGTAGACAAAGCCGAGACTTGGCAGAATGTAGTGCGAAGGAGGCTGATGGCTCAGAAACTGGACTCCCTGCCTCCCTGTTTTATATTCTTCTGCTCCAACAGGGACACAGATTCATAGAGATTTGGGTATGAATGTCTTTTTTCAGTAGACAAAGCCGAGACTTGGCAGAATGTAGTGCGAAGGAGACTGATGGCTCAGAAACTGGACTCCCTGCGTCCCTGTTTTATATTCTTCCGCTCCAACAGGGACACAGATTCATAGAGATTTGGGTATGAATGTCTTTTTTCAGTAGACAAAGCCGAGACTTGGCAGAATGTAGTGCGAAGAGGCTGATGGCTCAGAAACTGGACCCCCTGCCTCCCTGTTTTATATTCTTCTGCTGCAACAGGGACAGACGGGAGCATTTTAATATGACAGAACCTTTTTAATATGACAGAACCTCTCTCTCTCTCTCTCTCTCTCTCTCTCTCTCTCTGTAGAAAACTCAATTAAGAACCTCATAAGAAGCTTCAAGTCTAAATTTTATAGATGCTTCAAATGCTGCTACAATGGCAATGTGATTTGATTAGATTAAGACATAATATATATATGGGTTCCTATGGAAGTGTACAGAACACATACTAAAAGTTCATTAGAAGGAAATGTGCAAATGTCATTAGAAGCTTTTGAACTTACAGATTTGTTCAGGCACTTTCCATAACAAGGTAGGGTGGGCGAAAACCAAAACCTTGGGCTCTTTACGCACTCAAAGCAATCACTATGGGAATACACACGAAAGCACAAGCATATCGAAGCATGTGAGCAATCAGATGTCTTCTTGTAGATAAATGCTTCGATAAAGTTTGGGCTATCAGAAATTTCTGTGATTCCTACCTCAATTTATGGATCCCATACAAAACACTAGTTTGCAAATGTCTTCCAACACCAAAAAGATACAAGATAATCAGCTAACAGAATATCTTAAAGGAATGACTAAATAAGATCTTTGCATACCTCAAATGAAGATCTTCCCCAGTTATAAATGTGACAGGACTCTCCATAAACAAAGTCTTCACAAGATCTGTGGATAGAAACCAGGAACTTGAGAGAAAATCCACCTGCATAATTCTCTCTGCTAAAATTCCATATGCAGGATCTGGCAAATACAATCCTGCCTCTTTGGATCCATACTTTCTATAGCTTGGAAAAGTAAAATCCCTTTGTCTGAAGGGTAATATCCTTCCAATGCTACCCAGAACAGCATTTTTATATTTCTCAGTTCCTGCAACATGTGCTAAAATCTCTAATACTTTGCTTCCGGGGATCATATCATCATCCAAAACATACACAAAATCAGCATCTTCTGATTGTAATGCCATTTGAAACCTTCCATAATATTTAAAATCATAGCTTGAGCTCACAAAACTAATCCTTGAATCATTGTAAGTTTCTACAATGTTTCTCAAGGAATTTTCATTTGGGCTTCCAAATGCAAGAACCCAAATCCTATAAAATGGAATAGTTTGATGCAGAAGAGAATCAAGCTGAGCACAAAGAGTTTTCCTCTTGAAATGGTTCAGAATTACTATGATTTTTGGAGGTGTTACTGACAAATTCCAGGCAGAAGGCAATCTCATTAGCTCCTTCAATGTTTCAGCTCCAAATGATTGCTTCTGGAAGGCCATAATCTCATTGTACAGTTCCCTTTTGATGCTTATCATCTTATTATCATTGGATACTTTCTGTGAAAAGTCAATTTTCTCCCGCTCACAGACCTCATGTTTTGGAAGAATCCCTGCATTGACAATGAGACTTTCATGGGAGTGAGGATTTGTAAGGAATTTCCTCCAACGCTTGGCAATATGGGATGCTGCCCATGAGACATCTGCACCAGTTCTCAAATCCACAGTTGGCATCATGCAGTAGACAAGAAAAGTTGCATACATAGCAAAGGCAAATTGTAAGCATGTTAGGCCTGTAACCAAACGCATAGAAGCACCACTCTTATGTGGCCTTATTCTTCCTTTAACTCCTACATAGTCAGAAAGCATTCCTTCCAGAGATTCACTGCTCCTCATATGTGGATTGCTTCCAAACCCCATCTCAACTGATGCTCTTTAAACTCAATTTGGGATGAATACCAAGCCAAACCTGCCAATGAAAATAAAATTTCAATTTTCAGAACTCAAACAAAAGCATTTCCCAAATTGACTCAATATGTGTTAGCACAGGCAATTCTGTGAAAAAACATAATCGACTCTATGCATTGTCAGAGCCTCTCTCAGTGCTAAAAGGAATCAACTCAATTCAATACAAAACTCAAATCACCTTAATGCAGAGAAAGCTTCAATTCACATACCAACCCATAGCAATGCAATTAGAGACACAATAGCACAATAAACTCTGAAAACAAATACAATCAGAATTTCAGAATATAGAACACAAAAGTAAGCCATGGTAATTCTCATAGAAAGCCCTTTTCAATATGTGCAGAATATTTCAATAGAACTCAGATCCTAATTTAGTGCAAAAACAAAACCAGATCAATGGCACGTACGTTCAGACCCCGATTCCATGTAAAAATTAAATATTCAACGCAGAGTTTATTACAATTTCTATACCACCCATAATAATGAAATTTGAGACATGAAACTACTATAACTCAGAAGTAAAGTAGAATCAGAAATCCGGATTATGAAACACAAAAGAAAGCCATGATAACACTAAGCCTGATAAATTTTCCTAGATAAATCAATGCAAATATAGAACCCACTTCAGTATGTGCAAATTATGTCAAACAAATCCAGAACCCAATTAAGTGCAAAACTTAAATCATCTCAATTATCAGACACGAATCCATAATAATCCAGCTTGAGACCTTGGCTCACTACAAACTCAAACCCAAAAATAAAAATAAAAATAAATCAGAAGTTCATAGAAAGCATAAAAACCAGCCCACGCTAATGCCAAACCCGATGGATTGTGTATCAGCTTTAAAAATACATAAAATCAAGCCATGACAATGCTAAGCCCAGTACATTATTAACATGGCACCCAAAAACAATGCAAGCAGAAAGCTCAATTCAGCACAAAGTGAGTACCGAAATCAATTGCACATAGAGGCCTAATCCAATTCCAAGATGGCCTAACCCAATCCCAAAATGTCTAATCAATCCCGCAATGGCCTAATCCCGTTCAGACACCAACCCATAATAATCCAAATTGAGACCTCAGCTCACTACAAACTCAAACATTAAAAAAATCACAAGTTCACATAAAACATGAAACCAGCCCATGCTAATGCCAAACCCAATGCATTGTGTTTCAAATTAAACAGACATAAAATCAAGCCATGCCAATGCTAAACCTAGGTCATGTTACCCATAAACAATGCAAGCAAAAATCTCAATACATCACAATGTGAGTGCCGAAATCAAGCCATGCCAATGCTAAGCCTAGTGCAATATATACATGGTATCCAAAAACAATCCAAGAGAAAGCTTAATACAGCACAAATTCAGTACCAAAATCAATTGCACATGGAGGCCTAGTCCAATTCCAAGATGGCCCAAATGGCCTAAAAGGCCTAATCTAATCTCAAAAGAGGACTAACCCAATCCCCAAATTGAAGTGAAGTACTTATATAACAGGAATCCAATCTCCAAACAGGTGCAGAATCCCAAGGCAAAATCAAGAGCAAAGTTCAAACTTTCCCTTGATTTCCCCAATGGGTTTCTGAAAACTCTCAAGCCCACTGCAGGCCTTATAACAAATGTGCAATGGCCTTGGAATGTGTCCAAAGACAGTTATTAAAACTGTTAAAAAATTCAGCAAATGCAAGGCATACGTTTCTTCTCAGCCACCACGCTCCCTCGCAGTGCAAGAAATCCTGCAGCTCGTCTCCGGCAATCCCAAAAGCCGGGCATGAAGGCGTGGAATAGGCCAAGGCCCACGCTTGTGCTCCATCCCCCCTTGGGAACTGTGAAATTTCACTTTCAACATTTGGGGCGGGCTAAAAATGACCAAACAGTTCTCCAACCCCCAAATTACCCCTTTGATATAATCTCAGCAAGTGGGCGCAGCTGAAGTGGCCTTAACTGATCGCGTTTGACTTCTGCGTGTTATTAAAATGGCCGCAATGGCCTTTAACCGATTACAGTTGACTTTTGGGTGTTCTCAAACTGGCCTAATATAGCTGCTAAAAATAGAGGTCTGCTAAAAATCTTCTGGGATAAGAAATTTGTCATCAAATCAGTGGAAAGTTACATTTAAGTGATAAAAACCTTAATAGAATTTTTACTGGGACATTTTAACAGGAATTTTATTTGGGCGAACTTAGATACGAATTATAGGGAGGAGGGCTTGTTACCCTGTTGAGAGAGTGTGGTTTGGTTTAGTTGTACATTTTTTATATTTGATATTAAAAATATATCTTAATAAATATGATTTTAGGTTGGTTATTTAGTGATAGTGTTATAAGTTTAAAAATAATTCAATCCTCCATAGAATTTAATTAGGGTATAGTTTATTGAAAAATATTTTATAGCTATCAAAAACATAGGTGTTATAAAAGGTTGGATTTTCTTATGTTAGAATTTAAACTTAATTTTTTTAAATAAAAACTAAACAATAAAAGATTAAAAGGCAGTAATATTAATCCAAAGTTAGTAGAAAAAAAAACTTTTAAATAATAACCAAACAGTATTTTTTAGAGAATTAAAAGGCAGTAATATTTGCTTTTTAATTGAAGTTAGTGTCAAAAACTTTTAAAATTGGTTGGATATCCTCATCCTAACCATAACCTCTGATAAAAATAAAAATTAAACTTATCAATAAAAATTAAACATACAACTATTAAAATAATAATATAAACAATAATATTATCTAATATAATTATTAAGTTACTTCTTCTCTAACTATTTCTTTAGACTAAATGCAAGGTCCTGATAGAATGATGAGTGGGTACTTATTGTACTAACAGTACTAAGTTTTTCGTGACCATAAAGCTCTCAATAATAATACGGTATTTTAATTTTTTTGTTTTTATTTATATTGAAAGTTTATAATGTGAATTGTTTTTTTTATTGTTTATAGTTTAAAGGTAAGTTTATAATGTATAAATTTATATTGATATGTTTTAGGATATTATAATGTTATAGTTTTTATTTTTATAAGGTTTAAGGTTCAAACGATTTTGTATGTAATGTTGTTGGGATTTTGGGTAGTGCTGTTGTAGGTTGCGGAGGTTTTTTTATATAATTTTTTTTATGTAATTTTGTAATGTTTTTTTATTATTAATATATATGAAATATTTTCAATTCAAAAAAAAAGTCATGTTGGAATAAGAATACCTAAAGATTTATTATTAACCAAACAAAATTAAAATAAAAGAGGTCATACATGTCACATACATGTCACATCGTAAACAATTTTTTTTTTTATTAAAAAAACCGACGTTAACAAAAACATTTAAACTAAAATAGCCTACTAACCAGCCGTTGCAAACATTTAAAATATTTAAACTAAAACAACCGACTAACCAACCGTTGCAACTGTTTAATAAACTAACTTAGATATAAAGGATATATATCTAAGAACGCCGAGAGTTATCAATCCCGAGGCGCCTATCTTGGAGATTAAACGATTAGGTCCAAAATTCAAATCATGGCTTGTGTTAATGTGTTGTGTGTTAAAAAATGAAAAATAAACCATTTCTTTTTTAAATCTACAAGTTTGATTTATTTATGAGATTTGAGTTTTAGTTTGAGGCTCCATCTTCTAACAATTATTCTAATTTTCATCAACATTATTATAAATTTTATTTTTTTAAATAAAAAAAATAAACATATTTTATAAATCAAATATATAGTCATTTATAATATGTAGTTAACTGTCAGGATTGTAGAGAGCAATTGGTAAAGGATGATAAGTCTTATCTTGAGTTAAGAGTTCATATGAATTTTTTTTTTTGGTTAGTGTGAGAAACCCCTGCTAACAACTAAGATGGTCGTAAAGTCGAGAGCTATGCTTATCAATACAGATAGTCACCACACACCCACCCATCACACTCATCCAGTTTAAACCTTGGACCTTTCAAAAAAGAGTTAAATATGAAATATTGATCCTTTAAATATTTTTTTTATATTAAATATTGTGTACAAATATTTATAAATATCAGAGCTCCTTCGAGGAAACACAAGAGGAATCGACCTCACAACCACATGAATGGTAATAACTAAGCAACTGCCATTACACCAAATGTCATTGGGCATCCTTTAAATATTTTATCTTGATTACTCTATATATATATATATATATATATATATATATATATATATATATTATATTTATTTATTTATTTATTTATTTTGCCTACTAAATATAAATAGTCTAAGGTGGGTAAAAAATGATAAGTTTTATTTTGAGTTGGGATTTTATATAAAATTTTTAAAAATTGTAAGGGAAGAGAATATATAAATATTAATGAAAATTTTATTTTGTTTTATTTTTTTAATAATTTTAATATATTTATATATAATATTATTTAATTTTAAAAAGTGGTAGAGAGACTAAATTTTAATTATAGTATATATTCTTAGATTTGCATTATCACATTATTCGGATAGAAAACAAGAGGGCCAACCCTCACATACATACCCAAATTTGAAGTAATAGGAATGAGGAATCCCATAGAGTGGGACTTTACAGGACTAAGAACTTTCTTTAAGTCTGTCATCCTATTGACAAAGAGTATAGCAAGTGTTGGATTTATGAACCACTTAAGTCCCACAACACGCTTAATGGGAGATTATTCACATACACACACTACATTAACAAGGTAGACAAGTATTTTAATCATAGAATATGCCACTAGACTTGCATCATCACATTAACCAGCTAAAAAGCAAGAAGGGGTTAACCCCCCCACACACAGTGGGATTATTCAAAAACACATACTACACTAAAAAGACATACATGTATTAACGCAAAATAAAATTCTAATCATGGAATATGCCACTCAACTTGCATCATCACATTAACCAAATGGAAAGGAAGAAGCATAGCCCCCACACACATGTTCAAACTTGACGTTAATAGAGGTGAGGAATACCATAGAGTGGGACCAAGGACTTGCACCTTTAAGCCTGCTACCCCATTGGCAAAGAGTATGGCAAGTGTTGGGGTTTATAAACCACTCAAGTCAAGTAGAGAAAATGCAGTTTTAAATGTTAATACCTTTATTATTAATAAGAAAATACCAAAAAAATAAGTAGGTAAGTCTCAAAAGCTTCCATTGTAGAGGTAGGAGAGAATTAATCTAATAAAAAGAAAGTTATCAAACAATATTGAGGAATAGAATAGTAAGACCTACTTTTGATATAGATGAGGCAAAAAAAAAAAGGAAAACCCTCAAATTATCAAGCAAGAAAATAGGCTAACAAGAAAATGTTGATTGCATGAATCAAATAATAATTAAGATTTACTTTAATATTTTTCATCGGTAATATTTGTTTTATTTTATAACATTAATATGTTTGATTATAAACTATTTATTACATTTCTTGTGATTGCACTTATGCTTTAGGAAGGAGCATAGCAATCTAGATGTAGGTTTGGTAAGGCGGACAATGATAGACTGAAATTTTGGAAATATTACTCTATTAAGATGCAATGCATAATGCGTAGATAGTAGAGGTGGAATTTTGATATTGTGAAGGTTGTTGCAGGAAAATATCAAGAAGAAAGATGTTGAATTTTGGAATAGTTGTATTCACATAAAGAATTGAAGATGTAGAAAATGAAAATAACAAATTCTGACTTTTTATGAAAATGATAAAAGTATCTAGCTATAGCATCTCAATTAAGATTAGAATTGAGTTTGTTTGTAAACTTCCAAGCTCTAGAAGAGAGAGTTGTGAGTTGTGACATATTCTATGATTGGAATTTCGTTCCACGTTAATACTTGTCTAGTGTGTGTGTTTGTGAATAATTCCACATTAATTGTGTTGTGGGACTTGACTGGTTTATAAACCACAATACTTGTCATACTTTTTGCCAATGGGGTAGCAGGCTTAAAAGTGCAAATTCTTGGTCCCCTATGTGGGATTCCTCACCCCTATTAACATGAAGTTTGGGCATGTGTGTGAGGGGATAGCCCTCTTGCTTTCTAACCAGTTAATGTGATGATGCTTCTTTCCACGTTAACACATGTTTGTCTGTCTAGCAAAATAATAAAAAAATATATAAGTAAAATAGATAAAAAGTAAAATTTTATATAGAATATTAACATAAATATTAATAAAAATATATACTTCATTTTTATTTTTTAATATTTTTAACATATTTTATAGATGAAATTTTAATATATACTTATAAATAATACTACTCAGTTTTATATTTATTATATTTGAAAGAAGTAGAAAAGTATAAATTAAAGTAGTTTTTAATGTCCATAGATCATATAACATAAATATTATTTATCAATATATAATTATTTAAGTTTACTTTATATATGCTTATTTATAGTATTAAAGCATGGTATACAACCCTATCTCCTTGCAAGATTGTAACCTTGAACCTTTATTCAAAATTTTAAAATTTTCGCCATTGGATTATTTAAGTTGTAGGATTTTTATTACATAAGCATGTTGTACAACCCTCTTGAAAGGTTTCAAAACTTAGACCTTGTTCCAAATTCTCTACCAAAATAAAAATGTTCACCATCAAAATAAAATTTTGAGTCTAAATCTTACCAAACAATATATAATTACATATATAATTTATTGTTAGGATTACTATGTAATAAAAATAAAACTAAATTTAAATTCTAATAACTAATTAATTTATTTATTATTATGCAAAATATATATATATATATATATATATATATATATATATAATTTATTTATTTATTTTTGATTTGGTGAGAAACCCCTATAAAAGAGAAAACTATGAAAATCCAAATCATTAGACTATCCTCTAAAATAAACTAAAAATTTAAAAACCTGTAAAAATAAATTCAATTTATATTTATTTAATTTAACAAGCCATATTATCTTCTTGCAACTGACTTTAGATCCAGCCCACAAAACTTAAAAGAGCTCTGATCCATTACAGTGCCTTTTTGTCATCAGTCAAATCCCCTCGTTTTTACAATATTTAAAGAAAGATATCTTTCACCAATTTAACTCTAGGCGTCAATCTACATAATAATTTTTAATAAAAATAAAGTTAAAGTTAATAAAATAGTAACGTAAACCCAATTCTTTCAAAAATTAAACCAAACCCAATTCTTTCAAAAATTAAACCAAAATAATTTAATAACAAACATTACTTACTCATCTATCTTTTTAAACTAGGTTTAGCTTGCTTCAAATGGGATACAGCTAGACTTATAGTTAATCACTGTTTAGTTTGCTTCAAAGCTAGACTTTGTAGTAAAGTTGGCTACATTTGCACATAAAGTGAAAAGCCTTTGACGCTAAATTTGCACGACACGGGTGTGAAGTAAAAGAGCTGACAATTACTTTATGTGCCAAAAGACAAGACAAGATATGATATGATGTATCATTTGCCCTAAAAGTTGGCATGAATGAACTTCAAGATCAGGTTTTCCACAATGGAGTATTCAGTTAAAAACACGTGGGCTTAATTTTCTCAAATTATTGAGCTTGGGGTGGCTGACTCTGTTGGGCCTAATTATAAAGGTATTGTTAATGAAACTAGCTTTTGGTCAATTAAAGTCCACATTTGCATCAGGGTCATACTAATGATACATGCATGATTCAAACTTTGTTTAGTGATGTGATTACAATAATATATACGGTTGTGATAAATATAGTATATTGATGAGACCTTTATAAATTTTTTTAAAATAAAATTTTATAATATATTATTATAATATTATTATGTAGTTTATTAAAGTATTATGGTGCTATAATATAGTTGTTACAATCTCATATAATGTATATGTAGTATATGAATATATATGTGAAGAAATAGCTTCAAGTAAATATAAATTATGATATAGAAGAAAATCAAATTAAGAAATTTATTGTATATTTATGGCATCTCAATTTTACCTCAATTTTTATAAACTTGGTAAGGGTAAATAATTAGATTGGAAGTAGATATTTTTTTATCGTAAAAAAAGAGATTGTGCTTAGGTCCCTATCCTTGACAGATCATAACTCTCTTTTTTAAAGCTCAAGAGTTTACAATCGAATTCAATTCTCATGTCAATTGTGTTGCTATAGCTAGATACCTACATTTTTTTTTATAAAAAGTCTTAATTCTTTATTTTCATTTTTTTGAATCTTCTTCAATTTTCTTTGTAAATATAAATATTCCAAAAATCAACATCTTTCTTCTCAACATTTTCCTACAACAACCTTCACAATACCAATACCAAAACTCCATCTTTAATATTTATGCACTACATCTTAATAGAAAAATATTTTCAAAACTTCATATTATCATTACCAAATCTGGACTATTAGTTTCCTTCCTAAAGAATAAGTGCAACCAAGGAACTATAACAAATAGTTTATATGAAAACACATTAATGTTATATAATACAACAATTATGACTAGTGAAGAACATTAAAGTAAAATGAAAGTAGATATAGATTCCATGTTCAACAATCATTAATAATTTTGAGTTTTATGTTGGGAGAGAGCACAAAAGAAATCCTAAGGTGCATCCTTATTTATTGGTGCTTACCTTTGAGCTAATCATTCATATGAAAGTTTTTTCCTAGCCAAAAATAATTTTGGCATAAGAAGACTTAAACAACTAGTTTCAACTCAATAAATTCTTTGACAATCAATTTTTGTAATGAAAATATAATGGTGTATAATTCCCATTATCATATGTTTTCTAGCATCTATCACATTATATTGGTCTAGATTCTTTCAAGTTACATGATTATCTCAATTATTCCAAAATACCTTCAATTAACACATGTATTTGTTCAAGTTTGATGCAAATGAATCTTATGGGTGTAAATTGTTTTTCTATCTAAAGATCATTTTTTTATCTTAATATTTAATAATGAATAACTCATTGAAAAATATATATTTAATAATGATCATTGAATAACTAACATCAATGAGTTTTGTAAAATATTTAGCTTTAGTTTTGATGTATAATAAAAGAGTAATTTTTCATGTCTAATATTCATAAAATATACAAATACTAATAGAGTAACAATTAAAGCAACGTCTCTCAAATGACATGAGCTCAACCGACTAGATTCCTCAACTTTGAAGGAGACCCAAACTCAAATCTTGCCAAAAGATTTATATATAATTGTGAAGTCATAATGTAAGACAAGTGAGGCCATTTCAATTTCAATCCCATATAATCAACTAAAAAAACAATTAAAACTTTTTATATGCATCATTTACAAAAATAACAAGTCATGATCTTGTTTCATAGGAAAATGGTGGCAAATAACATTTGGAAATAATAATAGACATATTTTTATTTGAAACACCTATATAAAGTGACGGAGGGATAATTAATAATATAAGGGTTGTACTCGGGTTCCTCACCCTTGAAAAATCACAACTCTCTCCTTTAGAGCTTGAGAGTTTACAAACAAATTTAATTCTCATCTCAATTGAGATGTTATAGGTAGATATCTACATATTTTTCATAAAAAGTTTGAATTCTTGATATTCATTTTTTAGGTCTTCTTCAATTTTCTTTGTAAATACAAATATTCAACATCCTTCTTCTTGGTATTTTCCAATCTTGTTTATCTCTCCATCCAAGTGAAATCTTGATTAGTGGTGGTCTTCCATGATGCCAAGTTGCCACTGTGCCACTTAAATATCCATAATTGCTCTATTGGCTCCATCCTTCTATTCATTTGTTTAGATATTTTGAATAGTTGGTCTTGTTATTCCCCGATACCACTACACCCCTTTGATTTTCATAATCAATATGTTTTTCTATCAAACAATGCCATACATGATGCGTTTATGACTCCAAGTAGATTCATAATATTGATGCCTTAAGCCATGCCTCCAAGTAAATTCAACTTTTGAGTCTTATGTTGGTTCTTTAACTTGTTCATCTTCCATAACTATTTTTTTCTTTTCATTGGATCCTTGTTTCTTAAGCTTTTCTTTATAAATGCAACCAAGAACTTATACATTGTCAATTGTATTTTTTTTTTTTTATATTCTCTTTATTCATTTCTTAAGTTCCCTCAAGCCTTTTTTATTTCTTCTTCATATCTTTTGATGGTAACCTTCAAACTAACTATCCCATTGATTCAAGAATGCATGCTCCATTTCATCCCAAGTGTAACTATAATTCATTTCCTTAAAAAAACTTGTCCACCAAACATAAGCTTCCTCTCTTAAAATTTTGCAAAGGTGGCATGGCCAAAAATGGTTACTAAAATATAGAGATCTAAACTTCATCCACCATTCACCCAGGTGTTGCAGGTGAGTTGGAGAGGAGAGGGCAATCCTCCAAGGGAGATCCCAGGTTTGAATCTCCACCCTACCAAAAAGCTGAATTGGGTACCAAAAATCCAATTGATATTGTTGGTGCGGGCAGGGTTGGGTGTGACTCCCGGGTGACTTTGACGGTGTAGAACCCCCTATTTGTGGTCTCTCAGACCAAGGCGGCCCCACAAGGGGTTTTTCACTTAAAAAAAAAAACTTCATCCACCATTCTTGAACATCAATGTCATCCTTTTAGTAAAAATTGGTAAGTCCATGACCTCAACCCAATGATTTTTCCTAAAGTAGCTAAGGCTTTAGAAAAAGAAACTAGAGTTATATTTTTTTTCAAATCTCTTCTATTTCTTGCTATCAACAAATAATTCTATTGATTTTATTCAAAAATAAATAAAACGACAACAATTTTTGCTTACCTTGACTAACATAGATATCTGTAATTTCGTCTTTTGCAATTTAGAAAAAATCCTTACTATCCTTGTTTCGAATAACTAACATCAAGGAGATCAAAAATATATTCATAATTGTTGGGCTTGAATTACTTTTCTTGAAGGAGCTCCTTCACTACATTTTTCTCCCTACCTATACTCAGAAGTTTTTTAGAACTTTGCTTCTTGATGCATGCACATTATTCCCAACCCTTCCACTTGATAGGCTAAATGAAATTTTATCTCCTAATTAAAAAAATATTAAAATAAAAATATGAATGAAGAATTCCTTTGATCCCCTTTCTACAAGTAGCATTTTGTAGATAGAAACTTTAAAATTTATTGTTAGCACATCTTCACTCTTTGGTCTAATTTATGAGGATGGGATGGTGGTATAGAGGTCAAATCCAAAACTTAAACTAGTTAAACTAAACTAGTTATAATTTAAATCTAAATAATTATTTTTTAAAATTTATACAACTAAATAAAAT
This sequence comes from Wollemia nobilis, assembly GCA_028583015.1. Taxonomy (NCBI): domain Eukaryota; kingdom Viridiplantae; phylum Streptophyta; class Pinopsida; order Araucariales; family Araucariaceae; genus Wollemia; species Wollemia nobilis. The sequence continues at coordinate 6,304,689 of JAQPPZ010000377.1, read as the reverse complement.
ATAATAATTTTTTTAGTATTTAAATATTAGTAAAAATATATAAATATAAGAAAATGAAAATTCATGGAAAAGCTAAAACTTTTATTGATGAAATGGTATAATTTTAAATGATTAAAAATATGAACTTTCAAATCAATGATAAGTGTTTAAATTTGGTCAAATATAATACGTATGGGTTTTCTTCAATCTCATAAATTAATTTTAAAAAATTACACGATGTTAAACTATTAAAAATCTAATTCTTTTAAAACCAAAGTTTAAATATAGCTCATATATTAATACCACTATTTTAACAAATAGTTTTATCTTATCACATGACATTAGTTCAATCGGTTAGATTCATCAACATTAAATGAGGAAACCATGTTCAAATTTTGTCAAATGATGCATAAATAATATCTAAACTTAAAAGTTCTATGAATTGAGTATGAAAGCATCAATTGAGTATGAAAGCATCATAGATTTTGTTTAGATATAAAGACAAGGCCACTGCATCTATAGTGGCTGTTGGTGTATGCATACCCTCTCCCCTCTCTATTTTAAAAGGGCCTTTTTAAAAAAGATGGGGCAGTCCTTGGTTTTTTTTTTTTTTTTAGGAGGTTGACAAGTTGGATATATTAAGGGTCATATTTCATGTGAATTAAACTTGGGTCTCCTTTAAGAGAGATCAATGACTTTTGCAATTAAACAACTGCTATATACTTTGTTAAAAGAATTTTTAATATGTCTCGGGGACAGCTCAATGGTTAAGGTTTTGAATCTTTTTGGGGAGGTCCAAGAAGTTCAAGGTTGAAATTGTGGCGCCTAATGAGTACGTGAGGGGGTGGGTGTGTATGGTTGCTGTGTGTTTGCTTCCTATAAGCTTAGCTCTTACTATAGTTGACATGGGATACCCGACCTTAAACATTGATAGTGTAGATTTCTTACACTAACTTTAATAAAAAAAAAATTAATATAATTCAAATTGATCGTTACAATCCATTAATAAGAATTAAATATTTTATTGGAGTTGGCATGTGATTGAGGTCATACCAATGAAGTCCATAGTTCTCTTGATGTGAGACATCTATTCAAAAATGTGTAGTGATTTATTGGTACTGATACAGACATGTCCTTGTAAACAAATTGTATTACATCCAAAATATTATATTGGAGTTTGGCCTGTGATTCAGGTCATACACATGCCACATATTTGGGCTTTAATTGTGGTTCCACACGTCAAACACTGTGCTCGTTAAACTTCAATCATTCATCTAGTTTGGTCTAGTGTAGCCATTTAATATGCAATGCATTAAAGTTTTATATACAATGCCATTATAAAAAATAAAAAATTAGACGGTGGTAAAATATAACAAACTGGCAAGCTCTTGCTCAACTATGCATAAAAAAGGTTAAATTATTATGCAAGGTACTACCGTATCAAAAAAAATTTGGTTTCAAAGAGATGTCTTGCTTCACATAGTGATCTAAAGCTATTAAAGTCAACCATACAAACTAACATACAATTTATATACTATTTATTGATAGGACATTGCACCAGGCTCAAAAAAAAGTTCCTCTAATAATTTAAGCTTGGCAGAGGTACCATGTAGCAAATACATGTACCTTCTTAACAAAGTTTACCCATTCAAATAGTCCGGCAAAAGAGTTCAAAATGCAATATATATATAATTAGAAGTCTTTTTCATTTTAGTAAAGAGACTATACAATAGAGATGATCTTAAAAAATAAAAATAATGTTATTAATAAATAGATAGGTTATGTTAGTATAAATTTAGTATTCAAACAGCGGTTTGGGTGAGTGTGAGAGGGTAGGTGTGTGTTAAATTCCTTATTGATAAGCATAGCTTTTGGTTTTATGAGGGGTCATGGTAGGGAGAAGCCTGCTTAGCCCTATGCATTGGTTGCAGCCTGCAAGGGTTTCTTATACTAACAATAAATAAATAAATAAATATATATATAAGTTTAGTATTTAATGGAAGGTGGTTTTGAATAAATTAAGTAAAATAATTAGTTGGTAATATGAGAAAAACAAAAATAAGATTAATGATAAGTATATTATGTTAGATTGTTGGAGACCTTGTCATTCAAAAGAAAAATAATCATGGTTTGCTTGTTATTAATATGTGATATAATTAGTTGGTAATATAAGGAAAACAAAAATAAGATTAATGATAAGTATATTATGTTAATTGATGGAGACCTTGCCATTCAAAAGAAAAATTAATCATGGTTTGGTTATTTTTCACATGTTACAATTGAAAGAAAGATGTATAAATGACTCCAAGAGTCACCCATGCACCCTCCATTCACCCACATAATTACAAACATAATTCAAGCTCAAAGTATATGGGTTCATAGTAACTCTTCATATTTAACATTGAGGTGTTCAACTTGGATGCCTATAAGAATGATGGAATATTTTCCAAGAGTTTGTTTTTATCTAGGCATGCGAAGGAGTATACTTTGTATTAAAAAATATCCTTAAACAATGTCTATCAAATTGGTATTATGGTCTTGACATATGATGACCACTTTACTATTTGCTATGTGGATTTGTTCATAGGTAAAATTGAAGGAAGAGTATATCATTCTAGTATTTTTGGTTTGGCAATGTTATGCTTGAATAGTGAGGATTATAGATCTACAAAATTGTAGCATCATCATTTTGTGTTAATGAAATGTCTTGTATGAAAAGTTTAAAAGAAAAAGAAACAAATTCAACTACTGAAATGTGTTACATAAGCATGTTATGTATGATTTGCAAAATATTCTATGAAGAGCTTGTTATGGTTAAACACAAAAGCATAAGAACGAAGACATTTAAGACCCTCAAATAACACAAAGATATATTCAAAGATATATTCAGTGAAAGTGTTACTAAAGGTCTTATGTTAATTGTTCATGGTGCCTATGAACATGCATGAAAAGAGAAACAACTTGATGACCATGAGGTAGAATCCAATTTGAGAGGGGAATAAGACATATGACTTATAAAGCACACAAGATGTTAGTAATCAAAGAGGAAGATGTTTATAAATATTCTAGAGGATTTTTATTTTTATTTTTGCTTTTAAAGTGACAAAGCCTATTAAATATATGATGTATTATGAGGTTGCATTATATTATAATCATCAACATCAAACAACACATACGACATCATGATTGCATAGTGGTATTACAATTGGGTAATAAAACAACCAAGATTACCAAAATATTGGTATTACAATAACTTGGCAATTATGCATCTATTATTTAACAAGATTTAAACCTTGGTCTCCTCTTTGAAAGTTAAGGAATTTAATCAATTGAATTAATGTTATTTGACACACATATATGAATTATTATTGTTTTAATATTTTTTAATAAGCCATGTGTGGCTTTTATTAAGGGCCATACTCATTAAAATAACAAATCATTTTTTAACTCTCATTATATTGAATTTAAGTTAATTAAATCACATCAACTTTTCATCATAGATATTCTTCATTTAACTTTATATTAAATAAATTTACAATTTTCCTCCAACTACTACGTTTCCTCAATCAACTCCTTGATATATTTTTTATTAAGAGAAAATCTCACTCATCCAGTTGCTTCTAAAATCTAAATTTTACCAAGATGAAAATCAATACCACAAATGGTTAAAATAATTTCTACATGATTTCCATATCTATAAATATGTTGGCTATAACAACCTATCAATTCCCTAATACCTCTTTTTTTAGGGGTCTTATTCATGCCCCTAATATTCTAAGATATCATTTTCATCATCATTTTTTTATAATATGGGCTTAGCCCTACTTCTTAATAACACTTGTGATATTTGTTTTTTTTCAAAATCAATATCCCTACGAGATTCTCTTTCTATTTGTTTTGTTTCTTGAATTTATTTTTCTTTCTTCATTCCCACCAACACTTTTATCTTCACAAAGCTATTCAAATTTTTTAGTGAGACTTATCATCTATAGGTTTGTATTGCTTTGAAGAGTATAAAGTGTGATGAATAACCTCAAAATCGATTTTTTTATATGTCACTTTGGCAACCTTAAAGTACAAGGATGCTCCTCCATAGCAATTACCTTCTTATGCTTCTCTAAAATCCCTAAATTGCTATGGATATCCTCAGTTCACATTTCTTTGTTATTCTACTATTGAAACCTTATAATGCAAGGGATAACATCTACACTACTTTCATTTTTATTCCTATGAGAGAATTTTATACAACTTGAGAAAAACAAAGATGATTTGCTTGTAATAAACTTAAACCCTTCTACCTCTTTTGTTTAAAATTTTTCTTCCACATCTTCCTTTGCACTTTTAATTCCTTTTGAATTTGAAATTGCATATTATACTATTTCATCCCTTGTATACTTCTTCATTTCATCTAACCATTGATCTAAGTGAGGTGGTTTTTGTCGTTTGATGTTGAAGATAAGCTCTCTTTGCCTTTTCTTTTGGAGTGGAATATAGATGATCTAATCCAACTTCTACAATAGTATTATTTCCTTGCTTTATCTTGGAGTGTCTTGTGACCAAAATTTTCTCTCTTTCTTCATCATTTTCAATTTGTAATCTCTTACCATGTGTCGTCTCATAATAATCATATCATGAAAATGCAATATTTTCATCATCTACTTGCTTTTTTTGGATACATAAGGGAGTTGGTTACATCCACACTATTTTTAGTAACTACCAAGTGCAAGGTTTAAACCATAGAGACTACTCCCGACAAGCCTATACCACCTCATTGTTGATGACACGATGTGAGGGGACCACTAGTCACTCGTGATTCATACTATCATCATCGATCTGACACACACTCAAAGGATTCAAATCAGACTACTACCTTTTCAATAGGTATGCCCCCAAGGTTTGAACCTAGGTCTCTTCTTCGTAAGTGATTGGCCAAAAAAACAATTACAAATCCACCTAGCCCTTGGGGCTCATCATCTACTTGTTGATTCCATTCTCTTTATTTAGATTTAATCTCAATGGATTATGAAAAAGTTTTTGAAATATTCATAGCAACTCATATTTAAGTATATACAACATGATTTTTCTTCGTAGTAGTTGGTCCCTTCGTGATAAACTCTTTTAGGGTATTTCCAAAATTCTTCAAAACATCCTTATTGATAAGTTGATATGGAAGTCCAAAAATCCTAAAGCACATTGAAATACTTGTAATAGTTTCTATCTTGATATAAAAATTCTTACTCTATGCTCTTAAATAAAGGGTGTCTCTCCCCCAAAACCATGGGCCACCCATTATTTTATCCTTAATTTTTGAACTAGAAAAGATGATAAGAAAAAATCTTTAGGAAGAAAACTCATTGAGTAATTTGAATTCAATACCCACTTCTACTTGATCCATTTTGAATCACTAGAAACCTTGGCCAATATCCATTGAATTTACATTTTAACCCTTTGTTTATAAGAACAATAATATCATGCTTGATCATCTCATCCTTGATAATCACTGCTTGTATATCATCTTCTCCCTAGATTGAAATTACCATTATTTTATCTTCCTCTTATCTCCAACTTGGGCATCCATACTTCTAGCTAGGGCATCTTAAATTCCAATTAGGGATTTCAAATATGGTTTTCCTTCCATGCTCCCTAGTTAGCCTTATTCTTGACTCACAATCGCTCTTGGATTGTATTGTTGTTTTTGTAGTTACTTTGTGAATAAATTTGTTAATCACATTTGAGAATCATAACAATTTCAATGAATTCTCTCTCTCTCTCTAATATAATTGTAATTGTTATGGCCACCCTCCTATATGGTGGGCTTATCAAATTATGGAAGCTCTTCTTTCTATCATTTCTTTGGATGGCTCCAGTTCTGAAGGTACCTAGTTTTTTTTTTTTTTGCTTCTCTTTGGTTCATTCAGTTTTTTTTAGTTATCTAGCTCATTCTATTCTTTATTTTGTTTCCTTTGTTGATTTTTGCCTAAATAGACTTCTGGTCTAGATAGGTCATTGTTATGTTCAATTTTTTTTTTTCTTTTTTCTTTTTTGTTTAGTTTTTTTAAGGTGGGTGGGTTCTTTTGTTTTGTTTTGTTTTGTTTTTGTGTTCTTTGTGTTATTTTTTGTTGTTCATGTATTTTTGTTGTTTTGTGTTTTGTGTTTTTTTTTTTATGTTTTTTGTTATTGTTCTTGTGTTTTTTTCGTTCTTGTTCTTGGGTTTCTCTTTGTTTGTGTTAATTCGTGTTTTTATGTCAGAGTGTTTTCTTTGTTTTTTGTTGTTGTTTATTGTCTGTTGTTGGTTATTTTTTATTTTTAGGTTTTGGTTGTGTTTATTTTTCATGTTTTTTTTTGGGTTATGTCTTTGTAGTGTTCTGTTGTTTTTGTCGTGTTTGTGTTTTGTTATGTGGTTTTTGTGTTTTTCTATGTGGTTTGTGTTGTGGTTTTTTTAATCTTATTGTGCGTGTTTGGTTGTGATTTTGTTTTGACACACTCAAGGAGCATGTTTTTTATTTTATTTTATTTTATTATTTTTGTTGTTATTTACTTATTTTTAAATTGGTTTTGTGTGTTTGTTTGCTCCTTGAGTATGTCAAAGGTGGTAGGCCAGGTTCGAGTCCTGGGCATTTTTGGCGGAATGGATATCCCTACCTCCTTGGGTCTTACACGAAAGTGGTATCTCTTTTGGGATGTTTTCCACAAATAAAAAAAAAAAATTGTAAAGGTCTTTATAAAAAAACTAACTAAATAATATAAACCCCAAAGACCTTTTTAATATTCTTTCTCGAAGATGACTATAAAGACATATAGAAAAAAACTAATCAAATGATGAAAACCTCAAAGACCTTTTTTTATATTATTTTTAGAAGTGTGTGATGGATTATGAATTAATGCAAACACACACCATAAGTCAAGGCTTGAATTTTATGTGAAAAACTTAGCATTTTTTAAGTAGGAAACTAGTGTGAGTAGGGAATTGTTGTCATCTTAGAATGTTTTTGTCATTTTTTATAGTGGTTGGATGCACCTAACAATAGTGCCTTCTATATAGTGACACAATTGAAAGTCCTGAGAGCATGGGAGTTGACTCATAGGACAACCTCAAGGACTTTTTACAATGTTAGCTCCTTATAAGATGTGATCTTTGATGCTCACCTAGTTAAACTACTTTCATTCATAAAGAAAAGGGAAGAGATATAATAAAAAATAAAGTCTTATACTAACAAAGGCAATGTGCCAAGATCAAGAGATTCTTCTATATACTAGTGGGATGAATAAACACATGCATCATTTGCTAACAACTAGAAATTGAACATGATTTTGATTCGACATAACATTCACATAAATTTATAAACATAGGAAATAGGGCAAAAAAATATTAGCCACAACTCCTCATATATATCACAATATCTCATACATGTATGCCAAAATAAAAGAGGCTCAATGCTAAAAACAAAATGGATCAAGGCTTGAGTCTAGACTGATATACAAAAGAAAATAAAAGGAAATGTATACAAGGTTATATATTAGGCATGAGTAGGCCACTTCCAATGCCTTATATTTAAGGAGAAACTTATTATTTATAGATCAAAATTAGGGAAATTTTTCCTCTAAACTATGCAAGAGATACAAAATGCCTTCTCCAACCTGTGTCAAAGATCCAATTGCATTCAATTGTCGATAGCCTCAAGGTATTTGGATCTAGGAACATTAATGTTAAAAGGTTCTGGGTCTCTAGATGTAGAGCCTCTTCCAATATTTTCATCTACTCTTATTTTAAATTTCTTATGTTGTGACCCTTCAAAATTAATGTCATTGGGCTCAAGGCTATTGGAATTGTGGCTTCCATCCCTAGTGTCTTTAAGATGCTATGTCAAGTGGTGCAGGTAGGGGAACTTAAGGCCTGTCTTTGATCATATTATTTATGAGTTTAACTACTCTACCTAGGAGGTTGTGCATGAATATTACCTGAAGTAAAGGCCTTGGATGTCCCTTGCTAAGGAAGGATGAAGGTAGATGATGAGTTCTAGTTGGTTGTTTTTATATTTTCAAAATTAGGACCAACTAGAGTGGACTGCTTCTCCTTTGATTAATCACATGGTGGATTCTCTTCAAACTTTCTTTAGGTTCTCATACTTCTTCTTGGGTTGTTGATTGCTAAAGTTAAATTTTTTTGAGAACATCACAAGTCATTAGATGATCGAATTATATGTTCTAGATAGTCCATGGAACCTCCTTGACCTCAAAATCTCAATCCTTCCTCTAAATCTCTATAGGTTATTGGATCTACTTCATGCCTAGGATTGATGATTGATATTTCCTAAATCTACTTTTTGATTGAATAACTATTAATTTCTCTTGTTAATGACCAATGTGTTAAAGCATGTGTCTCTTTTTTTACTGATGGTAGATTTTTCCTTTTATATCTTCATTGATATATCTCAAAAGCATCATGTGTTGTCGATCTAGGATTAGATGGTCCACAAAATTTTTCTTAATCAACCTTTATTAGAGATTTCTTAAAATTATGGGGGCCATTGATCTTGTCATTAATGATCCATAAATTATTTTTACAAATCTTCCTCTGAACCACCTTGAAATAGTATGAACCATTGATCTACTTCAATCTATTCTTCTATAGAAATTTTACTCCTTATGCTCCATTGGAGTTCTTTTGAAACAACATGGGTCATTGATCTTGTCATCATTTGGTCTGTGAAAATTTGTTTTACCTACCTTAATTGAAGATTTTTTGAAACTGCATGGGCCATTGATCTGGGATTGAATGGTCCACAAAACTTTCATAACTTAAGTGATCCTTTATTCTTTTAAATCCCTACTAGCCATAAGATTTACCAACTATCTTAGCCCATATTTCTTTGCTTGCTTCTCTAGCATCAATGCGTATCACTAGATCAAGTGAGATCAATGAATTACACTACTTTTATTCTTCCATCCTACCTCTATTCTCCAATATTTAATGTCTATCATAGATCATCTTTGATTAACTGTATGTGGAGTTTCAAAAGTAGTCCCCAAAATTATGATTTTCTAAAATAATATTCGCTATCAATCACTAAAATTGAATGACCCATGAAGATTTATAAATTGAAGTGGTCTAATATTCATTTTGTACTTTTGTGAAGCATTATGGTCTTTGGCTCACTCTCTAATCATTGATCTTCTCTTGATGGAAACATCATGTGATTACTACATGTTATCAGGTTTAGGTGGATGTAAAGGATCTTATTCTACTACATTCATGACCAAACACTGAAGAGCTACATAAATTGGTGACCATACAAGTTATAAAATGCTAAGATCAATTGATCCATGGAGTTTTACATATTGAGTGTTTCAGGGTCCCTTTCTATCTTTTATGGTTGCTAGATTCTTCCCATCCCAATCTTTCTTAGATGGTGTTCTATGAATACGACGAGGAGATTGAAGCCATGTGGATAGTTAATATGAGCCCAAATAGATGTGGAATATAATTAGATCTATGGACTTGACCATATGGAGGTAGAGTGAATGAATAGTCACTATTTGGGTTGAGCCTCAACCAATGGTAGAGTTGTTTTAGTTATTACATAAATCGCTCGTAGACTCCAACCAATGGCAAAGTTTGGTATAATTATTACTTAAAAGGATATTGAGAATTAGAGTTGACTATCATTTGTTAGAATCAAATGATCAATGCATATTTATGGTTTATGATACTTTATATCCACTTCTAGTCTCTGACAGAGAATTTCTCATGATAGTCTCTTTGGCAATTTTCTAATGTGAGCTACTCGACAGGTCACAATGCTCCAAGGACCTTTAATCTCATTCTTCTTCCAAATGACATCAGTTGATGATTGGAAAACTGAAGAAATTCATCCTCTGTTATAGGATTTATGAATTTTCACCATATCTTTGACTGTTCATAGGGGATATTTTGCTTGTAGAATATTAGGAACCCATAGAAAATAGTCTTATCTATTGGGCACAAAGTCAATGAAGGTAAATTGAAAGGGCTAAAGGAAAATAAAGGAGATATATAGGATCACCAAAATGACACTTTGTCTCTAGAAGGTAACTCTATTTTTAATTTCACCTTAGAACTTGTGAAAAAGAGTGAAGACAAGGATATTCTTTTATATATTTTTTCCTTCAAGGAGAGGTGCACCGTCTTGCATTAAATTCACCTTATGTGTGTTTGAGCCTTCTTTCTTTGCCATCCTTATCTTGGATTCACTTGAATTGAATATATATTTTCTCTAGCAAGTATGACATAATAATATCACCATCCTTTTTCCAAGTACTGGATTTATGCCATGCAAATTTACTTCTACATGCTAGGTATAAGGGAAGGATGTTGCCACCTTTTGCATTAAATTTTTACTACTTCAACTTAGGTGGCCATATTTTCATTAATTCAACAACCTCTAGGTATCAATTAGATAATTATCGATAATACTAAGGGGTTGCCTTCCATGATTCATGTTTGTCTATTGATAATATTGATATGTTAATATACATTATTTTGAAGAGTTTCTTGCCCATGTGATTTTAGCCATATCCACCACCCATTGATTCAATGTCATCAAATAGCTCATGTTATCTCTACTTTAAACTTAATTTGATGACTATATTATTCTATGGAAATGATACTCTCTTCTGACATAGTGTAGGCCATTGATTCTTGTTCGCATGTGGCCTTTATTAATTCACACTTAATCTTGATTCTAAGATCTTCAAAGTAAAGCATATACTACTAAAAAAATATATTAGTTAAAAGCAACAAATCTATATAATTTTCTTAATACGGCCCTAACAGGGCTAAAACTCAACCCATTTCCATTGGCTCAAGAATCTATTGAGATCTAAATTCCAAATTTTGGCTGCCAAATGATCCATCTACTCATCAAGAATAAAAGGACGCATCTCATCCATGGAAAATTCTATTTTGGACTCCTCCTCAACTATGAAATTCTTATACATGCTTGGCTTAGCTATGGGTAGATGTTCAACATGATGCATGTTGAGGGACTCTAATGGAATCTTTATCCTAGTCATGTATCGAGTCCTTAGTACCATGAGTGTCCAATCTAGATATAGATATCCTTTTAATTTAGTGGTTAAGTCCCTAGATAATCAAATGCCAAATGAAGTTAGGAGCTCAATCACTACTATATCTTGATATATTGTGAGGCTTGAGAAAGTATATAATGCAAGCAAAATATTTTTATCTACTCATAAGATTTAAACTAAGCTCTCATCCAATTGTACCATCCTTTTATTGATAGCATAACAAACATTCCTAATGTGTCTACCACCCCTCTTGGCATAACTAAAGTACTTAACCCAAAATCAACCATGCAATTATGGATCAACTTATCACCATGGATCAAGGTTAGGTAGAAGGACATATGTTTAGCTCAACTCACTTTTATGCTGAAAATTTATAAAACTGTTGGTGGTTTTTTCTTAACTCACTCCTTCTGTTCCTTTAGGGTTTTCTTCAGGTGCTTCTATTGTTCAAATATGAACAATATTTCATAGAGGCATAACCATAGTAGACCTTTTTTGATGATCAACCATGCTAAATGATCCAAGAGGATAGGATTTTAGAGTTTTAAATTTATATAGGCTTATCATTTTTATAATTTGTTGAATGTAGAACTCCTAGGGAGGTCTTATGGTGTAGATTGTTATATTTATACTCTGGAGAACCCAAAGAGAAAGTTTAATAATGTTTTTGTATGATGTCTTCTATCACATCCTCAACTAATTTCCACAAGTTATCTTTAATATACATTGTTATATTACTTTTGTGGAATAGATACATTTTATATTTCATATGTAAACACAAGAAATTCCTAGTTGTATGATTTTTCATGTTATGTTGTATAATTTTCCAGCCAAAACCAATACAATATTATTTTGGGTTAGTGTAACTGTCATTGATATGGATATAAGGCTTTTCCAACAAGGGATCTAGATTCAAATATTGGCATTTTTAGTCTATTATAATTGATATGTATGGGTGGGTGTGCGTCTCATGAGAATCCATTAGTAGCTATATGGTGCTTATTAGTTGCAGATAAATTCTTGAGCAAAGAGTAGCACTAGTATTCCTAGATATAGGAGAGGAAGCATTGTAAGCTATATGATTTTTGGAGTTCTTCTAGTGTTGGAGAAAGGTTATCTTCTTGAGGAGTCACAACCTACAAGCAATCCCGAACCTCATAGGTATGCCATTAATGATAAACTTTCTAAGATAAGTTATGTGGTATTGGTACTTTTTTTGTATCAAATATGGGTTATGGAAAGGATTTGATGAAAAATTATTTATTTCTACTATGGTTGCTCTGTAGATTTTTTTATTCTTATGCCGAAGAAAACTACAATTGATCGAGAGGCAAGCATAGGTGAATTTGAAATATAGTCTTACAAATAACACTATACTACATAAAACTTTTATCTGATTTCCTTGGGGTGTGTTCATAACATTAGCTTTCAACAAATTATTCTACTTTTCAAAAGCTTAACTTTGATGAATATGAGGTAAACAAGGAGATCCTACTAAATTTTATCTGCTGCATATTGAGGATGTACAAGTAGGTATGACCAAGTTTTCTGGATTTTTTAACTTGATCAAGTTGCTCTTCCAAAGTAGCAATTGTGTTCTCAACCCTGGTATATCTTTATATACCATTGTTTATAGTCTACTAAGTTAATCCTTAAGATTTAGATTCATGCTTTTCATATTCACATTATTATTAGATCCTATATCTTTACCATCATTTGTAGAATGAAAGGCATGCATTTGCTTAATATCATCTTGAAGCTTAAAAATAGTTTTAGCTGATTATTCATCCTAACTTGGACCAAAAAAATATAGGCTACCTCCTTTTGTAAGGCTTATATTATGAACCTTACAGTAAAATAAAGCACATCCATAGAATATTGTGATAATAAAAAATGAGCTTAAAATTAACAATATTTCAAGATGAAATGAAAATATAGCAAATTATATTGTCAAAAGCAAGAACACATTATAGAACCATAGGTTTCTTCGAGGGGGTAACCTCCTTAGAAGCAAAGCTTCACTACAAAAAAGTATGATATGACTTTAGTTATGCCCCCTTGCCCTTTTAAATATTCTTTTAAACCTTAACTATAATTCTCAAGGGTTGGCTTCACATGCAAGTGACGGTCTAAGCTAGAATCTTCTGCCAAATAAGTAGTGACATTCTTTATAATAGTTACATTAAATGGTCACACTTGTCTATAAGCCTCAAGTACCACATATATAATATAAAATATTACATAATATTATTAGGATGGGGTCCCCACATTATAATGGGGGTCATTACATATCAATGTAAGGATGGTGTTCTAACATGCCCTTCCCCTTCAAAAAGTCTTTGTACTCAAAGCTAGAGATGAGGAAATTGCTACTGTAATCATACCCCAAAAATTTTGAGACCCATTTCTATTGTGTTAGAGTAGATACTATTTTTTCCAAAAAGTATTTCAAATTTTATGGACTATTTTGATGGAGAAATGCCTTCCAAAGAGTTACAATTACTAATTATTGACAACACAGAGGATGACCATCATTTCCATTTCATAAGTATACTTCCCCAAGTTTTTCCTTGACAATTCCTTGCTAGTGAAAGCTAGGGGTTGCCCTTATTGAATTAACACAAAACCAATGCCATGGCCCGAGGCAACAATTTCAATGGGTTTGGAATATTTTGGAGTGGCTAACATTGGTGTTGAAGTCATGGCTTCCTTGAGATCTACAAAAGCCATTTTTGCGGGAGGTGACCACATAAAGAATTTATTTTTAAACATTGTAGTAAGTGGAGCTACTACCTTTCCATAACCCTCTACAAATATTTGGCAGTAGCTAGTGAGACCCAAAAATCCTCAAAGTACCTTGATATTTTGTGGCTTAGTCTAATTTTTTATAGCTTCAATTTTCTTTGGGTCAACCTTAACTTGTGAAACAATATTTCAAAATATTCTACCTCTCACATTCCAAAGGAACATTTATACTGTTTGATAAATAATTGATGGTCCTGTAATAGTTGCAAAGTTTAATCCAAATATTGTAGGTGCTCAACACAAGTGTGATTATACATGAGAATATCATTGAATAAGACCAAAATAAACTTCGAAAGAAATGGGTGGAAGACATTACTCATGAGGCTCTAAATTATTGAAGGTGTATTAGTTAGGCCAAATGGCATGACTAGAATTTTGTAATGTCTCTCATAAGTTCAAAATTCTATTTTTGGAATGAATTCCTCCTTGAGCCTTATCTAAGAATAACTAGAGTGAAGATCCAACTTGGAGAAAAAATTTGTGCCATGTAACTCGTTGAACATAGGGATAGGAAATTTGTCCTTAATGGTAAGTTTATTGAGATCACGAAAGTCTATACACAACCACCACAATCCATATTTCTTTCTAACTAATAACACCTATGAAGAGTAAGGACTGCTACTACATTGAATTATTGATATTTTTAGGAAATTTTGAATCAACTTCTCAATTTTTGGCTATAGTACATAGGGGTATCTGTAAGGTTTGATGTTATATGGAAAGCTACCTCATACCAATTGTATTGCATGATCATGGGAACAACATGGAGGTAATCTCGTTGGTTATAAAAAAATTACATTATGTTTAGGCAAAATGAGTCATAAATCCTCTTGGGGTTCGTCTGCTTCTGAAGTCTAGGACTAATTTACAAATAATTGGGCTACTACCCTATGTGAGGATTTTTTAAAATAAAATTTCCATCTGGGTTGAACTAAAAATCTAAAGAGATCCTGCTTGTGAACCATGAAGAGTGTATGATCTCCCATTATGAGAGAATTGCATTCATAGCTTAGCTAAGTTCCAGGATACTATCTTCAAAGTATAGAGCCACTAGACACCTAACACAACATCACATCCTCCAAGTGGGAGTGCAAACATATAAGTTTTAAGTTCATAGTCCCCTATATCCAACTTAACATTATGACATTTATCCTTACAAGGCAATGTTCCTCCATTTATCACCATGACTTCAAAAGAGTTGCAAGCATATAATAGTTTGATTTCTTAGCTGCTCGAGCATCAATAGAATTACATGTACTACATAAATCAATAAGAATTGTAATTCTTTGACCTTTGAAGAATTCTATTACCTTCATAGTTTTATGGGTCAAGATTCCTGCAAGTGCATGGGCAAAAATCTAAGGTTGTGGTTCTTCTTGTGCTTCACCCTCATCTTGAGGCTCTTACTCCTATGGTTCTACTTCTTCATCAGGTATTTTGTTAACTTGTAACTCATCCACATCCAACAAAAATAATTTTTGCTGTACATATTTATACCCTAGAAAATATTTCTTATCACAATTATAACATAAGCCTTAGGCTCTACGAGCATCCATTTACTCCCTAGTCAATCACTTAACTAGTGAAGATTTATTGTTGGTATTTGATGTGAACTTGGATGGAAAAAAAAGTTTGATCTATGGAAATTTAGATGACTACCTTTGGGTAGAATTTTTTTCCTTTGCTAGTCTAGCCAATTTTATGGCTCGCATCATAGAGTGTGGTTTGAACATTTTAACCTAGGATTTGATATCATATTTCAACCCACTAATAAAATAGATCTAAAAATATCCTTCATTCAAAGCCCTTGTGCTATTAGCCAACTTATCAAATTGAGTTTCATATTCTCAAATATTAGAGGTTTGTTTTGGTTTTGTTAAGGCTTCTATAAAGTCGTCATACTCACTAGGGACAACATGAGTGATTAATTAGGATTCAAAGTCTTCTCAAGAAAGTTTAAGAGTTATGTTCTATACCCACTAATACCATTGTAGGGCCTCAGATTCAAAAGTTAAAGGATACCATGATGACCCATAAATTGTAGGGGATATTATGGAGTTTGAAGAAATGAACACCCAAGAAAACTAGCCATCAAGATCCTTTCCATTAAACTTGGGAAAGTCTAATTTGGGTATTTTAAATAGGGTATTACTGTGAAAAAGAGCATGATGGTTTTATTCATCTCTATTTCTTGAACTTCCACCTAGTCCTTCAGTGTTAATCTATTGGTATAACTTTAGGGCTTCCTTTAACCACTCTTCAACCCTAAGAACTTTTTCCTCAATCCTTGTTTTTAGTTTAGTTTGGTCAGATTTCATGACCTACATGTGATATTTCAAATGCTTAACTTCTTGTCCAACATGTGCTATTTGGTTATGTAAGTTATTAAGTTGATTGATTTATTTCATGAATTGGTTTTGTTCCACCTCCCTCACTACTCTTTTAGTCCCTCCAACCATATACTTCTAGCTAGGACCACCTTGAATGGCTTACTTAAAATAGAAGTGTTGTTCCAAGGATTATTATTGTTAGTAATGGTTCAAAAAATGTGTTTAGGTGCTATATATCAAAACAATTAGTTTGAAAAAAATCACAATAGACTAGGTTTCAAAATGATATTTTTGGCACCCCAAAATAAGTGCATGGGTGCTATATACAAAAATGATCATCTAGATGAGACGATTGCAATGTGCTATCCCACAATAACATTTTTTGACAACCCCAAAATTAAATTTATTTATTTATTTTTAACTAAGAAAATTGACTTTCTTCTTTGTTCACAATAACTACCTTGTCTACTACTATTTATCTAGCAACTCCCTTGATAGGCTTTGTCATGTTCGTTACTAACAACTATCCTATCTAACTCTATAACTTATTTTTTTTAACAATCGTCTTGGTAGACTCTATTTTGACGATTACTGATAATTGCCCTGACTAATAGGATTCTTAACTATAAATATAAACTACTTTAGCAAACTTTGTCGTAATTATTACTAATTTTTATCCTAAATGAAATTATACCAACTATAACTAACAATCATCTTGGCAGACCTAGTCTTGATTGTTACTATCTCCATAGTTACCTTCATCTATTATATTATAGTCAATTTTGTATAGTGTAGTCTCCTTAGTATGTCCAAATATTTGGTCACAAGCATGACATAACACATCCTTTTAGGTAACTACATACATTGACTACATGCTTTTGGCATAAAGCATTCCATATTACCTTATGAAGTGTGACATGGTCATTTGCTAAGTTTGTTGCCATCCATTAGATTTTATATTGTTCCTCAGAGCATCTTATCCTTGGGATTCAACTATTGAGTTTACTAGGTGCTAGATTTCTCTGTAAAGAAAGATCCATTCTAGTAGGTTCAACTATTGAGTTTGTTCCATACAACATCTTATCCTTGGAGATTGTAAAGGAAGATCCATTTTGATAGGTTCATCTTCTCTATTTCTACCTTCCTCCTTAAATTCATATAATTTTTACATAAAAATAACCAAGAAAATTGACTTCTTCTCTATTCATGACAATTGCTTGTTTGTTATTGTTTATCAAAAAAATCCCTTGGTAGGCTTTATCTCGTCCATTAATAACAACTACCCTATCTAACTCTATAACTCACTATTTCTAATAACTGTCTTAGCATACTCTATTTTGAATGTTATTGACAATTGCCCTAACTGATATGATTCTTGGATATAATTGACAACTACTCTCGCAAACTCTATCTTAACTATTACTAACTATTTCCTTGACTGCAAGTAAACCAACTATAACTAACGACTAACCTATCATACCCTATCTTGATTATTACTATCCCCATAGTTACCTTCATCTGTTATAGTATTGTCGATTCAATAATAGTATAGTCTCCTAGGTTTTCCCAAAAATTTAGTCACAAGCATGATGTAGCACCTCCTTTTGGGTGATTACATGTATTGACTACATGCTTTTGGCATGAAATATTCCTTGTTTGCTTCAGAAGTGTAATTGGTCATTGGATTCAATGTAACTATCCTTGGGAATTCATTGCCAAGTTTGTTTGGTGTTGGATTTCTATGTTGTTCCTCTTATCATCTCGTCCTTTTGTATTGCAAAGGAAGATCCATTTTGACATGTTCATCTTCTCCAATTCCACCTTATTCTATGTCAACATTTTCATTTGCCTCTAGTTCAAGTACTTACATAAGAATATAGCTCCATCTTCTCCATTTCCACCTTCCT
The DNA here is from genome assembly GCA_028583015.1 of Wollemia nobilis. Lineage (NCBI taxonomy): Eukaryota > Viridiplantae > Streptophyta > Pinopsida > Araucariales > Araucariaceae > Wollemia > Wollemia nobilis. Next base: position 6,286,601 of record JAQPPZ010000377.1, on the reverse strand, counting down.
CCATGTCAGCATTTGAGCTCTATAACATAAGCTCATATGCTTTAAATACTTTTTTTTGCTATTTTTTTAATCATATTTTGTATTTTTTTTATATTCTTAGAATTTTTACATTTTTCACCAAGAAAATAGGCTTTCTTTTTTATTGATGATAATTGGATTGTTTGCTACTATTTATTTGACAACTCCCTAGTAGGCTTTGTCTTGTCTGTTACTAACAACTATCCCATCTGACTCTATAAATCACTATTTCTAACAACTATCTTTTCAGACTCTATTTTGATTGTTACTAACAATTGCCCTAAATGATATGATTCTTAAAAATAATCAATAAATGCTTTGGTAGACTTTATCTTAACTATTTATAACTATTTCCATGACTAATATGATTCCTAAATATAATTGATAAATGCTTTGGAAGACCTTATCTTAACTGTTACTGACCATTGCCCTGACTAAAATTACATTGACTATAATTATTTACTACCCTGGATGACCCTATCTTAACTATTACTATCTCCATAGTAACCTTCATATGTTACAATATAATAAATTCTATGATAGTGTAGTCTCCTTAATATACCCAAAAACATAGTCATAGGCAATACATAACACCTGCTTTTAGGTGACTGCATGCTTTTGGCATGGAATATTCCATGTTAGCCTGAAGTGTGACATGGTCATCTTCTAAGTTTTCTTCCATCCACTAGATATTTTGTTGTTCCTTAGGTTATCTTGTCTTTGGTAACTCACCTATTGAGTTTGTTGGGTACTAGATTTCTTTTTTGTTTCTGTAATCTACTTGTTCTTCAGGATTGCAAAGGAACATCTATTTCAATAGGTTCATCTTCTTCATTTTCACCTTCCTCTATGTCAGCATTTTTATTTACCTTTAGTTCAACTACCTAAACAAGAATATAATTTCATCTTCTCCATTTCCACTTTCCTCCATGTTACCATTCGAGCTCTGTAACATATGTTCATATGCTCTAAATGTTCTCTTATGTTGTGTTAATCATATTTTGCATTTTCCTTATATTTAATATTTTTTTTTTATTGAACATCGTTTACAAATATCAACGTTCTTTTCGAGCAAACACAAGAGGAATCGACCTCACAACCACATGGATGATAATAACCAGGAAACTACCATTACACCAAATGTAGTTCGGCCATTAGCCATTTTTTTACTTTTTTAACTAAGAAAATTGACATTATTCTCTATTCATGACAATTTTCTTATTTGTTATTGTTTATATGTTTAGTCTCCTAATAGGCTCTACCGGCAAGGAATCCACTTGCATTATTGGTGATGTGACCCGGGTTCAATCCACAACGGATGTATATAAGAAGTATTACTAAAAAAACTCCTAATAGGTTTTATCTTGTCCATTACTAACAACTAGCCCGTCTGACTCTATATATCACTATTTCTAAAAATTGTCTTGGTAGACTCAATTTTGACCATTACCAATAATTACCTTGAATGATATGATTCCTAACTATAATTAATAATTGCTCTTATAGACTCTATCTTAACTATTACTAACTATTACCCTAACTGAAATTATACCAACTGTAACTAATAACTATCTTAACATTTCCTATCTTGCTTGTTACTATCTTCATAGTTACCTTCATTTGTTATAGTATAGTCAATTATATGATAGTATAATCTCCTTAGTATAGTATACCCAAAAAAAATTAGTCACAATCATGACATAACATTTCCTTTTGGGTGGCTACATGCATTGACTACATGCTTTCAGTATAGAATATTCCATGTCAGCCTGTGAAACATGAAAAGGTCATTTATTGAGTTTGTTACCATTTGCTAGATTTTCTATTATTTCTGAAGGCATCTTGTCGTTAGGGATTCACTTGTTGAGTTTTTTGGAAACTGGATTTATTCGTTATTATTTAGATTATCTACTTATAATAGAGAATTTAACACACAACCACCACACACCCACCCCTCACACACTTGCCCACATCGTGTTTTTAATCTTGGACTTCCCAAAGAAAAGCCGAAAGCTGAACCGTTGCATTGTTTCCTTAAAACACTTTATATAAATTATTGACCTTCTAAATATTTTCCTTAATTACTCTATATATATATAGCCTCAGGTAAATATTCGGACGCAAAATATAAGTAGTCAAGGTGAGTAAAAAGTCTTTGAATGTTTATATAAAATTTTTAAATATTTACCTGAAGGGAATATATAAATATTAACGAAAAAATTTAATTTGTTTTATTTAATTTTTTTTTTTATTGAGTAAATATTTCTTTTATATATATATATATATATATATATATATATATATATATATATATATATCCGCCGTGGGGATTGAACCTGGGCCACATCGATAATACAAGTGGCGTCCTTGCCGATAGACCACATCACCGATAATTTGTTTTATTTTTTTTAATATTTTAATATATTTATAAATTATATTATTTGATTTTTAAAAAGTGGTAAATAGACAAGTAATAATGTGGAACAAAATTCCAATCATGGAATATTATACTTGCATCATTACCTGGTTAGGAAACAAAAGGGCCAACCAAATTTGAAGTTAATAAGGGTGAGGAATCCCATAGGACTCTATGGGACTAAGGACTTGCACCTTTAAGCTTGTTATCCCATTGGCAAAGAGTATGGCAAGTGTTGGAGTTTATAAACCACTCAAGTCCTACAACACAACACGGTTCGATTAATGGGATATTATTCAAAAAGACACACTACACTAACAAGGCAAACAAGTATTAACATGAAATGAAATTCTAATAATGAAATATGCCACTAGATTTAACCACTTAGAAAGCAAGAGGGCCAGCCCCACACACATGTGGGATTATTAAAAAAACACATACTACACTACAATGCATACATGTATTAACGTGAAATGAAATTCTAATAATGGAATATACCACTAGACTTGCATCATCACATTAACCAGCTAGAAAGCAAGAGGGCTAGCCCCCCACACACCCAAATCGATGTTAATAGGGGTGAGGAATCCATAGAGTGGGACCAAAGAATTGCACCTTTAAGCTTGCCACCCTATTCGTAAATATTATGGCAAGTGTTGGGGTTTATAAACCATTCAAGTCAAGTACAGAAAATGCAGTGTTAAATGTTAATACCTTTATTACTAATAAGAAAATACCAAAAAAATAAGTATCTCATGTCTCAAAAGCTTCAGTTGTAGAGATAGGATAGAATAAATCTAATAAAAAGAAAGTTTTCAAACAATATCGAAGAATAGAATAGTATGACATACTTTTGATATAGATGAGACAAAAAGAGGAAAACCCTCAAATTATAAAGCATGAAAATAGGCTAACCAATAGAGGGGTTTTAATTGAGGACCGTGAAGTTAAATTTTTTAAAATAGGCTAACCAATAGAGGGGTTTTAATTGAGGATCGTGAAGATATTTTTTTTGTGGTTAGAGGAAGTAGTAAGTTTAGTTGAAGCTGCCAAGAAAATATTGATTGCATGAATCAAATAATGACTAAGATTTACTTTAATATTTTTCATTGGTAATATTTGTTTTATTTTATAACATTAATGTGTTTGCTTATAAACTATTTATTACATTTCTTGTGATTGCACTTACGCTTCAGGAAGGAGCATATCAATCTAGATTTGGTAAAACGAATTATGATAGAGCAAAATTTTGGAAATATTACTCTATTAAGATGCAATGCATAATGCATAGATAGTAGAGGTGGAATTTTGGTATTGTGAAGGCTGTTGCAGGAAATTGTCAAGAAGGAAGTTGAATTTTAGAATAATTGTATTCACATAAAAAAATTGAAGATGTAAAAAATGAAAATAATAAATTCTGATTTTTTATGAAAATGATGTAAGTATATAACTCTAGCATCTCAATTGAGATTAAAATTGAGTTTGTTTGTAAACTCCCAAGCTCTAAAGGAGAGAGTTCTGAGTTGTGACATATTCTATGATTAGAATTTAGTTCCATGTTAATACCTGTCTAGTGTGTATGTTTGTGAATAATCCCACATTAATTGTGTTGTGGGGCTTGAGTGGTTTATAAACCCTAACACTTTCCATACTTTTTGCCAATGGGGTAGCAGGTTTAAAGGTGCAAGTCCTTGGTCCCATTATGTGAGATTCCTCACCCCTATTAACATGGAGTTTGGGCATGTGTGTGAGGGGTTGACCCTCTTGCTTTCTAACTAGTTAATATGACTATCTAGCAAAATAATAAAAAAATGTCCCACGGTGGACAATGCAGTGGTTTGGGTTTTGGCTCTTCTTCAGGAGGTCCAAGGTTCAAACCAGGGTGGACAGTGCGATGGTTTGGGCTTTGGTTCTGCTTCGGGAGGTCGAAGGTTCAAACCGAGGCATGAGTGAGTGTCTGAGGGGGTGGGTGTGTGTTCATTAAAAAAAAATATTACTCAATTTTACATTTGAAAAAAGTAAAATAGATGAAAAGAAAAATTTTATATAAATTATTTGCGTTTTAAATATTTTACCGGAAATAATATATATATATATATATATATATATATATATATATAAAAAAATAATTCATTTTATTTTTTAATATTTTTAACATATTTTATAGATGGAATTTTAATATATATTTATAAATAATATTAATCAGTTTTATATTTATTATATTGAAAAAAAGTAAAAAAGTATAAACTAAAGTAGTTTTTTAAGACCACAGGTCATTTTTTTACCAATATATAATTATTTAAGTTTACTTTATATATGGTTATTCAACTATACTTTAGTTATAAAGCATGATATATAACTCTATCTCCTTGCAAGATTGGAACCCTAAATCTTTATTCAAAGTTATAAAATCTTCACCATGGAACTATTTAAGTTGTAGCATGGTGTACAACCTTTTTGAGAGGTTTCAATACTTAGACCTCTTTCCAAATTCTTTACCACCATTATTCAATTTTATCAATAAATTGAATAAAAATGTTCACCATCAAAACAAAATTTTGAGTCTAAATCTTACCAAATAATATATAATTACATATATAATTTATTGTTAGGATTACTATGTAATAAAAATAAAACTAAATTAAATTTTTAATAACTAATTAATTTATTTATTATTATGCAAAATACTATATAATTCGTTTTTGTTATATAAAATCATACACTCACCTAAGCTGTGGTTTTGAACCTTAAACCTCTAAGAAAACTAAAACTCAATTCATTACACTGTCCCTCTAAAACAATACTATATAATTATATATATACCTAAAAATTTAAAAACCTATAAACAACCAAAAATAAATTCAATTTATATTTATTTAATTTAAAAAGCCATATTTATCTTATTGCAGCTGACTTTAGATCCAGCCCACAAAACTTAAAATAGCTCTGATCCATTGAAGTGCCTTTCTGTCATCAGTTAAATCTCCTCGTTTTTACATTATTTATTCACCAATTTAGTTCTAGGCCTCAATCAACATAGGACCAAACCATCCTCAAATTCCTATTCACTTTATTATTAGACCAAGTATTTTCACAAAACTTTTATATTTAAAGTTTATTAAAATAGGAATTAAATAAAAATAATAAATTTTATTAGTTTTTTAATATAGTTCAGTATTTTTAGAAGGTTTAAGGAAATTAAAAAGAAAATAGTTAACAATGATAAGTAAGCTCAGGTTTTGATTACTTAGTTTTTTTTTTTTTTTAAGGACACATCCATAATTCTTTCATATAACATACTCTTCCACATATAAGTATTAATATGAAGTATTGCAACAAGATGTAACTATAATCTTTTTGTTACTATTAACTTCTATTTTTATGTTTATTTAATTTTAGTCTTTATCCACCTCATTTTATTTTTTAACTGGTGAATAGTGTTAATTTTATAATATTATAATGTTTTAGGTAATAAATAAATATTAACTAACTAAAAAATAATTAAAATTCAATTCTTTAAAAATTAAACCAAAACAATCCATCAACAATCATTACAAACTTACTTATTTTTTTAAACTCATCCTATTATAGTTAATCACTGTCTAGTTTGCTTCAAATGAGATGCAGCTAGACTTTGTAGTAAAGTTGGCTAAATTTGCACATAAAGTTAAAAGCCCTTGAAGCTAAATTTGCTTGGTATGGGTGGGAAGTAAAAGAGCTGACAATTACTTTATGTGCCAAAAGACAAGACAATATACGATATGATATGGTGTATCATTTGGCCTAAAAGTTGGCATGATTGAACTTCAAGATCACGTTTTCCACAATGGAGTACTCACTAGGAAACACTTTTGGGCTTAGTTTTCTCAAGCAAGCACTTATTGAGATTGGGGTGGCTTACTCTGTTCAGCTTAATTATAAAGGTATTGTTAATGAAGCTAGCCTTGGTCAATAAAAGTCCACATTTGCATTAGAGAAGATAAGGTCAGGGTCATACTAATGATACATGCATGATTCAAACTTTGAAACTTTGATTACTATGATGAGATCTTTTTTAATTTTATATGATAGAATTTTTTTTTAATAAATTTTATAATATAAATTATTATAATAATTATGTAGTATATTAAAGTATTATGGTATTATAGTATTATAATGTAGTTGTTTCAATTTCATATATGTTTATATATTAGAAGAAATAATTTTGAGTAAATATAAAATATGATAAGGAAGAAAATCAAATTAAGAATTTTATTGTATATTTCTTGCATTTCAAGTTTTATAAACTTGATGGTGAGGGTAAATAATTAGATTGGAAGTAGATATTTTTTTTAATTGTAGAAAAATAGATTGTGCTTAGGTCTTTGTTGGTCCAAAATCTGCCACAGGAAAGGATTTTACAAGTGCACCCTAGACCTGGCCAACATTGAAAGGCTGGAAGCAAGAAATGGCTCCCAGACCAATCTCCAGAGTGGGTTGGTTCCCTTCACTATTCTAAACTTGGTTTAAGATAAGGGTTGCAGGAAAGAGATTTAAAAACTACGGAAAGAAATGGGAAATATGGCCACAGGCCGAAGTTATAAGACCGGGAAAATAGCAGTAGGAAACTTAAAAATGCAACAACAGCAAGTAATAAAAATTATTAACTTAAACCTTCGCACGATGTATGCAGGAAAACCCTCCAAGACTACATTCCAGAAATCATACTCTCACGGCGGTACATAAATCCAATATGCAGAATTTTAATGCAACAGCCATGAAGAAATACAAAGCTATTAGAAATGCAATAGAACAGAAAGGAAATCACCCATACAACCGCTTGACAAATTAGAAGCCAACTCTGTTATTCCTGCAAATGCATCTCCAGTCTCTAGTAGAGAATTTTTCCCCACCTTTTGAAATGAGAATTACATTGGTTTTATAGAGGTCCGTCCTCTCTATAGCATTAAATGTTTGCCACCATCCTCCTCGTGATCTACAATTGTGCATTGGAAATTACATACACGATCCCTTGATTACAGCCTCGAAGAAACAAAAATTAAATGCAATGAAACGTTCGCGGTCCTTCATTAAATTTGATTCTTCGAACATGTGCATGAAACCGTTACGACAATCCACGAATAACAACCTTGAATGCATTAAATCTTCAATCTTGGTGGCCTGGGCGCGTCTTTTACTTTGAATGCCTTGGAAATCCGCAAATCATTAAATTCGGGTCAACATTAAATCATCGAAAATCAAAAAAATCTCCTCGGGCGTTCATACTATGTTCTGGCGGGAAACTGTCACAGGTCGCGAAAACGCGACGGGTCACGAAATCGTGACGTATTTTCATGCCGTACACTTTTGTCACTTACACCCGCGAAAATGCTCCCTGTCGCGCTTTCGCTGCATCTTCGGCTTTGTCTTCTCTATCGCTAGCTTAATCCCGTGAAAATGGCACATGTAGCGATATCGCTACGCATTGCGGCCTTTGGCTATTCCTTCCTTCCTGCATCGCGAAAACGGAACATGCAGCGCATCGCTGCACTTTTCGGAACTTTGTACGGTCTTCCGGATGGGTCGCGAAAATGCGACGCCTTTTGCTTTTTGCATGATTCTCTTCGCACTCCGCCTTGTTGCCCAGAACTTGCAGCGAATCGCTACATTTTCTATACCGTTTGTGAAAACAATCGAGCATCGTCGCACACTTCGCCTTGTCGCCCAGAACTTGCAGCGAATCGCTACATTTTCTATACCGTTTGTGAAAACAGTCAGCGCATCGCTGCACCGCACTCGCCTTGTCGCCCAGAACTTGCAACGAATCGCTGCATTTTCTATGCCTTTTGCGAAAACAGTCAGCGCATCGCTGCACTTTTGAACACTGAAACCTTTGAAGCCAAACGCCACAAAAATGGAACATGTAGCGATATCGCTACATGTTTCAGACACCATGTACGACCTTGAAGACGGTCCGCGAAAACATAACACCTTTTGCACTTGAATGTCTTCAATTCTTCCTTGTCTCCATTTCGCTATCAATTTGAGCACTTAACCATTTTCATGCTTTTTGATCAATTTTCATCCCTTGCATGATTTCGTTGCATATTCATGTCAGTTGGCCTTATTGTTGATATTGCAGTGAATCGCTACAACTTACTGCTCCTTTGCTTCTTGGACCAAAATGGCCGCGATTTTGAAGCATGTAGCGATATCGCTACGTTTTGCTCCTTCCGTACCAATTGCCACTTTGCCATCGCGAAAATGCTACAAGTAGCGCGTCGCTGCAACTTTTGCTTTGTGTCTTCGGCTAGACTTTTTGTCGCAATTTTGCGACATTTTGTCGCTGTTCCTCCTTTGCCTTCCGAAAGTCGCGAAAATGGAACACGTCGCGATATCGCGACGGTTCCGCCCAACCTGCTTGCGTTGACTGCGTTGACCACGATTTCGCGACATGTCAGCGAATCGCTGCAGCTTTTAGACTTAGTCATTTTTTGCTCATTTTTTCTTCTTTTTTTGCCAAAGCTGCATCAAAGCTGATATTTAAAGGTCAGATTTTCAATAATACACTAATGCATTAATCAATGAGAATCAATGTGGCAAAAATGCCAACATTCTTGGCGGCTCGCGGGGTATACAGCTTGTTGTATGCAAGAATCCAGGCCTTAGTCCATTGGGCACAGAGTCATATCAGAACAGGAAGGTTGGCTACTGCAAAACATGTCAGAGGACTGCTGCAAAACTTCTTCTGCTGCTGAAAACTAGAACCGGAAGAACCTGCATAGAAGCGGTTATAAACTGAAGAAATGGAATGTGATGGTGAAGTGAGCTCCTGCGATTGCACAAGCGGTGACTGCAATGGAGTGGTGTGAATAATAAAATGATGGAGCAAAAGTGACGTAGCAGACATAACAACAGCATGTTGCTACACTACCAGCGGCAATAGATGGAATGAACGAATAGATGGAACAGAAATGGAAGTTTTGAAGCGTGAAATGAAAATGAACTAAGCTGGAAAATAAATGCTTTTTTAAAACAAAACAAACTGAGAAGAAAGGGATAAGAAGAAATGGGGAAAATAGAAAAGGGGAGAAGAAACAACAGTCGTGGCTTATTCTTTTTGTTTTTTATATTGCAGGGAAGAAAGAAACAAAAGAAGGAAGAGGAAGATGAAGAAAGGAAATAGAAAGCAAGGGAGGGAAAAGAAGAATTCTTTGGAAGCCACAAACTGTCGGGAAAGGAAGGACAAAAGGGAAACAAACACCTACAGCTCACAAGCAACAAGAGCCAAGGTGACAACAAAAGGCAAAACATATATACATACTCTTTTCTTCTTCTTCACTTCCTCTTTTATATATATATATATATATATATATATATATATATATATATATATATATATATATATTTTATATTATATACAAACTCAAATTGAACTTGCAAATTCATGAAAAGTAGGCTTTCAAATGAAAGCCATTAACTGAAATTGGAAGTGAGCTACCATCCATGTCTTCCAAATAGAAAGAATTAGCTGCACCTGTGCTGGAAATGCGGAAGGGACCCTCCCAGAATGCATCAAACTTCTTATGATTGCCAGGTTTAGCTTTATTCTCATTCCATTTCAGCACCAAATCTCCTGTCTTGAATGTACGGGCTGCAGAATGCTTATAAAACCACTTCGAAATCCCTTGTGTGTGCTTGCCAAATTCATTATATGCTTTGGAACACTGCTCCTCTAATTCCAACAACTATGCTATTCGCAGATCCAAGGAACTCAGGTCTGTCTCTTTATCTTGAAAAGACTGCAACTGTTGTAATACTGGCAACTCAAGATGAACCGGCAACCTTGCTTCTTTGCCATAGACTAGGGCATATGGTGAGGTTTTAATGGAATTCTTGACGGAAATCCTGTCTGCCCATAACGCCTGATTCAATAACACGTGCCATGATCTTTTGTTCTCTCCCAATGACCTCTTCAAAATTTCGAGCAAATTTTTGTTCGTTGACTCTGCCAAGCCATTTCCCTGTGGATAGTAATTGGAAGATGTCTTAAGGAAAATGCCAAACTTGTTAGCAAACTCAGCCAGTTCAGCTCCAATGAATGGAGTCCCATTATCTGTAATGATGGCGTCTGGAACACCAAAACGTGTAATCAAACTCTCAACAAAAGAAATCACTACAGATTGATTGGCCATCTTTGTAGGTATGGCTTCAGACCACCTGGTGAAATAATCTGTAGCTGTTAATATGTATCTGTGACCAGCTGAGGAATTAGGATCAATTATTCCAATAAAATCCAAACCCCATTGCTGAAAGGGTGCTTCAACCTGAACTAGATGCAAAGGCAGAGCTGCATTCCTCACTCTTCCTGCGTATCTTTGACACTTATCACAGGCTTGTGCAATCTTGAAAGAATCTGAGAACAGGGTCAGCCAGTAGTAACCAGCCCGAATGATCTTCAAGGCCATCGGTCTTCTTGCATAGTGACCTCCTGAGGGACCTGAATGAAACTCTTCCAAGATCCTATCCTTGTCTGCTTGTTTAACACACTTCAAAAGAACACCATCAATATTTTTAAAAAATAAACCATCTGAAAACAAAACATACCGCAGAGCTTGCAACCGAAATCTCCTCCTCTGAGAAGCAGTCAATTGTGATGGACATCTTCTAGTTGTGAAGTAATCAATCAGGTCCTCTGTCCAATCTTTTTCCAGAATTAAGAAATTCATTAAACTGTCATTACCAGCAAGAGCTTCTTCCTGATCTTCGCATACATCAAATGCTGCCATCTTTGCTAACTGCTGGCACAGAGCTTTACCACGCACTAATTTAGTTGGGTGAATTTCTACATCAAATTCCTGGATCTTGGTGACCTAGCCAGCACGTTTATCACCCAACTCTCCTTAAAGATTGAAATTTCTCACATTTGGGTGAATAACATAAACAAATGTCCTGCTATGGGAAATAAAATGTTTGAATTTCTTTAGGGATTTCATCACAGCATATACATGTTTCTCAATAAAATTGTACTTTGCTTCGTGAGGTAAAATGACTTGGCTCAGAAAAGCAATGGGCCTTTCATTCCCATCATCTCCCTTTTGCGTCAAAACTGCAGCATAACTGTCATCTTCTCCAACTGCATATAAGATGAAATCCTTGGAGTAGTCAGGATTAATCAGGACAGGGGCCTGCACTATTCTTTCCTTGATCTCCTGAAATGCTTCCTTTCTTTGAGCTGTCCATTGGAAAACTGCATCTTTCTTCAACAATTCGGTCATTGGTTTAACAACCTGAGCAAAATCAACAATGAATTTTCTAATGAAATTTATCTGTCTAAAGAAATATTGAAGTTCCTTCTTGTTTGCAGGGAGTGACAATTTCTTCAAGGCTTCAACACGGGCTGGATCAATTGCTAATCCATCTTCAGAAATCACATGACCCAGAAGCTTACCTTCTTTTATAGCAAACACAAACTTCTTCGGATTAATGGAGATTCTGAATTCTCTGCATTTCTCAAAAATCAGCCTCAGGTGAGAACAATGGTCTTCCCTTCTATGTGAAAATACTGTCATGTCGTCAAGGTATATTACAATGATCCTATTCAATAAATCCTTGAAAGCAATATCCATTGCTCTTTGGAAGGTAGCTCCAGCATTTGATAGTCCAAAGGGCATTCGCTGATATGCAAAAGTACCCCACTTCGTGGTGAATGCTGTCTTAAACTGATCTTCATCTTTTACCCAGATCTGGTTATACCCAAAAAATCCATCCAACAAAGAAAAACGCTGTGCCCCAGCCACAACATGCAATATTTGATCTATTCTCGGCAAAGGATAATGATCCTTTAATGAAGCACGGTTCAAATTCCTGAAATCAACGCACAATCTAATATCTCCATTCTTCTTACGGACTGGGACCAGATTGGTGACCCATGTGGAGTGCTTGACCGGATAGATGATCTTAGCTTGCAGCATTTTAACAAGCTCAGCCTTCATCAATGCCTCAATCTTTGGATTTACAGGTCTCTGTTTTTGTCGAAAAGGCCTAACTCCTTCTTCCAGTTCAATTGTATGCTGTATAATCTGCTTGTTGTAGCCTTTCAAGTCTTCATAGCTCCAAGCTATAATATCAGAAAACTCTTTACAGAGCTTCTTGATTTTCTGCAGTTCTTCTGGGGTTGAGTCAGTGCCAACCTTAATCACTTTGTCAGGTTGAAGCTCTAACTCCATGAATTCCTTTCTATCAATCTCCATTCGAGGCTTTTTGGAACGATCATGTTGGTCAAACAAGCTCTCCAGAGTTATTAGACCCTTTGGAATATGGTTATTCCTTAATTGAATAAGACCTTCGGCTTCCTCATCTTCCAAAGTTCTGCCTTCAACAGCTGCAACTTCATGTATCAGGAAATTAACAATCTGCTCATCGGTTTCAAAGACCTGCCAGAAAGTTTCCTTGTCTGGCACACTGGGTCTGTATACCATTCTCACTGTCTTGGGCTTGTTCACAACTTGATCAGCAGGAGAAAAGTTAGCTCCAAGAGATGCTAATAAGTCAGCATGTTTATTCATCTCTCTGGAAACAACTTGAATATTAAGCGCGGTGAAAAGTTCAAACAAATCCCAAACCTGATTACGATATGCTTTCAGATAATGCTGCTTTGAGATGCATCTACTTGTCACCTGATTTACAATAAGCTCAGAATCACCAAAAATATTGAGTTGTTCTATTCCTAACTTCTTTGCTTTCTTCAGACCCAAGCATAATGCTTCATATTCAGCAGCATTATTAGTACAACTCCATGTAAGCCGATATGAATAAGTTCTCTGTACACCAGAGGGAGAAATTAACACAATACCTACTCCGGCACCATTCTTGCATCTAGCTCCATCGAAATACAGTCGCCATAATTGATCTGTAACATCATTCTGATCAACTGGGTTAGACAATTCCTGCTTTGTCTCAGTCTCAGGTTTTCGAATGGCATAGCAGCCAATCTCTGTCTCCAGCATGGCATTGAAGTTAAGCATTGAAAACTGGTCTTCCAACTGAATATTGTTTAAAACTTCACTCATTAAAACAACATCTTCAGACTCTTCAGTGAGCATATGGACCGACTGCATGTCTTTTCCAACATCTTCCAACTTCTCAATATGAAAAGGGGAAGGCTTTTCATTCTGTATTCTGAGACGTCTATTCTTAAAAGGAATTTCCAGATGGGAATAATCTAATGCCAGATAACCCCCTAATTTTGCAATAAATTCCTTGGATAAACACATGCTAAAATAGGGCTCTAAATCTACTACAACAATTTCCTGAATAATAGTGATTTGGGGCATTGTATGCAGGATAATGGGTACATCTTTAATGACACCTACTATTTTTACGAGAGTGCCATCTAATTGCAGGACTCCAGGACTACTCCGGGTATACTCCATTCCCATAGCTTCACAGACTCCCTTGGGCATGACAGTGGTTGCAGCTCCAGAATCAATCATACAATTGTGTACAACCCAACCTTCTATTTGCAATGACAAGTAAAAAGGAGGAGGTCTGTTCTTACCAGATATGAGAGGTGGTTAAAGTTTGGGCATAGACGATCTAGGTAGGCCCTTTTTCACTCTCCTTCATAGATTTCAATGACTCTTGTAATAAATCTACTTGACCAGGTAATTGCAAAGTGTCATAAAGGCTTACCTTAGCAGGGGTCTTCTGAAGATCATCAACAATATTGTATGAAACTACAGCAAAATTTTTGCTCTCAGCAGGTTGCTCAAATTTGGTTCTATACTGCTGTGTAGCTTCCACTCTTAACCTCTTGGTCAGTGATGGATATTTCAAATTTTCACGTGCCTGCTCCTCTGCTTCTGATCTTCTTGGTGCAGTTGCTTGCCTTTTCTTGAACTCTGTTAAAAGCTGGATCTTTTGACAAAACAGGTGCAAAAGACTTTGGAGCTGGCACAGGAGCTTTCACTGGCCTCTTCACTTCAGTCGGTACTCTTAACGGCTCTAAGTCAGCAGGATCAACATTCATAGGCTTCTTTCCAGTCCTTGTTAGAACTGAAACTTGATCTTCCACTGCAGTCATCAAACTATGACCAGCTTCTGAGATCATATTAACATGGTCACCTGAAGAGCTGGCCGCCAAGGTCTGCACATAATTTAAGTGAACCATACATGTATTTTCTCCATGAGGATCATTACAAGTGGAACACCAATATACCCCATCTGCATGGGCTGCATCTTCATTTGCTAGAACAGCTAAGCCCTTTTCAGGTGCTTTGCTTGTGGAGGCAGCTTGATCTCTAGTAATTTGAGGAGGTTGAAATCTCCTTGGCTGGAAATATCTCTTAGCCTTGCTTCCTCTCAATGAGTGTGATCTTATTTCCCATGGCTCTAATGGCAGAATTTGCAGACTTCACCTCTTGCAATAATGTTGTATATGGATCGGGGTTTGCGAGGTGCGAGGAGGTGCTGGTAAGGGCAAAGGAGGTGAGTGGTCTTGGCAAAGCTAGAAATGCGGTGGAAACGGGAGATGGTTGAATGCTGGGTGCAGGGAGCGGTAAAGGAGTTAAAGCAGGCAACTGAGGAACTGGGATAGGTGCAACCTGAGGTGCTTTAGAGTTCCATGAGGGTGTAGGATACATAGCTGGCATGGGATGTGGTTGTGAACCATATAAATATTGAGGCAAATATGGAATAAGAGGCATAGTTACCTTTGGAGGCAGTCTTCCTACAGCAACCAGATCAGCTTCTGCTTTAATTGCTTGTTCAAATATTTTTGGAAACGTTATCACATTAGACTGCCGAACCGCCCAGCCGATATCTGAGTGAAACGCTCTGAGGTAGTACATCGTAGCTAATTCATCAGCAGGTCAAATACCATCAGGAATCCTTTGCCAAGTTCTGGTAAACCGGACATTAAAATCAGGTATCTCTTCTTGTGGATGTCTCTGTATGACAGTAAACTGATTTAACAATGAGAAAGGGTCGCTCTGTTCATGAAAATGTTTCACCGACGAAATCACCAAACTGATCCCATGATGTTATGGTGCCGGGAGGCAGAGTTCTGTACCAAAACAATAGTTTACCTCTCAAAGAACATACTAACAATTTGATCATCACATCTTCATCGATAATGTCATGGATAGCAGCCAGGGAAGCCACATCATTTATGTGCTCATAGGCTGTTTTACCAGTACCATCGTAAGTGGGCAAAGCCTTCAGTGCAGCCTAAGGTACTGGATTCTGAGCCTGCAAATTCAAGGCTCCAGTGCTATTCCATGCCAAGAATTTTTTGGGTGGAGGAAATTGTGCCATTGGTGGAACTTGTAGGGGTGCAACACTAGCAACAATACTGGGTATTTGTATAACAGAAGATGGAAGGGATGAGGAAACTAATCTAGAATGCTCACCACTTCTCGAGCTATCGAGCTCAAAAAAATGAACAAGATCGCCAAATTTCTTTGACTGTGATCTTGTGATCATGAAGTATTTCTGGGTTCAGCAGTCTTCCACCTTTACAAATCATAACTCTCTCCTTCAAAGCTCAAGAGTTTACAATCAGATTCAATTTTCATGTCAATTGTGTTGTTATAGCTAGATACCTGCATCTTTTTTCATAAAAAGTCCGAATTCTTGATTTTTGAATTTTCTTCAATTTTCTTTGTAAATATAAATATTCCAAAAGTCAACATCTTTCTTCTTGACATTTTTCTACAACCTTCACAATACCAATACCAAAACTCTATCTTTAGTATCTATGCATTACATCTTAGTAGAAAAATATTTTCAAAACTTCACATTATCATAGTTCACTTTACTAAATCTAGACTATTAGTTTCCTTCCTAAAGAATAAGTGTAACCAAGGAATTGTAACAAATAATTTATATGAAAACACATTAATCTTATATAATACAATAAGTATGACCAATTAAAAAACATTAAAGTAGATATAGATTCCATGTTCAACAATCATTAATAATTTTGTAATAATTTTGAGTTTTATGTTGGGAGAGAGCACAAAAGAGGAACTAAGGTGCATCCTTATTTTTTGGTGCTTACCTTTGAGCTAATCATTCATATGAAATTTTTTTTCCTAGCCAAAAATAATTTTGGTATAAGAAGGCTTCAACAACTAGTTTCAACTCAATAAATTTTTTAACAATCAGTTTTTTAATGAAAAAATATATATATATATATAAGGCTTCAACAACTAGTTTCAACTCAATAATTTTTTTAACAATCAGTTTTTTGTACACCATTATATTTTCATTAAAAAACTGTTTGTTAAAAAATTTATTGAGTTGAAACTAGTTGTTGAAGCCTTATATATATATAATGGTGTATAATTTCTATTATCAAAGGTTTTCTAGCATCTATCACATTATATATGTCTAAATTCTTTCGGGTTATATGATTATCTCAATTATTCCAAAATACCTTCAATTAGCACATGTATTTGTTCAAGTTTGATGTAAATGAATCTTATGGGTGTAAATTGTTTTTATATCTAAAGATCATATTTTTTTTATCTTAATATTTAATAATGAATGACTTATTTGGATTTGAATTTGAATTAATGTCCATCGATGACCAAAAGAGGTCAATAGGACTGTAAAGTAAGACATATACAAAGCAATGAGAGTGCCTAATGCAGCTCCAAAGAAAATAAAGTAAGAAAAATAGTAAACAAAATGACATATGATATACAAGATATGTGGATCAAGGATTACTCCCAACATTCAAGGTTGAAGAGAAGTGAGTGATATAAGAGTTGGATGTCGTCGTAGATGTTCTTTGTTGGAGTCGACGACGAGTTGATCTTGTTGTATCTCTGTGATCACCCTAGCGCTTCTTGGTCATGGCCTCTGGAGGCTGAAAGAATGAAGTGATAAGTCGGGATCCTGTTATCTTCTGGAAAATGTTACTAAGTAGTTCTTTTCTAAGATTGAATAATTCTCGGATGAAAAAGGCAATGCATCTTTGATATTCATAATTAATCTAAGATTTTAGTGTATGTGTGTCTCTGAATAAGCAATAATATCTACCTCATATATCGTAGTAGATAGGACATGTGAAAATGAAATGCTCCTCGGATTCCACATCAAGACTGCACAATATGCAAATATGCTGATCTCTTGGGAGATGATGATCTATCTCAATACGCATCTGGTGGGAGCAAACTCGTAGTTGAGCTAGAGGAAACTTGAGGCTGTGTGACATTTGTATCAAGTTATATTTTGGAGTAGTGATCAATCCATTCTCTAGTTGGAGATAAAAGTGAGAGTAATGGAGCAGTTTTGTGAAAGAGATTCCTTTGGATCAGTCCAAGTAGTTTTTATATATGCTGAGTAAATCTCATCTCGAATATCCTTATTGGAGTATGGTGCATTGATTGATGCTTTAGTAGGAGGATATCTCATGATGTCTAGGCAAAGAGATTGAAGTAGAGTAGTAGTCTGAGCATACCAGCAATTCTCGACCCCTTGATTTGCCAACTGTCTTGAGGATTTTAGTGCTAAATATGAATATCTTCTCATGTCCGACATACAATGAAATCTACGTAGTAAAGAGACAATAAGAAATATTGTTTTTGTAAGCAATGGACGAGCACCAAACTCAGCTAGAATGATAGGATGTGGAAAATTTATTTTGAAACGAATGAACTTGGACAACATTGAGATGAGGACCCTTTCAATATGAGACCAACCCAACTATCTGAGGCTAGGGCCCCAAACTTCACAACCATAGAGCAGTGTAGGGGTAACAAGAGTGTGGAAGAGTCTAATATTCGTACTGATGTACTAAAAATGGAGTTGAAAGCATTGCTTATCTAGAGAGGCTAAGGCATCATAACATTTGTTTAACCTTGCTTGAGATGCACGGATCAAGTTGAAGGTAGATCTTGTGAAAATAACTCCCAAGTATGTGTACGATGTGACAATATCAAAAGCCTTCCATTTATATGTGATGTGAACAGAAGAGAGATATTTCTTGGGTAGGTTGAATGTCATGATTTTTATTTTCTAGAGATTTAATTCTAATCCATGCAAGTCAGAGGATGTGCCAAGTATGTCCAGCTACTGTTGAAGTCCTCCTGTTGTATGTGACATTAGGATAATGTCATCAAAAAATAGCAAAATGGCAATAACACTACCAAAAAGTAAGCAACCTATAATCTTAGCCAGAGAGTCCATAATGAGCACCTCCAATTCATCAATATACAATACAAAGAGTGTAGGTGAGAGTGGACAACCCTGTTTAACCCCAATAGTACTATGAACATATTTTGTTCTAAGAGATACAATTTTAATATTTCTAGTGACTTTTTCATATAAGGTCATAACCAACAAAGTAACCTCCTCTATAATTCCTAGATCCTTCAACCTCTAAAGCAGTAACTATCTGGGAACAATATCAAATGATTTCCTATAGTCAACAAAACAACAATAGACCCTGCACTTATGGTCTTTGGCTTCTTCAATGATAGCTTTGAGAGTTAGAATGTGATCACAGGTTCAATGATTTCTTTTGAAATTTGTCTGTCCCTTTGTATGAAGTTTCTTAGCTTCAACAAAATCAAAGATAAAAACATCAAGAACTGTTGCAAAAAGTTTTGCAAGAGTATGACCAACCATAATAGTTCTGTAATTGTTTGGATTTAGCAGATCTTCGAATTTATGAATGGGATGTATGATATTCAAATACCAAGAGGGTGGGAACCCATGAGTAACTATATGATTGAAGAGTTTGGCAATATGGACCGCCAAGACTCTAGGGCTATGATTAAGAAATTCTGCCTTCAAATTTTCAATATCAGTTGCTTTACCGGTATGTAGTTTACGAATAGCATGAAAAATCATTTCATTAGTAAAGAAGTTACAATGTGATGGTCGTGGGTTGGGGATAATTAGGGCATGGTTTGGGATAGAGTGAGCCAACATAGGTGTACCAAGTGTGAGGGTAAAAAATGGGACATGTTTTATTTTTGGGTCGAAAAATACACCAAAAGTTTCTTGGATTAAGTTTGAGCATGACTATAATTTCTTGTATTTTTTCTTGATAAGAATTGACGCTTTTTCTTCATAAGAAAAGAACGGTAGTGGTTTTGGGCTAACTTGTAATTCAAGGTATCAAGACGACCTACTGACCGGGTGAGCCTATGTAAAGCTTTACATTCTATGTCAAACCATGAGTTACGATGGCAATGGCCATGGGACTAATGAAAAGAGTGGGTGGTATGGGGAAAAGACTCAACAACTACCAACCATAATGCTTTAGAAAAACAATTCGCTTTCTCAATAGGATCTTGAATTGTGTGAATATAGGTAAGGTAGGTTTTAAGTTTTTCTATGTACACATCATCATAATTGTGGTTAAAGTGGATTTTGATAATTATTTTGGGAGGGGGTGGAGGTGTAGGTTCAGGTTTGGGAACAAATGGAAGGTTAAAGGTGAGGAAGGCATGATCTGCTAAAAGAGGTACACTTGAGATGCATAGATCATTGAAAAAATATATTTAATAATGAATGATCATTGAATAACCAACATCAATGAGTTTTATAAAATATCTAGCTTTAGTTTTGTTGTATAATAAAAGAGTAATTTTTCATGTATAATATTCATAAAATATACAAATACTAAAACAATTAAAGTAACTTCTCTCAAATTGCATGAGCTCAACCAACTAGATTCCTCAACTTTGAAGGAGATCCAAATTCAAATCTTGCCAAAATATTTATATATAATTGTGAAGTCATAATGTAAGACAAGTGAGGCCATTTCAACTTCAATCCCATATAATCAACTAAAACAACAATTAAAACTTCTTATATGCATCCTATTACAAAAATAACAAGTCACTTTATGATCTTGTTTTATCAGGAAAATGGTGGTAAACAACATTTGGAAAGAATAATAGACATGTTTTTGTTTGAAACACCTCTATAGAGTGATGGAGGGATAATAAATAATATAAAAAACACCCTTTCTACAAGTATTTTTTTTTTGGCTTGTGAAAAAGGGTTGTACTCGGGCCCCCACCCTTGAAAAAATATAATTATCTCCTTTAGAGCTTGAGATTTTACAAACAAATCCAATTCTCATCTCAATTGAGATGCTATTTTGTAAAAAATCTAAATTCTTTGATATTCATTTTCTACGTTGTCTTCAATTTTCTTTGTAAATATAAATATTCAACATCCTTCTTCTTGGTATTTTTCAATATTTTTATCTCTTCCTCCAAGTGAAATATTGATTAGTGATGATCTTCAATGATGTCAAGCTACCATTGTGCCACTTGAAAATCCATAATTGCTCTGTTGGATCCATCCTTTTGTTGCTTTGTTATGATATTTCGAACAATTGGTCCTATTATTCCCTGATGCCACTACACCCCTTTGAAATTCAAAATCAATATATTTTTATGTAAAAAAATGCCATACATGATGTCTTTCTGACTTCATGTAGATCCATAATATTGATGACTTAAGTCATGCCTCCAAGATTGTTATCGCTTAGGGTGATGTGGACGATGATATGCTACAACCTTAACCTGAAATTCTATCTCCTTTGATTCTTCAACAATTTATTTCTTTATTTTAGATTCTTCTTCACAATTTTCTTGTTGAGCAAGGTGCAGCAAAAGTATTGTCATTGTTGTCAACACAGACAGATAGATTAGTTGATGCAGTTGAAGCAGGATCAGCTTGATGCAGATTGAAGCGATGGGACGGGAGTTCAGAGATCAGTCAGATCATGTACAGTGAAATTCCAGGAAAACAAAAGTGACCCAGATCTAGAAAATCAAAGAAAAAGACAAGTAAGAAAACTGTCACAATATCGCGACATGTTTTCTGTTGCGATATCGCGACATGTTGAGAAGTTAGAAGGCAGAAAGAAAAATGTCGTGATTTCGCGACATGTCGAAGGAGAGAGAAGGCACAAAGAAAATTTTCGTAATTTCGTGACATGGACGAGGAGAGAGAAGGTGCAAGCAAAACTGTCACGATTTCGTGACATGTTGCAGGCAAAGAAGCCAAGTGGAAAAACTGTCGCGATTTTGTGACATGTTGGAAGCAAAGAAGGCAAGCAAGAAAACTGTCACGATTTCGTGACATGTTCAGAGAAAAAGCGCCAAGGAACAAAAGTGTAGCGATTTTGCTACATGTTGAAGTATCGCAGGCCGAAGCAAAGTTGGAAGTGCAAGGAACAGAAGTGTAGCAATTTCGCTACATGTTGGATTTTCGTGGGCCGAAGCAAAAGAAAGTGCAAAGGGAAAAAGGTGTAGCGATTTCGCTACATGTTGGATTTTCGGAGGCTGAAGCAAAAGAAAGTGCAAAGGGAAAAAGGTGTAGCGATTTCACTACATGTTGGATTTTCGGAGGCCGAAGCAAAAGAAAGTGCAAAGGGAAAAAGGTGTAGCGATTTCGCTACATGTTGGATTTTCGGAGGCCGAAGCAAAAGAAAGTGCAAAGGGAAAAAGGTGTAGCGATTTCGCTACATGTTGGATTTTCGGAGGCCGAAGCAAAAGAAAGTGCAAAGGGAAAAGGTGTAGCGATTTCGCTACATGTTGGATTTTCGGAGGCCGAAGCAAAAGAAAGTGCAAAGGGAAAAAGGTGTAGCGATTTCGCTACATGTTGGATTTTCGGAGGCCGAAGCAAAAGAAAGTGCAAAGGGAAAAAGGTGTAGCGATTTCACTACATGTTGGATTTTCGGAGGCCGAAGCAAAAGAAAGTGCAAAGGGAAAAAGGTGTAGCGATTTCGCTGCATGGATTTTCACGGGCGAAAGGCAAAGAAAAGCACTAAGGCAAAAAGATGTCGCAATTTTGCGACATGGTCTGATTTCGCTGAGACTTACGAAGTAGAGTGTACAACAGCGAAAAGTGTCGCGATTTTGTGACATGTTTTGTTTTCGCTGGCCAAAGACAGAAAAGGCACAAGGCAGCGAAAGTGTCGCGATTTCGCGACATGTTCCATTTTCGTGAGCGGAAGGAAGAAAAGGCACAAGGAAGAGAGAGATGTCACGATTTCACGACATGTTCCATTTTTGCAAGCGAAAGGCAGAAAAGGCACAAGGTAGTGAAGATGTCGCGATTTTGCGACATGTTCCGTTTTCGCGGGCAGATGGTAGAAAAGGCACAAAGCAGCAAAGATGTCGCGATTTCATGACATGTTCCATTTTCGTGGCGGCAAGACAGAAGGAGAGCAAGGAGGTCGAGAATGTCGCGATTTTGCGACATGTTGTTTTTTCGCGTATTAAAGCCGAGAAGGGCAAAAAGAGACAAAAGTGTCACGATTTCATGACAGGCCGCAACTACATGATAACAGACTGTTAACTGGCACAATACGATAGTTAAAGTGGCAGTTGTAGAAGAATAGCATGCAGCCGAATTAAGAAGAGTTAACTGTAGTAAAAGCGACAGTTACAGATGCATTTACAGATAGAAATCATGCAGCTATTTTAAGAATAGACAAAAAGGAGAAATCGAACAGTCGCATAAATAGAATCAAAAAATGCATGCATGCACAGAAAAGAAACGAACAGTCGTGGTAAAGGTTTAAATTGCATGTAACGTATTTTAACGAAATGACGGTTCTATAAATAAAAGGGGAGTTACATAAAGAGACAGTTACAGTTGACAAGTGGCAGAAAATATTATTAAAGAAATAGTTACGGGTTGCATGCGCAAATATGATAGCTAAAAATAGAAACAGAACTCGGTTATAAAAGCAGATTTGCGTGAAGAATAGGGTTGCTGCTGTAATTGTGAAAGTGTTGTCGTAAGAGGGTGAAAAGAGTGTTGTAAGAGAGCAACAAGCTGAGCAGTGAGTAATTACTGTGTTTTAAATTGGAGACCAGTCAGGGTCTTGTAATAGTGAAGGCATTTGTATGTCATTGATTTAAATTTTTTGTGATTCAAGTTGGTGCTTGGATAGGGGTTGGTGCTCCTTTCTGTAGGTGCAGATAAATCAGGGGTTGGTGCTCCTTCCAGTGGGTGTTGGTAAATAGATTGTAAAATTGGTGTTTTGCATAGGATGGATTTGGACCGTAGTCCAAGCAGTCATTCTTGAGGAGTAGCCAAATTGGTGAACCTCGTTACATTGTGTGTTGTGGTGTGCTCTCTTGTGTTTACTACTTTATTTGTTTTCAGTTCTCTTTGCTTCAGTTTTAAGAATTGCAGATCAGAATTTTTAGCTACACTGATTCACCCCCCCTCTCAGTGTCATTGTGAGAATATCATTTCTCTCTTGTGCGCTTCTTTTGGTGCATCCTTATGCACTTCTGACAAAGCTTTCTTGGACTTTGTTGCTGCTTCTTTCATAGAATCTATTGCTGCTACTACCGTAAATTCAACTTTTGAATCTTATGTTGGTTCTTTAACTTGTTCCTCTTCCATAACTATTATTTTCTTTTAGTTGGATCCTTGTTTCTTAAGATTTTCTTTCTAAATGCAACCATGAACTTACACATTGTCATATATATATATTCTCTATTATTCCTCTCAAGCCTTTTTTATTTATTCTTCATATCCTTTGATGGTGATCTTCAATCTACCTATCCGATTGACTCAAGAATGCATGCTCCATTTCATCCCAAGTGTAACTATAATTCATTTCCTTAGCAAAACTTACCCACCAAACATAAACTTCCTCTCTTAAAATTTTGTAAAGGTGGCATAGCCAAAAATAGTTACTAAAATATAATGATTTAAACTTCATCCACCATTCTTGTGTTAGCGTACTATTATACTGTTACTGTTTGCTAATATATTATTTGTCCTACTCTTGCATTTGTTATCTCGTTATAACAAAGTGCTTATTGTAGCTGGTTCGTTCCGGCGGTTCTCCATTGTAATCCTATTTAATGCAGAGCTGAATAATAATCATCGTTTCGAATTCTTACATGGCATCAGAGCCGGATTGGGACGGGATCTGTTTGCAGTGAAAGGAGCTGGAGGCGGAGGAGCAGAGAAATTTTTTATTTTTTTTCTGTCGCGAGATTAAAAAAAAAAAGAGCGCGCTGCGTCACTGGTCCAGCCACTGCGCGCGAGCTCGACGCGCGGCCAGGGACGCAGACGTCCCGTGTGCGCGCAGGGCGCAGAGCCCAGGGACGCAGACGTCCCATTGGAGGGAGCGGACGCGACAGCGCCGCCCCCCGGGCCCAACGTTCCCCCCCACCCCCCGCGCGACGCGCGATTTGCGCGCGCGCGCTCCCCGAGGTGGCCCCGCCCCCCCCCTCCCCACCCCCACCACCGCGCGACGCGTGCCCGGTCCCCGAGGTGGCCGCCCCCCTCCCCCACCCCACTCCCCGCGCGACGCGCGATCTGCGCGCGCGCGCTCGCGCTCCCCGAGGGCACCCCCCCTCTCCCCGCCCGCGCGGGAAATCGGAGGGGGTATAAACCCCCCCCCGCGGGACTGCGTCCGTGAGACGCAGTCATTGCGCAGAAGGGCCGAGGGCCTTCAAATCCCTGCGCGCGGGGCTGGCCCTGGTTTTTAAAAAAAAAAAAAAAAAAACAAAACAAAACAACGGGCAAAGAGCGGAAGAGCGGTCGACGGCAAGAAAAAAATTTTTGGACAACACAGAGGGCGGTTCGACGTAAACCCCCCGGGCAAAATTTTTTCGAAATAAAGTTCCCGCTGCGACTTGCAGAGAGGAAGCCGAGCCGGAGGCTGCTGCAGAGGGTGTTGAAAAGGGAGGTGACTTGCTGATTTTTCCGGATCAGCCCGCTGGCTCACGTGGTCGTGAGCCGTGCGGTAAGGCTCAGGGAGCCTGCAGGTCGGGGGTTCAAATCCCGCCGACCCCCCCAAGGTATATTTTTTTTTCAAAGTTTTTTTATAATTATTAATTTTTAATTAAAATTTTTAATTTTAATTTATTTTTAATAGTTTTAAACTTTATAAATTAAAATTTAATTTTAATTTATTTTTTCCTAAAGTTTTAAAACTATATAAATTAAAATTATTTATTTTAATTTTAAATATATAATAGTTATTAAAAATGCTTTGTTAAAAGAATTTTTTTTAAGGGGGGATATTTTTTTTTCAAAAAATCAAAGGGGGATGTTGAGTAATTTTTTGAAATAGCAATTTGGCATTGTAAAAGGTGCATTTTCGGCTGTGACCGACACCTTGTGGGTTATTCTAGTGGGCATTTTTTTTGTTGTATGTTGCATATTTCATTTTTGCACTATAACATTAAAAATTAAAATCAAACACTCCCTAAGTCCCCGGAATATAAAACCCATCTGTGCAATTTATTTGCACTGCAGCGTTCGGTATTTGCGATACCTCTGGCCAGCACTTACAGGTAAAGCTGTCGTGATTTGGCCTACCGTATCCGCCGCCTAACATAGTCTGCTATAACGACGTCCGAGCTTGTTCTCTATAAATCGTCGGGGAGGAATAAGTACGCCATTTTTGCATTTTTTACTCCATCCACTACCCTTTATCGCACTTGTGTTTAGGCGTAAATCCCGACGAAGTATTCTTCATAGTGTTTAGGGGAAGTTACGCCCCACGCATGAGAAGAATCTTCTATGGTAGGTGCCATCAACAAGGCGATTCCCTTTCAGTACCGCTTATGTTCCACGTATCGTATGATCTCTAAATTTCACCTATAGTTTCCCTCACGTAAGGGCGGGTGATTTTTTGTTGATCTTTCTAAATACCTATAGTTTCCCTCACGTAAGGGCGGGTATTTTGTACGGTATATTGGCCTAGCAAAAGGTATATAGAAAGGGGGACCAATTTGGTGATATAAGGAACCTTCACTATGGCCGCTGTTGCAAAATTGATGACTGATCCACATCAGTTATTGAAAGGTCCAAATTATACACCATGGAAACATAAGATGAAGGCTATTCTCCAAATGGAAGATTTGTGGGATATTGTTACTGGAGTAGCAACAAGGCCTTCACCAACAGCAGGATCCACAGGTCCTTCAGCAGATCAGATTGCTTTTGACAAGAAAGACAGTAGAGCAAAGGTGCTCATTTTGTTTGCTGTTTCGGATGAAGTGCAACCTCATATAGCTGATAAAGCAAGTGGTAAAGAGGCATGGGATGCCCTTAGAACCATCTATGAGGGGAAGAATGAATCCACCATTCTTCATCTTCAACAACAACTTCATAACCCGAGTTTGAGGCAGGGTGAAACAGCTTGAAATCTTTCTGTGCAGAGTGTCTGAGTTGAAAGAGAAATTGAGTTCTCTCAGAGATACTGTGGACGAAAAGCTTCTCATTTCACTTGTGATGAGAGCTTTACCTTCTTCATTTGATATGTTGATAACCTCCATCCAGGTGTCCCAACGACAAATTACCTACATCGAGTTGGTCAATCTGCTCCAACAACAGGAGGCACGCCAACTTCACAAGGATGATTCTTCCAATACAGCCCTATACACCAACAAGCAGGGTTCTAGGAAGAAAGGTAATGGGCAAAAAGGAGGCAACTTTCATAAAGGAGGAAATTCTCAACAGGATACGAAAGGAAAAGGCAAGCAACCTCAACAGAAGAAGAGGTGGTGCAAGATCTGTGAGAAAGACAACCATGACACCAACAGGTGTTGGCATAAGAACAAGCAAAAAGGCCAAAACAAACCACAAAATAAAAACAAGCAACCCCAGGCGAATGTTGCTGTTGAAGAATCTGACTCAGATTCTGAATGGGCACACAAGGTGCTCATGACTACCACAGATTCCACTCAGAGGGATCCTATTTGGTATGTCGATTCTGGAGCTAGTAAACATATGACTGGCGACAGATCGTGGTTTGAATCATTTGTGGCCAAGGAGGGCAAACCTGTCACCATTGCTGATGATAAAACCTACAGGGTTCAGGGAGAGGGTACAGTTTCGGTCACTCTTCCTGATGGCAAGTGTCAGATTGACAAGGTCCTCTATGTTCCGGGATTGGCCAACAATTTGTTGTCGATGACACAAATCCCGGACAGAAACATGATTGTCAACTTTCGTGTTGAGAATGGAAAGAAGTGTTGTACAATTACCGGGAAGGGTAAGCAGATTGCAACAGATTCATATAAGCATGGCTTATTTGCACTAGATGCTATCTCTACTCCACATGTTGCCATGACTGTCTCTACCAAGGAGGCAACTTCCCTATGGCACAAGAGATATGGGCATCTTAGTTCTGCTACTTACTTGAGCTCGAGCAAGTATGAGATGGTAAAGGGTCTTCCTTCCCTTTCTGCCACATTGCCAGTGTGCTCTGACTGCTTGGCAGGAAAGCAACATAGAGTACCATTTGAGAAGAGCTCTACAAGAGCAAGAAAACCTCTGGAGCTAATTCACACCGATCTATGCGGTCCTTTCACACCCAACAGTGTTGGAGGGAAGAGGTACTTTCAGTTATTCGTAGATGACTACTCACGAAAGATGTGGGTTTTCTTTCTCAAACTGAAATCTGAAGCTTTTGCATTCTTCCAGCAGTTCAAGAAATCCGTTGAGAAGGAGTCAGGGGCTTCTATCAAAACCCTCCGCTCAGATCGAGGGGGAGAGTTTACCTCTAATGAATTTTCTGCATTCCTAGATAAGCATGGGATCAAGAGACGGTTAACAACTGCCTATACTCCTCGGCAGAATGGAGTTGCCTGAGAGAAGGAACCGTTCTATCATGGAAATGGTTCGTTGTATGCTCACAAGTGCAACTCTTGGGCAACAATATTGGGCGGAAGTCGTCACCACTGCAGGTGTATCTTTTGAATAGGGCACCCACAAAGGCCCTAAAAGGAATGACTCCACAGGAAGCATGGAGTGGTCGAAAACCCTCCATATCTCATCTACGTATTTTCGGGTGTCAAGCTTTCATGCACATACCGAAAGAGAAAAGGAAGAAGCTAGATGAGAAAACACTGAGATGTATTTTTCTTGGATATTCTGAGCACTCTAAAGGATATCGGTTGATAGATCCTTTGACCAAGAAAATTCATATCAGCAGAGATGTTGTCTTTGATGAAGCTTTCACATCACAGAGCACATCTAAAGTACACCAGGATATTGTGGAACCAAAGGAAGAGGAGATTCCTTCGTCAACACAGACAGGAGGTCCTTCTACATCTTCTTCACCACCACCGAGCAGAATCCTAAATGGTGTACAAATACAATCGAGAGATGCAAATTTATCCACTCCTCCCAATTTGAATTTGGATAGACCTCGTACACGGAGTATGGCTCAAAAGGAAAGAGAAGCCGAGAAACCGGTGAGGTTGATGATCTTTGTCAATCTTTTGAGGAACTTTCTGTGACTCCAAGTAGAGAAGTTGAGGATATGGATATTGATGATGACGGGGCATTCATGTCTACCATAGATAGTCTTGAACTCGCATCGATTGCAAGATGCTCTTAGTGAGCCTCGGTGGAAGGCCGCTATGGATACCGAGTATGAGTCTCTGATGAAGAATAAAACTTGGAAGCTTGTTGATCTGCCGCATGGAAAGAAACCTATTGGCTGCAAATGGGTATACAAAGTCAAGTACAAGGCAGATGGAACAATTGATAAGCATAAGGCCCGACTTGTTGCAAAGGGCTATGCTCAAAAGGAAGGCATCGACTATGAAGAAACTTTTGCACCTACTGCTCGGATGACCACAATTCGGGTTATGTGTGCTATGGCAGCACAATATGGGTGGAAAGTTCACCAAATGGATGTCAAAAGTGCCTTTCTTAATGGTGATCTCCAAGAAGAAGTCTATATGACTCAG
Organism: Wollemia nobilis; assembly: GCA_028583015.1. Taxonomy (NCBI): domain Eukaryota; kingdom Viridiplantae; phylum Streptophyta; class Pinopsida; order Araucariales; family Araucariaceae; genus Wollemia; species Wollemia nobilis. The sequence continues at coordinate 6,257,468 of JAQPPZ010000377.1, read as the reverse complement.
CCTGAAGGATTTGAAGTGGAAGGCCAACAGCAGAAAGTTTGCAAATTGGTCAAATCCTTGTATGGTCTGAAACAAGCTCCTCGAGCTTGGTATATAAAAATGGACAATCACCTAATGCAGCATGGATTTAAGAGATGTCCGTCAGATGCAAACCTCTATTTCAAGAAACAGGGTTCTGAGATAGTGTTGCTTGTACTCTATGTGGATGATCTGCTCATTACAGGGAGTTCAGAAGATATGATCTCTACTGTCAAAAGAAACTTGTGCAAATCTTTTGAGATGACAGATCTCGGACTTCTCCATTACTGTCTTGGTCCGGAATTCAGCCAAAAGGAGCACACCATCAAAGTGTCTCAGAAAAAGTATGCCAAGACATTGCTCGATAAATATCGCATGACTGATCGCAAGCCAATGGCAACTCCTATGGAGAATGGACTTCAGTTATCGCGATATGATGACTCACCTCAGGTAGATGGCACTCTCTATCGACAGTTGATTGGGAGTCTCATATATCTGACCAATACTAGGCCAGATCTCGTATTTGCTTGTAAACTATCTTTCGAGGTTCATGCAGGAGCCTAAGATTACTCATTGGAAAGCAGCAAAACGTGTTCTTCACTATGTCCGTGGTACTATAGAATATGGCCTAGAATACAAGAGGAACAACAAATTCTTCTTGCAAGGATACACGGACTCCGACTATGCCGGATCATTTGATGATCGCAAGTCAACTTCTCGGATACATTTTTCATCCGGGATCCGGTCCTGTCTCTTGGCACGACAAGAAGCAACAGGTGGTTGCTATTTCTTCAACGAGAGGCAGAATATCGCGCCGCACGTGAAGCTGTGTGCGAAGTGATATGGTTACGTCGCATTCTGACAAGTATGGGCCATCCATCAAAATCTCCAATACACTTGTTTTGCGACAATCAGGGTGTTCTGAACCTCGTCAAGAATCCAGTCCATCATGAAAAAACAAAGCACATTGACACACAATGTCATTTCATTCGAGAGGAAGTTCCAAAGCACCGAATTCAGCTTCAGCACATTCCCACAGATGCTCAAGTTGCAGACATTTTCACTAAGGCACTTGGACGTGTCAAATTTGAATTGTTTCGCAGCTCACTTTGTATTGCAAAATAATGTAAGGGGATGTTAGTAGTCTAAGTATAGCTATTAGTTATTACATTACCCAAATAATGTAATAAAGGGGGATGTTAGCGTACTATTATACTGTTACTGTTTGCTAATATATTATTTGTCCTACTCTTGCATTTGTTATCTCGTTATAACAAAGTGCTTATTGTAGCTGGTTCGTTCCGGCGGTTCTCCATTGTAATCCTATTCAATGCAGAGCTGAATAATAATCATCGTTCCGAATTCTTACATCTTGAACATCAATATCATCCTTTTAGTAAAAATTGGTAAGTCCATGATTTCAACCCAATTTTTTTGTCTAAAGTAGCTAGGGCTTTAGAAAAAGAAACTAGATTTTTAATTTTTTTTTCAAATCTCTTCTATTTCTTGATATCAACAAATAATTTTATTGATTTTATTCAAAAATGAATTAAATGACAACTGTTTTGCTTAACTGACTAACAAAGATATCTGTAATTTCATCTTTTACGATTTAGGAAAAAAATCCTCAGTATCCTTGTTTCAATTAACTAACTTCACATGATCAAATCCAAAATATATTCATAATTGTTGGGCTTGAATTAGTTTTCTTGAGAGAGCTCCTTCACTACATTTTTCTCCTCACCTATACTCAATTTGTTGTTAAAAATTTGCTTCACGACGCATGCACACTATTCCCAACCCTTCCACTTGAGAGGCTAAATGAGATTTTATTTCCTAATAAAAACAATTAAAATAAAAAGGTTGATGAAGAATTCATTTGCCCCTTTCTACAAGTAGCATTTTCTAGATAGAAACTTTAAAATTGATTTATTGTTAGCACATCTTCACTCTTTGGTCTAATTTATGAGGATGGGATGGTGGTATAGAGGTCCATAACTTAAACTAAAACTAGTTAAACTAAATGAGTTATATTTTAAATTTAAATAAATTATTTTCTAAATTTATACAACTAAATAAAGTATAATAATTTTTTTAGTATTTAAATATTAGTAATATATATAAGAAAATGAAAATTTATGTAAAAGTCAAAGTTTTTTTTTTTTTTTTGGCAAGTAGATTAATTTATATACAAAAAGGGTTTTTTAAGAGGATCCCAAAACCTTATAACAAGAGAGGCCATAGCCTTTACCATTAGATAGAGCCCTTTGGGCTAATACATTAGGTACCATATGAAGATTTCCCAAAAAAACACAGTGATGCCCGTGAGGGCTACATCAACCCCTCCCATAGGAGGTAAAAAACCATCTGAAAAACCATAAAAAACACATAACCATTCATTATATAGATCGCTTCTACTAGACGACAAAAAGGAAACCGTCCCAGGAAAATTCCTTACATGTCCGAATCGTCCTGATCCTCCTGGATCTCACACCCCTTGAAGTGCTTGAGGATCCTCACCATTGCATTTGTAGAGGAGAGGATGTTGGCCGTCATGTCTAATAGAAACTAGGGAGACAACCCCTCGACTTCGCTCTTAGTGTCAGAGTTGATTTGCTATGGTGGGGTCCCTTTCTCCTTCTTCACCTTCTTAAGCCATAGAGATGATCGAGATGGGGTCGGGGCATCAGTATGCCCTCTCTTGGCTGGCTTGCTACGGGAAACTCTTTGGAGGGACGCAGGATTGGCCATTTCAGGGGGGCTATTATGGATAGGGTTGGAAGTCCCATCCTCTTGGACAAAACCAGGACTACCTGGGGCTTGGGTAGCAATAGGAAGGACTACCTAGGGCAGAGGACGATTCGTAGCGACATGGCAAAAGATGACACTCATTAACCCCTGGTGGATGGGAGGGTAAGACAATTTCTTGCTCTTTTCGATAGTGAGGCCAAGGGACTAGATAAGATAGTCAGGAATACAGACCTGCTTGGCATCCCTCAGGTGGTTTACAAAACTGATGTGAAAACTATGGAGAGGCTTGTTGGGTTCATCGCAAGTAACATATTGAAGGATGGGGATGATGGCAAGATTCAAAGATTTAGGGAGAGCCGAGTGAAGGAGGGTCGACTTATCCCACCCAAGGTTTTGTTCTTTGTCAAGGAATTGCTCTAATTCCTCTTCCCAATTGTGACGATCACGTTGAATGTTACGACCTACCACCAACAACCCAATGATCTCACTCATAAGCTCAATGGAGATTTTAAAATTTAGCCCCCTCACCACAACCTCACCCCGGTTCCAAGAGTCCACAAAGGCACGGGTGACATTGTCTTTGGGTCCTTGGAATTTCTAGAGGAAAGGGAGCATACCCTTGGCCTTCATAAACATCATGGCTTCGTCACACAGGGAAAGATCAACCGGCTCGACATAAGGAGAAGCCATGGATTCAGGACAAATACACACGCCAGGAGGGAAGCCAGACGACTCTGCACCACACTCCAAGGAACACCTTGATTGCTTTTCATAACAAAGCCCTCACTATTGACAATCTTCACAAGAGGGGATTTGCTTTAGCCAATAGATGCTACTTGTGCGAGTCTGCCTATGAGTCCTCTGACCATCTCTTCCTGCACTGTGGCTACACTGGGTCGGTCCTTGGCACCATCATCTCTGCCTTCCTACACTGTGGCTACACTAGGTCAGTCCTTGGCTAACTTACCTTTGGGATAACTCCTTTCCTCCAAATCAAGTTGTAAGGAAAGTTCGAAATTGGTCCTTTGCACTAAAGCCCATAGGCAGTTTTGACAGAGAAACCCCCATCATTGATCCTGCTCCATATCAATTTGTCTGATCCTCTACTAGTGGGTATGATGATGTCCTTGAGGATTGAGAATAGGAAGTCGGACTTCGACTCTATCCCTTCTGCATTGATGACTTTCCACTACAGGGAGCCATTTCTCCATTCAATGAAATCGACCACCTTCTACCCAACATTGTTATCTAGGAAACTTTAAAGTTGAACCAACCCGGTCTGCTCTGATAGAGGATCCTCTAGGGCCCACCTGTCCTTCCAAAAGTCTATACTTTGACCATCCCCAAGGATCCACCTGATGCTTTTTTGGATCAACTCTCTGGATTGACCAATGGCTTTCCAAAAAGCTGACCCCCCGATGGGAATTCCACCCTCAAGAAGGGGAGTGTTGTCGAGGTATTTCCTCTTGAAAATCCTAACCCATTCGATCGGTTCTTCGACTAGGATCCTCTAGGTGTGCTTGGCAATAAGCGCAAGGTTCATTATGGCCATTCTTCTAAGCCCTAAACCACCTTGCTTTTTGCTTCTGCACACTGTGTCCCAGGCTACTAGAGGGATCCTGGATTTATCTTCATTGCCTTACCAAAGGAAATTTCGTTGAGCCTGCTCAATCTTAAGAAGAACTGAGGCAGGCACTCTGAAAACATACATGAATAAAGTCAAAATCCCTTGGAGGTAAGCCATGGTAAGGGTTGCCTTGGTAGCTTGGGACAAGAAATTGCCTTTCCATGACGCCAATTTTTTGTGGATCCTCTCAATCACCATATTCCACATCCCTTCCTTTGCACACCCGAAAAAAGTGGGAGGCCAAGATAGGTGGTGGGAAGGTAGTCAATTGAGCAGCCCAGGATCCTTGCAATCTAGACTTGATGCCTGGTCGGGGTGTTGATGAAAAAGATCTTGCTTTTGATGTAATTTACTTTTTGGTCGGCAGCCTTCTCATAGAGACCAAGGATTCGTTTGATGGATTTAGCTTGAGCTACTGATGCAATGGTGGATAGAAGTGTGTCATCCACAAACTGTTGATGGGTGATCGCATCACCCTCGGAGGCAGGGAGGATCCCCATCACCTTCTTTCGACGTTGGTCATCCTTGAGAGATCTTCCCAATGCTTCTGCAAGGATAATGAAAAGTATGGGGGATAGAGGATTCGCTTGGCGTAAACCTCTTGAACTTTGAAAGAACCCAATGGGGGAGCCATTGACTAGAATTGAGAGCTAGGGAGAGAAAATGAAGCCCTGGATGAGATCGACCCACAAAGGGTGGAAGCTGAACTTGAGAAGGATTTTCTAAAGAAAGCATCTGTCAACCCTATCGAAGGCTTTATTCATATCCAACTTAAGAAACATGACAAACTTCTTAGACATTGAGGCCGAATGCAGGGTTTCATGGATCGAGATGACCCCATCCAGGATGTTCCTCCCTTTAACCGAGTTGCCTTGGGATTGGTCAATGATGAGGGGAAGAATGACCTTTAGCCTGTTGGCCATAACCTTGGTCAAAACTTTGTAGATGACATTGCATAGGCTGATGGGCCTATAATCAGTGATGGATTTGCAAGAAGAGACTTTTGGTATGAGGGCCAAGAAAGTGGAATTGAAACTAAGAGGGATGACTTTGGTTTCCTGAATATCTCTAATAGCCTTACAAACATCAATCTCCACCACATCCCACATAGTTTGGAAGAACCTTGGCGAGAAACCATCCGGTCCAGGGGCTTTATCGGGTTGCATTGAAAACAAGGCCTCTTTAACTTCATCGTGGGTGAAGGGATCCACCAGTATGGAGTTCAAGTCCTGAGGAACGATGCTGGGGATATTACCAAGGAGAGTATCTTGAGCTTGACTGTCATCCTCCGAGGCACTTCCTAAGAGGTTCTGAAAGAAAGACACTACTTTGGTCCTGATCTCCACAATGTCAGTGGACACTGATCCGTTGCTGCACACGATCTCCCTAATCTTGTTGGATGCCCTATGCCGCATGGTGGAGGTATGAAAGAACCTTGTATTGGCATCGCCTTCCTTGACCCATAGGTTTCTTGACTTTTGCCTCCAAAAATTTTCCTCTCTGGCCAAGATAGTATGGAATTCTGCTAGGAGGTTTCTTTCCTCCTCCCTAGTGGGGCTGCTATGGTCCCCTGCTTTGATTCTCCTTTCTATGTCCTGAAGTTTCTCATTAATAGCTTTCTTGTTGGCAAAAAGGTTGCCAAAGATCTTCCTATTCTAGATTTTTAGGTTTTATTTGACTATCTTCAACTTCTGAGCTAGCTGAGAAGTGGAAGACCCTCTAACACTTTGATGCCACCAAGAGGACACTTGATTTTTGAAATCCTTGTGTTGGGTCCACATGAATTTGAAACGGAAAGGAGTTTTAAAGGATGGAGGTCTACCAGATTCAAGGAGGATGGGATTGTGGTCTGATCCGATCCGAGGTAAGGCCAGCAGAGTGGCATCACCAAACCATGGGATAGCTTCTTGAGAAATTAGGAACCTGTCCAACTTGACCTGGATGAGTCCGCTATCAATCCTCCTGTTGCTCCAAGTAAAAGAGGATCCTTTGAGCTGAACATCCATGATCTCCCTCTGAAGTCCTCCATGCTTTTGCTGTAAGAATCATTGCCTCCTCTCTTTTCATATGGATGAAAAGGACTATTGAAGTCCCCTACTAATATCGAAGGAAATGTGTTAAAGTTGGTTCTCATTTGAGTTACTATTTCCCACATCGCGACCCACTCATTGGGTGAGTTTGGGGCATAAATATTTGACAAAATCCAAGACTGCTTGTTGGTCTTGGAGAGAAACAAAATGTTTAGGATCCTATTCGATGACGACAAAAGCCTTCCTTCGACCAGGGTAGGATCCCAAAGACACATAAGCCCCCCCGACGTGCCTTGAGCAAGACTGAAAAGGCAGCCTCCACTGGTCCAAATGGCCTTGGCAGCCTTTCGAGAGTAGAAATTGTTGATTTTGGTTTCTTGAATGATGAATATGGAAGGATTAATACTTTTCCTTAGGTCAGCCACCAACCTCTGCTTGGCTGCCTCATTTAGGCCCCTCACGTTCCATGAGAGAACCTTCATCTCAAGGGTTTGGGGTTTTTCCTGCCTCCCTTCACTAGTTGGAAGGGGGGTTTGGTTCCTTTCTTATCATTGTCGGACTCGTCGAAAAAAAATGTCGACTGGGTCCCATTTGCGATATCCTCCACTATTTCCTTGTTTCTTTTCTCATTGTCAAAGGGTCTCCCTCTTTTCCTTTCACTGCCATAGTCTATTGCCTGTTTCCTGCTCCTGGTGTTCCTGGGGCTGATCCTTCCTGAGAGAGAAAGGTATTCTTTTTCATCTGAAGGATAAGGGGGTGCCTCTCCCCTATTCGAGCAAATTGGGGATTTTCTATTGCTCACCACTAGGTGTTCATCCGAATGAGAATTTGGACATACCATTTCGGGAGGGGTCTGTACCTGGGCCATTGGATCCTCTATGGTGGGACTGATGAGAAACAAAATTTTTGGAAGCGCCTCCTACTCCTTTTGGCTTGGCAAGGATCCTTCTCCTTGCTCACTGGTTTGCTTACCTTGTTCTACAGTGGCGCTCTGGCCAGCCTCTTGAGGTGCTCGGTGAGCAATATTACGCATGATGTGTTTCGACCCTACCAGCAATTCCTTGTTGAGAGGGGGGATGCCCTGGTTCCTCTGCATGCCCTTGGTGGGACCTGTTGCCTTTTGATTCTGGGTCCTCAAACCAAGGCACTAATTCGGTAGATAACCTTAGGTGCAACAGTGAGTACAAAATGCAGGCTTGTTTTCATACTCGATGGGCTGCCTCCTGATCATATGGGATCCTCTGTACAAATTGATGAAGGAAGGTAGCTCTGTCTCCAAGTTAGCGGAGACACAGAAGCGGGCATGGACCATCCTGGATTGGACTTTGGTGGAGGGATCGATGGCAATGAACTCGCATATGGAGCGGGCTATCCCTCAAATGACATCCTCATGCCAGAACTAGAAAGGGAGGTTTGGCAACCAAACCCACAAAGAAGCTACATTTATGTTTTGAGTTTCGAGGTTAAAATCATCCCCCCACTTTCGAAGAAAGAGGCTCCTGCATCCGAGGAACCAGGGTCCCCCAACTAAGATGTTGTAGCAGTCCTCTTGAGTATTGAGTCTAATGGCGAAGAAACCTCGAGAGAGAGCAACAATTTCCATGTTTCCACTAGTTTTCCACTTGGAAAACGCCCATTTACGAATGGTCTCCATGTTTGGTCTCCCTCCAACAAACTTGCCAACCAGAGTGAAACGCTCAAGCTCCATGTAGCTATCCATTAGGTCTTCCGGGATAACCAGGTCTATTCCACAAGGAATCAATTCCTGGGAGGGTTGCTTTGTTGATGATCCTGGCCTCAGGACCTGAGCGTAGGACCCTTTTTGGTTTAGGTTAAGTCTGCCCTTTTGTCCCTCCTTGTCGGGAGGGTCTTTTCCACTCCTCGTCCGACCCGTCCGCTCGGGTCCCCCGATGCATCGCCCACTCGCCCGTCAACCGCGTCATGATTGGTCCCTCCTGGACACTCGCCTGACCGTCCTGCCTCCTTTCTGCTGTATCCTCCCTGTCGCTCTCCATTTGCCGCTTGATTGCTACCTTTCCCGCTCTCCATCCTCACCTGGTGCATCGTGAGCATTGTAATAGTTGAAGCTTTTATTGATGAAATGATATGAGTTTAAATGATTAAAAATATGAACTTTCAAATCAAAGATAAGTGTTCAAATCTTGTCAACAATTGTATGGGTTCTCTTCAATCTCATAAATTAATTTTAAAAAAAGTACATGAACTTAAACGATTAAAAATGTAAATATTTTACATCAAAAACCAAAGTTTAAATATAGTTAAAATATTAATATTACTATTCTAACAAATAATCTTATTTTATTAAATGATATTAGTTTAATTGATTAGATTCATCATTATTAAAGGAGGAAACCCCGGTTCAAATATTGCCAAATGATACATAAATAATATCCAAACTTAAATATATTCTAAATTGTAAGTTTAGTATGAAAACATCATAATTTAAAAGGGTCTGCAGCCTTGGTTTTTTTTTTTTTTATTTGAAGAGGTTGAAAAGTGGGGTATGCCCTTTTTTATTTTTTGTTTGTTGAAGAGGTTGAACAGTAGGACATACCAAGGGCCATATTTTCCGTGAATTGATCTTGGATTTTTTAAGAGAGGTTAATAATATTTATTAATGATTTTGATTTCATATAATCAATTTAAAAAACAATTGCTATATACTTTGTTAGAATAATTTTTAATATGTCCCAGCTTTGGCTCTTTTTAGGAGGTTTAAGGTTCAAACCGCGGGGCTTTGGCTCTTTATGGGAGGTCCAAGAGGTTCAAGGTTCAAACCGTGGAGCTAGCGAGTGTATGAGGGGGTGTGTGTTTGATTCATTGATAAGCTCAGCACTTACCATGACTGGGATGAAGATATACAGCCCTAAACATTTCTCACACTAACCTTAATAAAAAAATTAATATAATTCAAATTCATTATTTTAATTCCATATGAAAAAATATTCTATTGGAGTTGCACCTGTGATTCAGGTCATACCAACGTAATCCATAGTTCTCTTCATGTGAGACATCTATTGAAAAATGTGTAGTAACTTATTGGTTAATCAATTGAAAAAAATTAAATATTTTATTGGAGTTGGGCTGTGATTCAGGTCATACCAGCGAAGTCCATAGTTCTCTTGATGTGAGACATCTATTGAAAAATGTGTAGTGATTTATTGGTACTGATACAGACATGTCCTTGTAAACAAATTGTATTACATCCAAAATATTATATTGGAGTTTGGCCTGTGATTCAGGTCATACACATGCCACATGTTTGGGCTTTAATTATGGGTCGACACGTCAAACATTGTGCTCATTAAACTTCAATCATTCATCTAGTTTGGTCTTGTGCAGCCATTTAATATCCAATGCATTAAAGTTTTATATATAATGCCATTATAAAAAAATAAAAAATTAGAAGGTGGTCAAACTTAGATATAACAAACTGGCAAGCTCTTGCTCAACCATGCATAAAATAAGTTAAAAATATTATGAAAGGTACTACCCTGTCAAGAAATTTGGTTTCAAACAGATGTCTTGCTTCACATAGTGATCTAAAGCTATTAAAATCAACCATACAAACTAGCATGCAATTTATATACTATTTATTGATAGGACTTTGCGCCACGCTAAAAAAAAAATTCCTCAAATAATTTAAGCTTGGCATATAATTTATGCTTAACAAATAGTATTATTGTTTGGAGGTACCATGTAGCAAAGACATGTACCTTCTTAACAAAGTTTACCCATTCAAATATACCGGCAAAAGAGGTTAAAATGCAAATATTAATAATAACTCTTTATATATATAAAATTTATTAGAAGTGTTTTTTATTTTTAGTAAAGTGAGTATACAATAAAGATGATTTTAAGAAATAAAAACAATTTAATTATTTTTATAATAAAAATAATGATATTAATGGAAGGGGTTTGGCAAATGGTTTCGTGTTTTAACGATTAGTAAATGAAGGCTAAAAGATCGTGGAAGGTTAAAGGTTGAAGGAGCGTGAAAGGCTGAATGATGAGTTAATCTTTGGAGTGTCAAGGTTGAAGGAGCGTAGAAGGTTGGGTTGGCTGAAGGAGCGTGGAAGACTGGGTTGGCTAAAGGAACTACAACGAAATGTTGAGAGGTTGGGTGGAAAGTTGGGATGGTTGAAGGAACGTGGAAGGTCGATAAGGCTGAAGGAGAGTGGAAGACTGGGTTGGTTGAAGGAGCTACAACAGAAGGATAGGATGCTGAGTGGAAAGCTAGAAAGGCTAAATGAGCATGGAAGGTTGCTTAGGCTGAATGAGCATGGAAGGTTGCTTAGGCTTAAGGAGCGTGGAAGGCTAGCCTTTGTTGGGTGGAAGGCTTTTTTGAGATCGGATCAGCTGAAGGAACCATAACAGTAGGCTAGGTTGTTGAGTGTAGTGTAACAACAGGTCGGGGTATTGGGTGGAAGGCTAAGTCAATTAAAACCCCATATTTTTGTCTTTGGTGTGTCTGTGGGTTTGTAACCCACATGTATTGGGGTGTTTTTCCCTCCTATTTACAACATAAAAATGTGCGAATGATTAGGGTTTTTTACTAAAAAATGTCTCATATTTTAGGAGCAATATCTCCGTGATAAGTTATCCAATTTAGTTGATTCATGGACCAACTTATGTGGAATTTGAATAGCTTTAAAATGAGTGGTCATTTGCAAAAATCTGAGCAATATTGAGGGAGATTCGATCTTATGAAGTCAACCATTCGAAACAAGGGCAGTGATGATTTTTCAAGTTGCAAAAAATAAAATTACAAATATTTGTTAGCTAGGGTTTGAATGATGGGAAGAGCAATGAAGGGCTAGGACTTTAGTGAGGAAGGAAACTAGCAATCTAGATTTGGTAAAGCGGACTATGATAGTGCGATATTTTAGAAATATTACTCTACTAATAGATAGTAGAGGTGAAGTTTTGGCATTGTGAAGGTTGTTATAGAAAAATGTTATGCTAAATTTTGGAATAATTATTTTTATACAAAATATTGAAAAAATTAAAAAAATCGAACAATAGCAACCAAGATCAACAAATCTAAAGGTTGAAGGAGCATGGAAGGCTGAATGCTGAAGGAGCATGGAAGGTTGGGTTGGCTGAAGGAGCGTGGAAGGTTGGGATGGTTGAATGAGCTACAATGAAAGGCTAGGATGTTGGGTGGAAGGTTGGGATGGCTGAAAGAACATGAAATATTGATAAGGTTGAAGTAGCATGGAAGGCTTAGTCGGCTAAAGAAGCTGCAACAAAAGGTTGGGATGTGAGTGGAAGGTTGGTAAGGCTGAAGGAGTGTGGAAGGCTACTTAGGCTGAAGGAGCATGGAAGGCTGGTCTTTGTTGGATGGAAGACTTGTTTGAGATCAGATCATTTGAGGGAACCACAATAATAGGTTGAGTTTTTGAGTGTAGTGCAACAATAGGTAGGGTTGTTGGATGGAAGGTTGGATCAACTAAAACCCCATTTTTGTCTTTGTTGTGCCTATGGTTTTGGAACCCACAAGTATTGGGGTGGTTTTTCCCTCCTCTTTACAATAGAAAATGTACAAAGGATTACTTTTTTTCCTTAAAAACATCTCATTTTTAGGAGCCATATCTTCACGAAAAGCTATATGATTTAGCTGATTCTTGGACCAACTTGTGTGGAATTCGAATAGCTTTAAAATGAGTGGTCATACGCAAGAACTTGAGCAATATTGAGGGATATTGACCTTGTGAAGTCAACCATTTGGAACAAGCGTAGTGACAATTTTTCAAGTTGAAAAAAATGAAATTGTAAATATTTGTTAGCTAGGGTTTGAATGATGGGAAGAGCAATGAAGGGCTACGATTTCACTAAGGAAGGAAACTAGTAATCCGGTAAAGTGGACTATGATAGTGCGATATTTTGGAAATATTACTCTACTAAGATGCAAAGCATAGATAGTAGAGGTGAAGTTTTGGTATTGCGAAGGCTACTATAGAAAAATATCAAGAAAAATGCTAAATTCTAGAATAATTGTATTCATACAAAAAATTGAAAAGATCTAAAAAATAAAAATAAAAAATTTAGACATTTTATGTAAAATGATGTAGGTTTCTAGCTATAGCATCTCAATTGATATGAGAAGTGTATTTTTTTATTAACTCTCAAGCTCTAATGAAGAGAGTTGTGTAGACATGAAAAATTGACCCACTTTAGTAGGCAATATTCCTAGAGCCCTTTGGGAGGCCCCTTAGACTTTTTTAAGGTAAAGGTAAGGTTCCTTCCCCCCTATTTTACCTATTTTCTCTCTCTATGCAAAATCACGCTCGGTCCCTGACGAGGTGCGACTTCACATGGCAAAATTGCTATCGGCCTTGATAGGGCATGTTTTTGCCTTTTTTAGGGTTTTGCTCAAGGAAACACTAATTATTTAGGTTTGGCGTGTTTTATGTCAGCCCTCCTTGGTTTTATCGCCTTCAAATATGCTATATAAGGAGGGTTTGATTTCACTTTGCACACAATAACACGACACAACATGATCACACAATTTAACATTATTATTGATTGCTCGCTAACATTTGATTTCTCGCAAAGTGTTCTTATTTGGTCTGCATCCTTTTCTTCGTGCACAAGCAAGTTTGATTTGGAGTTTGAAGATTGATTAGATTTTTGCTACATTGATTATTGATTGCTTCTGCTTGATCTTAGTAGATTGGTGTTGAAGCTTTAAGGGGAGATCAACCATTCAGGAGGTCTCAAACCTTTTTTCCTGCTTCCTCGCACTCTACCAGGTGAAAGCATTCTATTGCACATTTGTTTTCATTCGCTGCATTCTAGGTTTCTTATTTCCCTTCAGTTTGAGATGTTTTGTCTCACTTCAACGAAATCGTGCTCGGTCTGCTATAGGGTGCGATTTCGCTTGTACATTATCATGCTCGCCTAAAACGAGGTATGATCTCACTTGAGAAAAATCTGGGGGCAATCTGCTGTCCCAACTTTCATCATTGTATTCTAGGCTACATTTAGGATTTGATGTTACATTCTGTTCTACTGTATTGTATTATATTTATTTTCTTCCAAAGGTCAATTTCCACTTTTATTTATCAAAGGTCATCTAAAAGGACCCAGGGGGCTTGATTTTTGCACCTCCAAGCACTGTTGTACAATGGCCTAAGCAGACCCTCTAAAGCTAAGTGTTCTGATTAGTATTTAGGTTGTTTGTTGAGTGCTTTATAATTCTATTTCAAACCCTGGATCTGATTTTATAGAAATATATTTAATTAAGTTCTAGGTATTTAAGATAAACGCCATATAGTATGCATTTAGGGTTAATTCTGTTTGTGCATCTCTTCTTGAACCCTTGCTTAAAGGTTGTCTATTTAGAACCCTAGGATAGACAAGCATTCAAATAAAGAATCATTCTAGAGTTAGCTCTTGTATTCCTGCATTCTGTATTTATGTATTATCCTTTATCTTTTATAGCATAGATCTAAAAAGGCCAAATCTAGGTGTTTGTCTTGAATATCATACATCAAACATTCTTGAAAACTAGAGGACTTAGAGCGAGTCCTTAAACCATTCTCGATGAACCCTTCCTCCCCTAGCATCAATGTTAGGATCTCATCCTAACCCTTAATGTAATAACTTCCCTGATGTAATAATTCCTAGTGAACGTGGGTAGTACCCATGATTAATATTTTGTAATGTTCTAAGTTTTAGCTTAGGTAGTGCCTATGACAAATGGCACCTTTTTTATGTAACACATGGTAGATAGGTTAGGTAAGGTGGCATTGTGCATGTAATTTGTGTGGCATTATGCATGTAATTTGAGTGGCATTGTGCATGTAATTCAAAGTGGCACTATGCATGTAATTCGGGTGGCATTATGCATGTAATCCAGGTGGCATTTTGCATGTAAGCCAACCTTGGAAGGAAACTCCTTAAATACCCGAAAATGCACCAATGTAACCATATTTTTACAAATTAATGAAGTATTGAAGGAGGTTGCCCCCTCGAAGAGGCCTGCGATTTTGTCTTATTGTGAGATTGTTCCTTTATGCAAATTTTTGTTATATTAATATGATGTTTATGTGAGTTTATTTCCAAGCAATCGTGTGAGAGTGTGTTATTTGAGTTTATTTTATAGCAGGATCTTAACAAGTGGTATCAGAGCGCTTTCCAGGGCCAAGTTCTACTGCAACTACAACGATTCTTGCCATCCAATCCGCCTGTTAGGTATAAATTTTGTGTGTTTTTCCCATTTCTATTTTTCCTTATAAAAAAAAAAAATTCCAAAAAAATACAGTGCATTTTTTTTCCAGACCAAAAAAAAAAAAATCTTTTTAGTTGAGTAGGTAGAAACCCTATACCGGGGGTTTTAAAATATCGCGAAGGATCTGTCGTTATTGGCTAAGCTAGATAGCCCATAAAGCATCTAGTGAAGTGAGGGGCGATCAGGCTCCAATACCCAGGCCTCAGACAGAACTCGCGCACGGACTTGAGCTCCCATGTATCTTTGGGTATATCGGGAGACCATCTAGGATTAAACAAAATTTTAGCCATTAGGAAGCTCTTCGGCCTTGTATTACTCATAGTCTATGGGACACAGCATCCTAGACGATTACCCTCCCGTATTGTCAGAGAGGAAGGTAGTGTGCTCAAGGGTATGTGTGGAATCCTCCTTGAGTAGTGGCCTGAAATATTGGTCCGAGCACTATTGTTCATCACTGTCGGTATATTAGAGGGCATATGGGTGGTACATACTCCTATACTTAGCATTCCCTGGTTCTGTTAAAACTTCAACCTGTAAAAAATACAAAAAAATAAAAAATAAAAATCCAAACATCCTTGTTCGTAAACCTGCATTTCAAAAGTGAGCATATGAGAAAGGAGTCCTCTACTAAAAAAATAATAGAAAGGACATGCATTCGGGATAAGCCATGAGGGTGACACTTAAGTTGACAGTATGGAGAATAACAGTCAAATTTATAGTGGCGATCCACGATCGAGTCGATCGAGTCGGAGAGGTCGAGACACGGTCGAGGCAGAATTCACAGTCTTCAGGGTCAGAACAGAACTGTCATAACAGTCACCTACAAAATACAGAGAATCTTGAGTATGAAATGAGGCTAGTTATAGATAGTGCTCCAGTACCCAACTTTTGCTTTGTAGCTCAGAATTAGAAACTGTAAACACCGTTAGACTCAGCAAAACAGGAGATAAAAAAAAAAGTCTGGGGTGCCAAAAAGTAGTGTTGAGAGATATAGCTCATTGTGACCACCTCCTTGAGCTGATCGTTTTGATATATGGCACCCAAGCACTTTTTTGGGCACTTACTAAAAATAGTAAGTCCTAAAAATTCAATTCTATTTTTAGTAACTGGTCACAAAAGGTTTAAAAAATGGCTCAGGGTACCCGTGGACACCAAAAAGAACTAGAACACTTGGAATTCCTAACAAAAGCCATTGAGAACTTGAACTCGGATTTTCACTCCATAAGGGAAGAAGTCCAAGGTCTTCGCCTAGAGCATGAGGCCACTAGCAACCGCTTAGAAGAAGCACTGACAGAAGTAGACAACAAACTGAAAAGAGAACCACCCAAATCAGAATACCAAGCTGAGAGTTCTACAAGGAATCGTGACCATGATCCACCCTTTAGAATGCCCAAATTGGACTTTCCCAAATTTAGTGGGAAGGATGTTGATGGGTGGCTATGTCGGGTTGACCAATTCTTTCGACTTCATAATGTACCCGTATTTCATCGAGTCCAGATGGCTTCCTTTAACTTGGAGTCTGAGGCTCTACACTGGTTTCAATGGTTACGTATTGCCTACCCAAATCTCTCTTGGGAGGATTTTGAATCCCAACTACTCACTCGATTTGGTCCTAGTGAGTATGAGGACTTTATAGGAGCCTTGACCAAACTACAACAAACGAGGTCAGTCCGAGAGTACCAAGCTCAATTTGAAAAATTGGCCAATAAGACAAGAGGATTGAGTGAAGGGTTCTTCCAGAGTTGTTATATCAGTGGGTTGAAGGTGGAACTCCAAGCGAAAGTAAAAATGTTGAAACCATGAACTATGATGGAAGCTATTAGTTTGGCCCGTTTGGCCGAATCTAAACTCTCTGCCCAAAGATGCCCATCAAAGTTTCCTCAAAATAGACCTTCATTTCCTCCTAGAGCCCAACACCCAGCTGATAATAAACCTGCTGCACCCAAGCGCCTCACCACCGAAGAGATGGATGCACGTCATGCCCAAGGATTATGCTACAATTGTGATGAAAAGTTTTTCAAAGGGCATAAGTGTGCACACAAAAAATTGTTCTTGATAGATGTTGAAGAACCTGATACCTTTGATGAGAGTGATGAGGATGAGGACCCTCCAAAAACACCTCCTCCACAAGAAGAAGTGAAACAGGAACCTGAGACAACAATTACAGTCCATGCCCTTGCAGGCATTACTACTCCTCAAACCATGAAGGTTACAGGATTTTTTAAGGGCCAACATCTTTCCATCCTTCTGGATTCGGGAAGCACGCACAACTTCATTGACCCTAGAGTTGCTCAGCGGGAAAATTGCTATATCCACACTTGTAATTCCTTTGAGGTCATGGTAGCCAATGGGGGAACCTTACCTTGTAAAGGAAAGTGTCGCAATGTTAAAATCAAGATAGGGGACTATGAACTCAAGTAGGACATGTTTGCCCTCCAATTGGGTGGATGTGATATTGTTTTGGGATCTCAATGGTTGAGTACGTTGGGCACTATTAGTTGGAACTTTGTTGAACTTTGGATGCAGTTCTCCCAGAATGGACAAACACACATCATCAAGGGCTCCCCAGCAGGAACACCTCAAATTATCAGTTCAAACGACATGGAGAAATTGCTAAAGAAATCATCATGTGGGGTCATTGCACAACTATTCTCCATCCAACCATCCACATATCCAATGGGTGAAATCCCACCAGACATGCCACAGATTCTCCACAAACATGAGGCCATCTTTTCAGAACCAACCACACTACCACCGCATCGCTCTCATGACCATGCCATTCTATTATTGCCGGATAGTACACCTCCCAATATCAGACCATACAGGTACCCCCATGCCATGAAGTTAGAGATTGAGAAGATGATATAGGAATTACTCAAGGCGAGTGTCCTTCGACCTAGTACTAGTCCCTACTCTGCACCAGTCTTACTGGTCCTCAAGAAGGATGGCTCTTGGCGATTGTGTATTGACTACCGAGAACTCAATAAGATAACTGTCAAGGATAAATTTCCTATCCCCGTGGTTGATGAATTACTAGATGAATTACATGGGACCATGTACTTCACCAAGCTAGACCTTCGCTCCGGGTACCATCGGATCCGGCTCGGAATGAAGATATTCCTAAAACTGCTTTTCGCACTCATGAAGGTCATTATGAATTCTTGGTAATGCCATTTGGTATCACAAATGCTCCTTCCACATTCCAAATCCTGATGAACAACATCTTTTGCCCTTTTTTGTGGAAGTTCATCCTTGTGTTTTTTGATGATATCTTGATTTACAGTCACACATGGGAAGAACATCTCAAGCATGTAGATCAAACCCTCCAACTACTGGCCAACCATAAACTGTTTGCAAAAAGGTCCAAGTGCTCCTTTGGTTTGACTGAAGTAGAATATCTAGGACACATTGTCTCAAAGGATGGTGTCAAGGTTGACCCTAAGAAGATCCAAGCAGTCCAAGAATGGCCGAAACCTCGCACACTCAAGGGGCTTCGAGGATTTTTAGGGCTTATAGGATATTACCATAAATTTGTCTGCAATTATGGAAAGATAGCCACCCCCCTCACATCCATGTTGAAGAAGGATTATTTTACTTGGACAGGGCCAGCTAAGCAAGCATTCCTGGACCTCAAGCATGCCATGACCACCACTCTAGTTTTAGCCATGCCAGAATTCTATAAAAAAATTGTCATTGAAAGTGACGCTTCTGGTTGTGGTATTGGGGCGGTATTGATGCAAGAAGGATGCCCTTTGGCTTTTACCAGCAAAGCCCTATCTGATCGCAATTTGGGAAAATCCACATATGCCAAGGAAATGTTGGCAATATTGCATGCAGTCCTGCATTGGCGACCTTACCTCATTGGGCGCCATTTCTCCATCAAAAATGACCACCAGAGTCTGAAATACTTTCTAGAACAATGAGTTGCCATCCCCGAGCAACAAAAGTGGGTATCAAAACTCATGGGCTATGATTATGACATCACGTACAAAAAAGGGAAGGAAAATCTTGTGGCAGATGCTCTCTCTCGCCAATTTGAGACCCTTAGTATGTTGTGTGCCATATTTGCACCATTGCCCCAATGGATTGAGCCTTTACATCAAGAAATACTTCAAGATGCAGATTTGAAAGACCTGGTTGCTTCACTTAGGGGTGATCCAGAGTCTACACCAAGATATAGTTGGGATGGCCAGGATCTGCATTACCATCAACGCCTGGTTCTTCCTCCTAAGTCCCCACTTCGAGAGCTCCTCATGAAGGAATCACATGCTACTCCATCTGCTGGCCATTCAGGGTTCCTAAAAACTTATGAGTGACTCAAGCGCACCTTCTTTTGGAAAGGTATGAAACAGGACATTCGCTCTTTTGTAGCGGACTGCGACACATGTCAAAGGATGAAATGAGAAACAATGCGCTCTCCGGGAACTCTTCAACCATTGCCGATACCAGATCAGGTGTGGACTGACATCTCCATGGACTTCATAGAAGGGCTACCTAAATCTGGAGGCAAGTCTATTATTTTTGTGGTAGTGGACCGCCTTTCAAAGTATGCTCACTTTTGTGCCCTAACCCATCCTTACATAGCATCCACTATTGCCCAAATTTTTCTTGACTCCATATTTCGCCTTCATGGCATGCCAACCTCCATTGTATCTAATCGTGATCCCACCTTTACTAGCAATTTTTGGCAAGAGTTGTTTAAGTTGCAGGGGACTCAACTCAAAATGAGTTCAGCATACCATCCACAAACGGATGGTCAAACAGAGGTTGTTAATAAATGCTTGGAAACCTACCTTCGCTGCTTTGCCTTCGATCATCCTACTCATTGGGAAAAATAGCTTTCTTTGGCCGAATGGTGGTACAAAACTTCCTATCATACCGCCACCAAACTCACACCATTTGAGGTAGTTTATGGGCGCCCTCCACTCATGCCTTCCTCCTACATTTCGGGCAGCTCCAAGGTCCAGGCCGTTGACAATGCTCTGAGTCAACACACCAAGGTCCTCTACCAACTCAAGCAAAATTTGAACATGGCCTAGAATCGGATGCGCCAACAAGCTGATCAGCATCGTTCTAAGCATAGTTTTGATGTGGGTGATATGGTCTTCCTTTGCTTACAGCCATACAAACAATCATCCCTACAACTCCGCAGGTGTCAGAAGCTCGCTCCAAAATTCTATGGTCCTTATCAGGTTCTACAACGGATTGGTCCAACAACTTACAAATTGGCTCTTCCCCCCACCTCCAAGATCCACCCTATTTTTCATGTTTCCCTTCTCAAAAAAGTTGTGGGCACAAAGGTACAGGTTCAATCAACACTCCCCGAATTGGATGAAGAAGGCTCTATCTTACTTGCATCGAAGCAGCTGCTGGATCGTCGAACTCGCACTCTACACAACCGTACCATTACAGAGGTCCTGGTTTAGTGGCGTGGACTTCAACCTGAGGATGCTACATGGGAGTGTCTCCATCAACTCTAGCAACAGTTTCCTCATTTTCAGCTTTGAGGACAAAGCTTCTTCAAGGAGAAGGGCATGTTAGGATCTCATCCTAACCCTTAATGTAATAACTTCCCTGATGTAATAATTCTTAGTGAACGTGGGTAGTATCCATGATTAATATTTTGTAATGTTCTAAGTTTTAGCTTAGGTAGTGCCTATGACAAATGGCACCCTTTTTATGTAACACATGGTAGATAGGTTAGGTAAGGTGGCATTGTGCATGTAATTCATGTGGCATTATGCATGTAATTCGAGTGGCATTGTCCATGTAATTCAAAGTGGCACTATGCATGTAATTCGGGTGGCATTATGCATGTAATCCAGGTGGCATTTTGCATGTAAGCCAACCTTGGAAGGAAACTCCTTAAATACCCGAAAAGGCACCAATGTAACCATCTTTTTGCAAATTAATGAAGTATTGAAGGAGGTTGCCCCCTCGAAGAGGCCTGCGATTCTGTCTTATTGGGAGATTGTTACTTTATGCAAATTTTTGTTATATTAATATGATGTTTATGTGAGTTTATTTCCAAGCAATCGTGTGATAGTTTGTTATTTGAGTTTATTTTATAGCAGGATCTTAACAATCAAGTGTAGAAAACAACATACCCCCGCAGTTCACCCCAAAGGCTTTCTCTCTTACAGATCCAGCTTTTGGGAATTGTACGCGGTAGGGTAGTTTTCCCCCTCTACAAGTTGTAATCTGTCAAGGGTGGGGGACTTGAGTACAACCCCTTATTATCCAAAAAAACAATGATATTAATGAATATATATATTAGGTTAATATGAGTTTAGTATTTAATGGAAGGTGATGAAATAATTAGATAACATAATTAGTTTGTAACATGAGAAAAATAAAAGTAAGATTAATGGTAAGTATATTATGTTAGATTTTTGGAGACCTTTTCATTCAAAAGAAAACTAATCATGGTTTGTTTTTTTTTACATATTAATTGTGTGATATAATTAGAAGGTAATATGAGAAAAATAAAAATAAGATTAATGATAAGTATATTATGTTAGATTGATGGAGACCTTGTCATTTCAAAAGAAAAATTAAAAATGGTTTGGTTATTTTTTACATGTTATAAATGAAAGAAAGAAATGTGTATAAATGACTCCAAGAGTCACCCATGCACCCTCCATTCACCCACATAATTACAACAAAATTCAAGCTCAAAGTATATGTGTTCACAATAACTCTCCATATTTAATATTGAAGTGTTCAACTTGGATGCCTATAAGAATGATGGGATATTTTCCAAGAGTTTGTTTTTATCTAGGCATGCAAAGAAGCATACGTTGTATTAAAAAATATCCTTATACAATGTCTATCAAATTGGTATTATGGTCTTGACATATGATGACTACTTTACTATTTGGTATGTGGATTTGTTAATAGGTAGAATTGAAGGAAGAGTACATCATCCTATTATTTTTGGTTTGGAAATGCTATGCTTGAATAGTGAGGATTATAGATCTACAAAATTGTAGTATCATTATTTTGTGTTAATGCAATGTCTTGTAAGAAAAGTTCAAAAGAAAAAAAAAATTCAACTACTAAAATGTGTCACATAAGCACATTATGTATGACTTGAAAAATATTCTATGAAGAGCTTGTTATGATTAAACACAAAAGCATAAGAACAAAGATACTGGAGACCCTCAAATAGCACAAAGATATATTAAAATACATATTAAGTGAAAGTATTACTAAAAACCTTATGTTAATTGTTCATGGTGCCTATGAACATGCATGAAAAGAGAAACAACTTGATGATCATGAGGTAGAATCCAATTTGATAGGGGAAACTAAGTGAGTTAAATTGATTGTAATAAGACATAGGACTTATAAAGCACACAAGATGTTAGTAATCAAAGAGGAATATGTTTATAAATTTTCTAGAGGATTTTCACTTTAATTTTTGCTTTTAAAGTGACAAAGCCTGTTAAATATATAATGTATTATGAGGTCACATTATCTTATAATCATCAACATAAAACAACACATACTACATCATGATTGCATAGTGGTATTACAACTAGGCAATGAAACAACCAATATTACATCATGACAACATACTAGTATTATAATAGCCTCAGAATTATGCATCTATTGTTTAACAAGATTTAAACCTTGGTCTCCTCTTTGAAAGTTAAGGAATTTAATCAATTGAATTAATATTATTTGATACACACACATATATGAATTATTATTATTTTAATTTTTTTAATAAGGCATGTGTGGCTTTTATTAAGGGCCTCGCTCATTAAAATAACAAAACATTATGTTACTCAGTTTAATTAAACCACATCCAAATTTTTATCAAAAATATTCTTCATTTACCTTTCTATTAAATAAATTTATCACTTTCCTCCAAATACTACATTTCCTCAATCAACCCCTCGATCTTATTTTTTACTAAGAGAAAATATCACTCATCCAGTTGTTTCTAAAATATAAATTTTGTCAAGATGAAAATCAATACCACAAATGGTTAAAATATTTGCTACCTGCTTTCCATAGCTATAAATATGCTATCTATAACAACCTATCAATTCCATAATACCTCTTTTTTTAGGGGTCTTATCCATGCCCCTAATATTCTAATATATCATTTTCATAATCATTTTTTTTTATCATATGGGCTTAGCCCTACTTCTTAATAACACTTGTGATATTTGATTTTGTTTTTCAATATAAATATCCCTCTGAGATTCCTTTTCTTTTTGTTTTGTTTCTTGGATCTTGATTTCTTTCTTCATTCCCACCAACACTTTTATCTTTACCAAGCTATTCACTTTTTTTACAATAATCATAGTGAGACTTATCATCTATAGGTTTGTATTGCTTTGAAGAATCTAAAGTGCGAGGAATAACCTCAAAATAACTTTTTCTTTATCACATTGGAAACCCTAAAGTACAAGGATGCTTCTCCATATCAATTACCTTATTATGCTTCTCTAAAATCCCTAAATTTATATGGTTATCCTCTATTCACATTTCTTTATGATTCTACTCTTGAAACCCTATAATGCAAGGGATAACATCTACACTACTTTCATTTTTATTCCTAGGAGAGAATTTTATACAACTTGAGAAAAATGAAGATGATTTGCTTGAAATAAAATTAAACTCTTCTACCTATTTTGTTTAAAAAATTTCTTCCACATATTCCTTTGCACCTTTAATTCCTTCTGAATTTGAAATTGCACATTATACTTTTTCATCCATTGTATCCTTCTTTGTTTCATCTAACAATTGATCTAGGTGAGGTGGCCTTTGCCATTTGATGTTGTAGATAAGATCTCTTTACCTATTCTTTTGGAGTGGAATATAGATGATCTAATCTAGCTTCTTCAATAGTATTATTTCCTTGTTTTATCTTGGAGTTTATCTCATGATCAAAATTTTCTCTCTTTCTTCATCATTTTCATTTTGCAATCTCTTACCATGTGTCTAGTCTCATAATAATCATATCATAAAATGCAATATTTTCATCATCTACTTATTTTTTTTTGATACATAATGGAGTTGGTTACATCCACACTATTTTTAGTAACTGCCGAGAGTAGGGTTCAAACCACAAGGTATGCTCCCAATAAGACTATACCACATCGTTGTTGATGACCCGATGTTAAAGGGATCATCAATCACTTGGGATTCGTACTGTCATAATCATTTTGGCACACACTTAGAGGATTCATATCAGACTACTATATTTTCAACATGTATGCCCCCAAGGTTTGAACCTAGGTCTCTTCTTCATAAGTGCTTGGCCAGACAGACAATTACGAATCCACCTAACCCTTGGGAGCTCATCATCTACTTGTTGATTCCATTCTCTTTATTTAGATTTAATCTTGATGAATTATGAAAAAAGGTTTTTGAAATATTCATAGCAACACATATTTAAGTATATATAACATGATTTTTCTTCTTAGTAGTTGGTCCCTTCTTGATAAACTCCCTTAGGGTATTTCCAAACTTTTTCAGAACATCCTTATTGATAAGTTGATATGGAAGTCCAAAAATCCTAAAGCACACTGAAATTATTTTAATAGTTTCTACCAGGATATAAAAATTCTTACTCTATGCTCTTAAATAAAGGGTATCTCTCCTCCAAAACCATGGGCTACCATTATTTTATCCCTAATTTTTGAACTAGAAAACATGATAAGGAAAAATATTTAGGAAGAAAATTCATTGAGTAATTTGAATTCAACATTCACTTCTACTTGATCCAATTTTGAATCTCTAGAAACCTTGGCTAGTATCCATGGAATTTACATTTCAATCCTTTGTTTTTAAGAATAATAGTATCATGATTGATCATATCATCCTTGATAATCACTACTTGTATAACATTTGCTCCGTAGATTGAACTTATCATTATTTGATCTTCCTCTTATCTCCAACTTGGGCATCCATACTTCTAGCTAGGGCATCTTAAATTCCAATTAGAAATTTCAAATATGGCTTTCCTTCCATGCTCTTTAGTTAGGCTTATTCCCGACTCACAATCGCTCTTGGATTGCATTATTGTTTTAGTAGTTAATTTGTGAATAAATTTGTTAATCACATTTTTTTTATTTGTGGAAAACATCCCAAAAGGGATGCCACTTTCGGGTAAGACCCAAGGAGGCAGGGGTATCCATTCCGCCAAAAAATCCCAGGACTCGGACCTGGCCTACCACCTTTGACATACTCAAGGAGCAAACAAACACACAAAACCAATTTAAAAATAAGTAAATAACAACAAAAATAATAAAATAAAATAAAAAACATGCTCCTTGAGTGTGTCAAAAACAAAAGCACAACCAAACACGCACAATAAGATAAAAGAAACCACAACACAAACCACATAGAAAAACACAAGAACCACATAACAAAACACAAACAAGACAAAAACAACAGAACACTACAAAGACATAACCAAAAAAAACATGAAAAATAAACACAACCAAAACCTAAAAAATTAAAAAATAAAATAAAAATAAAAATAAAAAACAACCAACAACAGACAATAAACAAAAACAAAAAACATAGAAAACACTCACACATAAAAACACGAAATAACACAAACAAAGAGAAACCCAAGAACAAGAACGAAAAAAACACAAGAACAATAACAAAAAAAAAAAAAAAAAACAAAACAACAAAAACACAAGAACAACAAAAAACAACACAAAGAACACAAAAACAAAACAAAATAAAAAAACCCACCCACCTTAAAAAAATAAACAAAAAAGAAAAAAGAAATAAAAAATGAACAAAACAATGACCTATCTAGACCAGAAGACTATTAAGGCAAGAATCAACAGAGGAAACAAAATAAAGAATAGAATGAGCTAGGGAACTAAAAAAAATTGAATGAACCAAAGAGAAGCAAAAAAAAAAAACAAGAAGAAACTAGGTACCTTCGAAACTGGAGCCATCCAAAGAAATGATAGAAAGAAGAGCTTCCCTAATTTGAGAAGCCCACCATATAGGAGGGTGGCCATAACAAGTAAGATCACCTTTGTCCAAAGCCCAATTAGCTAAAGCATCAACACTCTTGTTTTGATCTCTAACCACATGATTGTAATCAACTTTCAAAAATCCCATCTGGATTAACTGAATCTTCTCAATAATTCTTTTTATTCTCCAATCCACCTTATGATTCTTAGAAGGATTCTTCAAGAGATTAATCATAAGTTGAGAGTCAGACTCAACTAACACCTTTTCCCATCCAACCTTAGTAGCCTCCTGAAGGCCTCTGAGGATACCATACCCCTCAAGCAAGGTTATTGGAAAGAATACCCAAATTCTCAGACAAAAGTAAAAACCAGGGAGCCATCCGAAAGTCTACCAATTCCTCCCACACCGGCTTTTCCGGGGTTCCCTCTAGAGGCTCCATCGGTATTGACTTTTCCAAAATCCTTAGGAGGAGGTTGCCAATTTCTATTCCTATCCATCTTACTAATACTCACATTCCCTTTAAGTTGGTTGCCCTTAGAAGGTTTAATATTCAATATTTGCATCACTTGATCCCATCTTTGGTGGGAGTTTTGGGGGTGATTAAGGAGATGATGGACTGATTCAACTAAGTTGGCTATGGTATTTTGCCAAATATAGTGAATATCCTTCCTATCTTGATTAAAAATTTGGTTGTTCCTTTCATTCCAAATATTCCAAAGAAGAATGGTAGAACCCATCCAAACTACTCGCCTAATAAAATGATCAACACCCTCTTGATTAGGCCAATCCCTCCAAAGTCTGTTCAAAAGTAAAAAAATTGGACCACTCGTAAGCCAAGTAAAGTGGCCATTCTCCTCCACAGCTCGGAGGCTAAAGTACACTCAATAAAAATATGGTTGATATTTTCTACATTCTCTTCACACATTTCACATCTAAAAGGGCCATGAAAACCACGCTTCATAAGTTGCTCACCAAGTAAGCACCCTACGATGCAATAAAAGCCAATTAAAGAACCTCACCTTAGGCCAGAGATTTTGAGCCCACAATCGAGAAAATATGTCAAAAGAATGGTTGGGATTATTATGGCATAAGGTCAAATAACCTTGAGCAACTGAATACTCACCCTTAGTAGTGTTGTTCCATCCAAAACAATCTTTTTCATGGGACCAAGAGAGGGATCTCATATGAAGGATGCCTTGGATATCTTGTCTTTGCCTTTCTAGGATTTGAATAGGCCAGCCCTCAATAGGGATCCAATATCTACCAACCTTTGAATTACCGAGTATGGTACCGACAGTAATTAGCCACCTTTATCCAATTAGCTCGGTGAAGCTCCTCCATCCAAGGCCTCCAATCGGGAAACCGAGTTATCAAAGGCTTGTGACCATCCCAAGAATCTGTCCAAAAATTTGCATGTTGACCATTATGAATGATCCAAAATAATTTTTTCTTTATCAAATCCTCACCAGTCTTAAGAACCGCTAAAATGGGAGAACCTTTGGTAGGAAGTTGATAGCGAACAAGGTCTTCAGGACTTTTGTTCTCAGCATATTTAGCACGAAGATTATTGGCCCAAAGAGCATTGGGGTTATGCAACATCCTCCAATATAATTTAGCAGCTAAAGCTTTGTTGTTATTAATTGAAGACCGTAATCCTAACCCCCCTTCACTCTTAGGAAGACATAAAGTATCCCATTTCACCAAGGCCCATTTTCTTTTCTCCTTAGTACCACTCCAAAGGAAACGATGACTGATTTGATCCAATTCTCGAAGAACAACCTTTGGGATATTCAAAATGGAAGAAACATAAATAGGAATAGCTTGAAGGACTGATTTTACCAAGGTGATTCTACCCCCAGAAGAAAGCCACTTGTTGGTCCACTTTCCAATTTTCTTCTTGACTTTGTCCAACAACCAATTCCAATATTTATTTTTCTGCCTTTGAATATTTATGGGAATACCTAAATAAGTGATTGGAAGAGAGGTCTTCTTATATCTTAGTTTATCCAAGACCATGGATTCCTGTCTAGCGGAGCAATGAAAGAAAATAACTTTAGATTTGTCTTCATTGATCAACTACCCAGTAGCCTTAGAAAAATAGCTAATGATTTGCTTAATATTAGAAGCTTCCTTAATAGTAGCTTTACCTAAAAGAGTAGAGTCATCCACAAATTGAAGATGAGAGATAGGTCTAGCTCCATGAGCAATGGTAACTCCCTCAAGGGTTTTGTTTTCCCTCTTTTTGGTTATAGTCCTACCCAAGCATTCAACAAGAATGATGAATAAATAAGGGGATAGCGGGTCACCTTGCCTAATACCTCTGGAAAATAGGGAAAGATTGAGAAGGCCTGCCATTGATAAGAACTAAGTAGGAAACTGAAGAGATACATCCCATAATCCAATCCATCCAATCCTTAGAGAAACCAAATTGCCTCAAAACTTTGATAAGGAAGTGCCAATCCACTCTGTCATAAGCTTTGGATAAGTCTAACCGAATGAACATGGAAGGAGAATTTTGCATATCCATGGAATGGATGGCTTCCTGAGCAAGAACTATCTCATCTACTATTTGACGTCCTTCCACATAACCCCCTTGCTCGGGGAAATAATCTTATGCAAAAGAGGCTTCAACCTTTCTGCCATGATTTTAGTAATGATTTTGAGAAGAACATTACATAAAGCAATAGGTCTAAAAGCTGAGATATGATCAACCTCTTGAGCTTTTGGAACAAGAGTAATATAAGTTTTATTGATAACCTTCAAAATTTCTTTGGCTTTCCTGGCTTCTTCCACCACCTCTAATAAATCAACATGAAGGATATCCCAAAACTCTTGGTAGAACTCAATAGGAAAACCATCAAGACCCGGGGTTTTCCCTTTTTGCATTTTAAAAACTACTTGTTGAAGCTCATTGATAGTAACAAGAGCAATCAAAATAGAGTTCTCCTCAGAAGTGATAAGAGAAGGGATTGCTTGAAGAACATTATATTGTGAAGTCGAGTCAAGGGGAGTAGCAGCAAAAATATTGGAAAAGTAATCAACAACAATAGAGTTCATGCCATCCCAAGTATAAACAACATCTCCAGAATCTGATTTTAAGGAAGAAATAAAGTTGTGAGATCTTCGAGCTAGAAGAGATTTGTGGAAGAAATTTGTGTTTCGATCTCCTTCTTTGAGCCATTGAATTCTAGATTTTTGCTTCCATAAGATTTCTTCTCTTTTTTCCCATTCCTCTAACTCGAGTTGTGAGTTTAATTTCATCTGCACTTCTCTTCTCTCGTGAGGCCATCTAAACGGATTTTCTTATTCAAATTTTCAATATGAGCAATAACTTCATGTTTTTTTTATGAACATCCCCAAACTCTTTCCAGTTCCAAGTCTTGATTTTGGATTTAATGTATTGCAGTCTTTTGGCAAAACAGAACATCTTAGTCCCATGCCTAGGTTTACCTTCCTTCCACCATTGTTGCACATGAGGTCTGAAGGAAATGTCTCTAAGCCACATTAATTGAAAACGAAAAGGAGAGAAACTCACATTGGTTTTCCACATTTCCACCATGATTGGCCAATGATCCGAACCAACATTATTAAGAGTCTTCACTTTAGGAATGTGACCATGGATTAAGAAATTTTCAGAGAGCAAAAACCTATCCAATCTCTCCATTATACAAGCTAAGCCTTGCCTTCTGTTAGACCAAGTCATAAGGCCATTATCTAGTTGGATATCCACAAGATGGAGGTTTGCAATATATTCGCTCATGAGGTCGGTGCTTTTGTCCAAATTTCTATTTCCCCCCCTTTTCTCATCCAGAGAGAGGATGGTATTGAAATCTCCCTCGATCAAGATCCAAGCTTTAGGAAAATGAGAGATAATATGAGTAATATCCTTCCACTGTCTTCTTTTTTCCTCCAAAGAAGTCGGAGCATAAACAATAATGCAGAGCATAATCTGGTTGGAATGTCTACTTTGAATAGCTATAGCCAACAAACCCCAACTGCCAACCATATGGTGAATAACTACCTCTTTTGGATCCCAAAGACAAGCAATGCCACCCGAAGTCCCTTGGGAACTGAGGGAAACCACTTTTCCGACTGGCCAAATTTTATCGGCAATTAAGTCCATATCCTCCATTGACATCTTTGTTTCTTGAAGGAAAACAAGATGTGGATGATTTACCTGAATCATTCTTCTAATTTCATTTTGTTTTGAAAGACTCCCTTTGAGTCCTCTAATATTCCAAGTGATGATCTTCATTAATACCAGGGCTAAAAAAGTTGGGAAGGGCATTAATATTACCTTCCTCTACAAGCTTTTCACCTTCTTTTACCATATGATATTGATTGGTCTTGCGACCTACTTTTTGATTAGAATCCATCTTCAATTTTTTTTCCCTGTTTCTTGACTTATTCCAATTGAATCCGAGATGGCTTCTAACCTTGAAGAATGCTCATACACAACCAAAATTTTACTAGAGGGTTCAACGGAGTCTATATTGGGACTCGCATTATTTGAAGTTTTGACATTTGAAATATTGTTTTTCTTGTGTAAATTTTCTCCTTTTTTTTTCGTTGAAAACCTTTGATTTGTTGGTTTGTCTCCCGAGTTCTTCCCTTCATATTTAAATTGTGTTTCTAAGATTTTAGTTTCCATTATTTCCTCTTCCTCACTTGGGACATCATTTGTGGAAAGGATTTCAAACATATTAGCAGATGACTTTGATTGATCCTTCATAACTCGGTTTTTTCGAGTGTTCTTCTTCTTAGGTATTTGGAAACCTGCTGAGTTTATATCTTCTTTCTTTTGATCAGGAATTTTATTTGGGCAAGCTCTGGCCAAATGACCATATTCATGGCAAATTCTACAACGAAAAGGAATGTTCTCATAGTCCACTACTTGCTCCCAAGTGTCTTCCCCAAATTGTAATGTGATCTTTTTAGGTAGGGGTTTGTCAAAATCCATTAAAACACAAATTCGAGCATAAATAATATGTTCAAAATTTTGAGTACAATCAACAATCATCATAAAAGTTCCTAAAGAGTTTCCAATTGAAGAAAAAATAGTAGGATTCCAAAATTCAATAGGGAGGCCAAAGAGTCTAACCCACACGGGAGCTATAGAAGGCATCTCTTCTTCGGCTTTAAATTTAGTATGCCAGGGCTTCATGAAAAGCCCCGCCCTTCCAAAAAACCAAGGACCCCCTTGAAAATTTTTCTCTCTATCTTCATTATTAGCAAATAAAACAAGAAAATAACCATTTGGATAAATAGAGATTTGTAACTCACCTTTAGTTTTCCAACTTTTTGCAGCCCAAACTTTGAAAGTAGATAGACTCGAACGAAAACCCACGAACCGACAAATTAGTCCTCTTTTTTCCAAATCTTCAATGCCATTCTGAATGTTACCCATATCAAGCTTAACAATAGGAGTTCCATCAGCTGCTTTAAGACATCCTGACTCCGTTTTCCTGGGATCAATCTTAGGCATTCTTAGAGGTTTATGGGAAGC
Organism: Wollemia nobilis; assembly: GCA_028583015.1. Lineage (NCBI taxonomy): Eukaryota > Viridiplantae > Streptophyta > Pinopsida > Araucariales > Araucariaceae > Wollemia > Wollemia nobilis. Next base: position 6,226,320 of record JAQPPZ010000377.1, on the reverse strand, counting down.
CCTAATATTGATATTAGCATTGGGCTGAGGTTGTCCACCACGAAGGGCATCCCTAAAATTCATTTTTGGGACTGAGTCTTCAAAATTCTTACCCTTGATAGGGGTTTTCACAGTAGAATTATTTTGTGGGTGCACCTTAGCACCAGATTCACTTGAGATATGAGCCATTTTTTGATCAACTGCTTGAAACTTGTTTCGTGATCTCTTTAATCCTTGCCCTAGACGCCATGGAAAGGTATGGTTTTCACTTTTCTTTTGTGCAAAAAATTGGAAGCCGTTGTCACTCAAGTTCATAGTATGATCTGTTGAAAGACAAATTTCTAACCCATATTGTATCCCCTGCAACATTTCCTGCTAAAATATTGAGCATAAACCACAAAAATATTGGCCGCTAGGGCCCGAAGGCCCTAAAAACCAACCTCTGGAGCTGCTTGCACTCAACCCAGATGAAACCCTCGCATAGCCGCTTGCCAAATATGTCGTTCACACATAGGGATGTGCTAGGATCTGTGTTGCTCCAAATGATATGAAAATTGGTGGAGACATTCTAGGGTTTTTCAGGCATCTACCCTCAAAATTTTAGCTCAATCCGAGTCCGGATGAGTGAGATATGGCCGAAACGAGTTCGGTAGTTTGGGAAGTCCTGTGAAAAATGTCTCATCTATATTTTCTTCGAATCCCAATCATCAATTCATTGTCATAAAACTAATTTATAGTGGAAAACACCCCTTTTGAGGTGCCACTTTCAAGAGGTTGGGCATAGGAGGAATGGAGCCTTGTCGGCCTCTACTAGCACATAGGACATTCCTAACTATACCATATATCTGCAGGATGGAGACAAGGGGAATGGAACCTGGGTTTGCCTCTACTAGCACCCAAGGAATTTACAACTGCACCATAATAAGCAGATGTTAATCACATTTGAGAATTATAACAATTTCAATGAATTCTCTCTCTCTCTCTCTAAGATAATTGTAAATGTCTTTATAAAAAACTAACCAAAATCCCAAAGACCTTTTCTAATATTCTCTCTCAAAGATGATTATAAAGACCTTTATAAAAAAATAATCAAATGATGAAAACCTCAAATATGTTTTAAATATTGTTAATAGAAGTGTGTGATGGATTATAAAATATATAAATCAAGAAATTTTAATGAATTAATGAAAACACACACCATAAGTCAAGGCTTAAATTTTATGAAAAAAATTCACATTTTTTAAGCAGAAAGCTAGTTTGAGGAGGGAATTGTTGTCATATTAGAATGTTTTATCATTTATTATAGTGGTTGGATGCACCTGAAAATAGTGCCTCCCATAAAGTGACACAATGAAAAGTCCTGAAATCATGGGAGTCGACTCATAGAATAATCTCAAGGACTTTTTACAAGGTTAGCTTCTTATAAGATGTGATATTTGATGCTCACCTAGTTAAACCACTTTTGTTCATAAAGAAAAAGGGAAGAGATATAATAGAAAATAAAGTCTTATACTAAAAAAGATGATGTGCCAAGATTAAGAGATTCTTCTATATACTAGTGGGATGAACAAACACATGCATGATTTGATAACAACTAGAAATTGAACATGATTTTGATTCGATATAACATTCACACAAATTTATAAATACAAGAAATAGGGTAAAAAGATATTAGCCACAACTCCTCATATATATCACAATATCTCATACATGTATGCCAAAATAAAAGAGGCTCAATGCTAAAAACAAAATGGCTCAAGTCTCGAGTCTAGACTGATATACAAAAGAAAATTAAAGGAAATGTATATAAGGCTATATATTAGGTATGAGTAGGCCACTTCCAATACCTTCTAACGAAGGAGAAACTTCTTATTTATAGATAAAAATCAAGGAAATTTTTCCTCTAAAACTATGCAAGAGATACAAAATGCCTTATCCAATCAGTATGAAAGATCCAATTGTATTCAATTGTTGATAGCCTCAAGGTCGTTGGATCTAGGACCATTAATGCTAAAAGGTTATGGGCCTCTAGATGTAGAGCCTCTTCCAATATTGCCAAATAATCTTATTTTAAATTTCTTATGTTGTGACCTTTCGTAATCAATGTCATTGGGCTCGAGGCTATTGGAATTATGACTTTCATTCCTAGTATCTTTAATATGCTATATCAAGTGGTGCAGGTAGGTGAACTTAAGGCCTGTATTCAATCATATTCTTTATGAGTTTAACTACCCTACCTAGGAGATTGTGAATGAATATTACCCTAAAGTAAAGACCTTTGATATCCATTGCTAAGAAATGCTAAAGGTAGATGATGAGTTCTAGTTGATTGTTGTTTTTGTATTTTCAAAATTAGGGCCAACCAGAGTGGACTGCTTCTCATTTGATTCATCACATGGTGGAGCCTCTTAAAATTTTCTTTAGGTTCTCAAACTTCTTCTTGGGTTGTTGATTTCTTAAGTTGGAAAGTTTTTAGAACATCAAAAGTCATTAGATGATAGAATTTGATGGTCTAGATAGCCCATGGAACCTCCTTGACCTCAAAATATCAATCCTTATTTTAAATATTTTTAGGCTATTGGATCTACTTCATGCCTAGGATCGATGATTAATATTTCCTAAATCAATTTTTTAATTTAACAACTATTGATTTCTCTTGTGAATGGCCAATGTGTTAGCCATGTGTCTCCTTTTTAACTGATGGTGGAGTTTCCCTATAGCTTCATCAATGTATCTCAAAAACATCACATGTTATCGATATAGGATCAGACGGTCCACAAAAATTTGCTTTATCAACATTTATAAAATATTTCTTAAAATTATGTGAGCCATTGATATTGTTGTTGACGATCCATAAATTGTTTTCACCAATCTTCCTTTGAACCACCTTGAAATAGTGTGAGCCATTAATCTACTTCAATCTATTTTTCTATAGAAAGTTTCCTCCTTATTCTCCATTAGAGTTATTTTGAAACAACATGGGTCATTTATCTTGTCATCATATGGTCTGTGAAACTTAGCTTTGTCTACCTTCATTGAAGTTTTCTTGAAATTGCATGGGCCATTGATCTGGGATTGAATGGTCCATAAAACTTTCACAACTTGAGTGATCCTTTATTATTCTCAAATCTCTGCTAGCCATAAGATTTGCCAACTATCTTAGTCCATTTTCTTTTCTTACTTCTCTAGGGTCAATGCTTATCACTAGATCAAGCGATATCAATGACTTACGCTATAATAGATGATATTTGATCAATGGTCTATGGAGTTTTGAAAGAAGTCCCCAACTTTTTTATTTCTTGAAATAATATTTTCCATAGAGCAATAAAATTGAATGATCCATGATGCTTTATAACTTGAAGTGGTATAATATCCCTTTTGTACTCTTATGAACCATTATGTTATTTGGATCACTCTCTAATCATTGATCTCCTATTGATGGAAATATCATGTGATTATTGCATGTTATCAATCTTAGGTGGATGTAAATGATCCTATTCTACTACATTCATGACAAAACACTGAAGAGATACCTAAATAAATGACCACACAAGTAATCAAATGCTAATATCAATTGATCCATGGAGTTCTACATGTTAAGTGTTTCAAGGTCCATTTCTATATTTTATGGTTGCTAGATTATTTCGATCCCAATCTTTCTTAGATGGTGTCCTATGAATACGACAGGGATATTGAAGCCATGTGGATAGATAATATGAGCCCAAATATATGTGGAAGATAATTAGGTCTATGGACTCGAACATATGGGGGTAGAGTGAATGAACAATCACTATTTGGGTTGAGCCTCAACTAATGGTAGAGTTATTTTAGTTATTACAAAAATATTTGCTAGACTCCAACCAATGATAGGGTTTGATATAGTTATTAATTAAAAGGATATTGAGAATTAATGTTGACTATCATTTGTTGGAATTAAATGATCAATGCATCTTTATGGTTTATGATACTTTATATCCACTTCTAGCCTCTAATAGAGACTTTCTCCTAATAGTATCTTTGGTAATTTTCTAGTCTAAGATACTTGATAGGTCACAATGCTCCAAGGACCTTTAATCTCATTATTCATCCAAATGATATCAGTTGATGATTGGACAACCAATAAAATTCATATTTTTTGTAGGATTTGTGAATTTTCACCATATCATTGACTACTCATAAGGTATCTTTTTCTTGTAGAATATTAGGAACCCATATAAAATAGTCTTATCTATTGGGCACAAAGTCAATGAAGGTAAATTTGAAATATTCACAAGGCTAAAGGAAAAGGAAGGAGATATATAGGATTACCAAAATGGCACTTTATCTCTAGAAGGTAACTCTATTTTCAATTTTAGCTTAGAACTTGTGAAAAAGAATGAAGACAAGGATATTATTTTACATATTTTTTCTTCAAGGAGAGGTGCATCATATTGCATTAAATTCACCTTATGTGAGTTTGAGCCTTCTTTGTTTGCCATCCTTATCTTGGATTCAATTTACTTGAATCTATATTTTCTCTAGAAAGGATGATGTAAGGATATTACCATCATTTTTCAAGTATTGAATTTATGCCATACAAATTTACTTCTACATGCTAGGTAGAAGGGAAGGATGTTGCCACATTTTACATTAAATTTGTACTAATTGAACTTAGGTGGTCATATTATCATCAATTAGATAACCTCTAGGTATCAATTAGATAGTTGCTAATACTCCTAAGGGCCGCCTTCCCTAATGCATACTTGTATGTTGATAATATTGATTTGTTAATCTACATTATCTTGAAGAGTTGCTCACCCATGTAATTTTAGCCATATCCACCATCCATTGATTCAATATCATCAGATATCTCATGTTATCCATAATTTAAACTTGATTGTATGGCTATAGTCATCTATGGAAATGATACTCTCTTCTAACATAGTGTAGGCCATTGATTATTGCTCGCTTGTGGCATTTATTAATTCACACTTAATATTGATTCTAATATCTCTGAAGTAAAGCATATCCTATTGAAAAAAACATACTAGTTAAAAGAACACATCTATATAATTTTCATAACACGACCCTAGTAGAGCTAAAACTCAACCCATGTCTATTCACTCAAGAATCTTGTTGAGATCTAAATTCCAAAATTTGGCTACCAAATGATCCATCTAGTCATCAAGAATAAAAGGACACATCTCATCCATGTAAAATTACAATTTGGACTCCTCCTCAACGATGAAAGTCTTATATATGCTTGGCTTAGTTATGGGTAGATGTTCAAAATGATGCATGTTGAGGGACTCTGATGGAATTTTTATCCTAGTCATGTATCGAGTCCTTAGGACCATAAGTGTCCAATCTAGATATAGATATCCTTTTAATTTAGTGGTTAAGTCCCTGGATAAGCAATTGCAAAATGAAGTTAGGAGCTCAATCACTACTATATCTTGATATTGTGAGACTTGGGAAAGTATATACTACAAGCAAAATATTTTTAGCTACCCCTAAGATTTGAAATGAGATTCCATCCAATTGTACCATTCTTTTATTGATAGGCTAACAAACCATTCCTAATGTGTCTACCACCCCTCTTGTCATAACTAAAGTACTTAACCCAAAATCAAGCACACAAATATGGATCAACTTATCACCATGTATCAGGGATAGGTAGAAGGACATAGGTTTAGCTCAACTTACTTATGTGTAAAAAAATTATTAAAATGTTGGTGGTTTTTGCTTAACTCACTCCTTTTTTTCCTCTAGGGTTTTCTTTAGGTGCTTCTATTGTTCAAATATGAAAAAAATGTCCTATAGAGGCATAGCCATAGTATGCCTTTTTGGATGATCAACCATGCTAAATAATCCAAGAGGATAGGCTTTTAGAGTTTGGAATTTATATAAGCTTATCATTTTTATAATTTGTTGAATGTAGAAATACTAGGGAGGTCTTATGGTGTATATTGCCATATTTATACTCTAGAGAATACAAAGAGCAAGTTTAATAATGTTTATGTATGATGTCTTCTGTCACATCCTCAACTAATTTCCATAAGTTATCTTTAATATCCATTGTTATATTACTTTGGTGGAATAAATACATTTTATATTTCATATGTAAACACAAGAAATTCCTAGTTGTATTCTTTTTCATGGTGTGTTGTATAATTTTCCAACCAAAACCAATACAATATTACTTTGGGTTGGTGTAACTATCATTGATATGGATATGAAGCTTTTCCAACAAGAGATCTAGATTCAAATATTGGAATTTTGAGTTTATTAGAATTGATATGGATGGGTGGGTGTGCATCTCATGAGAATCCATTAGTAGCTATATGGTGCTTATTAGTTACAGATAAATTCTTGAGCAAAGAGTAGCACTGGTATTCCTAGATATATGAGAGGAAGCATTACAACCTATATGATTTTTGGAGTTCTACTAGTGTTGAAGAAAGGTTATCTTCTTGGGGAGTCACAACCTACAAGCAATCCTAAACCTCATTGCTATTCCATTAATGATAAACTTTCTAGGATAAACTTTGTGGTATTGATAAATTTTTTGTATCAAATTTGGGTTATGGAAAGGTTTTGATGAAAAATTGTTTATTTCTACTATTGTTGCTATGTAGCTTTTCTTATTCTTATGCTGGAGAAAGGTACAATTTAATCGAGAGACAAGCATAGGTGAATTTTAAATATAGTCTTACAAATATCACTATACTACATAAAATTTTGGTTTGACTTACTTGGGGTATATTCATAACATTAGCTTTCAACAAAGTAGTCTACTTTTCAAAAGCTTAACTTTGATGACTCTGAGGCAAACAAGGAGATCCTACTAAATTTTATTTTTTGTGTCTTGAGGATGTACAAGTACAGGTAGGCATGACCAAGCTGTCTATGGAATTTTTAACCTGATCAAGTCACTCTTCCAAAGTAGCAATTGTGTTATCAACCCTAGTATATCTTTTTTAACCATTGCTTATAGCCTACTAAGTTCCTCCTTAAGATTTATATTTATGCTTTTCATATTAACATTATTATTATACCCCATATTTACTATCATTTGTAGAATGTAAGGCATGCATTTTTTAATATCATCTTGAAGCTTGGCAATAGTTTTGTTACAAAATTTTATTATCATTAACATAAATCATTTACCACTATGCAGAAATATCAAATCATTCATCAAAAAATAGTTATCCATAATAATAATCCACAAATGAGAGAGAGATAGATAATACCATTAAGGTAGGTAAACACCAATAATAATCCTTAAGTAAGGAATAATTCCACAAGATCTCCCAACATGAGAGTGCCACTTAAGGAGGGCAAAGTCCCATAAGCCACTTTGTGGGCAAAGACGATTACATATAATTGATCTCCATGATGATTACAATGATAAATATTTCTTCTTTATATATCCATATTCTAATTCTACTTTGGGGAGCCTACTACTAATATAATATTATAATACAATCAACCTTGGGTAATGTGTGGACCATGCCAACCATTATACAATATAATAATTTATCCCCAAATAACTATTCCTAGGTACCCCAACATGCCACCCTACTTACAAATGTTTCATCCTCAAAATATATGAAGAAACAAGATAATATGATTTGCTAAGCAATGTTAGAAATTGGTACCAATCTCGATAACCCATCCATCTTAGTGAAACATTGATTGGTGTTGGCGATCGTTGATGCTGGTATGCCATTTTTCCACTTGAGTAACCAAATTTGCTTTGTTGATTCCATGCTTCTGCTACTTTATTTTAATAATTCAAATGATGGATCCACTTGTTCCTTAATATTAATGAACCACTCTAAAAACCAGGATTACTATGTTTTATCTGCCAAATACTACCATACTTGGTGTCCTTTTGATTCCATGTAGAATCATAATATTATTACCTTGAGCCATGCATCCAATATTGTTGCCACTCATGGTGGTGTGGATGGTGATATGATGTAATATTAACTTGATGTTCTACCTTCTTTGACTCCTCAACATTTGGCTCCACTATTTTAAATTCTTCTACACATTTTTCTTTCATGTTCCCTTTGTTTGGTGTGTCCTTGTGCTCTTCTAACAAATTTTCCTTGGACTTTGCTATTGTTATTTCCATGGACTCAATTATTTTTGCTTCTTTCAAGGACTCTATTATGGCTAATGCTTTCTTAGATTTTTTTTTAGGTTCTTCTATTTGTTCTTCAATTTGTTTCTCTACAACCACTTCTTGTTTTTCCTTGGATCCTTGCTCCTTAAGTTGAGAAATATCCTGCAATGTTATCTTCTTTTTCTTGTACCATAACTTCATAAAATTATTTTGCACATTAATGTTAATAGTACCCAAATAATCTAACCAAGGATAACCAAGAACAATATCCTCATCATCCATCTCAATAGCATGAAAATCTGAATGTAAAATATATTTATCCATGGTGATCTTCAAATATTCAAAAATCTAAACATTCTCACCCTCCAACTATATTTTCTTAATTTTTATTTCTTGAAATTGCAACATCTTAACCAAAGAAATATTAGTAAAATTATATCCGCTACTAGGGTCAATGGAAATAACAACTTGTTCCTTTTGAATGCTTCCATGAACTTTTAAAATAGAACTTTTAGATGAAGTTAAACCCTTTTGATCCTTGCTTTTGAAATTCCAAATATGTGGCTTCATTCTTCTCATTATCTTCCTTAACATTTTCTTCTTTCTCCTTCTTGAGTGATTTTATTTCTTTTTCATAATCTTCATTTTGTTTCTTGAAAAATTCCCATTCTCCTTTTATTTCATTTCACTCATTTTGAATCCCTTGTAGTTTTTTTTCAAGGTCTTTGATGACATCCATTAGGCTATCTATATTTTTATCTCTTCCTTCAAGATCTCTCTTACAAATATCTAACTTTTTTTGTAATTGAAAAGGTACCCATTTTCTCAAGAATACTGGTTCCATTTCTTTCCAAGTGCACCTCAGATTGTTCCTAACAAAGCTTTCTACCCATTGTAAAGCTTCACCCAAAAAAAAATCTAAAAGCAAAAGCATAACTGCATGCTTTTTTTTTGGTAAATTAAAAGTGGGTTTTTGTCAAGGATCCCAAAACCTAATTACAAAGGATCAGAATACAACACGAAACATCAAAATGAAACAAAAGGAATTTGTCCAAGGATGGACAAAAGGATAGGCAAGGACAACCCAAAGGAATAAAGTAAGGAACACGCAATCCTTTGCACCAGAGGAAGACATCTTCCTTTGCACCAAAGGAAAAACGGGCAGGAAGGGAAAGCCCGCCAGAAACCTAAATTTGAATCACAAGGCACTGAACAAGGGTGGGAGCAAGTGCAAAACCACCCCAACCATGAATGTTTTTTGAAAATTTCCCATGGGAGGGAAAAGGAAAAAAAGCCAAAGTTTTAAAATTTGAAACATCCCATGGGCGAGAAAACCAGAAACCACCCTCGGGAAACAAAGATCTGAAGAGAACCAACATCCCATGCAAGGGAGTTTGAAAAGAAGAAAAATGGAACAATAGCCTGAAGATGGTACTGTAGTGGTTCAATAGCAAAAGGAACACCCCAGGACACAGGGTCCTTATGCAGAAAAGGAAGCCTTCAAAAATACCTACCCAACAAAGGAAGCAGTAGCAACAGAACAACACTTCTGAAGGAAAGAACAAGAAAGTGCCACAGGAATTCACCAAGAAGGAAGCATGAGGATGCATTACTGCAGATGTTAGATCATAAACCAAAAATAGTAGCCATATATCCCACACAACCTTCAACAATAGCTTTAGGGTCAAAGAAAAGGAAGTCCCTTAAGGAATCAACAACAATAAAACCAAAGGCCCCTAGAAGCCATGAAAGGAACTGAGACCCGTAGGAACTACCACTTTAGACCCAAAGAGCAGAGTCACAGTAGAAAGCACATGGGTAACCCCTCAATCCCAAAATGATGTTGTGCAAAACTGCTCATGAAGCCAGAATTCCTCAGACCCACCAAAAAGTAGCTTCAAGGAAACAAGGAGGAGAACCTACAAGGATTCAACAACAAAAAGACTAGAGGCTGCAAAGCCATGAAAGGAACTGAAATCCTACAAGACCCACCACCTCGAATCCAAAGAGCAGAGTCACAATATCAAGCATGTGGTCCTTCCACTGACCAAAAGGATGTTGTGCAAAACTGCTCAAGAAGCCAAAAATCCTCAGACCCAGCAAATCACCACTGAAGATCCTCAATGAGCAGATGTCAAGAAGACTTCCAAAAGCAACCTGAGAAAACCCAGGAAGAGTCCCAGGGAAGAACCTGAACCTGAACATCCCAGAACCCAGACATCGAAGGATGGAATAGTGGGACAAAAATGGGACAAAATTTTCCCACCTTAGGGCAAGGAAAGGTGCAGAACAGTGGATCAAGGATCTCCCCCCAAAAGGAGATCGTCTGCAACACCTTCCTTCTATGAAGGATGGAAAAATGTACCAAGGAAATTGAAAAGTATCAAGGACCTAGGACATGGGAAAGGAAGGGATGCAGGAAAGAGGAACATGACTTCCATGGGAAGTCACCTGTAGAGCCCCCCTCCCAAAGCAGTTTCAAGTTTTGCAAGACCTATTCTTGCATAATTTTTCCATAACTACATGCTTTCATCATATTGAGATTTTACTATTTTCAACCACTCTCTCACATCCATATCATTTGTTCCAATTTTTTTTTGAAGTGCCATAGTTGATTCCCTAATGCAAACTAGGGTTTTTTGACAATATATATCATGCCCTAATGCAAAGTAGGGTTTTATGAAAATATATATCTTCCCACTGATTTGAAGCTAAAATTCTACATAGAAAACTAGATTTACAATTTTTCTTCCAAACAAAATTAATTGCAATTGATTTGCTTACCTGAACTAACAAATTTTGTCTTCCAAAAATTTACGTTTTGAAATTTCGTCACTGTCCTTGTTCCAAATGACTGACTTCAAAAGGTTGTATCTCCATAAATACTACTCATATTCCTTCATTTGACAACTCATTTTAAATCTCTTCAAATTCCACATAAAATTATCCAAGAACCATCTAAATTAGATAAAATTTTATAGAGATACGGATCCTGAAAGATGAGACATTTTTTCTAGAAAAAATCTGCCCTATTCTACAATTCCACAAAAAAATCTCCACTTTTCTGGAATCATTGCTCTGATACCACTTCTTATGAAACTTTATTATCATTAACATAAATCATTCACCACTATTTAGAAATATCAAATCATTCATCCACAAATAATTATCCACAATAACAATCCACGAATGAGAGAGAGATAGATAATACCCTTAAGGGAGGGAATCACCAATAATAATACTTAAGGAATAACTCCACAAGTTATCCCAAGATGAGAGTGCTACTTAAGGAGGGAAAAGTCACATAAGCCACTTTATGGGCAAAGACGATTACATATAATTTATCTCCATGATGATTACAATGACAAATATCTCTTCTTTATATATCCATCTTCTAATTCTACTTTAAGGAGACTGCTACTAATATAATACAATATAATATTATAATACAATCAACCTTTGGTTATGTGTGGCCCATGCAAAACCTTATACAATAGAATAATATATCCCTAAATATCTATTCCTAGGTACCCTAAAAATTTTTAGCTGATTATTCATTCCAACTTGGGCCAAACAAATATAGGCTACCTCCTTTTGCAAGGCTTCTATTATGAACCTTACAGTAAAATAAAGCGCATCCATAGAATATTGTGATAGTAAAAAAAATGATCTTAAAATTAAAAATATTGCAAGATTAAATGGAAATACAACAGATTATATTATCAAAATCAAGAACATGTTATAGAACCATAGGCTTCTTCGAGGGGAAAACCTCCTTAGAAGCAAAGCTTCACAATAAAAAATATGAGATGCCTTTAGCTATGCCCCCTTGCCCTTTTAAATATTCTTCTAAACCTTAACTAAGGGTTGGCTTCACATGCAAGTGACCACCTAAGATAGAATCTTCTACCAAATAAGTAACATTCTTTATAATGATTACATTAAATGACCCCACTTGTCTAGAAGACTCAAATACCATATACATAATATAAAATATTACATAATATTATTAGGATGGGGTCCCCACATTAGAAAAGGGGTCATTACATATTAATGTTAGGATGGTGTTCTAACATACTGTAGCACCCTAAAATTGGCGCAGTAAAATTGTCATAATTACATTCACCTTAGTAAATAATTTAAATTCAAATTTTAACCTCCCAAACCGTCCGTTAACCATCGGGTAATCCGTTTCCCCCTTTTTTGCGTCATTTTTAGAGATTATTTTGACCGTTTGACGATATCGTCGCTGATCAAACGATATCGCCCCAGATCTGACGATTTCGTCTAGGCTAGGACATCCAGACGATCTTATCGCAAAATTGATTATGCACTATTAGCTTCTGTTCCAACGGGCCTCTAATCTAGGTAGAAGCGTGTCTGCGCCATTAAAGACCCTCCCCTGTTGGAGATCTCCCAAATAGGGATGATCTCCAACCTCCTAACTACTCCCCTAAGCCTATTTAATCCTTAGGACCTTCCCCTCCCAACCCCTGGCTAAAATTCTCTGTAACTTAACTTCATGCATGTTAAATCATCCTAATTTTTCATTTGCAGTAGTCCTATATCAAGTTTGTTGCAGGTACCATCTTGTTTTTCAATCGGAGTAAGCATACATCATCGTCGAAGAACCTGTTCAGATCGGAGGCGATCCTATAGAATCAGAGACGATTTCGTACTGATGCGAGACGATCTCGACTACAGTCCACATTGAGGCAATCAGTGCCATAAGTTTGCATTTCTTCACCTTTTCTCTGTTGTTTTATTCTACAAATTAGCTAGTTTATTTGATATTTTATGTTATATTGCATTTTGGAGTTCACCCATCTATATCAAAGGCATAATTAATCCATAATTGTGATTTAATCAACATCATTCATATATTTTTTGGTCTTTAAGTTTCAGTTCAGTGTTGTCACTATTATTTTGCATAGTTTCCCTCTACTAGAACAGTAGTATTCTCTTTATTTTGCATATGTTCTTCTGTTTGTAGGTCTTTGACGAATTCATCTGACGAATTCGTCAGAAATCAGACGATCTTGTCTGATCTCAGACGATTTTGTCGAATTCTAGACGATCCTGACTGCTTCAAACATCAGAATCTCCATCAGACATCCGGATCAGGTATTCTTCTTATTTTTCCTTAATTTCTCTGTTTTTTTGTCTTAAATTTGTTCTCTATATTCATTAAAATCTACATTTTCATATAGATTAATTTAGACTCATTTGGCCAAACCTAGGATATGAATGCTTAAGACTAAAAACGAACACATAAAAACACATTCCAAACCTAGGCGTGGAAACTGCCATTAAATGTTTCCTGGTGAACCCACCATCCGTCGAAAAATCATCAAAATACACCTCCCTTGAGAGGCGGGACCTTCGTAAAGTCCTCTCAGTCCGAGGTATCGTGACATCCTTTTCCCATCCTCCTTCCGGGCACGGATCCTATAGCTTGAAGGTAAGGATGCGAAAAATTTGGAGCGATACATTTTGGTGAACCCGACGTGAATGCATCATAACCTTTTGAAAAAAAAAAAAAAATAAAAAAATAGAACAACTAAAACATAGATGCATTTTAAAACATTTAAAGTTTAAAATCATGTTTAGATGGTAGCTCCTAAGAAAATATTAGCAGTTACTATAAATGTAGAAAACCAATTGGCAGCCATAGAAATCAACTCTATGCTTAATGTGCCTGAAACAAGTAGAAATCAATTCCTGTGGAACGAACTTGATAGAAGACTTAGTCTCATCTCATCTAGGTCCACACAACTTAAGCAAATCAAGAGGCTAGTCCTAGATAGAATCCTGGATCCTCATCAACTAGTTTTTTATCATGAACTTCAGAGAGCTTGCCATAGATGGTTAGCTTATAGGAGAGCTCTAGTATCTTCATAATTGTTCACCTTCAAGGAATACCTCGAGAACGCAGCCATTGTACACCAGTTCCTAGGTTGTGTAGAAGACCAAGAGGTTGTTCTTACAGATAGGGAAAGATGGAATAGAGTTCCGCGAGCTGTGTTATATTGAGAGTATTGCCACGAGCTTTACTTTTATCAACCAGCATCTGAGATAGATAATATCACTATAGCTCTTTTCATTAAATTCTTAAAAGAAAACTTTCAATTTGAAGAACACTTCATGACTCCTGAACAACTCGAGCCTATTAATGATATTTATAAATTATTTATAGAAAACTAGATTATTACTTTCAGTCTTATTTCTTGCATTTATTGTGTTGATTGTCTTTACAATATTATTTCAAAAACAAAGAAAAATTAAAAAAATTAAAAACTAAAAAACTAAAAAAAAAAAAAAAACATAGCAAAAACTTAAACATTTCATTTCAAATATTGTAGTAGGTATATAGTAAATATATACCTCTTAATTTTGTTGCATATATATATATATATATATATATATATATATATATATATTTGCTGAAATCAAAATTTAGCACCATGCCTAAACTTAGGAATGGTAAAGAAACTTTAGGAGAAGAAGAAGATTGGGTACAAGATACAACTAGAGACCCAAATGTCCTTCCTGGAGATCCAATTCCGGAAGGACAAACTCTAGATCAATCAGAACATGACCTAGGTGAAGATAATGAACAAGAAGGAAGTGTTAAAGAGGATGGATCCTCATCCCCTAGAGTAGCTCCAGATGGAACTATTGCTTTTGACAACATAGATCATTTCAAGAAATTTCTTGATGATAACATTGATGCCATTAATGTGGCAGTTCGTATTGATAAAGGGCAAATTAGTGACACTCAAGCAGCCTTGGAACATATGTATGATGTGCGCATTAATCCCTTGTCTTTCATTGATCAAGAAAGTGATAAGGTTGGACCATCCAATACGGATATGGTCACTATGATTCAAAACATGTCAAAACAATAGGCTATCCAACCTCCTAAGGAACCTGTTATTCAACCTAAAATCATTCCCACACAAAAGAAACCTTCCTTCACTACTTTATTCTGCAAAACTATTGAGCAATATGCTTCAAGTAAACAAAAACCTAAAATGAAGCCAAACACCAATTTTCAACAATCTGGAATACAACATAATACAACTTCAAAATTCATTCATAATACTTTTCCTACCAATAATTTACACAACAGTAACATGGCATCTAATCTTCATGTTCCTCCATCATATGCCCATAAAACCCATGTCAATGCCCTACCAAACCCATATGGGGGGCAAACTAGTAATCTGGAAGCCATGGTGAAACAATTAGCTTCACGTATGGACCAGATAGATCCCTACCGTCCCTCGTATAATTATCGAGAGATATGTAGTCAACCTTTGGATCCCATAGTTGTAGCTCAACCATACCCTAAGAATTTTCCCATGCCTATCTTGCCTATATATAAAGGAACCGAAGATCCCATAGAGCATCTTCGCATGTTTAGGATAGCATGTCATGACATATCGCATGATGACTTGCTATTATTAAAAATGTTCCCAAAAAGTTTAGGTGGAATGGCATTAGAGTGGTACTATCAATTGCCCACTCATTCTTTGAGAAACTTCGAAGAAATAGCTGAATCATTTGTCCATAAATTTAGTGCCTACATCGAGAGGCATGTAACTATTAAAGATTTATACAATTTAAAACAAGACAAAGATGAATGTTTTGTCGATTTCTTAGCTAGATGGAGGCAATTGACAAGAAAACTGCACTTTGTGCTACCTTATAGGGAAATTTTGGACATTTTTATCAACAATTTACAAGAACAAATATCTTATGAGCTATCAATTGCTACCTTAACTACCTTCGATCAAGCTATAGATTTAGCTCGAAGAGTAGAAGATGCCCTCATTAGGAGAGGCCAACTTAGGAAGAAGGATGATGAGAAAACATCCAAAAATCAATATAAAAACAAACAAGTTATTGGTGATGGAGTCACTGACATCAGAAATGTTGCTAATATCAATGCAACGAAGACAACAAAAAAATTTATATTGAAACCTCCTGATAAGCCTCCTCGAGAATTTACTAGATTAAACCAACCCTTATCAACTATTTTACCTCAATTACTCAAAAGAGGTTTGATCCAATTACCAGCTATCCAGGAACCTGATCCAACTATACCCGGATACAGAGCTAACTTACACTATGATTTCCATAGAGGACCTGGACATTCTACCAACGCTTGTAAAATGTTGAAACATAAAATACAAGATTTGATTGATAATAATGAAATGGAGGTGCAAGCCTTCCAACCTAAACAAAACCCTCCTAATAAAACTCAAAAGACCATTCCCCAAAATCAAAATCAAAATGCCAATCAAACTCTAGACATATTTCAACACCCTTTACCAAGACATGGTAAAGAGGTAGCCAATCAAATCGAACATCATAATTTTCCCCCTCCTACCCGATATGTAGGAACCATTAGCGGACAATTACCTGTTCAGGATCCTCAAATATTTGACACAACCTTATCCTTGGTTACGACCAGGCCCTTATATAATTTTCAAACTTCTGATTCTAGTGATATAGAATCAGATAGTGAAAGTGAACTAGACATTACTTCAAACCAATCGAATAGTTCTGAAAATGAATCAGATCCTATTCAACCCGTCACAGATGCTATGGTTCCAGAAGAACCATTTCCTAGACGAGTTACTACTTGACCTTCTTCTAATATATTCCTTTCTAATGAACAAGCCATAAATGCTCAACCGAGACCAGTTCAACGTCTTCATTATAACATTGTAGGTACCATTGGAGTCGTTACCCGACAATAGGTTCAAAATTCTCATCAAGAACCAAACCAGAACGGTGGATCAGCTCCATTCGTTCTGAAAAAACCCTAATAAAGGGAATCATGCTCCTAATATTCAACCTAAACCCCCTTACAATATTAATGAGCAATTGTCCAATACTACAGCCTGAATTTCCCTTTTGGATTTATTAAGATCCTCTCCCACCCATAGGGATGAGTTGATGCTTACATTAAGCCAAATGATGGTACCTCAAAACATTCAACCTGAAGCTATGGCCAATACTATCATCACTCGAGAGATTGATTGTATTGACTTCTGGGATAAAGATATCCCACAACACGGTTTACATAAGGATAATACCTTATACATTACTTGCTCTAATTGGAGATGTAGCCATCAAACGAGTCTTGATTGATAATGGCTCATCTCTAAACATTTGCACTTTTGACTTCTACCAACGATTTGGCTTTAGAAGTGATGAAATGAAGAAAACTGATATGATTATCAAAGCTTTTAATGACGAAACACAAGAAACGTGTGGAGTTATTACCCTCCCATTGCAAGTTGGTCCTAGAACCCTAGAAACAATCATGTTTATTGTACATTGCCCAACATCGTACAATATACTTTTGGGTCGCCCTTGGATCAATGCCATGCGAGCGGTCCCATCAACCTTACACCAATGTGTTAAATTTGAGTTTAAAAATCAGTTGGTCACTATCCATGGTGACCCTAGACCCTTTGATATGTGTGCTTTGGCGGAACCCGTTGGAGTGCAATTTTGCCCTGCTCTGTCATCCACACATCCTAGTTCTTATTTTTCATCTAAAATCGTGAAACACACACCCATAACTTCACCTATTTCCCCTCCATTAATTTCATCCTCCTATATAGATCAACAACCCTCTAAACAAATCACTCTAGAACCTCAAAAAGATCTTAAATCTACAACCAATCCTTCAAGTTCTATTCCTATAAATTCAAAACCTATAGAAACAACTATCATACCTTCCACATCTCAAGATATAGGTAATACGCCTTCTACATCTTATGCCCTTTCTGATGAAATTTTACCAGATTTATCCACAACCTTAATATAAAAAAAAACAAATGCTTTCATGCAAGATTCAATTCTTTTGAATAATTTACTGCCATCTCATCGTACTTTGGGCCTCCCACAACCTATGGGAAGTACTTACCAAGTCGGGAGTTGTGCCTTCATTTATAAAGGATATGACTGGGGAAGAATCCCTCGGAATATCAAAACTCATCATGAGGGATACGCTCGGTGTTATTTTACCAATGATTATATTAAAGCTAAACCCATGATGCTTAAAATGGGATATAAAGGGAAAGGCTTAGGACCTTTCCAAAATGGCATGAAAGAACCTTTCGAGGTAGAACCGTGGCCTGCCCGCTGTGGTGTGGGCCTATTTCCTAGTAAGGGTCAACCCTTTCCTTTTGAAGATGATGATCAACTCATATGTTATCAAGATTATTTGGATAGGCATGTTGATTTGCCTCTTAACAATCAATCGTTTTCATGCAACATGCTATCCATAGCTTACCCTGAAATGATTGCTGACCCCGATGAAGAGTTGGAAGGATATATCTTCCATGATGTCTCTGTTGAAGAGATGTTACACAATGGATTTTATTTTGATGGTTCTATACCAACTATAGCCCAACTTGAGGCCACTAATCCTCAAGATGAGTTATCTAAATTAACCTTACAAGAATTACAAGAATTGGGTGTTTCACCCGCCCCACCTAATTTTGAAAGAGATCTACACATGGAGGTAGAAAACGTCATTAAAATTAATATTGGAACTAAGGATAATCCTCACATAATCAATATTGGATCAGAATTAAGTCAAGAAAAACAAGAACAATACATTGCATTCCTTAAAGAGTATGAAGATGTCTTCACTTGGACATATGAAGATATGCCAGGTCTCGACCCTTCTGTAGTCATGCATCACCTAGTGGTCCATCCGGATGCTAAACCTGTTAAACAAAAACTTAGAAAAATGCATCCCAAAGTGGCTCTGCTAGTCAAAGGGGAGTTAGAAAAACTCCTGAATGTTGTCTTTATACAAGATATTGATTATGTGGAATGGATCTCAAATGTAGTTCCAGTCACCAAGAAAGAAGCTACCAAAGTTAGGATTTGCATAGATTTTAGAAATATTAACGCCGCATGCCCTAAAGATGACTTTCCTCTTCCAAACATGGATCAAATCATTGACTTTACTGCTAGGAGTGGGATGATGTCCTTAATGGATGGATTCTTCGGCTATAATCAAATCAGGATAGCTCCTAAAGATTAGGCTAAAACAACCTTTATTACCCCCTGGGGTACCTTTTGCTAGAAAGTGATGCCATTTGGCTTAAAGAACGTAGGTGCAACTTATCAACGAGCTATGACCTATATTTTTCATGATATGATGCATGATATCCTACATGATTATGTAGATGATATTATAGCTCACTCTATTATTGAAGACAATCATTTAGATGATCCGAGAAAAGTTTTTAATCGATTACGAGAATATCTTATTCGATTAAATCCAGAGAAAATGTATATTCGGAGTTAAGTCCGATAAACTATTAGGGGTTTTAGTTTCTTTACATGGTATTGAAATCGACCCTCTCAAGATTACGGCCATCACTGATATGCCCACACCTACTAATATATCTGAGTTACGAAGTTTACAAGGTAAACTTCAAGCTATCCGTCGCTTCATTGATAAGCTGGCGGACAAAACTGGTCCCTTTCTTAAACTCCTTAAGAAGGATGTCCCTTTTAATTGGGACACCGAATGTAGAGAAGCTTTTGAACTTCTCAAACAATACCTCCTTAATCCACCTGTGCTTTCACCACCTAAACCTGATTGCCCATTTCTCCTATATATTTCAGACTTCGGATTCCGCCTTAGGAGCTATGCTCAACTTGATGATGAAAAGAGAGAACGTGCTAATTATTACATTAGCCGAACCTTCATCAGTTATGAAACCCGCTATACAGCATTAGAAAAACTATGTCTAGCCGTCGTGTTTGCTACACAAAAATTATGACACTATATGCTTAGTCAGAAAACATATGTCATTGCCAAATACGATCCCTTAAGGTATCTCATGAGTCGACCTTATTTATCGGGTCGCACAGCCAAGTGGGTTCTTGCTCTAAGCGAGTTTGATTTCACATTCATAGGACAAAAGTCTGTTAAGGGTCAAATCATAGTAGATCAATTAGCTGCTGCACCCTTAGAGTCTACCCATCCCCTCATCATTGAGTTTTCTGACGAATGCCTTCAATTAGAGGCAGACCATATTGAAAAATGGTCCTTATATTTTGACGGAGCCCGATGCATGAGTGGGGCTGGTGCGGGTATTATTTTAATATCCCCATAAAAACATCTTATTCCTCTGTCCTTCAAATTGACATTTGCTTGCACCAACAATACTGTTGAGTATGAAGCTCTAATCCTTGGATTACGAGCTGCCTTAGCGCTAAAAATTAAACATCTTTTAGTTTTTGGTGATTCTCAACTGGTTATAAACCAAATTAATGAAGTTTATCAGACCAAAGATGATAAACTGCACCCATATAAGGCCTATGTTTTACAACTAATGTCTCTATTTGATCAAGTTACCTTGGAAGCTATTCCTTGCACTAGCAATCGTGTAGCTGATGCTATGGCCGCAGCTGCATCTCTCCTGCCCTTGGAGTTAGATGACGAATATGCCACTATCATTATTCGTCGACTCTAGGAACCCACTTCAAATAAGTCATGCTTAGAGCCGTTGGATGTGTTTCTAATCAATGAAACTACTCCCGAACCTTGGTATACGGACATATTTGATTTTCTCCAAAATGGGACTTTCCCTGCCAATTCTAATAGAAACCAGCATCGATTATTACGTCGATAAGCAAGTCGATTTGTAATAATTGGCAATACTTTATACAGGAGATCTTTTGAAGGTATCCTATTAAGATGTTTAAACTTAGAAGAATATAAATCAGCCTTGAGTTAAGCCCACGATGGATCTTGTGGAGGACACTTCAGTGGTAGCGTCATTGCTAAAAAGCTCCTTTGAATAGGATACTTTTGGCCTACCATGGAAACGGATGCACATGAGTATGTGTGCCATTGCGACAAGTGCCAGAAACACGCTAACCTTGTCCATGCGCCTGCATAAGAGCTATAGGCTATTTCATCTCCATGGCCCTTTTCCAAATGGGGTTTAGATATTATTGGCAAAATCAATCCTGTGTCATCTGATGGACACAAGTTCATCATAACCGCCACTGAGTATTTCACGAAGTGGGTCGAAGCTATGCCTTTAGCTTCCTACACTGGCACACAAGTCTCTAAATTTATTTTTAATCAAATCATTTGTAGGTTCGAAATTCCTACAAATCTCATCTCTGACAATGGAACTTGTTTAAAAAATAAAGATGTTAAAAAATTATGCCAAAAATATAAGATTCAACATCGCTGGTCCACTCCCTATTATCCTTAGGGTAATGGTCAAGCAGAAGCATCTAACAAAACCTTAATCAAATTTCTCAAAATATTGGTCAATAAAACTGGCTGTGATTGGCACATTCAATTATATCCGACCTTGTGGGCCTATCGAACTAGTGTTCGAACCCCCACTGGAACTTCACCATTTGTTTTGGTTTACGGTGCTAAAGCGGTTTTCCATTTGAATTGGAAGTTCCTTCTTTGGCTCTGCTACTTCAAGATACCGAAGTAGGAGATGAATATCGTGCTGGCAGACTCAGTCAGCTGGAACTCCTAGATGAAAAACACATCAATGCTTTGGAACATCTCCATGCTTACCAAAACAAGCTCAAAAGATCATATGCTAAAAAAGTTCGTCCTCGATCCTTTGAGATCGGCGACCTTGTTTTAAAAGAAAATAAAAAAAATACAAATGCAACTAAGGACCTTAAAGGTAAATTTGAGCCCAACTGGCTTGGACCATATATTATTACTGCTAAATTTGAATCAGGAGCATACAAATTATCTACCTTAGATGGTAAAGAACTTAAAGAGCCCATGAATATTTTGCATCTCAAACGTTACTATGTATAAATTTGGTCACTTCATCCATGTATATATTTGGTCAACATCACTATCTTGTATTTCTTTTGATTTATAAATTCAAAAACACCAAAAACATTCATAATCATCAAAATCTTCAAAACTATTTGTTGCATTTATTTATGGCACTTGTTAAAAATTTTTTTGTTCAAAAACAAAAATAAAACCAAAAAACAAAATAATGATAAAAATCAAAACAACAATATGCTTGACTCTTTCGAAACCAAAACAATATAAAGAAGAAAGAGAGAGTCAACATTCTCAAAACTTCTCAAAAGTGTTTATATATATTTTCTTACAATGTTGCAGTTATCTGTTTCACATTATTTTGGATAAATTAGCATTTATTTAGAATCCCTCACTTGCACACTCACAACAATAAATATCTTGATTTTATCTAGCATGATTAATAATCTCTCTTATATCAAAGTCCACAAAATTCAATTAAATAAAGTTTGAGCATAGAGAATTGATCTTGTTATTTACTTAAACCAAGCACATCCTTTCACAATAAAATGATCATATTTGTAATTTCCATGTTTTGCTACATAGTAGAAATGATTTCTTGAGTGAAAAGTTTCCCCTGCTATCCTATCATGCACATGGTCTAGAATCTTTGAGAGTTGGCAAAAGGACAAGCTCACCCCTACCCAGAATAAAAATCCCTTGCTCTACAGCTAATCCGAGCAAGTATTCCTAGAAAAGAAAAAGAAAAGAAAAGTTCAAGGAAAAGAGAAAAGAGAAAAGAAAAATGTTATTATAGCAATATTTCAAGCACTATCTCAAAAAAATCAAGCAAAAAAAAATACAAAAGAAAAAGAAGCAAAGTTCAAAAGAAAGCAAAAAGCAAAACTGCAATAAAATCCCCTTTCCCTACCCTTTGAAAAGAAAAGAAAGGTTGATGAGCTTGAATCCCTAGAATTCTCAATTATTCGAAAACTGTGAGGTAAGCCCCATAATAGGTGGTTTGTGCCCAACCTGCTTGGCCTTGGGTAACTCCTAGCGTGGTGATATGTCTGTCACATTAGCGACCTTCTTTTGTACGGACCTATGTCCGCTTATGGATTAGCTAGCTCTTGATAATCCGACCTACATAGTAGTCTAGTATGGTTATATGCATCTACATCATGGTTAATGAACACTTATTTGGTTTCTTCAAATCACTTGTATCATATTATCTTGCTCAAAATCGGTAAATGCACAAAGCAATTGCACACACATTTGTCTTTGAGAGATTTTGTGTATCATTATGATAAATCAAGATCGGAAATGAATTCACATATGCACATGGGATTCCTTACAAATCTAACTTTTGTCTTCAAAATACTTTGAAATATTATATTTGCAACTTGTTTGGAATAAATCAAGTACAATTGCTTACCATAAAGACAACTATATAATAGAAAAATCAAAATTCCTTTCAAAAATATACAATCAAAACATATATATCTGGTTGACTTTCGCGACGATGGTATAGTTCCAAAACCAAAATTGGAATTTTATGCTTAGCGCAAGTCCTCATTTTCATATTTTCTATTTATTAAAAAAAAAATCAACCATGCAATAAAACTATCTTTTCTTTGGATTTTCGCGATGATGGTATAAGTCTATACCTACATATTCTATGCCTAGCGCAAACCATCGTAACAATTTTTATTCCCCATTTATTAAAAATCATGAAAACCATATGACTTAATTCATTATGTTACACAAATTATGCTTTTTAAAGCAAACACATTTTCATTATTTCATGTCATTATGTCAACCTTCAATTTTGCAATGATGGTATAATTCCTAAAGAATTATCCAGATTTTTTTTTTTTTATCACACTTAGGAATTTATGCCTAGCAAAAATCATTAACATTATTTCATGCATACTATTTTTATGAAAATCTAAAAACAAACCATCATCACCATCATTTTCACCATTGCACCAAAGTCTTAAGATAGTCTCTTAAGCACTCTTTTACTTTTAAAAATATTTCTATCTTGGGATTAGCTTGACGACCGAGTGAGCAGCGACTCCATGAAATGGTCTATAATAGCGACAATGTCCTTTGAAATTATTGTTAGAAGTCTCTTTTTATTTTTTTATTACATCACATTACAAACAATCAATTTGTTACAATAGATTATTTCATTTAGAATATTATCACATGACATCAAAAGTATAAATTTTCAAAACAACATAATTTCATGAATCCTCAATCCCATTATCAAATAAATCAAACAAACATAAAAACATCATAAGCATACACATAACACAAGTCATATGATCAAAAACATATCATATATATATATCCACAGTATATATACATCATCAAAACTGGATTGGTATGCCATAATCTGTACCTCGGCATACTCAATCCTCTATCAACAAAATAATAATAATACAATGCTATCATGTCCATCTGTACAATGCTGTGCAGCACTCTAGCCTCGAGAGCCCCTCGAGCTCTCCATCTCATCTCCTCCCCCACCCTGAGGTGGACGAGGTGGCCCCATCACAGTCTGAGTAGTCCTAGTCCTCGATCGGGACGAGGTCCTTGACGACCCGATCCTGATCGAATCTGCGATGTTGGCTGGTAGGGGTAGTCTATCTGCCTCTAGCACTACCTGATAGTACAAAGTTTGATAGAAAGTAAGTTGGGCGATAGCCCATGTCAGCTCCCCAGTGCTCGCCCCTCTGACCCATGCCCTGAGGCATGCAATCTTGTCTCGTAGCTATGCCACCTCAGCACAGTGGCATGCAACCTCATCCTGTAGAGTCTGCACCTGTGCCTAGAGACGATCTCTCTCTGCTCGAAGAGTAGCGGTCTCGCTACTCTCTCTCATGTCAACACCCTTGCCCTTATCGGGTGATGGTGGCCTCTCCCTCTATGGAGATGGGGTCTCGCCTCCCTCCTCTCCCTCTGTTGCGACCTCTCTTGTGCTTGTGGCCTCCTTGACTCTCTCCTGTCGTGACCCTAGGCCGCCTCCATCGCTGTGGCCGCTTGTGGCCTCCCTATTCGATGCACAACCGCATGTATCGGACCCTACGCCCTTGTCATCCGAGGAGGGTGGATGCCTACGTACCAGGCATCATAGCCATCGGCTACTCCTATGTCATCCCCATATACTGGCTATATGGGGGCATCATTCACATCCTGACTTCAGAACTGTTGCATGTCTGGAGCCCCGCTAACTATGGTGTTATCCCAGACAGTCCAAGAAAACTCATAATCCCTCAGAGATGGGATCCCCTACTATAGACCAAACTGACACAAAACTCGGTCATAGTAGTGGAGCTCCACCTCTCCCCTCTCCATCTGTAGCCAGCAAACTCGCCTGACGTGAGCCAGCTCCTATCCGTCCTCGGCCCACCCTGGATGCTCCCTCCATGGCCTCCAGGTAATCTAATCTAGGACTAAGTCATCTAGTAGCCTCTGAGACATAGGAAGGTCGATCCACCACTGTGACCCTCTCCGGAGCCACCGGTAGAAGACTCGGGGCCTCTCCCTATCTACCCCTGTCAGAGGAAGCCCTATCGGCCTCCGCACTGCAATGTGCTCCTAGCACCAAACCTGTAGAAGCGATGTCATCACCAGAAATCGGCCGCCCTTGTACATGACCCCATATAGGATCCTGTACAATTGACATAGTACATAGCTGCCCTAATAGAACCTATAGCCGTGGTCCCGCATGTCGCAGATCACATCTACCAGCATCCATGGCACCCTGCACCCACTTTGGTGGCACAACAAAAGTCCACCAACCACTCCAGCTAGCACCTGTGTGAGTCTAGATTCCCCAGGCATCTGGCATAGTGCCTTGATGTTAACTTTGCCCTTCTCCAGGGTGAAGCTCACGTCATCGCACAGTCGTCCCATAGCATGGCCCTAATTGGCCGCAAGAGTGATCAATCGTCCTTGTATGGAGATTCTTAGAATCCTCCATACATCCTCTAGAGTGGGAGTCATCTCCCTTGTCGATAGCCAAAAACATGAGGAACCCGGATACCATCTCTCTGCTAGGGCCGTCAGTAGCCCCATATCTATGGACACCTATGGCATCTCTGCCACATGCTGCAAGCCGGCCTATGCCAGCTGATCTCACTCTGCCTTTGTGAGAGCGGCCAAGTCATCCCTCAAACCTTCATAATTCCATTCCCTGCTCTTTAGTAAACCTCTCTGCAACATAAAAAACAAAACAATAAACAATCATTAATAAACAATTCAAGTAATTAATAATGCAAGTTAAAAGTTCAATTTTATGCAATTGATGATATCGCCCACTATTGGACGATATCGTCCCAAATTTGAGCATAATCGTCTCCGATTTTGCAAGCCAAAATCGTCCCTAATTTGACGAAATCGTCCCTAATTTGACGAAATCGTCCCCCTTTCGCCGATTTCGCCTTAGGACGAAATTGACAAAATTGAGACGATTTCGTCGAAATCGGGACGATTTCATCCCGAAAACGTTGACCCAAAAACGGCTGCGATGCTCAAAATTCACCTAAAATCTACCTATAAAGCATGTAAAATCAAATTAAAGCATTCTAGTTAAGTCTAGACTCTTACCTGTAGACCGTGTTGGACCTCTGTTGATCTGTGTGTCGTCTCCACCATTTTTGCTTCTAGAGCTATAAAACCAGAAAATGAACAGTAAAAATGAATTAGGGTTTTACCCTATTTTTCTTAATTTTATTCAAAAAATAATTTTTGCTTTTTTGCGTTTTTACCTCAAACGTTTGATTTGGGTAAAAACACGGAGGGGGCACCATAATAAGTCGTCGTACGATTCGACCAAGAATCGTCGCCTAAAAATGGGAATAATTTTTGCTTTCTCGTAGATCGAGAAGAACTCATCTTTAACGCATTTTCTTCGAAAAATTTTCTAAAGAGGGGGCAAAATGTAGCACCCTAAAATTGGCGCAGTAAAATTGTCATAATTACATTCACCTTAATAAATAATTTAAATTCAAATTTTAACCTCCCAAACCGCCTGTTAATTGTCGGGTAATCCGTTTCCCCCTTTTTTGTGCCATTTTTAGAGGTTGTTTTGACCATTTGACGATATCGTCGTCGATCAGACGATATCGCCCTAGATCTGATGATTTCGTCTGGGCTAGGATGTCCAGACGATCTTGTCGCAAAACTGATTTTACACAATTAGCTTCTGTTCCAACGGGCCTCTAATCTGGGCAGAAGCGTGTCTGCGTCGTTAGAGACCCTCCCCCGTTGGAGATCTCCCAAATAGGGATGATCTCCAACCTCCTAACTACTCCCCTAAGCCTATTTAATCCTTAGGACCTTCCCCTCCCAACCCCTGGCTGAAATTCTTTGTAACTTAACTTCATGCACGTTAAATCATCCTAATTTTTCATTTGCAGTAGTCCTATATCAAGTTTGTTGCAGGTACCATCTTGTTTTTCAGCCAGAGCAAGCATACATCATCGTCGATGAACCTGTTCAGATCGAAGGTGATCCTGTCGAATCAGAGACGATTTCATACTGATGCGAGACGATCTCGACTGTAGTCCACATTGAGGCAATCAGTGCCATAAGTTTGCATTTCTTCACCTTTTCTCTGTTGTTTTATTCTGCAAATTAGCTAGTTTATTTGATATTTTATGTTATATTGCATTTTGGAGTTCACCCATCTAGATCAAAGGCATAATTAATCCATAATTGTGATTTAATCAGCATCATTCATACATTTTTTGATCTTTAAGTTTTAGTTCAGTGTTGTCACTATTATTTTGCACAGTTTCCATCTACTAGAACAGTAGTATTCTCTGTATTTTGCATCTGTTCTTTTGTTTGCAGGTCTCTACGAATTCGTCTGACAGATATCAGATGATCTTGTCTAATATCAGATGATTTTGTCGAATTCCAGATGATCCTGACTGCTTCAAACATCATAATCTCCATTAGACATCCAGATCAGGTATTCTTCTTATTTTTCTTTAATTTCTCTGTTTTTTTGTCTTAAATTTGTTCTTTGTATTCATTAAAATCTGCATTTTCATATAGATTAATTTAGACTCATTTGGCCAAACTTAGGATATGAATGCTTAAGACTAAAAACGAACACATAAAAACACATTCCAAACCTAGGCGTGGAAACTGCCATTAAATGTTTCCTGGTGAACCCACCATCCGTCGAAAAATCATCAAAATACACCTCCCTTGAGAGGCGGGACCTTCGTAAAGTCCTCTCAGTCCGAGGTACCGCGACATCCTTTTCCCATCCTCCTTTCGGGCACAGATCCTATAGCCTAAGGATGCAAAAAATTTGGAGCGATACACATACCCTTCTCCTTCAAAAAGGCTTTGTACTCAAAGCTAGAGATGAGGAAATTGCTACTATAATCATACCCCAACAATTTTGAGACCCATTTTTGTTGTGCTAGAGTAGATACTCTTTGTTCCAAAAATTATTTCAAACTTTTATGGTCTATTTTGATGGAGAAATGCCTCCCAATGAGATACAATTACTAATGATTGATAACATGGAGGATGACCATCATTTCCTTTTATTTAGTAGACTTCCCCAAAATTTTCCTTGACAATGCCTTACTAGTGAAAGCTAGGGGTCGCTCTTCTTGAATTAACACAACACCAATGCCATGTCCTGAGGCAACACTTTCAATTATAAAGGGTTTAGAAAATTTTGGAGTGGCTAACATTGGTGTTGAAGTCATGGCTTCCTTGAGATCTACAAAATCTGTTTTTGTCGGAGATGACCACATAAAGGATTTATTTTTTAACATTGTAGTAAGTGGAGCTACTACCTTTCTATAACCCTCTACAAATCATTGGTAGTAGCTAAGGAGACCCAAAAATCCTTGAAGTGCCTTGAGAGTTTATGGCTTAGTCTAATTTTGTATAACTTCAATTTTCTTTGGGTCAACCATAACTTGTGAAACAATATGTCCAAATATTCTACCTCTCATATTCCAAAGGAACATTTAGATCGTTTGATAAATAATTGATGGTCTGTAATAGTTGTAAAGTTTAATACAAATGTTGTAGGCGCTCAACACAAGTGTGACTATACATGAGAATATCATTGAAGAAGACCAATATAAACATGGAAAGAAATGGGTGGAAGACATGACTCATGAGGCTCTAAAGTGTTGAAGATGTATTAGTTGGGCCAAATGGCATGATAAAAATTCGTAATGTCTCTCATGAGTTTGAAATGCTATTTTTGGAATGTCTTCCTTCTTGAGCCTTTTCTCACAATAACTAGAGTGAAGATCCAACGTGGAGAAAAACTTTGTACCATGTAACTCATCGATCATAGGGATAGGAAATTTGTCCTTAATGGTGATTTTATTGAGATCACAAAAGTCTATACACAACCACCACAACCCATATTTATTTATAACCAATAGTACCTATTAAGAGTAAGGACTGCTACTATATTGAATTACTGATATTTTTAGTAACTTTTGAGACAACTTGTCAAATTTTGACTTTAGTGCTTAGGGGTATCTGTAAGGTTTGATGTTAGGTGGAAGGTTACCTCATACCAATTGTCTTGCATGATCATGGGAACAACATGGAGGTAATCTCGTTGGTTCCAAAAAAATTACATTATGTTTAGGAAAAATGAGTCATAAATCCTCTTAGGGTTCATCCGCTTCTAAAGTCTGGGACTAAATTACAAACAATTGGGCTACTACCCTATATGAAATTTTTTTAAAATAAAGTTTCCATATGACTTGAACTAAAAATTGAAAAAGATACTGCTTTTGAAACACGAAGAGTGTATGACCTCATTCTAAGAGAATTGCATCCATAGTTTGGAAAAGTTCTAGGCTACTATCCCCAAAGTATAGAGCAACTAGACCCCTAACACAACATCACATCCTCCAAGTGGAAGTGCAAACATATAAGTTTTAAGTTCATAGTCCCCTATATTCAACTTAACATTATGACATTTATCCTTACAAGACAATGTTCTTCCATTTGTTACCATTACTTCAAAAGAGTTGCAAGCATGTATTAGTTTGCTTTCTTAGATACTCGAGGATAAATAAAACTATGTGTACTACCTAAATCAATAAGAATTACAATTATTTTCCCTTTGAAGAATCCTAATACCTTCATAGTTTGAGGGGTCAAGATTCCTGCAAGTGCATGGGTAAAAATCTAAGGTTGTGGTTCTTCTTGTGCTTCAGTCTCATCTTGAGGCTCTTCCTCCTATGGTTTTACTTGTTCGTCTGGTATTTTGTTAACTTGTAACTCATCTACACCAATTTTTATTGTACATATTTATACCCTAGAAAATATTTCTCATCACAATTATAACATAAGTTGTGGGCTCTATGAGCATCCATTTCCTCCCTAGTCAATCACTTAACTAGTGGAGATTTATTGTTGGTATTCGATGTGAACTTGGATGGAAATGAAAGTTTAGCCTATGGAAATTTAGATGACTACCTTTGGCTAGAAAAATTTTCCTTCACTAGTCTAGCCAATCCTATGGCTCACATCCTAGAGTGTGGTTTGAACATTTTAATCTAGACCTTGATATCATATTTCAACCCACTAATAAAATAGATCTAAAAAAATCCTTCATTCAAAGCCCTTGTGCTATTAGCCAACTTCTCAAATTGAGTTTGATAGTCTCAAATAGTAAAGGTTTATTTTGGTTTTGTTAAGGCTCCTATAAAGTCGTCATACTCACTAGGGCCAAAACGAGTGAGTAATTGGGATTTAAAGTCTTCTCAAGAAATATCAAGAGTCATGTTCTATACCCACTGATACCATTATAGGGACTTAGATTCAAAGTTAAAGGATGCCATGGTAACCCATAAATAGTAGGGAGCATTATGGAGTTTGAATAAATGATCACCCAACACAACTTGCCATCATGATCATTTCCATTAAACTTGGAAAAGTCTAATTTGGGCATTTAAATAGGGTATTAGTATGAAAAAGAGCATGATGGTTTTCTTCATCTCTATTTATTGAAATTCCACCTAGCCCTTCAATGTTAATCTATTGGTATAACTTTGAGGCTTCCTTTAGCCAACCTTCAACCTTAATGAAATTTTACTCAATCCTTGTTTTTAGTTTAGTTTGGTCAGATTTCATGAGCTACATGTGATCTTTCAAATATTTAACTTCTTTTCCAACATGTACCATTTGGTTATGTAATATATTACGTTGATTTATTTATTTCATGAATTGGTTTTGTTCCACCTCCCTCACTAGTTTTCTAGTCCCTCTAACCATATACTGCTAACTAGGACCACCTTGAATGACTTACCAAAAAAAAATATTGTTCCAAGGTTATTATTTTTAGTAATGGTCCAAAAAATATGTTTAGGTGCTATATATCAAAATAATCAACTTGAAAAAATATTCACAATAGACTAGGTTTCAAAATGATATTTTTGGCACCCCACAATAAGTGCATGGGTTCTATATACAAAAATCATCATCTAGATGAGACGATTGTAATGTGCTATCCCATAATGACATTTTTTAACAATCCCAGCCTTCAATTTTTTAATTTTTTTTAACCATGAAAATTGATTTTTTTCTTTGTTCACAATAACTACCTTGTTTACTACTATTTATCCAGCAACTTCCTTGATAGGCTGTCATGTTCGTTATCCTATATGACTCTATAACTTATTGTTTTTTATAACTATCTTGGTAGAATCTATTTTAACTATTACTGAAAATTACCCTGATTAATATGATTCCTAACTACAAATAAAAATTACTCTAGAAAACTTTGTCTTAACTATTACTAACTTTTACCCTAAATGAAATTATATCAACTATAACTGATGATCGCCTTGGCAGACCTTATCTTGACTGTTACTATATCCATAGTTACCTTCGTCTATTACAATATAGTCAATTTTTGTATAGTGTAGTCTCCTCAGTATACCCAAAAACTTAGTCACAAGCATGACATAACACCTCCTTTCAGGTAACTACATACATTGACTACATGCTTTTGGCATAGGACATTCCATGCTAGATTATGAAGTGTGACATGATCATTTGTTATTTTTTTGCCATCCATTAGATTTTATATTATTCCTCAAAGCATATTATCCTTGGGGATTCAACTATTGAGTTTACAAGGTGCTAGATTTCTTTGTAAAGGAAGATCCATTCTGATAGGTTCAACTATTGAGTTTGTTCCATAGAGCATCTTATCCTTGGAGATTATAAATGAAGATCCATTTTTTTTTGGATGAAAAAGCCATTATATTAATAAAATAATGTTTAATAATACAAAAAAAGGTGGGTGGGATTAGCACACCTCGTAAACCAATACATTAACCATTATGGTTAAGAGTATACAAGAGTGTCAGAAACTGCCCATAAACTGCCAATAACAACTGCCAAAACAGTATTAAATATGCATTCAAAAAGAAAGAAGCCAAGAAATTACTGCAACCTGGAAGGGGAAGGAAGATGCACATGACTCATAATGCAGGGTGTATTCCCCCAATGATCCATGAGGGTACGCAAGTACTACAGCTCCACCTATACTTTTTTAACCTGTACTTGAATCTGTAACCAACAATTAAAGAATATATCATATTTATCAGCAACAGAGAAGACATGTCCGACATCTTGCTGAGAAAAAATAGCTCTATTTCGGGACTTCCATAGATAAAACAAGGTACCAATTCTAAAAATATTCCAAAAAATATCCAAGTTGAAGGAAAAAGCAATAGGGTCACCCAAAATAGCATGCACCCAAGTAAAATCCTCCTACATAAAAGGTCTGAAAAATTCAAGAAGCCACTCCCAAGCTGACTGAGCCCGATCACAAAACCAAAAAACATGCAGTAAATCTTCCGCTTATCCACAAACCGGGCAAATGAGATTATGAACACCCAGATGCTTGAGCCTATTGCCAATAGGTAACCCTTGATGTAAGAGACTCCAAGAAAAAAAACTTTGTTTAGGTTCAATATAAGTAGCCCAAGCAATCCGAAACCTCTTATTCCATTGGGAGGGAAGAGAGACTAAATTCCATCTCAGAGTGAGCTTATCAACCATTGGAACTTGTGGGGTGAGCCATTTGTAACCAAGATGAGCTTTATATTACAAAATAGGAAGCTCCCCAGGCCAACACCAATCTGACCACCAAGGTTTTTAAAAATGCTTATGTAGTTTGCTCCAAATAGAAAATGGAATACTATCAATAACCACCTCATAAGTGTCTCTATCACCAGGATTTAAATTGTGAATTTGATGAAAACTTTCCCAGGGTATCCAACACCTGGCATGTTGGGAGAAGAAATAAAAAATGGAAGCAATACCACGCTTATAGAACCTCTATGCTCTGACCCACTGCACCAGAGCTAAGGGAGAACCTTGCCAAGTGATAACAAGAGACCACCAAATATTCATGGAAGACAAAGAGGCACCTGCTTTGCGAAAACTCCCTTTCCAACTAAGCCAGGGTTTGAAGGCCTCCCAGGATTTCCAAATACTCTGAATGACAAAAGAACCTTTAACTTTAATAGGGATAGGGGCAGTAAGAATGGATTGCAATCCCACACCTTTCCAAATTTTCTTCCCCTGAAGCAAACCAGAAGAAATGCAATGCCTGACCAACACTTTCCAAGTTCATCCCCAATTAAATATCGGGTGATCCATTTAGCACAAAGGGCAAGACCTTATCGGTGACAATCAAACAAACCCATGCCTCCACAATCCTTGTGCAAACAACAAATTTCCCAGGCTACTTGATGAAAACCTTGCTTGACAGAGTCTTTGGCCCACAAGAAGTCTCTCAAAAGCTTATCCAGCTTTTTATAACAAGATTTGGATGGAACCCAACAAGATGAATAATAGACATGGGTAGTGGCTAAAACCTTAGAACAAATCTAAAATTTTCCTGACAGAGAAAGTTTCTTACTAGTCCAATAAGAAAGCTTCTTTTCCACTTTATCAATAACATACTACCATAATTGAGTAGAGGAACCATGAAATGCAAAAGGAATTCCAAGAAATTTAAACACCTCACCTGGATGAATCCAAGTCCATTGGAATTGATGTAACCAGTATGGCAGTTGAGATTGACATTGCCAAAAATAGGATGTTTTTTTCCATTGTATAGAAGAACCAGAGGCTAAACAGAACACCTCTAAGCAACTAATAGCCGAGGAAAGGGATTGCTCATCCTATTGAAGTGTTAAGAAGGAATCATCTGCAAAATGACCATTGACCAACTGATGGTCAGAATTAGGGAGAGCAATACCTTTTATTAATCCTTGATCCATCTTATGGGCCAAAAAATAGCCAAAAGCCTCTGTAGCAAGAATGAAAAGAGATGGAGCAAGAGGGCACCCCTGTCTCATAGAGCGACCAAGAGAAATTGACTGAGATTGACTATTATTCAAGGTAAGAACAGCTGAAGCATCTTGAAATAACATAAGAATGGTGCTCACAAATACTGGCCCAAAACCTAGAGCCTGAAGCATGGCAGTTATGATAGGCTTTATTAAAGTCTATCTTAATGAATAAAGCATCTTGTTCAGAATTTCTTACCCACTCCATACCTTCCCAAATAGCAAGAACATTATCAAGAATGTATCTTCCCTTAACAAAGCTAGTTTGTTCAGGTCTGACAATCAAAGGCAGAATATATTTAAGCTTAAGTGTAAGGGCTTAGCAATAATATTTTAGCTCACATTAAGTAGGGTGATCGGCCTCTAATTTGTGATGAGATCAGGATATCCAGACTTATAAATAAATTTAACATTGCCTTTGTTAATAATGGAACCCAGTGAACCACATTACAGGGCTTCAAGATAAAATTTGTGGAGATCAGAACCAAGCATATCCTAAAATTATTTATAGAATTCACATGGGAAGCCATCAAGCCCTGGTGCCTTATAATTGGCCATAAGTGATAAGGTAGTCTTTAGATCTTCTAGAAAGAGGAGTGTCACAAAATAACAATAGCAGTACAATCAGCAAGAGCTTGCCTTCTAGCATCATCAAGGGGTTGAGAAGCAAAAACACCTTGATAATGTGAAACAAATACTTTGACAATGTCTAAAAGATCTATAAAACTCTGCCCATCAACTTGGATGGCTTGAAACTGAGAATGTTGAGTAGGAGGTCTGAGGCACTGAAAAAATTATTTGGTCACTCTGTCCCCCACTTTGAGCCAATGCATTCAAGCACGTAATTGAGCCCCCTTGGCTTCATAAAAATCAACCTTTTTTAGCTCATACCGAATGGAAGAAACTTGGGATTGAGCAACATAGTTGAAAGGAGAGGCTTCAAGCCTGAGACAAGCTTTGGATAGCTCACTTTGCAAGGCAGACTTAGCCTATTTTCGTCGTTTTGCAACTTCAACACCAAGAGTTCGCAACACCTTAGTGGTTCATTGAATGAAAACATTCCACCATTCAATCCTTCTAGAAATACCATCAGGTCTAGGAATAAAATTCCAAATGCGGCATAAATGAGCTTTCATGCTAAATCTATGCAAAAAAGAAACATTTAGGTAAAACTATGAAGAATGCACTCTAGATTAAAAGTTTAACATTGCCATCGAGAATAAAATAGGTGAATGATCAGACAATGTAGTACCAGGCAAAGTCAACACATACAATGAAGAAGGCAAAATATGGGAGAACTGAAAGTTGTCACACTCAAAAATCATGGCTCTATCCAATCTTACCAAAACCCTAGAAGAAGCAGCCTAAAAATTGGACCAGGTGTACCAAAGAGCCTGTGGGAAGTCAGAAGGCGAGAAGTAGGAATTAGGGTCATAAATGTGAACCTTGTTTTTCATAAAAAACCAAGCTTCTATTTCACCTAAACACCACCGCATCGGGACATGACTGACCTTATCAGAATATTTCTCCACCATATTAAAATCCCCACAGAGCACTCAAGTGGCAAATGACAGATTCTTGGCAAGCCATATCCACAACTCACATCTATCAAAAGCGACATTTGAGGCATACACATTAACCACCCCAAGTGGTTTTCCACAGATCTCGAGCAAAATCCAAACAGCTTGATTGTATGGGTCAACACCCCAAGTCACAACATTCTTCTGTAATCGAGGCCCAAGGATAGTGACAACTCCTCCTTTTCAAAAATATTGGCATTTTGATAGGTTCATCTTCTCCATTTCCACCTTCCTCCATGTCAAAATTTGAGCTCTATAGCATAAGGTAGTATGCTTCGAATTTTATTTTATATTTTTGTCTTAATCATACTTTGCATTTTTCTTATATTCATATAATTTTTACTTTTTTCTAACTAAGAAATTTGACTTTCTTCTTTATTCATGAAAACTGCTTGTTTTTTACTGTTTATCTAAAAAATCCCTTGGTAGGATTTTTCTTGTCCATTACTAACAACTATCCTATTTGACTCTATAAATCACTATTTCTGACAACTGTCTTGACATACTCTGTTTTAACTATTATTGATAATTGCCCTGACTAATATGATTTTTGAATATAATTGACAACTATTCTGGAAAACTCTATCTTAACTATTATTAACTATTTTTCTGACTAAAATTATACCAACTATAATTGACGACTACCCTAGCATACCATATCTTGATTGTTACTATCCCCATAGTTACCTTCGTCTGTTATAGTATCGTCGATTCTATAATAGTATAGTCTGCTAGGTTTACCCAAAAACTTAGTCACAAGCATGATGTAGCACCTCCTTTTGGGTGATTGCATGCTTTTGACATGGAATATTTCTTGTCTTGTGAAGTGTAATATGGTCATTGGATTCAATGTAACTATCCTTGGGGATTCACTACCGAGTTTGTTGGGTGTTGGATTTCTATGTTGTTCCTCTTATCATCTTGTCCTTGGGGATTACAAAGGAAGATCCATTTTGACATGTTCATCTTCTCCAATTCCACCTTATTCTATGTCAACATTTTTATTTACCTCTAGTTCAAGTACTTAAGAATATAGCTCCATATTATCCATTTCCATCTGCCTCCATGTCAATATTTGAGCTCTATAATATAAGCTCATATGCTCTAAAT
The DNA here is from genome assembly GCA_028583015.1 of Wollemia nobilis. Classification (NCBI taxonomy): domain Eukaryota; kingdom Viridiplantae; phylum Streptophyta; class Pinopsida; order Araucariales; family Araucariaceae; genus Wollemia; species Wollemia nobilis. The sequence continues at coordinate 6,189,348 of JAQPPZ010000377.1, read as the reverse complement.
ATTATTTTCTACTATTTTTTAATCATATTTTTGTTAGCTTTTGAGGTATATTACAATGGTAGATGGCAATCATAGGATGCATAAATATAAGAGAAAGTAAATTTATAATATTGTAGAAATATGTTATAAAACAAAATGATGAAAATGAATACAATATTGTTATGGAGGAAATGGACACTCCATGCAAGATTCTATAGGACTACAATGTACTCCATCACTAGTGGAGTCACACAACACTACTACTACTACCTACTGACTTACATATCAAACTCTTACAATGAGACCCTTTTATAATGGAAGATAGATTCCTTGGCCAACACTCTACCTAGCTATGCAAGGGACACCTTGCACATTTACAACTTGCACATTAACACTTGTGCATTTATTACATTGCATAAAGTAACTAGATAACTTCCCCCTAAAGTAATATAATGTCCTAAGTATGTACCTAAGAAGGCACATTTACATTATCTAAATGATGTAATAGAATCTAACTCTAACACCCCCTGTATTACATTATTTAGGTACTAAAGACTTTAGTCTTCAATATGGATCTTCTTCCATTGGATAATGGAACTTGTATTCTCCTTCATCGCTTACTGTGATCAGATTCATCCAGTAGTTTGTTTCTTCAGTTGATGCAAAGTAAGATGATATTGTAGGTTCCTCTTTAAATTGAGTGTGCTCAATGGGATAAGTCTTTGTAGTGTTGTGTTCCTTTTTGGTACACCTTTTCTTCTTCTTCCTTCTCTTTTTGTGATTTTGCATTGGAGCTAGTGGAATTTTTGCTTCATGGTAAATTAATTGATCATCACAATAAAATGGTTTCTTATTTTTGACTTGCTTCTTGTGTTGAGTAAGTAAAAACACAATCAATGATAGATAAATCATTAGACACTCTTCTTGTGAGAATATAATAAAATTTTGTGAGTTCCACCATGCTGTGAAGAGGATTTTATGGAGATAATTAATCAAGGATGCAAAGTTACCTTCTTTGGACTCCTTAAGAAGTAAGAAGAATTTATATTTATTGCTAGTTTATAGATACTTGTATCCTTTGATAGTATCTATTAAATTTTAAAAGTAAAATTCTACTTCTTGGAATAGCTCTTCATTATTGAAAGCTTTTCTCAGAAATTCATCCATGGATTTAATATAATATTAGTAGTATACCTTATAGCTCCCAATATTAAGGTATATGTAACCCTTAGAATATATAAAAGCTTGATTTAATAAAACCTTTGTGAACCCTTAGGTCATGTAGACTTTCTTATATCTCCCTATTGATAAGAGTTCACAAACCTAATAAGTTTTTAGGTTTTGTAGCAAGCTTACATCTATCCAAATGAATTTAGAACTTGATAATTTTTTATGGTTGCTAATATTACCAAGTTTTGTAGAATGCCTTATGACTCCCTAGGATGTTTTGGATAGGATATATGATCAATATAGTACTTTTGTAAATTGTAGTTCAATTTTAAGTTGATTTTGTAAATTCTAGCACCCAGGGCATCCTTGATAGTGGTCAACCTGGCAGAGATTCTGAGGATGGTGAAATCCATGATTCTATTACTGTTAATCCTATCGAGTTTTGGGGTAATGAACCTCACGACAAAGGTGATTTCCATGGGCCCTCCTTGTCTGAGGATCCCATTCTAGAGAAAGCATATTTTTCCAATGTGGTGGGAGGAGGACAACACTGTTTGTCTAATCATCATTCCACATTAGAGCCTTCTAAGTCAAAAGTAAAAATTCCTGATAACTTGATCCAAAAGTATTTGTATTTTGAATCTTTTAATTTAGTGGGCAAGCTAATTGGAGGACGCCCTAACCTTGAAACCAATTGAAGTTGGACCCATGCTAAGTAGAAGACTGTTGGGTCCATGGATATTTTTGGTCTTGCCAGAGGTTTCTTTGGGATCCTCTTGAGTAATCGTGAAGATGCTAGTAGAATTATTATTTGCGGACCTTGGTTTCTAGGCCGTACGAGTCTTTTTATTTGTAAGTGGGATGCTGATTTTGACCCTGAGACCTCAAGTATTAATTTTACCCCTATTTGAGTTAGGATCCCCAATATTCCCTGGCACTTTTGGAACCCAAAAATCCTTTTTACTATTGCCAAGACCATTGGGACCCTGGTTTCTATTGATCATACTACTTTAGCCAAAACTAGAATGACCACATCCAAAATATGTGTTAATGCAAATCTTGATTCAGAACTTCCAACCTTTGTGGAGCTGGAATACAGTTCTTATTATCGTAAGCAGGCTATTGAATATGAAAATAAGCTGACATTTTGTCTGAAATATCACACTCAAGGACATCTTCGGAGCCAATGTCCTTTGCTAAAAGCTAAATATGTAGATGAACCTGCTAAAATGCATGAGGTTCCTAATCGTCAGGTGCAGGGTTAAGGGTTATGCATAGTGGCAAATATTTGCAAATTAGGCGAATATTAGGATTTTTAAAATTGGAAATTGGTGAATATGAGGACCCTCGACATCGGCCCATTTGCCTAAAATTTTCAAGACCAATTTTTTCTTAGGGTCAATTCACCATAATATATATCCAAACATAGGCATATTTATACTCGTTGGAAAGCTCTTTTTGAGCCTGATCTAATGGTGGTGTGTTTATGAAGTTATAAGGTAATTTAATAGGTCAAAATTAGCCCTAAATATGAATTTATGTTTTAGGGCTTCAAATACCCCAAATTTTGGTGTGAAGATGATTGATTTTATTTTCTTAGGATTCGCCATGATTTACCTTGATTTCAATTAGGATTCACAATTTTTTTACAAGTACATTTTGAGTCCAACCCCTTATGCATAACCCTAGTAGGGTTGGAAGAAAGGTCAGCCTGAAGCCCCTAATCATAATTATTAGGGTTGGAATATTGTAGATCCAAAAAAAGACTTCAAGAAATCTAAGGACAACATCAAGCCAACAAAGGTATCATCATTTATAAACCTGAAGATATGCAACCTCCTATGAATCCTCTGCATTCTGTTGGAAGGGGTAAATAGATTGTCACATCTCCAACCCCTTCTTTGGATTCCAGTGAAGAGGTATATCTTTCTCCTAATAGTACTAACAAATTCTTAATTCTGGTTGATTCAAATTTGTTTGATCAAGAAAATCAACAAAATATCCAAAATAGTGATTTTCATCTTCCTTAAAACCTTGATTCTCCTACAAAGCCTGGACCATCCCTTCCCCCTCTTGAGAATTTTAGCCCCTCCAAAGTCTCAAATATTCTAATATCTTTATGTTCTATAGTTGAGCAAATAGTTCCTTCAAAATTTAGTCCCAAGCATACTCGTAGCTCCAAAAAATCCCCAATTGACTGTGGGAGTGACAAAAAATGAGGACAACCTTCTACGAGTGATCAGTGGAAAAATAGAGTTCAGGATGACATTGATAATGGCATTCAAAAAAATTTATTTCCCCTTGTCATATATCAAGTGAGGGATGAACCAAAAGGCACCAAACCTCCTCAAACCGTTGGTAAGGGAGGCAAGAAATATTCCAAGGTTTTCAAATGAAGCTCCTCTCATGGAATATGATATGTATGAATGGGATAACCAAAAAAATGGTTTTTAGCTCATTAAGAAAAGAAATAAGACCCACTATTCTTATTCTACAAGAAACAAAACTTGATCAACACAATTCTACCTCACTTGCTATCAAAATATGGAATAGAGGAGAACTTGCTTTCAGTCTGGCCAGATGTGTTTCAGGCAGCCTTTTTAGTTTATGGGATCCTAGAAAGGTAGATGGGAAAGTGATCCAATCCAATGAAAGAATCCTAAACATCATGTTTCAAAAGATAGATTCCAATTCCTATTGGATTATGTCAAACATCTATGCTCCAAATTCTCTAGTTGAACGAGTTCATTTTTGGGATGATCTCAACAACCTCAAATATTCCTTTAACAATATCCCATGGATTGTTGATGGATATTTTAACTCTCCTCTTTATCCTTCGGAAAAAATTAGAGGTTCGAGTTTTACTGAGAAAAACATGGAATATTTTCTTGATTTTGTCAATACCAACAATCTCATGGATGTTAAGCTTAAAAAAGTAAAGCATACTTGGACTAATAGAAGATCAGGGAGCCAAATTATTCAAGTGAAATTGGATATAATGTTTTTCTCTCAAGAAGCTATTCAAGTTTTTGGGGATTCCAACCTTATTTCTCTTCCAAAGGTTGGATCTGATCACAATTCCCTTGTTTTTGAAGATAGTCCTTTCAGAAGGCCCTTCATATTTGAATCAATGTGGATCTAGCACCCTGACTTAAGAAACATAATCCCTCAATGGTGGCAACAGACTGGCTAAGGTTGTCCTTATTTTTATCTTGCATAGAAGTTAAAGCATGTTAAAGAAAATCTTAAGATATAGAATAAAGAAGTGTTTGGAAATTTGTTTGAGATAAAACAATCTCTTGAATACAAAATTATTTCCATTGAGAACAAAATTCAGGAAGGTCAATGTGATAATCAAATCCGTGCCAAGGATAGAAACATCCTTGTTGATTATCATAATATTATAGCTCGTGAAGAAATATTTTGGAAACAAAAATCCAGAGCTTTGTGGCTTAAAGAAGGGGACTTGAACATGAAGTTTTTTGATGCTTCTACCATGTGAAACAAGAGCCACAATAGAATGAAAGAGTTGATAAAAATTATGGTTCCACCATCTCTGATATGATGGAAATAAAAAATGAGGTTGTCTCTTACTTCACCAATATTCTTGGTGAAAACATGTCACCTTCTAATATTACCCTAAGTTCCATGCTTTATCACATTCCCCAGTTGGTTTCAGATGATGCTAATTCCAAAATTTTAGCCCCCTTTTATGATGAGGAAATTCACCAAGCCTTATTTTCAGTGCATCTTGATAAAGCCCCTGGTCCTGATGGCTTGCCTCCTCGATTTTTTTAAAACTTCTGAAATATTATTGGCCCTGACACTTGTTATACTATTAGAGAATTTCAATCTGTAAAATCTATCCCTCGTTGCTTCAATTCAACTTTTATTTCTCTCATTCCAAAAAGTTCTAATGTCAAATCCATGACTGATTTTCGACCTATTAGCTTGTGTAATGTGGTTTACAAAATTCTTACAAAGGCTATTGCTATTAGAATGAGGGACATCCTTCCTTACATTATTGATCCCTATCAAGGAAGCTCTATTCAAGGTAGATCCATCCTTGATGGAGTTATCACTATTCATGAAACCCTTCATTCTGTTCACATGGCCAAAAAATATGCTTTAATCTTAAAATTAGACATGAATAAAGCCTATGATAGACTTAATTGGGATTACCTTGTTTCAATCCTTCTAAAGTTTGGATTTTATCCTGATTGGGTTGAATTGATCAAAGGGTGCATATCTACTCCATGGTTTTCAGTCCTTGTTAATGGATCCACTGCTGGTTATTTCCCAAGCCATAGAGGCATTCGTCAAGGAGATACCATATCTCCTTTGTTGTTTATAATTGCTACTGAAGCTTTAGGTAAAAAATTAAAAGCAACTTGTAACCTCAACCTTATATCAGGAATAAAAGCAGCTTCTCAAACTAGACCAGTTTCTCACCAAAAATTTGTGGATGACATAATTATTTCTTCCAATGCATCTTTCTTTGAGGCTAGAGTTATCAAGCATATTTTACTGTTATATGAATATGTTGCTGGGCAGAAGATCAACTTCCACAAAAGCAAGATTTATTTTTTGAATACTTCGATCCAAAGATAAAATAAGATTTTTTTCCATTCTAGAATGTTCAATTTCATCTTTTCCTGCTACTTATCTAGGGCTTCCCTTGTTCTTAGGTCAACCTAATACTTCAATGTGGAATAATGTGATTGAAATATTGCAAAAGAAGTTGGTTGGGTGGAAAGGAAATATTTTGTCTTAAGATGGCAAGGTTACCCTTACCCAAGCATCCCTTCAAAGTCTCGGTTGGGGTTTGTAACAAAATAGAACAAATTCAGAAGAATTTCCTTTGGTTAGGATCTAAAAACAAAAACTATTTTCACCTTGTTACTTGGGATAAAGTTTATTGGCCAAAACATTCTAGAGGGATTGGTCTCAAAAGGCCATATATTTTTAATCTTGCTCTTCTAGCAAAATAGGCTTGGAGGTTAATTTCAAATATTGAGTCTGAATGGATTACCATTGTCTACCGCAAATATTTACAAGGAATTGAATTCTTCAATGTTACCCCTTCCCCAAGAGGGTTATCTTTTTGGAAATAAAATTTATAAGTCAGATTTCTAGTAGAATGTGGTCTCAGATGGAGATTAGGGGATGGGCAACAAATTGATTTTTGGTAGGATAAATGGATTCTCAACAAGCCTCTTGTGAATAATCATTGTTTGAATGTCCTCAAAGGATACACTGATATTGTTTTTGGTACAAAAGTCTCAAATTTCATCTGTTCTCATGCTAATATAAATAAATGGAAGAATATCGATAGCTTTGATTATCCTGAGGAATCTAGAGAACTATAGTTTCTTCTCAGCTCTTCCATTATTCCTTCTGGGAATCATCATGATCAACTTTTTTGGGAATTTATTGAATGTGGAGAATTTTATATTAAGTCTGTCTATCATATTATTTTACCCCATGATCAACCTTTAATTCCCTTCAACATTGTTAAGCTGCTGATTTCTAAAATCACCACTTTTGCTTGGGTAGCCATCCAGGAAAATATTCTCACTATTGATAATATTCTGAAGAGAGGCCTACCTATTCCCAATAGATGTTTTCTGTGTTTATCTGACTAGGAATCCCCCCATCATTTATTTCTTGCTTGCCCTTTCTCGTCTACTATCCTCAATAAGTTGTTAGATTTTTTCCACATTTCTTGGACTGAACCATGTTCTATCCCTGATATTTTCATCCAATGGCCTAATCCTTTTTGTAACCTTCATCTTAAGGATTTGTGGTATTTTTGTCTTCATCATTTTCTGTGGCAAATCTGGTTAGAAAAAATTACAAAGTGTTTTCTAACACTATTCAAAGCCCAAAGTATATTTTCAATAAAATCCTCTCTTTTGCCATTGAGAATGCATCCCTTTGTCCTTTACCTTCTCATCCTACTTCCCGTTTTGAAGTCTCTTTGGGGCTGTCCCTTAATTTTCCTATATTGGATGATACTCGATTACAACCTACCAACATCAGGGCCCAGTCCACTTGGACTCCTCCTCCCTTAGGTTGGCTTAAACTGAATGTGGATGGTGCTACTAAAGGTAACCCTAGATGAGCTGGAGTGGGTGGTATCCTCAGAGATCATAAAGGTAAGGTTTTCCTTGCCTTTGCTGAATTTTTAGGGATCCAATCAAATCAGGTTGCTGAAGCTCATGCTTTGTGGCATGGATTAGTTTTGGCTAAAGATTATTTCGATAAACATTTGGTAGAGGGATTCCATCACTATCATAAATTACCTAAAAAATTCTAAAGTACCTTCCTGGAGGTTAAGGAACTGCATCAATGAAGCCATAATTCTTAGTCAAACTTTTCAGGAGAATTTTTCAGTACACTTTAAGGGAGAGTAATAAATTTGCTAACATTTTGGCAAACATTGGAGCACAAGCTTCAAATTTGATGATGTGGACCATTGGCTTCCCTCAGAACCTGGCACACATCATTGATCAAGAAATATTGGTTTCAAGCATTACTGACACTGATGTGGATCATGTCGGTCAAATTCTAAATATATCTAATGCTCATGCTTCCTAATTATTACATTGTTAGTTCCCATGATGCCTTGGTACATGGGCATCCCATGTGTTTTGATTTTTTCAACCTTGGTTGTCGGTTTTCCACATTTCTAGGCAAATTTATTCACATTTTTCATGTCTCGATAGTCTCCTTTTCCTTGTCTTCCGATCCATGGTTAGAACACCCTACCGTTTTTGCACCACCATAACTCCCTTTATCCTCTTCATCCCTTACCAAATCCTCATGACATCCTTCCATGTCAAACCCCTCTCTCATGTCTCTCCTTGTGTTTTTTATCCCACTTTGCCCTTTTCCTCAGGTGGGTTTTTGGTTTGGATTTTCATGTGATCCTTTCAAGCATTTGGTTTCACCTTTTCTACCATGAAATCCTTTGTTTGTGCAGTTTTACTCATCCCATCCCAGTTAGCACACTTGTCAAGATTACCATTGGAATATTTCTATTTTTATCCCTTTAGCTGTTTCTTTTTATACTGGGCAAGCTTTGGATTTTTCCATTGCTACATTCTGCAACTATTTTTTCAAAGGTGTCATTGTCTTTGTGTTGCTAGCATGAATTACATCGAGCCTTCCAGGGTTTGCATGGATGCCATTGCTAAAGGGATCCTCTCGGGCAAGGGTTTCCTTCCTTTTTTTCACAAATTTGAAGGGGAGGACCCAAAAATTACCATGGCATTCATGGAGATGTGGGATAATGGTAGGGTCACCATCCATAACAAGACTTATGATATGGATATCAAATTTTTGGTTGAATTAACTAGCCAGCCTGCTAAGGGATGATCCATAAGAAGAGAAAAGCATAACTGGGATGCCGAGTTGAAGGATGTCAAAGATAAAGAGATTTGCAGGAAAGCTCGGGTGGGGATTCAACATGATGAGCTTCCTTTTCCTTGGTGGAGTGTCCTAAAACCCATAATGGAGTTTGTAACAGTTGACAACCTAGATAAGGCTCTTTGTAGCTTTCATTTCATTTTTTTCAATCATTTTCATGATGTGAGTGCAGTTAATATTCCTCAATTTTTACTAAATTCTATTATCTACACAATTGAGAACTGTAGATTTAAGAATAGGTCTGAATTACCTACCCATCATGGTATTTTCAATATCTTATAAAAGTATTCGTTAATTCATTGTCCTCAGGGTATCGTTGTGACTCCCCCTACCAAACCCAAATCGAGTACCATAAAACCTAGCTCTTCTCAAACTGTACCTCAATACTCAAGCACCCCTAGGCTCTCTACTAAGAAGTAAAAAAATGTCGATACTGTCCATCAATTAATGAAGAGATCCCAAAGTGAATCCCCTGAACCTGATTTTGATCCTAAGTTGAAACCCTTACACTCCTCTATTCGTTTGAAGAACAAGGCTAATTAGAATGAATCCCTAATCATTGAGTCAGAGGATGAGGAAAAGGACAACCTTGACCATTGCATGTAGTTTTTCATCATAAATTCTGTTACTAATTATATTTCCCAATTTTTTGATTTACGAAATGCACTAAATCTGTGGTTCTTCAAGAAATCCTATGGTGATGGTGCACCTAGTGCTCCCACTGAAGATTTTAAGGAGGCTACTATTCTTGAGGATGTCGCTAGAAAGGGTAAGGATGCTAAGGTGGATACTTCCAATGATGGTTTCTAGGATGCTGCTATTAAACTTGATAAGGAGACTTAAGTATCATATTCCTCTGCTAAATGTTTGTTGGCTACATTTTTGTGTTATGCTTATGTATTTTGTTTTTTGGGTCCCTTGAAGCGCTTATTTTTTCAAGTTTTGTTGTAGTTGCTGCTCCCTGAGGACAACCCTGGTGGTTTGGATTATTGAAGGTTGGCATCCTATTATGAATTCTCTTTGTATTTTGGCTTTTGAAGCCTTTTTGTAATCAGGTTTTGGGGGCCCTACTAAAACCTGTTAGTAATTTAATTTCTTTAACCGATAAAAAAAAATTAAGTTTCAATAATAACCCTTATTTCTCCTTGATAATATTTTGTAAATATTAACAAACCTGAAGTATGCTTTCTTAATGAATATCTAATTATGAATATTTCAATAGATAAAATGTTCCCTTCTAACTCCAAAAAACTTATGTTAAAACAAGCAGAAAGGCCAACCTTTACCTCAATCGTTCTTTAATGCTATACGTCAATAGATTCATAACTATGTGCTGCATAGTGCTCATGGGTAGTCAGAGCCCTCTTTGACTGGTGCTAACTTATTCTTTGATTTGTGATACTTCACTTCTACAAATGGCGACGAAAGATATATTAGTATATACCTTGTAGGGTTTTCTCCAAATTCAAGTGTTGTTCATTGGTTGACTTAAATGTTTTCCTTACACCGTTGAATGGTGTATAGTCATTTTAACTCAATGCTTTAACTTCATTTGACTACTCCCTTGCTTTGCTTAGCTGCGTTCTACTTCACACACTATTGTATATTACATTCTCCAAGATCAACATCTTAAATAATATGGGCTTTGTGACAAGTGTCACATGAATCATTACAAGATATACATATCTAACATTCCTTTGACAATGATGAGGTTGCTGATAACCTCCAAATAATCTTAACTCCCTCAAATGGATGTAACTCCATTTTAGGTGAGCACTTGAACGTTAGGATATGTAGAGAGTTTGTGCCAAGTGGATTGTGCATGCAAGCCTTATTTCTAACGCTCCAAAGATGAGCTTGCAACCCTAATTTTTCCTTTATATTTGCATCCTACATGAGCTTGCTATGTTTATTGATATACAAGGTTTATTTTGCACATTGGCTTGGTGAGGATGATGGATGACTACAACTGGATTGCTTCATGGTATTATGGTACACTTTTGAGCTCTTATTTTGATGGACACTTGCTTCAATTGATGCATTAGGTATAGCTCTTATCTCTACACTTATTTGTAGATATTTAATGCCGATTTATACCTTTCTTCAGTGATGGTTATAACAGCCACTGAGTATTCTTTTACTTTATCTTTACATAGATAACTTGACATTGAATACTGCCCTTCTTTCTATGTAAGCATGAATGATAATACCTTCTTTCAATGGATCCACTGTTGTAGGTGACACGTTGCTTATAGGGCTGGATTTGACGGAGGAAAACAATGTTTTTAAACACCTCAACTCTTGGATGTGTGAGATCCTCTATGGCTATTCCTTTGGCCATATATCTATTGTTCATGTGAGATTTTTAATATCTCCTTCCCTTGGTCACAAGTCTATTAGATAAGGACATGTGAGATCTTCGGTGGCTCTTTCTTTGGCTGCAAATCGTTTGTTTGTGTGAGTTTTTATAGCTCCTTCCCTTGGCCGCAAGTATGCTGGATAAGAAAATCCTTCCGCACCCTATAAATAGCAATAGTTTTGATCTCCCAAGGAATAAAAGAGGTGCATTTTGTAATATGTAAATCTTGCACCAAAAATGAAGAATTTTTATAATCCTTCTTACTTATTTTGGATGATAGTCAATCCAAGCTAATGAAATGAGGATTCTTGCACTATGTGTTGAAAAAGAAATCCTTATATTCTCGTTGAATCTTGAGACTTCCAAGGTCTCAATTTGAGGCATCCTTCAATAATTTCAATGGTGGTTTTTTATTTCATATTTCTACTTGTAATGGTGACTTCTTTTGGCCATGAAAGTGCTACAAATTTGTTTTTGTTTTTGTGCTTCTTAACAACACAGACTAATTGATAACAACTAGTTAAAAACTTAACTAGAATGATGCTTAATATATGCATTTTAAATAGTAACAATACATTCACCTTATTGTTCCACTAATTTCTCAAAAATTCTCTTTTTTTTTTAAGCGAAAAACCCCTTGGGGGGCCGCCTTGGTCTGAGAGACCATGAACAGAGGGTTCTACACCGTAAAAGTCACCCGAAAGTCGCACCTGACCCTGCCCGCACCAACATTATCAATTGGATTTTGGATACCCAATTCAGATTTTTGGTAGGGTGGAGATTTGAACTTGGGACCTCCCTTGGAGGATTATCCTCTCCTTTCCAACTCACCTACAACACCTGTGTACAAAAATTCTCTTAACAATTCCATTGCAACCTTTCAAATATAATATGGAATAAGTTCTTTCGAATTTCACTACAAAAATAGTTGTAGGATCTAGTCTTATTTTTCAAGATATAATATAGGTAGTTGATTGTAACTTTAGAAATAAACTCCTAATTGTGCAAATAAACCTTGAAATAATTGTTTCTATTTTGCACTTTTGAATATTATAATTCAATTTTCCTCTTTGCAAATTCTGACCTAACATAAGGTGCTTTAACAAATCTGCTGAGTAATCCGATTAATTAAGTTACTTGCACCAATAGTTGCTTACCTTTTTGATAGCTTTTGTAGAGAATGTAGATCAAGCTTGTTGCTTTTGATTTTTGCAACTTTTGTTAGCTTTAAAAATAGCTCATCCTTCACCAAAAAAAGACCTCAAAAATTCTTTCACGAGCCTAGGGTTTGGTGGTTTAATCTTCTTCTTTCTGCTATGGATTTAAAGAATATTTATGCTTTCTTGAAAGGTAATATTCAAATCTCTCGGCTTTGACAAGATTATGTTATCTTCAATTCTTCTTGTCAAATGTTGTCTTCAAGTAGGATATTCTTCTCAAGACTATGAATGTCTTGAGGTTTTATATATATTCGTTAACACTCCTTGCCAATTATTCTTCTTCTCCTGATTGAACTTGTGGTCAGATGGCGATAATTATCCCAAATATTGCCCTTATCAGAAAGGTTCTCCTTGATGAAGAATTTCTCCAATGGATTCTTCTCAGAGCTCTTTTGATGATCTTGCTTCAACAACAAGGTTCTCCAAGCCTTTTTCCTTGAGACCTCTCCTAGGTCTTCGATTCTGCAACTACTTGGTATTCCTTGAGACCACTTTCTTCAAATTTTAAAATTGAGAAATTACTAGATCTCTTGATTCTACTACTTCTAGATTTGAATAGGGATCTCCTAGTCCTTCTCGTCCTTCCAAGACTAGAAGTTTCTTCAATGAAATCTTCACCAAATCTCTTCACCTTTAAGTTTGCTTTAGGTGTTGGATTGATTCTGAAGAAAATACTCTTCCTAAATTTCTTGTAGGAAGTTTTCCAACTTACTGAATCTCCTTTCCTTGCAATAAATTATTAGTACTAAAAAATGAATCTGCTTCTGAATTAGGTACTCTCATCTGGAGTCTTATTTAGGATTAAGGCTTCTGTGGCCTTTTCAGATCAAGGCTTCTATGGCATTTTCTTGGATTAAGGCTTCTATGTCCTTTTATTAAAACAAGAATTTTATGGCCTTTTATTAGATCAAGGCTTCTATGGCCTTTTAAGGATCAAGACTTCTATGGCCTTTTCTGCTATGAAGTTGAATTTATCAATAGAGATGCTCAATCTCTAGACTTCACTATGAATCCTTCTCCTAGAGTATCTTCTGTAGTTTTCATTTTTACAACTAATATCTTCACTATGAATGCACTCCGACCTTCGAGAAATGAAGTTGAGATCTCCTAGATTTTTATTGTAGGATGTGCCCCAATCATCTGAGGGTTAGTTCCCTACAATATAAATTTTTTTAGGAAATAGTAAACTTTTTAGATCTTCTTAGATAAGCTTCACTAGTTGATCAGACTAGTGGATCAAATGTTGAGTCCTTATCTTCATGAGTTTTTCTATAACTCTATGGGAAGACTCTGAGCCAAATAAATTTTAGAATTTCTCTTTTCAGTCTATTCTACCAATTAATCTTAATGAAATTCACATGCAATGGATTCAATGGAACGTTGAGTTCATAAAAATCGAAGCTATGGTGACTGGCCCTATTTTAGCCATAACACTTTATCAAAGCTCTCCCTACCACCTTGATTATTCTAAATATTTTTGCAAGAGCCTGTGCACTGTGGCAAATTAGGTTCACAAAAAATTTAGGCTCAATATTAATGGTGGTTCTCCTCTCACTCTATAGTAGCTAGTTCTACTCTGACTAGACCTGCCTTGGTTTTGATACCACTGTTAGATTTTGAGGTAGATTGCAATGGGATATGACAATCATAGGATGCAAATATATAAGAGAAAATAAATTTACAAGATTGTAAAAATATTCTATAATTAGAAATGACAAAAATGAATACAATATTGCTATGGAGGAAATGGACACTTCATGCAAGATGCTACAAGATTATAATGTACTCCATCACTAATGAAGTCACACAACACTAATACTACTACCTACTGACTTACATATAAAACTCTTACAATGAGGCTCTTTTATAATGGAAGATAGATTCCTTGGCCAACACTCTACCTAACTGTGCAAGGGACACCTTGCACATTTACAACTTGCACATTGATGCTTGTGCATTTATGACATTGCATAAAGTAACTAGATAACTTCCCCCTAAAGTAATATAATATCCTAAGATGTACCTAGGAAGGTACATTTACATGATTCAAATGATGTAATAAACTCTAACTCTAACAATTTTGTATTTTCTTTATATTCATAGAATTTTTACGTTTTTTCACCAAGAAAATTGACTTTCTTCTCTATTCATGACAATTGGAGTGTTTTCTACTATTTATTTGACAACTTCCCTAGTAGGATCTGTCTTGTCTATTACTGACAACTACCCCATATGACTCTATAAATCACTATTTCTAAAAACTGTCTTTGCAAACTCTATTTTGATTGCTACTGAAAATTGCCCTGATTGATATGACTCTTAAAAATAATTGATAAATGCTTTGGTAGACTTTATCTTAACTATTTCTAACTATTTCCATGACTAATATTATTCCTAACTATAATTGATAAATGGTTTGGAAGACTTTAACTTAACTGTTACTGACTATTACCCTGACTAAAATAATATTTATTATAACTAATGACTACCCTGGTTGACCCTATCTTAACTATTACTATCTCCATAGTTACCTTCATCTATTATAGTATAGTCAATTCTATGCTAGTGTAGTCTCCTTAATATGCCCAAAAACATAGTCATAGGCAATACATAGAACCTCATTTTGGGTGACTGCATGCATTGACTGCATGTTTTTGACATGGAATATTCCATGTTAGCCTATGAAGTTTGATATGATCATATGCTAAGTTTGATTCCATCCACTAGATTTTTTGTTGTTCCTTAGATTGTCTTGTCTTTGGGAATTCACCTATTGAGTTTGTTGGGTACTAGATTTATTTTTTGTTTCTTTAATCCAGTTGTTCTTTTTTTTTATTTGTGGAAAACACCCCTTTTAGGGTACCACTTTCGGGTAAGACCCTAGGAGGCAGGGGTATCTATTTCACCAAAATATGCCCAAGGCTCACACCTAGCCTGCCCCCTTCAATACACTTAAAGAGCATGCCTAAAAATGCAAAAACACAAATGAAAAACAACAACAAAACACAAAAAATACATAAAAATAACAAAACAACGCAAAACAAAACAACACAAAACAAAAAATATGAAACAAAAAAAAACAAAAAAAACACAAAATAAAAACACAAAACACAAAACACAAAAAAACACAATCAAAAACAAAAAATAAAACAAAAACACAAAACACAAAAAAAAACACAAAATCAAAAACATAAAACAAAACAAAAATACAAAACACAAAAAAAACACAAAATCAAAAGCAAAAAACAAAACAAAAACTAAACATAACAAAAACAACACAAAAACACAAAACACCAAAAAAACAACAAAAATGCAAAAAATATAAAAAAAACAACAAATAAAAAATTACACAACAAACACAAACAAACAAAAAAGTAAAAAATATATTACATTTATTGCAAAACCAATCCAACAGGCCTTTTAGCCTAGATTCAACAGAGGAAGCATAAAAAAGAAATATCTGAGTAGGGAACTAAAAATTCTAATTGAACTAGAGAGAAGCTAATACAAAGAGAAAATGAACAAGGTAATAAAATAATTGGAGCAAAAAAAAGAAAGGATAGAAAGAAGAGCATCTTTGATTTGTAAATCTGACCAGACTTTTCATCCCTGATTCATAATTTCTCCCAATCATTTCATCCAAAAGCCTTTGGTAGACAACTTTACCCCTTCTTTTTGAATTTGAACCACATCTGTTTTCCTTTCTACTTTTTGGTTTGTATCCAACTTCATTTTTTTATTAGAGTTTTCACTAACTCCTGATTGCTCTAGATTTAAATCTATTTCTACAGATTGAGAATACAAGACTAAATCTTGATTCATAGATCCCTGGGATCCTCCTTGAGAACTAAAGCCTTGTTTGACCTTCTTCTCCATTTTATGTTTTTGCTAGTGAGTTTTCCCTTGTTGAGGACAAATCTTAAAATTACTGTTAACCAAACCAGTGGCTATCTTTGAGGAGTTTTTAAATATTTTTGGGTGGGGAATCTGTGAGCTATCCAAAAACTGGGTTTCTAAAATCTCCATATTCATAGAATCATCCACATCCTCTAAGTCATATTCCACTTAATCCACTTGTTCTTCAGGATTGCAAAGGAACATCCATTTCAACAGGTTCATATTCTCCATTTTCACCTTCCTCTATGTCAATATTTTCATTTACCTTTAGTTCAACTACCTAAAAAAGAATATAGCTTCATCTTCTCCATGTCTAGTTTCCTCCATGTTAGAATTTGAGATCTGTAACATATGATCATATGCTCTGAATGTTCTCTTATGATGTTGTCTTAATCATATTTTACATTTTTCTTTATATTCATAATTTTTTAAATATTTTTTTTACTTTTTTTTAACTAAGAAAATTGATATTATTCTCTATTCATGACAATTTTCTTATCTACTACTATTTATCCGATAACTCTCCTAATAGGATCTATTTTTTCCATTACTAACAACTACCCCACTTGACTCTATATCTCACTATTTATGACAATTGTCTTGGTAGACTCTGTTTTTACCATTACTCACAATCACATTGAATGATATATTTCCTAATTATAATTGATAATTGCTCTTGCAAACTCTATCTTAACTATTACTGAGTATTGTCCTGGTTGGAATTATATCAACTGTAACTGATGACGACATTAACATTCCATGTCTTTCTTGTTACTATCTCCATAGTTACCTTCATCTATTATAGTATAGTCAATTTTATGATAGTAGTCTCCTTAGTATACCCAAAAAATTAGTCACAAGCATGACATAGCACTTTCTTTTGGGTGACTGCATGCATTGACTACATGCTTTCAATATAGAACATTCCATGTCAGCTTGTGAAGCGTGATAAGGTCACTTGTTGAGTTTGTTGCCATCTACTATATTTTTAATTATTCCTAAATGCGTCTTGGCCTTAGGGATTCACTTGTTGAGTTTGTTAGAAATTGGATTTATCTGTTATTTCTTAGATCATATTTTCCTTAGGGATTGTAAAGGAAAATATATTTTGACAGGTTTATCTTCTTCATTTCCACCTTACTTTATGTCAGTATTTTTATTTACCTCCAATTCAAGTACCTAAAAAAGAATTTAGCTTCATCTTCTAGATTTGTACCTTCATGTCAACATTTGAGTTTTGTAACATAAGCTTGTATGCTCTAAATGTTCTCTTTTATTGTTGTTTTAATTATATTTCACATTTTCCTTATATTCATAGAATTTTTACATTTTTTAACTTTTATTTTAACCAAAAAAATTGACTTTCTTCTCTATTCACGACAACTACCTTGTATGCTATTGTTTATCTAACAACTCCCCTAGCAAGCTTTGTCTAGTTTGTTATTAACAACTACCCTGTCTAACTGTATAAATCACTATTTTTGATAACTCTCATGGAAGACTCTATTTTGATTGCTATTGACAATTACCCTAACTAATATGATTTCTGATTATAACTGAAAATTGTTGTGGTAAGCTTTTTATTAAATGTTATTGACTATTGCTCTGACTAAAATTATACTAACTATAACCAACGACTGCCTTGGTAGGCCCTATCTTGATTGTTACTATTTCCATAGTTACCTTCATCTATTATAGTATAGTCAATCCTATGATAGTGTAGTCTTCTTACTATGCCAAAAAAAATTAATCAAAAGCATGACATATCACCTCTTTTCAAGTGACTGCATACTTTTGGCATGGAATATTCCATGTCATCCTATGAAGTGTGACATGGTCATCTACTGAGTTAGATGCCATTTACTAGATTTTTTATTATTCCTTAAAGCATCTTGTTCTTGGGGATTCACCTACTAAGTTTTTTGGGTGTTATATTTCTCTATTGTTCATCAAATCATCTTGTCCTTGGGGATTGCAAAATAATATCTATTCTAATAGTTTCATATTTTTCATTTCCAACTTCATCCATGTCAGCATTTTAATTTGCTTTTGCTTGTAGTTCAAGTACCTAAGCAAGAATATGGCTTCATCTTATCCATTTCCATATTCTTACATGTTAAAATTTGATCTCTGTAACATAAGCTTGTATACTTTTAATGTTTTCTTCTGTTGTTATCTTAATCATATTTTGAAATTTTCTTATATTCATAGAATTTTTATGTTTTTTTAACAAAGAAAATTGACTTTCTTCTCTCTTCATGACAACTATATAGTATACTATTGTTTATCTGACAAATTGCCTAGCAATATCTATCTTGTCTATTACATCAACTTCCTCATTTGACTCTATAACTCATTATTTTTTACAATTGTCTTGGTAGACTTTATTTTGATGGTTATTGATAATTTGCCCTAACTGATATTATTTCTTACCATAACTAAAAACTACTTTGATAGTCTTTCTCTTAATTGTTATAAATTATTGTTGTGATTAAAATTATAACAACTATAATTGGCAACTACCCTAGAAGACCTTGTCTTGACTGTTACTATCTCTATAGTTACCTTCATCTGTTATTATATAGTCAATTCTGTGATAGTGTATTCTCCTTAGTATGACCAAAAAATTAGTCACAAGCATGACATAGCACCTCCTTTCAAGTGATTGCATGCTATTGACATGGAATATTTCATGTTAGCTTATGAAGTGTGACATGGTCATCTGCTAAGTTTGTTGCCATCCATAGGATTTTCTATTGTTCCTCAAAGTGTCTTGTCCTTGAGATTGAGAATTTATGTGTTGAGTTTGTTGGGTATTGGATTTCTATGTTGTTCCTCATATCGTCTTGTCCTTGGGGATTGTAAAGGAATATCTATTTTTATAGGTTCATATTCTTCATTTGCAGCTTCATCCATGTCAATATTTTCACTTACCTCTTGTTCAAGTACCTAAACAAGAATATAACTTCATCTTCTCCATTTCCACCTTCCATGTTAACATTTTCATTTGCCTTGAGTTCAAGTACCTAAATAAGAATATACCTTCTTCTCCATTTCTACATTCCTCTATGTCAGAATTTGAGATTTGTAACATATCCTCGTATGCTATAAATGTCCTATTCTATTGTTATTTTAATCATATTTTACATTTTATTTATATTCACAAAATTTTTGTGTTTTTTAAAAAATTTAACAAAAAATTGACTTTCTTCTCTATTCATGACAATTGTCTTATTTGTTATTGTTTATCTAAAAACTCCCCTAGTAGGCTTTATCTTATCTATTACTAAAAACTACCCCATCTAACTCTATAACTCATTATTTCTGACAACTATCTTGGCATACTCTGGTTTGATTGTTACTAGCAATCTCCCTGATTGATATGATTCTTGACTATAATTGACAACTACTTTGATAGAATTTTTAGATATCTTGGCATATTCACTATTGCCTTGACTAAAATTATACTGACTATAACTAATGATTGCCCTAGCAGACTCTGTATTACCTATTACTATCTACATAGTTACCTTCATCTATTACAATATAATCAATTCTATGATAATGTAGTCTCCTTAGTATTCCCAAAAAATTAGTCACAAGCATGACATAACATATTTTTTTTGGGTGACTGCATGTATTGATTGTTGAGTTTGCTACCATATATTGGATTTTTTTTTGTTCCCAAAAGCATATTTTTCTTCGAGATTCACTTATTGAGTTTACTAGATGCTGGGTTTCTCTCTTATTCCTCATAATATTGCCCTTAGGGATTACAAAGGAAGATCCATTTCAACAGGTTCATCTTTATCATCTCCAACTTCCTCCATGTCAGCATTTTTATTTACCTATAGTTCAATTACCTAAACAAAAATATAGCTTCATCTTCTCCATTTTCACTTTCCTCCATGTAAACATTTGATCTCTATAACATAAGCTCGTATACTTTGAATGCTCTATTTTACTAATGTCTTAATCATATTTTACTTTTTTATTATATTCATAGAATTTTAAATTTTATTTATTTAGTTTTCAACTAAGAAAATTGACTTTCTTGTCTATTCATGACAAATACCATATATACTATTATTCATTTGATGACTCCCCTGGTAGGCCTCATCTTGTTGGTTACTGGAAATTACTCCGTTTGACTCTATAACTAATTATTTCTTCCAACTATCTTTGCAAAATTTATTTTGATTGTTCTTAAAAATTTCTCTAACTAATATGATTCTTGACTATATCTAAAAACTTCTCTAGTAGACTCTATATTAACTATTATTGATTATTTTTCTAACTAAAATTATATTGACTATAACTGACAACTACCCAACCAGACCCTGTCTTAACAATTACTATCTCCATAGTTACCTTTGTCTATAATGATATAGTCAATTTTGGGTGACTACATGTTTGAGTGAATGCTTTTGGTATAGAACATTCCATGTCAACCTATGAAGGATGACATGGTCATCTATTGAGTTTGTTGCTATTAGCTAGTTTTTTGTTGTTCCTAAGAGCATCTTATCCTTGGGGATTCACCTATTGAGTTTCTTGGGTATTGAATTTCTATGTTGTTCCTTAGATCATATTGTCCTTTGGGATGGAAAAGGAAGATCCATTTTGATAGGTTAATATTATCCATTTCCACCTTCCTCCATGTTAGCATTTTTATTTACCTTATGTTTAAGTACCTAAACTAGACTATAGCTTCATCTTCTCAATTTTCATCTTCTTCCATGTTAGTAGTTTCCTTTACCTCGAGTTCAAGTACCTAAAAAAGAATATAACTTCATCTTCTCCATTTCCAAATTCCTCCATGTCAGCATTTGACCTATATAACATATGCTTATATGCTCTAAATATTCTCTTTTGCTGTCATCTTAATCATATGTTGCATTTTCCTTATATTCATATAATGTTTATGTTATTTTACATATTTTTAACCAAAATAATTGACTTTGTTTTGTATTCATGACAACTGCCTTGTCTACTATCATTTATCTAACAACATGGCAGTATTTAAAAAACACATGCTAGTTTCTGATTCACCAAGTTGCCTTAAGCGTAAGTGAAGAGCATACTTCATAACAAGATGTTCTTTTTAAAAAAATTTGCTCTGTCATTTCTCCTGCTATTAATTTCATCATAATTTTTTATTTTACCAATACGTTGCAAAAAGTTCAATCCTGTATTTTTTTTTTTAATTTAAAACCAAGCTTCTAGAGGCATAAATTTTCAATGGTTTATGTATAAAAACACATCCCTAAAAATTTTTAATCAGACTTGGGTTGTGCTATTTCTTTGCTTTCTTGAAACCATTGAAAACATGATAGAAATCCTTCATTTCCAGATTTTTCTAAATTTTTCAACAACACGTTTTATTCCTACTTCTACACTTAATTTGGTACATCAGGTTCATTCCCACGTTTACCTGAGAAACTGGTAAATTTAACAGTTGCTTATAGGATTTGGCTATGATTTTACCAAAAAACTATTTTGGCCCTGTAAAAGGGCCCTTGGTGGACTCATGCTTCTCAGATAAAATATTTATAGGTGATTTCAAATAAGCTTTTTAATTGACCTGTAAATCCTAACACTATAGTTTGACACTCCCCAACAATGGCACCAAAATGGTGAGCAAAAATTCATGTCTCAAAAAACAATAATTTCTCTTCCATAAATTATCAATCCGATAAGTCCGTAAACTTACGAGTGTCAAGCACAATATATGCCTGCAGTGTTGGAGATTAAATCTGATTATATCTTATTAGTTTGGTGGGGATGTTTAAACATTTTGATTTCAGTGAAACTAAATAAACAGTGCAGAAAATTAAATAAATAAATTACGAACTAAAACTAAGTGCTGGAAATAAAACTACAAAAATAAAATGCAAGGAAATAAACACACAGCTAAATTAAATAAAACAAGATCTAAAGCAATAAAATAATCTACAAAAAATAAAGAACATAAATAAATAGGGGAGGACTACTACAAGGAGTGGGCCCAAAATCCCACAGATAGTTTGCCCGACTAGCTGCGTAGAGCTTGCTTAGGTAAGAGGAATTGCACTCTTGATAAATTTGACAAGAAGTAAAATAAACTAGTTATTCTATTAAAATTAATCATTCTCCCTTCTCTCAGGGAAGACCTGTGCATTTATACAATGTACAACCTTCCTCTATTACATTTTTAGGCAAGTCTATTTCAGACTTGCAGTTAGAGTAGATACGTAGAAAATAGGACAACCAATCAATCCTAACAAGCATGCACTAATAATAACAGTCACGTACTAATTTTACTCGTAGGATAAATGAAGCGTATTCTATTTTTATCAGAATAGAATATGTTCAAAAATAATGGATCCATTCAGATGGTTGTCCTCCTTAGTCGCTAATGGATCTGATTCTTCACGTTGTCTATTATGCATATCATTTTACCGGTAAATCGTTGCTTCAATTGATTTGTGAGCGTGAGGAGAAATGCTCACCTTACAAAGTTATTCGGTTGATCGATTAATAATAGAAGTGTCTTATTTATTTTAATATAATGCATAGAATAAAATATCTCCTTTATCTTCACATGTTTTGGTGGCAATCCCAACATGGTGCATATGACGTGGAGTCAACGATCAACATGGTCCCACTTGCCTACTTGGTCAATATTTGCAAAGTATGGAGGTGTGGAGGCACCTTCTACATGAGGAAGGTGCCTAATCCTGTTGGGTGCCTTCTCCATCAAGAAGACACCTAATTCCATTGGGTGCCTTCTCCATCAGGAAGGTGCCTACTTCTGTTGGGTGCCTTCCCGCATCAGGAAGGCACCTACTTCTGTTGGGTGCCTTCCGCATCAGGAAGGCGCCTACTTATGTTGGGCACATTTCGCATCAGGAAGGCACCTACTTCTGCTGGGTGCCTTCTCCATCAGGAAGGCACCTACTTCTGCTGGGTGCCTTCCGCATCAGAAAGGTGTCTACTTCCATGCCTTAGTCTCTGAAAGTAGAAGTATGCCAGGTCCAAGTGGATGTAGACTATAAAATACCAAATTAGTACCAACACCTACATTTATACACATTTCCCACTAAAAATACCAATCAAGAGTAATAATAAATTTTCTATCAATTATATGCATAATTTATATAAAATACATCTCATATGCTAATTAAAACAGTAATGATGTCCCTTAATAATGTATATAAAATGAGCATTTCTGGTGCTCATCAAGACTCTTTTAATTTTTATTAATAATTTCCTTAACTTATATGATTCTTGACTATAACTAACAATTGCTCTACATACTTTGTTTTAACTATTATTGATTATTTCCCTAACTAAAATTATATCAATTGAATTGATGATTGCCCTAACAAACCTTGTCTTAACTGTTACTATCTCCATAGTTACCTTCATATGTTATAGTATAGTCAATTCTTTGATAGTGTAGTCTCTTTAGTATATCCAAAAATTTTCACAAGCATGACATAACACCTCCTTTTAGATGATTTTATATGTTGATTGAATTATTTTGATATGAAATATTTCATCTCAACTTGCGAAGCATGACCTGGTCATCTGCTAAGTTTGTTGCCATCTATTGGACTTTTTTTTGTTCCTTAGAGCAGCTTGTCCTTAGGGATTCACCTGCTAAGTTTCCTAGGTGTTCAATTTTTTTGTTGTTCCTTAGATCATCTTGTCCTTGGGGATTGCAAAGAAAGATTCATTTTGATAGGTTCATCTTCTCCATTTCCACCTTCCTCGATGTTAGCATTTCTATTTATCTTACGTTCAAGTACCTAAACTAGAATATAGCTTCATCTTCTCCATTTCCACCTTCTTCCAAGTCAACATTTTTATTTATGTCGAGTCCAAGTACCTAAACAAGAATATAGCTTCATCTTCTCCATTTCCACTTTCATTCATGTTAGCATTTGATATCTATGCTCGTATTCTTTAAATTTTCTCTTCTTCTACTCTCTTAATAATATTTTAAATTTTCTTTTTATTTATAGAATTTTTATATATTTTTTTACATTTTTTAAACAAAATAAATTGGCTTTCTTCTTTGTTCATGATAACTACCTTGTCTGCTATTATTTAATAACTTCCCTAGGAAGAACTATCTTGTGTATTACTAAAAACTACCCCATATAACTCTATAACTCATTGTTTCTAATAACTATCTTGGTAGACTCTATTTTAATTGTTACTGACAAATACCTTGACTGATATGATTCTTGACTATAACTAACAACTTCTTTGGTAGATTTTGTCTACATTGTTACTAACTATTATCCTAAATAAAAATATACTAACTATAACTAATAACTACCTTGGTAGATCTTGTCTTGAATGTTACTATATTGACAATTATCTTCATTTGTTATAATATAGTCAATTATGTGATAGTATAGTCTCCTCAGTATGCCCAAAAACATAGTCACAAGCATGACATAACACCTCCTTTAAGGTGACTATATGTGTTGACAACATACTTTTGCCATGGAACATTCCATAACATTTTGTGAAGCATGTCATGGTCATTTTCTGAGTTTACTACCATATATTGGATTTTCTATTGTTCCTTACAATGTCTTATATTTAAGGATTCACCTATTGAGTTTGTTGGGTGCTCAATTTCTCTGTTGCTCCTCAAATCATCTTGTACATAGGGATTACAAAGGAAGATTCATTTTGATATGTCCATCTTCTTCATTTCTACCTTCTTCAATGTTAACATTTTTTACCTCTAGTTCGAGTACCTAAAGAAGAATATGGTTTCATCTGATCTATTTCCACCTTCTTCCATGTCAAAATTTGAGCTTTGTAACATAATACTGTATGCATTGAATGTTCTCCTTTGCTGTATTAATCATATTTTAGATTTTTCTTATATTCACAAAATTTTTATTTTTTTAACCAAGAAAATTTTCTTCTCCATTCATGATAATTGCTTTGTCTGCTACTATTTATCTGATAACTTCCTTGATAGAATTTATCTTATTCATTACTGAAAAATACCTCATTATATCATTGACAATGGTTTGTAAAAGAACTTGATTGCAATTTTTGATAGGTTGCAGCTACCTTTGGAACCACACGTTGTCCATACTTTCTTGGATGGAAGGATAATAATTCCACTTCCTACATCACATAAACTTGCATGGTGTCCTTTGCATTTGGTCTATATTTTGTGGATCGATTCACCTATGATGTGACTTAGATGGATTACTATGGTCTAATTCTTTTCAATCCCTATCGATATGATAAGAGGGATCAATATGATGCGTATAATAATACATATATGTTGCATCACATTAATAATATATTTCTCACTCTTGGCCTTAAGAATACCATACATATTTCTCACTCCAGTCAACCAGAAAATATTATTTTAATATTTAGTAAGCTATAGGATATAAGCCTGTATACACTAAATTTTGTCTTTTGTTGTCTTAATCATATTTTGTATTTTCATTACATTCACAAAATTTTTATTTTTTATTTTTAACTAAGAAAAATCGACTTTCTTCTCTGTTCATGACAATTGTCTTGTTTTTTTTTTGTAAAAGAGGGTAAAAATTTATTAACTCAGCAAAACATTCATGATACAAAGAAAAAGCAGAAGCTATTCAGACATATCAGCTATCAATAAAGAAGAGAGAGATTGAGAGCAATCAGAAGAAAGTTGAGACCAATTTTGAACATCCCAACCATCTTGAAACTTAGAAGCCCATTTAGCTAACAAATCCGCTACCCTATTCCACTCCCGAGGAATATGCACAAAAGAAATGAATTCCAAGTGAGCAGAGATATTAAGAATTTTCCGAGCAACCCAACTCAACCACCAACAACCATGAAGACTATCTCCAGAATTTAACAAATTTATAACAATCTGAGAATCAGATTCATAAACAATCCGACGCCAACCCAAAGCATACCCTTGCTCCAAAGCATATAAAATTGCGAGTGCTTCCATGAAGTTATTAGAATGATGTCCCTTAAAGCAAGAGAAAAAAAATTGGATAGTACCACTACTATCCCGCCCCACACCACCAATACCAACATTACCCGGATTACCCCGGGAAGATCCATCCGAATTAATTTTCAGCACTCCTGAAGGAGGCGGATTCCATTTGCCAGCCCTTCGCACCCGATTATTTTGACCCATCCATCTGCAAGAGAAATTAGGACCAGGACCATTAACCATCAAGCCTAATCTTTCCATGATCTGACGTTTCGCATGGTCCACGGGAGAAATAATCTGACATTTTGCAGACACAGTTTCTTGGATCATTCGCAAAATCCTCTGCCAGACCTGGGAAGTAGTTAACTCCTTACCTTGGAAAATCCGACGGTTCCGTTCAAGCCAAATCTGCCAAAAAATGCATGAAGGACCAATACTCCATCCAACTTGTAAAAAGAAAGCCGCTGCAAGAGGCCGCCCCATACTCCTCCAAAAATCAACTATTGATGAAGCATGCGAACAAGGGTAATTCCATACTCCCCACCAATAATGCCAGACTTGTTGAGCAAAGTCACATTGGAGAAGTAAATGCCCAACAGATTCTTCAGCCTTCCCACAATTATAGCATAAAGAGGGGCTAGCAAACCCATGCTTTTGAAAAGTATCCCAAGTGAGACAATGATTATGAGTAGCCTGCCACCCATAAAAACTACACTTCGGCCAAATAAACTTATTCCAAACTTGCTTCCACCACGGAACCTCCTCCTCACCAAACCGCTGCCGATCCAAAACACAATAACCAAGAAGAACCGAAAATATCCCTCTATTATCTCTTCCCCATACCAAGACATCATCCCCGGTAGAGAAGAGCAGGGACGGCTAGCGAGAATACGGGCCAGCTCTGCCCTCACATCCATAGTGCCACCAGCAGGCCATTCTCGAGGATCCTTCCACTAGAGACTAACCATCTGACCAAAGGACTTAACAGTTTTGAAATCTGCCACATTCAACCATCCAACATCCCAAAAGCATTGAGCAAGATCTTGAAGATGTGGAAACTCGCTAAGAAGAGGAGCAAAGCCATCCCAAGAATCTTGCCAAAAAAGAGCCCGAGACCCAGTATAACAAATCCAGAATAACCCCTGCTTAACCAGCTCTGCTCCCTTTTTCAAAGTATTCCAAACAAATGATCCTTGACCAGTCAAGCTGTATCGAGGAATCTCTGAACCTTCCACTCCCCTAAGATACTTGTGGGAGATAATATTGGCCCAAGTTTGCTCCTGATTACTACACCAATGCCAATACAGCTTAGCAGCCAAAGTAGTCCCAAAAAGAGAGCTTAGACGAAGACCCAACCCCCCAGCTTGCCTTGGTCGACAAATAGTCTCCCATTTAACAAGACTCCATTTTGAGGAACCAAGATTGCCAACCCATAGGAATTGCCTAGAAAGAGAATCCAGGTCATGAAGAAAACTTGCTGGAGCAATCTGAATAAGGCATCTATACACCGGTAAAGCCTGAACAACTGACTTCAAAAGTAAAACCCGACCAGCAAAAGTTAACCATCTATGAGTCCAATGACCAACTCGACTACGAAATTTGTCAAGTATGTTAGTCCAAACCGCCCTAGGTAGAGGACCAACAGAAATGGGAATCCCCAAGTATGTAAGAGGAAGAGTTCCAACATGAAACCTGAGAATCTGAACAATTCTAGCTTGAACCCTGGGATCTGTATTGAAAAATAAAATAATAGACTTGTGCTCATTAATCTCCTGACCAGAGACAACCAAATACAAGTCCAAAGCATGTCTAAAGTTGGTTGCTTCACAAATAGAAGCTACACCCAAGAGAGCAGTGTCATCAACAAACTGAAGATGGGAAATGGCTGGCCTACTATTCTCCCATTTCCATCCATGAATAAGACCCTGGTGAACCTGATCTTTAAGCCAGCGACCCAGACCTTCAGCCATAATTATAAACAAGTATGGAGATAAAGGATCCCCCTGCCGAAGACCCCGGGAAGCATGAAACAAAGGAGAGGGCTTTCCATTAATTATGACAGAATATGAGGGAGTTGTAATACAACTCATAATCCACTCAATCCAAGAAGGATCAAATCCAAAGGCCAAGAGGATTTTTTGAAGAAAAGACCATTTCACCCTATCATAAGCCTTCGCCATATCCAACTTCATAAACATAAACTTATTCTTAGAAGTGCTCATAGAATGAATCGCCTTGGTAGCAATAGCCACTCCATCCAGAATCTGTCGGCCAGCCACATAGCCACCCTGCTCATCAGAAACAACTCTATCCAGCCAAGGCTTGAGACGCTCTGTAATCAGCTTAGTAATAATTTTATACACCACATTGCAGAGAGGAATAGGCCGAAACTGATCAAAAGATCTAGCACCCTCCTTTTTAGGAATTAGCATCAAAAAAGTGGAATTCAAAGCTTTCAACAACTGATGGTTATGAAAGGACTCAAGAACAACCCTCAAAAGATCAGATTTAATAATTTCCCAAAAGTGTTGAAAGAACTCAATCGGGAAGCCGTCAGGCCCCGGAGCTTTCCCAGTCTTCATAAGGAAAACTACCCTTTCTAGTTCATCAATGGAAATAGGTTGAAGAAGGCATGCATTGATCTCTTCTGAAATAACAGAAGGAATACAACGCAAAATAGTATGATCATCAACATGATCCCCACAAAAATCCTTAGAATATAAGGAAGAAAAAAATCGAACAGCTTCCCGAGAGATATCCTGAGAAGCAGACAACTGAATACCTTGAGAAGAAATAATCGAAGAAATACCATTACCGTGTCTTCGAGCCTTAACAGTGTTAAAGAAAAAAGCTGTATTTTGATCTCCTTCTTGTAACCATTCCACCCTGGCCTTTTGCTTCCAGAAAATCTCTTCCTGAAGCTCCCATTCTTGAAGTTCATGCAAATCTTCAAACTCCTTCTGCAAATTCTGCTCTGTTAACCCATGATCTCTGATATGTCTGGTGATAACATCAAGCCTTCTTTGGGCCAAAGTTTTAGCCTGAAATAGATTCCCGAAACACTGCCTGTTCCACTTTTTGAGTTGATATTTCACAAATTGGAGTCTTTTAACAAAAGAGTACATAGCAGTACCATGGGAAGGACAGCCCTGACTCCACCAGACTTTCATCAACTCGTACAAAGAGGGATCCCTAAGCCACATTAACTAGAATTTAAAACTTGGATGATGATCCATTTCTTGCCGAGAGATAACAAGTTTAATAGGCCAGTGGTCTGATCCCCTCCAGTCAAGAATCGTTGAGTTAGTAACCCAAGAATTGCTAATCCAAAATGAAGAAGTAAGAAACCTGTCCAACCTCTCAGAGATCGAGTTAGAACCACACCGCTTATTCGTCCAAGTGAACACACCATTCTTTGGCTTAATATCCACCAGATTAAGAAGTTGAATATTATCATTAAGGAGTCTAGAGGCAGGCCCCAAAGTACCCACACCACCCCTCTTCTCATCAATACTAGATACAACATTAAAATCTCTAGCCATAATCCAAGGATAGAATGGAACCAAGGCTCGAACACTTTGAATATGATTCCACAATAGCACCTTCCCAGCAAGATCCGAGGGGGCGTAAATGTTAGTGAACAAAACCACTTCTCCAGACTCATGGCAAGAAGCTATCATAGAAAGAGATGACTTATTCGATACCCACCAAAGAGGAGTAAGCTTCTACGGATTCCAAAGGCTAACAAGCCCCCAGACACTACCCACAACCCCAACACACTGACAAAGACCTCGAGGCCAGAGTTTAGAAGCAATACTAAATAGACCCTCCACCGATAATTTAGATTCTTGAAGAAAAACATCTGGCTTATGTGCCTGAACCAAATCCCAAATAGCTTTTTGACAAGGTAAGCTATTCAAACCTCTCACATTCCAAGAAATAACAATCATTTAGAGAGAGAAGAAAAGTGAGACTCCAGGGATTTAACCACCCCACTCTCAACCAATGTTTCTCCCTCCATATGCAGTTTATGTGCATCTTTCTTTCTACCTACCTTAATCAGCTTCGTAGGGGCCTCTTTTTTAAAGTTCTGTTGGAGTAACCCTAGAGAAGGACTAGGCCAAGAACCCTTTCCTCTACTAGAAGTCAGCAAATCAGCCAAAAGAGGGTCATCCCCTTTCACACCGTCCTGTTGCCCCTCCGAAACAGGAACAATTGCCATGGCTGTGTTCAAAGAAGAATCATCACTTCCTGTTGCCCATTAGGATTCAACACCTTAGTTACATTTTGAGTATCCATATTCAAATTACCATTCATTCCTTCATCAGGAGATACCAACTCATCTAAGGCATCAAACTTATTATACAGGCCATCCATTTGTCTAGCAGTAAAAGTCCGCTTCAACCATTTTCCCTTATTACGATTCTTAACTGGAACAAAGCCTTCTTTGTCTACCCCACTAACATCCATGGGAGCCCTCCCCTGTCCAAGTCCAGCCTCTTGTGTAACTGACTTCCCACCCTGAGATTGTAGATTTGGATTTTTAGAACCAAATGATTTATTTTCAGGCATTTTAGGGCATTTACGCTGAAGATGCCCGTACTCATGACACAAACGACAACGGAAAGGAATAGTTTCATAGTCTAATTGTTGAACCCAAGAAAAAGAGCCAACACATATTTGCATAGAATCAGGTAGAGGCTTAGATAAATCCAATTCCACACAAATACGGGCACATGAGACTACCTTTTTGTCTGAAGTTTGCTGAGATGGTCCCACCGGTTTGCCTAACACCAATGCAATCATGTGCAAAATATCCGTCCGCCAAAACTCCAAAGGTAGCCATGGAAGTTGAACCCACACTGGAACCCTAGAAGGAATCTCCTCAGTCAGATTAAAACCCATATGCCAGGGTTTAATAAATAGGCCAATCTGGTTGTAAAAGTATGGGCCCCCCTCAAAAGCCCTATTTCAGTCTGCCAAGCAGGAAAACACCACCAGAAAGAAATTATTAGCTCCCATCATGATCTCCATATCATCGATCGGGTTCCAAGTACTCCTGGCCCACTTTTCAAATGCCAAGAAAGGGATGCGAATACCCAAGAATTTGCATATTAAAGCATGATTTTGCATATATTCAACATCATCTGCAATTGACTCAGGCTGAATCACAAGAACAGGCCGCTCCCCAGCCCTTTCCAAGCATCCATTAACTCGCTTTGCACGAAACCCTCCTTCCAAAGAAGAATTACTTGGGCCTGAAGAATTACCCTCTGCATTATGCCAAACAGAAGAAAATCCTGAGCCACGAAGGGCTTCCTTAAACGAGACATTATTTCGACATTGGGTACCTCCAGGAAAATCCATTCATGCTGTTCCAAAAATCTTAGAAATCCCTTCTCCTCAGAGCACCTCCTAATTTTTTTCAGCATAAAACTTCAATTGCACTGGCTTGTAATCATGACAATTGTCTTGTTTGTTACTATTTATCAAATCAATTTCTTAAAAGGCTTTATCTTGTTCATTATTGAAAACTACCTCATCTGACTCTATAACTCACTGTTTTTGAAAACTATCTTGGTAAAATCTATTTTGACTATTATTGACAATTTCCCTAGCTGATATGATTCCTTATTATAACTCATAACTACTTTGGTAGACTTTGTCTTAATTGTTATTGAATATTACCCTGATTGAAATTATACTGACTGTAACTGATGATTGCCCTGGTAGACCCTATCTTGATTTTTACTATCTCCATAGTTACTTTCATCTATTATAGTATAGTTAATTTTGTGATAGTGTAGTCTCCTTAGTATTCCCAAAATGTTAACCACAAGTATGACATATTACCTCCTTTTGGGTGACTGCATCCATTGATTGCATGCTTTTGGATTGAACATTCCATATTAGCTTGTGAAATATGACATGGTCATTTTTTGAGTTTATTTCCATCCACTAGATTTATTTTTGTTCCTTAGAGTTTCTTATCCTTTGGGATTTACCTTGAGTTTCTAGATCTTGTCCTTGGGGATTGTAAATGAAGATTCATGTTGATAGGTTCATCTTTATCATTTCCATCTTCTTCCATGTCATTTTTCTTTACCTCTAGTTCAAGTACCTAAACAAGAATATACACTCATATTCTCCATTTCCACCTTCTTCCATGTTAGCATTTGAGCTCTGTAATGTAAGCTTGTATGCTCTGAATGTTTTTTTCTACTAATGTCTTAATCATATTTTACATTTTATTATATTTAAAATATTTTTAGATTTTTTAACCATGAAAATTGACTTTATTCTCTATTCATGACTATTGCCTTATCTTTTATTTTTTTATGACAACTCCCCTAATAGGCTATGTCTTGTTCATTACTGATAATTACATGATTTGACTCTATAAAACTATTTTTTATAACTGTCTTGGTAAAATCTATTTTGATTGTTATTATCTTTTTCTCTAACATATATGATTCCTGACTATAACTAAAAACCATTCCTACAAACTCTGTCTTAATTGTTAATGACTAGTTCCCTAGGTAAAAGTATACTAATTACAAATAACGACTAACCTAGCATACCGTATCATAACTTATAAAATCCCATAGTTCTAAGCATGATATAACACCTCCTTTTGGGTGACTGATTTTGGCATGGAATATTCTTTGTTAGCTTGTGAAGTGCGGCATGCTCATCTATTGATTTTGTTGCCATCCATTATATTTTTTTGTTATTCCTCAAAGTGTCTTATCCTTGTGAATTCATCTAGTGAGTTTTCTAGCTGCTAGACTTATTTGTTATTCCTCTTATCATCTTGTCCTTGGGGATTACAAAGGAATATCCATTTGATAGGTTCATCTTCTCCATTTCCACCTTCCTTTATGCCAAGATTTTTATTTGCCTCTAGTTCAAGTACTTAAACAAGAATAGAGCTTCATATTATCTATTTCCACATTTCTTCATGTTAGTGTTTGAACTCTATAACATAAGATTATATGCTTTAAATATTTTTTCTATTGTTATCTTAATCATATTTTTCATTTTCCTTATATTCACAAATTTTTTATATTTTTTTTAACCAAGAAAATTGACTTTCTTCTGTATTCATGACAACTACTTTATCTTGTTACTGTTTATCTGACAACTCCCTTGATAGGCTTTATCTTATTTGTTATTGAAAACTACTTCATTTGTCTATATAACTCACTATTTTAGACAACTATCTTGGTGGACTCTATTTTGACTATTATTGAAAATTGCCCTGACAAATATGATTTGTGACTATAACTGACAACTACTCTCACAAAATCTATCTTAGCTATTACTGATTATTA
Source organism: Wollemia nobilis (assembly GCA_028583015.1). Lineage (NCBI taxonomy): Eukaryota > Viridiplantae > Streptophyta > Pinopsida > Araucariales > Araucariaceae > Wollemia > Wollemia nobilis. The sequence goes on along the minus strand of JAQPPZ010000377.1, from coordinate 6,155,994 downwards.
CCCTGACTAAAGTTATACTATCCATAATTGATAAATGCCTTGGTTGACCCTATATTGACTATTACTATCTCCACAATTACCTTTGTCTATTATAGTATAGTCAATTCTATGATACTATAGCCTCCTTAGGATGCCCAAAAACATAGTCACAAGTGTGACATAACACCTCCTTTTGGGTGACTACATGTTTTTAACATGAACCATTCCATTTTAGCCTATGAAGCATGACATGGTCATCTATTGAGTTTGTTGCCATTTGCTAGGTTTTTTGTTGTTTCTTAGAGCATCTTATCCTTGGGTATTCACCTATTGAGTTTGCTCGGTGTTGGATTTATCTATTGTTCCTTAGATTATCTTGTCCTTGGAGATTGTAATGGAAGATCCATTTTTATATGGTAATATTCTCTTAGCGTCTGTAATTGAGGATTGTCTAATAGACCTCGTCTTGACTATTACTATGTCCATAGTTACCTTTATTTTTTATAATATAATTAATTTTATGATAGTGTAATCTCCTCACTATGACCATATACTGAGTTTATCACCATTTATTGAATTTATTGATGTTCCTTAGAGAGTCTTGTCCTTGGGAATTCACCTGCTAAATCTGTTGGATGTTAGATTTTTCTATTATTCCTCATATCATATTGTCCTTGGGGATTGCAAAGGAATATTCATTTTGATAGGTTTATCTTCTCCATTTCTACCTTCCTCCATGTTAGCAATTTAATTTACCTCAGTTCAAGTACATAAACATAAATATAACTTCATCTTCTCCATTTCCACCTTCTTCCATGTTATCATTTTTGTTTATCTCAAGTTCAAGTTCCTAAAAAAGAATATAGCTTCATCTTCTTCATTCCCACCTTCCTTCATGTTAGCATTTGAGCTCTGTAACATATGATTGTATGCTCTAAATGTTATCTTTTGTTGTTGTCTTAGTTATATTTTTCATTTTCCTTATATTCATAGAATTTTTATATTTTTTAACAAAACAAATGACTATCTTCTCTGTTCATGACAACAACCTTGTCTACTACTATTTATGTAACTCCTGTAGTAGGCTCTTTCTTATCCATTATTGAAAAATACACTATAAAACTATATTATTCACTGTTTATAACCTCTAGTGTAGTCTCCTCAGTATGACCAAAAAATTAGTCATAAGCATGACATGTCACCTCCTCTTTGGTGACTACATGTGTCGACATGATCATCTGCTAAGTTTTTTGCCATTTATTAGATATTGTTTTGTTCCTCAAAGTGTCTTATCCTTGGAAATTACAAGGGAAGATCCATTTTGTGTTAGATTTTTGAATAGGTTAACTCATAGAAAGCTTCAACCATGATCTAAAAATAAATCAAATCAATGCTACTAACAATGAAACTTAATTAGGTTCTAGGTGTAGATCAATTGGTTCCTCCAAACCCCATAAGGGGGGTAGAGGTCCAAGGTTAAAATTTTGGGCCTCATTGGACTGAACGCTTGTCCCTTTCCTGGTGATTTCAGTGGCGTATAAGGTTTAAAATGATCATGGCATGGTGGTTATAGGTGTGGACTACATGAAGATTTGTGTGGCGGCTTCTAGGGTGGACAATGCAAAATACTATGGTGGCCATAAAAATCTAGACAACCTGCCTCGATTTGTGGTGAGTACCAATTCCACCATGTAAAATAAAAAAAATAATGAAACTTAATAACAACAAAATATTACAAGTAATATCTCATGAAATATAACACAAATGAACATAATATACCAGAATTACATTAATGATACAACATAGTTACAATGCATGGAGCTTTACCTCCAATATATCATTTTTCATGACTTTTCAATTCTCTAACTATTTCTCTCCTCTTTCATCTAGGAGATGCATCCTTTCATATTCCTCTAATAAAGACAAAGCTCTCAACTTGCCACATATCATGTGACTCTTCATACTCTCTCATATTTCCATATACATTATATAAAATATATATCATCTATCAAAATAATATTGCAAGGGGGGGAAAATAATGTAATATCTCCAACACTCCCCATAGTACATTATTTTGTAGGAAGGCTTTTTGCATTCAATATTTGATTCTTCAATATTTAGCTCTAACTCTGTTATGGATGGATAAATAATTTGTGTCTACCTCTAGATAAATGTATCTGAGTTGCCTTTGGATCTTTGTCTCTAAGTCATTGCCTCTGGGTCACTGCCACTAGTTATCTGCCTCTAGGTCACTACCTTTGGAACTTTACCTCTAGGTCATCTCTAGATAATCATTGTCTCTAGATCATCCAATAGAATATTTGTAAGGCTATTGTCTTTATAGGATCATCACTACAAATTCTTTTACTACTTTCACTATAGGTTACCTTCCAAGCTATTCTTGGATCATAATCATTTATTTCATATTTCTTCATGATAAGATCAATATCATTCTTTTTGTTCAATAAATTTTGATTTTTCATTACACTTGGTTTTCGTTTGTAGAAACCATACAATATTTCTTTTATCTTATTCCATTCATTCATACTTATCCATATACAGTCCATTTTCAATTTTTGAATTTTCTTCTCTTTATATCAACAAGATCTTTGAGAATGATTGTCCTCCACAAGTTTCACAATGGAGGTTCCAAAATTTTTCTAGCTTATGTCCATATCTACCAGAATGACTATATTTTTTGTTTATTACAAAATTCCTTTTTCTATTCCGTCCTTCGATTCTATCAATCCTTGTGATAGATTTGATGTTGCTATTTTCTATCACAAACTTAGTCTCTTCCTCATTACTACTGGTCTATCCTGTATATCCAAGACCTTCATATTTTGGTCTTGTTTCTAGTACAATTGGTTGTATATGATGAAGTGCAAATTATTTTTTCTAATACAAGAGCCTTATTGGATGATTCTCTTCTCAACTAATTTTCAAGTTCATATTGCTAAAGAATATTTATTAATTCCTCAAATGAAACCTTTTGGTTTAATACTAGAAGAGATGTGATAAACATTTTGAAATTTTTAGAAAGTGCTCTAAGTACAACTGAGACTAGAAATTTATCTTCAACCTATTCTCCTAAGGTGTGTAATTTTGATTTTAATTCTAATATCCTTCGAAGAAATTGTTCTATGTTTTCTCCATCATGAACTTTTAGTGTATACAATTGTGATTGTAGATGTAAAATGGTTGCCTTATTCTTTCCTTCAAATATCATACATAATTTTTCCCATGCTATTTTGAAGTTTCTGCTTCACTAATGTGTGCTTGAATTTCATTTGATATACCAAATAGAATTAACATAAGAGCTTTAGCATCATCATATTTGAATTTTTGAATTCCTATTTTATTTACTAGAATATCTCTTTGTCCATTTACTACATCCCAAAGTTTTTCAACAATAAGTATTGACCTCATTTTATTTTCCATGGGGTAAAATTAGGTCCCTTTAATAATTGTGATTCAGAAAAGAATATTCTTGTATTTGCCATTTCCTTTGGAGTAGTAGCCCTTTTATCTCCCTAAGTTTTGAATGATATATTCTAAGTTTCTAAGTTTTCACAAAACCTTTGATGTTGAATTCCTTATGGCTCCCTAATTAGAAATTTAGAAATATAGAAATTAGAAAATTTGCAAATGTAAAAATTCCTAATTTGATGTAGAATACCTTATTTCTCCAATCTTAAATTATTTGCAAATATTTCTATATAACTTGAATTTAAAAAATAATTCAAAAACTTTCAAATTAAATCCTTCAAAAATATTTCTAAATTGTTTAATAATGCTTCTAAGGTTTTAATTGTTCAATCAACTACCTTATCCCTCCAATAATTTAATTAATCTATGATGCATTAGATTAATTAACTCAAACCTTAGAAAAATATAAAATATTAATGCTCCTTGTTCCTCATAACCTTTGAAAAAATAGAAAATTGAAATATTACCTCCAAGTATGCGAATATTTAGGGATTCAGGTGGTGCTCTCCTTTCAAGTACTTCCCAAGATAAACTAATGTATTTCCTTGAATTTCGAAGGTGTTATTTCCATGTAACAATGATTGCAAATATTTGTCCTCTCTTTTTACCTGATGAATGATGTGATGCATCTAATTCAACTATTTTTGGTATAATTTCATAGGTCTTTTAATACTCGTTCTTCTTGTTTGGCTACACAAATATTTTTGCCCTCCAATGACTCAATAATCGTATACTTAGAAATCAACCTGAAACGTTGCTCCAAGTGACTCAACATGTGGTAGTCTTTCTTGCTTGAACATCAATCCTTTCAAGATCTCCTCCTATTATTTTGACACAAGATGTTCTTTTGTAATGTAGACTCTTCATTCTCCCAGGTGGTCCATAATGGTTATCATTTGATGTTAAAATGATGTATCAATTATACTATAGGATTATAACATTACCAAGAAGGTAATTTTTTCTCACACAATACAGGCTTGCTACAAAAACTAGAAAGACCTTGATACTCAAGTCACAAAATCAAATCCTCTCCAAATGGCAATCATATCAAATGGTTGGTGTTTCTCCTCCTTCTAACATATTTTACTCCTCTTGGTAATGCTCCTCTTCTCCTATACACTTTGCAACAACTTCAACTCTTCACCTCCAACATTCTTAATACTCTCTACTCTTCAGTTCTTCAGCGCTCAACATCTTCTTTCCAATGTATCTTCAATGAAGTAACAAAAAATTAATGTTTGAATTCCTCCTAATGACATTTGGATTTCTTCTAATGATTCACTCTAAACGACACACTTTTTTGATGCTCTCCAAAGACTCTTTGTAGCGATGCTTGATATTAGATTTGATGGCTCCTCGAACTTGATGGCTCCTCTTACAAACATCATTCCTCACTCAGTGAATTTACTACTCAATCTAGTGGTTCCACTTCTCAACATGGTGGCTCTTGCTCCTTTGCAAGGTGGTTCTATATTTTTATAGCAACTCTCTCTATTTGCCCTTGATGGTTCTCCTTTGGTGGCACTTTCACACTTCCTTGGTGGCTCTTCCTTCTCTGCATACCTTTGTGACTGTGCTACACTTCATTTTTTTTTGGCTTTCTTACAATGGTTTAACTTTCAAATTTTATGTTGTTTGGTTCTTGAAACTCGACTCACCTTTGCACTTCTATGTGATCAATGGTGCTTTCAAAAAATAGCATTTATATTATGCTCTCAAATCTAAGTTTTTTCTCCTTATTACTTCACTGTTTAAAGTAATATTTAACTCCATATTTGCTATTGTATTTTGTAGGTTATAAAATGATAAATATGCTTCCTTCATTACCTTAGAGACCCTCAAATTAATATTCCTTTTTTCTGGTTTAAAATACTTGAATATGCAACTTTTAATACTTGAAATAGAACAACTTATATATCTCCAATTTATAAAATTTTTGCTCACATTTCTACTCACTAAGCTTGCTGCCCAAATTTATAAAATTGTAGCTCCTTTGCTTCTCAAAATTGTTTCTCAATAACCTTTTAAAATATTGTTTGAAATTTACCTTCTTTATCTTCAACTTCTCTGAATTTTGTAGCTCCAAGTGCTGCCTTAAATTGCTGCCAATTCTTCCTTCACTTTGATGTCCATAATGCTTCCAAATATGCCTCAAAAAATTCTCCAAAAATGTAGCTCCAAAAATTAACAATCTCCTTCTTCACAAATCAGCCTTCAAAATCTTAATGGATGTTTTCAAACTTCTCAATTCGGTGGCATCTTCTATCTTCTTTCTCCTCCAATTTCTAACTTGTGGCTCTGATGCCACTGTTAGATTTCTAAATAGGTTAACTCATAAAAAGCTTCAACTAGGATCTAAAAATAAATCAAACCAATGCTACTAACAATGAAACTTAATAACAACAAAATATTACAAGTAATATCTCATGAAATATAACACAAATGAACACAATATACCATAATTACATTAATGATACAATATAGTTACAATGCATGGAGCTTTACCTCCAATATATATTTTTTCATGACTTTTCAGTTCTCTAACTATTGCTCTCCTCTTTCATCCAAGAGATGCATCCTTTCATATTCCTATAATAAAGACAAAGCTCTCAACTTGACACATATAATGTGACTCTTAATACTATTTCATATTGCCACATACATTATAGAAAATATAAAACATCTATCAAACTAATATTGCAAGGGGGACCAAATAATGTAATATCTCCAACATTTTGATAGGTTCATCTTCTTCATTTCCACTTTTCTCAATGTCAACATTTTATTTTACCTCTAGTTTAAGTACCTAAATAAGAATATAGCTTCATATTTTCCATTTCCACCTTCCATGCAGGGTTATACATAGTGGTGAATCTTAGTTAATTTGTGAATATTGGCATTTTAAAAAATAAAAATTGGTGAATTTGGGGACCCTGGACATCGGCCCAATTGCTCAAATTTTTTGGGTCCAGTAAATTTTTAGGGGCTGGCTCGCACCACATTGATAATAATATTACTAATTTTTTTAAATTGCAAGCATTCCCACCCAAATTGAGGACCTTTTCACCTTAAAATTATATTTTTTTTTAATTATCCCACCAATTTTACATATTATACCAACAATATATATATTTAATGCGAAAACGATACTTATTCATGTAAAATATTCAGACTATTCAAGACAATTACCAATAACAATGAAAAGTAAAACCTTCCAACAAAAAATACAAGACCTGAAACATTCAATTTGTTACAGAATTCTACCAAATTTCATCGACCACATCCGGACTCTTATTTAAACCCGAACGAGAGGTGGATCCTGATTTGCACCCAAACCATATCCAAAACATTTTTCCACTTGGACCTCATCCAAAGTCATTTTTTACTCAGATAGGAGCTGGATCAAGTTTTCCACCCGGATAATTTTTAAACCTAGCCTTCCACCTGAATGGTTGTCGGACCTTGCTTTGCACCAAAGAAGATCTGAACCTAGTTTTTCACCCAGATGACTACCAGATCTTGCTTTACACCCAGATAAAATTCGGACCATGTTTTCCACCCGAATGATTATCAAACCCTACTTTGCACTCGGACAAGATCCATACCTAGTTTTCCGCATGGATGGATCTCGAATATTTTTTTACACCCAAACAAGATCTGGATCCATTTTTACACTTGAATGGCTGCCAAACCCTTCTTTACACCTAAATAAGACCAGGCCCTGCTTTACACTTGGAAAGTATCCAGACCTAATTTTGCACCCGAACCTGATTCCGACCATGTGTCACTCGTGAAAAATAAAGGTACAAAATTTTACCTCTATTATTTTTAGAGAATATGAGTTCAAGGAGTTGTAGTAGTAACATATGTTTTTCTATTATAAAATTGTAGATTTTTTTTTGTTTTTTTTTCTCTTTTTCCCTATTTTTCTCTATTCCACATATGAATGTTTTGATGCATTTTTTAGTTAGTTGTCCTCTTAAGACACTGTGGTTCTCTATTTCTCTTATTTTTTAAACAATATGAGTTTAAATAGTTGTATTAATAAGATATTTTTTTGACATAAAATTGTAGGTTTTATTTTGTTGTTTTTTGTCATTTATTGCAAATAGGTCAATGCTCTGTTTTCCTTATTTTTCTTTGTTCTACATGTGAGTGTTTTGATGCATTTTTCAGCTAGATATCCTTTCTTAAGACATTTTGATTCTCTGTTTCTCTTAAGACACTGCGATTATCTGTTTCTCTTGATACTTAGAGAATATGAGTTGAAGGAGTTGTTGTAGTAAGATTTGTTTTTTTGTCATAAAATTACAAATAGATAAATGCTATGTTTCCCATGTTTTTCCCCATTTTCCTCTATTCCACATGTGAGTGTTTTGATGGATTTTTCAACTAGCCAACATTCTCTTAAGACACTGTGATTCTCGATTTCTCTTAAGACATTGTGATTCTCTGTTTCTCTTAAGACATCGTGATTCTTAGTTTCTCTCATTTTTTCAAGAATATGAGTTCAAAGAGTTGTATTGGTAAGATTTTTTTTTTCATAATATTGCAAATAGGTAAATGCTCTTTCCCCCTATTTCCCCCTATTTTTCTTTGTTCCACAAGTGAGTGTTTTTAAGGATTTTTAGCCAGGTGACCATCTCTTAAGACATTGTCATCCTTTGTCTATTCCACTAAGACTATGATATTTTATACCATTTGGTACTATAATCTAGAATTTTTCTACATTTGAATCTCTAATTATATTTCGTATCTATATACGTTCTTTTTCCTAAATTATAGATATTCCAATATGCATCTACATATTTGAATTTGTATATTGATTTTGTTTGTACTTTGAATTAATACAAGTGTAGATAATTGCCTATCTTTAGAAAATAGAGTAGTGGCATGCACTGAAAAGATCATGATAAAGACTAACTAAAAATTGATATGTATTTTCTACCAACCAACCATCTATTTATTCTAGTTACAATATTATTTTGAGGCCTTATAGTAGTAAGATATGTTCAACATTTTATTAATTTTCTAAAATGAAAAACATTTTCTTTACAAGTAAAATGACACCTACTAGCAATGGAAAGAAGGGAGGCAAATTTTTTACTGAAAATAGTATCCTCAAATATTTTAGCCATATATAAAAATCCAATGAGCCATCGACATCTGTAAAAATTAAAGGTACGAATGATTTTTACCTTCTAAACAGTTAGTTTTGTATTATATTTATTATTTTAAATAATGCTTTTTCCTCAAAAAGTTAATTTTCAGTATATGACTTTGGCCATAAAAAATGTTGATATGAATCTTTTTTTCTGTTTGTAAAAATATGTTCCCTTACATCCAATAATGATAAAGAATATCATTGTATGCAAAATACACTATTGAACCTGATATGCCTCCACTTGAAGATATTCCTCACGAAGAGATGCTTTCACATGAAAATTCTCTTAACAATGACATCCAACAAACACTTGAAGATATTCCTCAAAATGACATCCCACTTGAAAAAGAAAGTGATAAATCAAATACAATACAAACTTCGAAGGAATCTTCAAGCCAAAAAACTAAGTGTAGAAAGTTAACTAGATGGACTATTGATAGGTCATTTAAGGTTGAATGGTTATCAACTTATCCCTTTATAGAGCCAGTCCAACTAAAGAAAAATAATGATATTCCAACAGAATGTAGATGCATAATTTGTAGTTGGAAACTAGGTAAGGATCATAAGATGCAACTGAAGTTAGATACAATAGAAAAACATTGTGGGAAAGTTTATTCAACAGTTAAATAAAGTGATGGAACCGTTAAGAAAATAATTATGTGGAAGGATGCATCAGAATGCATTCATGTTAGATATACAAAAGAATATGAAAAAGAATTGAAGCGACAACAACCTCTTATTGAGAAAGGTGGAATGATTCAAACCCAATTTCAAAAAATTCATAAGACCACTTTAGCTTCAAAAAGTTTACAGTTTGCTATTGTATATAGTATTCTTAAAAAGGGTAGACCCATATTCAATTTTATTGATTATAAGCACCTATTTCATCTAGCTGATGTGCAAAACCTTCCTAGTTCCCGTTGGTCAGATCGAAGTGGTTGGAAAATTGTAAAATATCTCTCATTGGTTGAAAAGGATGACTTGATGGAGAAAGTAAAACTCACCAAATTTATTTTACTTTAAATTTATGATGTGATGGCTATTGACACTACATCTTGGATTTGAATGCATGTGTACACATTCCAAAATTATGTAAGGTATCATAGTTTATTATCATTATGTAATATGGTGGAAAATTATAATGTATAAAACCTCTAATGTTGTTGTAACTAGTTTAAAAGATATTGCTAAAATTAATGATATAGTAATAGCCTTAAAAAAGTTGTCTTTATGTTCAACTTCAGACATAAATTACCCCATATTTGATACCCATTCATTGCATGACTCATAGAATTAATCTTGCATACAAAATTGTGAGCACTTTCGATAATAGTGCAAGAGTGGAGGAACTTATCCGCGAAATACATTATTATTTTTTATGCAGTCCAAAAAGGTTTTTAGAGTTTCAATAGTTTGCAGAAGGAGTTACAGATGGAAAAAAATTATTAAAATATGTGGATACAAGGGGGATTTTATTGTACCAACCTGCATATAGAGTTTTTATAGAATATAAATCCTTAACAAGATTTATATATGAAAATCATAGGGTAGTTGATAAGGCAAAATATTTTCTATATCGTTTGACTAACATGGAAACACTTCTAACATTATGTGGTATTCTTCCAATGTTGCAAGAAATGAATAGATTGATTAAACATGCACAAGAAATATCCATCTATATTGTTGATTTCATCAGGATAAAAAAACAAATATGTATGCATATTGACAAGATATACGTGTCTGAAGGAAATTTTATAAATCCTTTGTTTGATAGTTGGAAAATATTAACTAACATGAATGATCCAAAAAGTTTTTAAAGTTCAAAATCGATGATCATCTCTATATTATATTTGTGGAAATATGATACCTCTTTGTTATTTTGAAATGCGGTTAAATATAGTTACGAATGATATTGAAAAATTCCCATAAAACGTAATGGACTTGAAGTAATTTTATAGAATGCTAAGATTAAATTGTTAAAAATAGCAGAATCATTAACAAGAGAAATAACATATTAGTTTCACAGAGATGAGTTACTTGAGGCCATGGGTGTGGCTAACCCAATATTTTGGGGTTCTTATAATGACTACAAATATACAAATGAGTTGTTTGTTTAATATTCAGGCACACTTTCTAAACATTTAAGTAAAAGTGTGGAAGTCAATGGTGTTGAAATCAAAGGTATTCTCAACAAAGAATTTTTAACATAAAAATTATCACATGTTGGAATGACAATGGTTGGTCAAATGTCACTTTTGAGTAACTTCAATGAGCTTGGATCCATTACACATTTGTGGAAAAAATTGTATCCAAGTAGTGTCTTACAAGATACAATGAGTGAATATTTTTGTTTATGTGAATTATGTCAAACAATGATTTTGTGATTTGTGGAAGATGAGAGGGTTTTTAATGCATTATCTTTTATTAAATCTAAGCTCCATAACAGGCTGAATAAAAATTTAAAAAATTATTTGAAAATTTATGTATCGTATGAGTTGAAAAGTTTTCCCTATGATAGAGCATTGGCATACTGAAAATCCTTAGCAAACAAAAGGGGTATCACTAATACGTAAGATAATGAGGATAATGATTCTTGCAGTGATCAGATAGTGGAGACACAGATATATGCTATGCTTAAAAAAAATTCTAGATAAGCTAAGAACTATTTGTTTTAGCTCCTTGAATTGTAATTTTTCCAAAATTTTATAACATTGATATATTTGACTTTATCAGTTATCATTTTCATTGATAAATTTGATTTTTTTGTTATCACAACATTGTTTCAGCTACTTGAATTGTAATTTTTTGATTTATATCACAATGTTTGTAAAATTATATGTTTTATATCATAGCCTTCATAGTTTCCTAATTGTGTTCATTCATAAAACCTTATGTTTTGTATTATAGTATCGTTAATATATTGTTATTAAATATCATAGTAATATTTTGTTTGTTATTTGAAATTACAATAGAAATATAATTGAATCGTCCTAAATTAAAAAACAACACAAGAATATAAATGGAAAAAACCATTGAATTATAGAAGACAAATTAATAAGTCTTTTTCATTATTTGCATTGAAAATATACATTGTACAAAATTGTTGATAACAATACAACAAAATTTACTATCAACTAGTAAATATTTTACAATATCTTAAATTTGAGATGGGGGCTCAGAGATATGTTTGGTTGCTCCTTGTGTATCTGGATCACTCTTAGTTGGAGATTCTTCTAAAGTTATTTCTTTTCCTTATCTATTTTGTCAACAACTTGTACAGGCACTGGTAGTGCTCTAGTTTTGATGAGACCTTCCTCTGCCTTCTATATGCCCCCCAATAATGCTCTTTCTTCTGGGATTGGATCTTCTTGCACTATAGAAAGGTTTTCTTGATGCTTCTTCTTAAGAAAGATATATGGATCCGTATTGTGTTTCTTTATAATAGCTCTTAAATAATTATTAGATTTGATCTTGGCTTGACAAGTTTCCTTCAATTTTATTGCACCTTTGAGTGTTTTCTTCACCATGTAGATATTAAAATCCATGCTTATAACTTATTTCTACAAATTATCAAAATTTGATTGCAAAAAATAAAATAAAAATTAGTTAGTTGAGAGTTATATGAAAAAAGATAACAATACAATTTATTGCAACTAAAGTCTCACCTCAGTTGCATCCCTTGAAGCCTCAGTGACTACAACTTTCTTCTTATTAGAAGCCCATTGGTTATAATATGCTTGGGATTCAACATTTAGGTTCTCCAATCTGTTCAACATAATATTTAAAATTTCATCATTATACAAAAATGAAGCGTTCATTGAGTCTGATTGAGCTTGATGTAACAAACCACCAAGATTTTCTGGTTCATTTTGGACTAGAGAAAAAATATTTTCTCGTTCGTCAAAATTATTATATCGGGCATTTATGTCCTTGATAAGGACCTTTTTCTCAAAATTCCCAATCCCTCATTTCCTTTACATTGTGAAGCAAACTGTCTTTGATTAGTGCTTCACAATTATCAACCATTAAAACGTTTTTAGAAAAATTAACTTTTTCATCCTTAGTTCGTGGACCAGGGTCGCTAGTGTCAAAATACGATGATGAGGTTTGTTGAGCTTTAGGAAATTCTTGTGTTTATTTTGCTTGAAGCACATCTGTTGCTTTGAAACCTTGAATTTTGCCCTGTAAAAGATAATCGTTCTCTAATGGAGGATTATCTAATCTTGAGCTTGAAATTTCTTGCAATGAACAAGTTGTTAAAAATGAAATATTTGGAAAGGTAGACATTTTTTTGCTTGGTTCCCCCCGTAATCTCACTCCAACAAGTTCTTTTCCACCCCTGAATTTACCTCTCATTAATTGTTGTCATGGTGCAATAGGTGGTAAAGGTGATGACGACATCATTTGCTACCTTATTTGAGTAAATAGTGGGGAGGCACCTGAATATATTATAATAATATTTTGTTAAATAAAATAAAAGTGGATAAAATTAGTACGTATTTAAAAAAAATTACTTACCCGAAAACGATGAGATCTATTACTGCCCTCCAACCTTTGAAGGCATGTCGGTATGGGTGCGGGGGGGAGGGGGTGGGACATAAAACTAAAAATGTATGAAAATAGAAATAAATATTATTATAATTTAATATAAACAATAATGGTAATAAAAAAAGAACCTAAAAATAGTAAATTTACCTGTCATTGGTGTGGCCTCACTAGATTCACATTGCAAAATATGTCCAGGCAGATGTGGATGAGAAATTGAAGGAGAAGAAGCTTACTTTAAATGTTTAAGAGGCCTATGCAATGGTGATGCTTTAGATTCAGTGTCTTTTGAATCACTAGTGGTATTTGACATGTGATCCCTTACAATAGCATCTTGATTTGTCATTATGATGGTTGCCTTACCCTACATTTAGGTGCAAATAAAAAATTAAAATATGAAAACATGCTAAAATATAAAAAATTATTTGATGGTGAAAGATGGAATTATTACCTTCACCTCTTGGGATGTCATGGCAATGCTTTGTAGTGTTGGATGCACTACAATTGATACAAAAATATTACGCAACTTATAAAAATATTTAAAATAAAATCCTAAAATGTAAATAACTTTTGCAACCATGGTCCCTAAATTCGTTTGAATGCGATGCAACTTGTTCTGATGTGATGTGAAATATACATACACTAGTCGAATTTCTCATGGTAAAGACAATGAACCATATAGGTCAATACCCAGAACGAAATATCCATTGTTCTTCCATGTAGAATTAGTCTTTCTTGGAAGAACTCAATAATTTCCTTTAGATTTGTATTTGTAATAGAGGTATTTGTTAACCCTCTTTTGGAATTAGCGATGCATGCTGATGAGAAATAAAAAATTTTAAATTTTTAACTTTAGGAGAATGAGATGATGAGAATTATACCTGACAACAATTCTGAAGAAATATTATAGTTGGTCTTGAGGTAATATTTTTTATCAGAATCCAACATGAACTTCGGTGTGACAGGAGCAAAATCCTTGTGGGGAAGACCTGTTAATATTTGGACGTCAATGGGTGTGAGGATAAAATATATTTTTCTATTCTGTATAGTAAGATTGACGATCACATGATCATGGTCGTAATCATCTATGATATTGAGTTGTAGATGTTTGTTTGTCCTAAAATGGAGCATTGAAAGCAAACCTTGTAAACTTGCATCAGTGACCCATAAAAGGTCGGATCTAGGGGTGGTTAACATGTCTAAAATTTTAGGGCAAGTAAAATTTTTGAAAATGATTTTTCCAGCAGTGGTGGATGTGGTGGCCATTGCTGAAAGTTGTGGAAGTAGGGAAAAATTTTCTCTAGAAGGGTGCAGGGTAATGGTCGCTTAGGGAGGGTTTGATCTGATCTTGTGCAGAAGAAAAAAGTTAAAAATAATTGTTGCTATGTTTTTAGAGATATAATTGAATTTGGGTGGACACATGGCAGCATGTTATTCGACATGCATTGGTGGGTGATGGATCATGTGACACGTGGTAGCATAAACATTGGTGCAACCAGTACATATTCAGAGCCTGTTTTGCAGTCGATGAGTATTCAAACATGGTTGTACACCCGACCCATATTTAGAACATGTTTTGCAACCAAACTATGATCAGACCCTATTTTGCACCTAGTAGGAATCTGGACACTATTTTAATCTTGGTCCCAATCCGAACCTTGTTTTGCTACCAAACAATTATCGAACTCTATCTTGCACCTGGTTTACAACCAGATATTGTTTTGCACCTAGTTTGAATCCAGAAATTGCTTTACACCCGATTTGAATTTGGTGCTTGTTTTGGTCCTATCAAGCATTCAAACCCTATTTTGCAACTAGATCTTGGTCGAACTATGTTTTGCACCCGATTTTCGATTGGACATTATTTTACACCTGATTTTAATTTGAATATTGTTTTGAATTCGGTACCTATTTTTGTCCTCGTATGCATTTAGACCCTGTTTTGCAATCGAACTATAGATGGACTCTGTTTTACACCCAGTTAATGGTTGAACATTGTTTTACACCTAGTTTAAATTTGATGCCTATTTTTATCCTAGTCCACATCTGAACGTTGTTTTGCAACCAGATCATGACCGAACTCTTTTTTACACCTGATTTATGGTCAAATATAATTTTACACCCAGTTTGAATCTGAATATTGTTGTGCACCTGGTTTGAATCTGATGAATGTTTTGGTCCCGATCCACATTCGAACCCTATTTTACAACTAGACCATGACCAGAATTTGTTTTACACCCAATTTAACGTCAGATATTATTTTGCACCCAGGTTGAATTCGTACATTATTTTCCATCCGATTTGAATTTTATGCTTGTTTTATCTTGTTCCACATTCGAACCTTGTTTTACAATCGAACCTTGGCTAGACTCTATTTTAAACCTAGTTTATGGCCAAACATTGTTTTGCACTCGATTTGAATCCAGACACTATTTTACACCCGATTTGACTCTGGTGTCTGTTTTTATGTTAGTCCATGTTCGAACCCTATTTAGGAAACCAAACTAGTCAGACTTTGTTTACGATTGAACCATATTTTGCAATATTAGAATTTATTGCAATGAATAAATTTATTGTGATGGTCGTATTTATTGTTAGAATTGAATTTATTGTGACGGTCTTCAAAATTGTCAAATTCGCCACTATTTTATAATTATTTTTTAAAAATAATGGTAATTAACTGGCAAGGATGCTACTTGCATTATCGGTGATGTGACCCGGGTTCAATCCCCTTGGTAGATATGTATATGTATAAGAAGTATTTACTCAATAAAAAAATAATAATGGTAATTTGCCATGTGTCCTAAATGAATTTAGCCAAGATTCGTCTGGATTTCAAAACTAATTTGCCTTATTTTTATAATTAGATTTCAAATCCGAACCCTTATGCATAACCCTACCTCCATGTTAGCATTTGAGCTCTATAACATAATATAGTATGCTTTGAATGTTCTCTTTTACTACTATCTTAAATCATGTTTTATATTTTTCTTATTTTAATGAATTTTAACCTTTTTCTATGTTTTTTTGAACTAAAAAATTTACTTTCTTTCTTGTCTGTTAGAGGTTATGTCTTATTTGTTACTAACAACTACCCTATCTTACTCTATATCTAACTATTTTTTACAACTATCTTGGTAGACTCTGTTTTGAATATTATAGATAATTTCCATGATTGACATTATTCTTGACTATAACTGACAATTGCTCTAACATACTTTGTCTCAACTGTTCTTGACTATTGCCCTAATTAAAATTATTTAAACTATAATTGATAGTTATCATAGCAAATCATGTCTTACCTATTACTATCTCCATAGTTACCTTCATCTATTATATTATATTCAATTCTATGATAGTGTAGTATCCTTAGTATACCCAAAAACTTAGTCACATATATGACTTAACATCTCTTTTCAGGTGACTACATTCATTGACTATATGTTTTTGTTATAAAATATTCCATATTAGCCTATGAATCATGACACAATCATATTTTGAGTTTACTACCATCCATTGGATTTTTTTTATTCCTTACAACGTCTTGTCCTTTGGGATTTACCTACTGCATTTGTTGGGTGCTAGATTTCTCTGTTGTTTCTCAGATTGTCTTATCCTCAGGGATTTTAAGGGAATTTCAATTTTGACAGGTTCATCTTCCCTATTTTTACCTTCCTCCATGTTAGCATTTTCATTTACCTCCAATTTAAGTACCTAAACAATAATATAACTTCATATTTTCCTTATATTTACAAAATTTTATGTTTTTATTTCTAACCAAGAAAATTGGCTTTCTTTTCTATTCATGACAACTAACTTGTCTACTATTATTTATCTAACAACTCCCCTAGTCGACTTTATCTTATCCATTTATTCACAACTATTATGTTTGAATATAGCTCACTCTTTCTAATAACTATCTTGGCAGACTTTGTTTAGATTATTACTGATAATTACCCTAAGTAATATGATTCCCAACCATAATTGAAAATTGCTCTCATAAACTCTATCTTAAGTATTACTAACAATTTTCCTAATTTAAATTATACCAACTATTATTGATGACTGCCTTTGCAAAACCTATCTTGACTATTATTATCTTCATAATTATCGTTATATGTTATAATATAGTCAATTATGTGATAGTGTAGTTTCCATAGCATACCCAAAATCTTAGTCACAAGCATAACATAACACCTCCTTTTGGATGGTTGCATGCTTTTGGTATGAAATATTCTATGTTAGCATGTGAAGCATGACATCGTCATATGTTAAGTTTGCTACCATTCATTATATTTTTTGTTGTTCTTCAAAGCATCTTGTCCTTAGGGATTCACTTGTTGAGTGGATTTCTTTGTTGTTCCTTATATTATCTTATCCCTAGGGATTGCAAAGGAAGATCCATTTCAACATGTTCATCTTCTCCATTTCCATATTCCTCTATGTCAATATTTTCATTTACCTCTAGTTCAAGTATCTAAACAAGAATATAGCTTCATCTTCTCCATTTCCATGTTCTTCCATGTCAACATTTTCATCTGCCTCAAGTTGAAGTACCTAATCAAGAATATAGTTTCATCTTCTCCACTTCCACCTTCCTCCACACCAACATTTGATCTTTGTAACATATACTTGTATGCTCTAAATGTTTTCTTCTCCTAGTATCTTAATCATATTTTACATTTTCCTTATATTCATAGAATTTTTATGTTTTATTTACATTTTTTAATGAAAAATTTGACTTTCCCCTCTATTCACAACGACTACATTGTTTATTAACAAAATAGGAATACCACAAAAATATGGAGAGATATTTGGGATAGCCCAAGCATTCCTAAAGTCCAAACTTTTGTTTGGCTAGTAGGTTATAGAATTTTTTATATCTTAGGATAACCTTATGAAAAGGGGAAATCATGGTCCCTCACATGTGTTCTATGTAAAAAGGAGGAGATTATATACCATCTCTTGGAACATTGCTCAATAGTCTATAAACTATGACAATGGATTCTTAATATATTTGCTAAATGCATGGTGATGCATGATAAAATTGAAGAATGATTAAAGCAATGGTAGAGCACTTATAAAAGTGAGGCTTTACAAACAATCTGGTATATATCAAAAGATACAATACTTTGGAATGTACGGATGGAAAAGAATAGAAGAATATTTAAAAGAAAAGAAAGCAATTTAGAGGTAATGAAAAGAAAGATTTGTTTAGCCATAGAGAAGGCTAAACCAACCCTATCAACTCATCAATCCCTAATCTTAAAGTAAAGAGCCTTGATAGATGGAGTCAAGTCATCAAATGGAATTATGATGTTGGGTATAAGAGAAATAAAAAGAAGATAAATAATATAAAGTGGAAACCACTAGAAGTGGAGTTGGTCAAGTTGAATTTTGATGGAGCATCTAAAGAAAATCTAGAAGCAATAGGAGGAGAAATAATAATTAGAAATAATAGGAGATTTTCTCACTAAGATTTCACTAGTGGAATTAAGACATAATGAAACTAAAGCTTGGGTAGCTTTGGAAGGGTTAAAAATATGCAAATAAATGAAATGGAACAAAGTATGGATGGAAGGTGACTCATTAATAGTAATAAATGTAATTTTGAGAAAAGCAAAGTCTCCATGGAATATACAAGATATAATTGTGGAAATATAGGACCTTGCTATAGATTTTGAAGAAATTAAGTTTACACATACGCTAAGGGAAGGAAACAAATGTGCAAACAGGCTAGCCAATAGAGGGGTTTTAATTGAGGATCATGAAGTTAAATTTTCTTTGCCTTGGTTAGAGGAAGTAGTAAGTTTAATTGAAAAGAAAAATATTTACTTTAATGTTTTTTTTTTTTTGGTAAGTAAGAGAATATTATAATTAACACCGGGTTTTAACTGGTTGACCCAAAACCATTTTACAAAATAGGGTCCACTGACCAACTGGACAAAGGCCAAGCCCTAAAAGTTTAAGCCCGACAACAAAAAGGGCCAAGACCTACTCTTCCAACGAGAATACGACCAAACTAAACTATGGAAGCCTAATATTATGGCCATCGAGAAAAGAAAGACGCAAAATAGAACTAACAAAGACAAAAACTAATCATGCAAGCACCATGCAGAGTAGCTTGTGCCCATATAAAAATAATAGAATATGGTCAAAAAAAGATCCCATAGAATGGACAGCCAAGAGGCCAAGCGGTCTTCCTTGTAGTCCTCATCTAACTTCTTATCATCCTCCTTGCCATCATCTTTAGATTTTGCCTTCGACTCCTTGTGCCCCTGGAACTGCTGGCTATAAAATAGAAGATTTAGAGAATCACACGAATCAACAGCTGCACTAATGAGGCCAGACAGACTCTTCAACTGGTTGATATTGTTGGAGGCTGATGAAATTGTCATCTTCTCCAAGACTATTATGGTGGGGTCTGGTACCTCATTGTCAGGGATCTCCAACACTTTGTTATTTCTTGCTAGGGCCTTTTTGCGACATCGAATCCAAACACACCTTGGGAAATACTTGAGGCCAAAGCGGATGTTTCCCATGCATGAATTTGTAGATAAAAAACCTATATCAGTGCCCCACCAGCTGCAAAAAACACTAGTCACATGAACAAAAAAAACAAATATGACAAAAGCCATTATAAGGTTCAAAAAAATATTTTTTAAAAATGCCCCCATTTTTTGTCATTGATCCACTTTGAGCCTTCCAATCTGAAATTTTTCATTATCTATCACCATTGAGATTGCATGAGGAAGATTTTCAGTCCACGTGATCAAATTTGCTGCTACAATGCCTTCATTTGCCAGCCTATCAGCTGCCATGTTTGCTTCCCGAAAGGTATGCAAAATTATGGCCTCAGGTCGATCATGAATTAGAGCCCTTGCTTCGTGGATGTAGTCATCAAATCTCCAAGGAGCTCTCTTAGTGTTCTTTAGAAGATTTATAATAATAAGAGAATCACCTTCCACCAACGGTTTCCCTGGATAATTCTCTCGCCACCTTGAGGCTCCTCCAAACCGCCCTCGCTTCGACCACATTGTTGGTTTGAGCTCCAAGATGTTCAACAAAAGCTACAAGCACCTCACCCTTGTGGTCTCTAAGTAAGCCACCAGCCCCGACTTCACTGGGTTGCCCCTAGATGCCCCATCAAAATTTAACTTAATCCACCCTAAGGGGGGTGGGGTCCATGTGATCATGGTTCTAGGACAGACTTGAGGATGATTGAGGCCATCGGTGAGAGGTAAGTTTAATGACTGGCCTAATGAAGCTTCAAAAGGATTTGGAGGTCTAGATGTTGCGGGGCACTAAACAAGCATTCTCATTAGCATATACTAAAATTTTTGACAGGACAGAGGATGGTCGAGAAACCTTATCCAAGAAGGCCCGACGATTCCTTTCCAACCATATCTCGCCACAAGTAGTGATGAAGGCGGATCTTCCACATATACCTAAGATGCCTATTCAAAAATGGAGAAGGCCACTTGGACAAATAAGTCAAAAATGGGTGAGGATGGACCCAATAAATATGAAACACTTGTAACGAGACCTAACAAGATTGAGGCGAGAAAAATTACAATACGGAAACAAATGATCAATAGACTCCCACTCAGACATACAAAGATAACACCTATTAACAACAATCACACCTCTTTTTATTAAGTTATCCATGGTGAGGATCTTATTTTGGATGGCCAACCATGCAAAAAACCCAACCTTCGAAACAATGCTTTTGGGCCAAACTTCCAAGTGAGGGAAAGTAGGTTCATCATTATCAATAAGCATCAGATAAGCAGTCTTGACAGAAAATTCCCCATTGTCTAAAGCTTCCCAGATAAGCTGGTCCTCAAGAATGCCAGAAGGGAGTAAAGACTATCTTAATTCATTCTCCAGTATTATTGATGCCCCTGGTAGATCATTGTTCATTATTGGCTTCCAAACCCTTCTATTGTTTGACAAAGTAATAAAATCTGCAACTTTGGTACCAAAAACTTCAATTGTCCAAGCTCTAAGGGTTGAAAGGATGGGTCCTGCAGAGAGGGGATAGTCCTTTAACCATTTGTGGTCCCAAAAATCAATGTTTCTTCCATTTCCCAGTTTCCAACGTAGCCCTTTGCTTAGCAAGTTTTTAGTTTGAAGGATTGATTTCCAAAAAATTGATCCCCTGGGAGGAAAGGAATAACTTAAGAATTCAGTTTCTTGCAAATACTTTCTTCTGATTATAGTAATCCATTCTGCATTTGCATTTGTCAGAAGACGCCATGCTTGTTTGGCCGGGAGGGCCATGTTTAAATGTTGTATTCTCCTTAGCCCAATACCTCCAAACTCCCTTGGTTTGCAAACCCTATCCCAGGACACCAAGTGAAAGCGCTGCTTAGATTCAGAACCAGTCCATAGGAACCTCTGTTGGATCTGTTCAATTTTAGTGTAGACACTTGTAGGAGCTTTAAAAACAGAGAGAAAGTAGACAGGGGATGCTTTGAATGGAAAACCTGGTGAGAAGTGCCTTGCCAGCTTGAGATAACAAATTCCCTTTCCATCCAGCCAGCTTCCTCTGAATTCTTTCAATTACATTAGTCCACATGGAATCAGTAGCTCTGCCTATAAATAAAGGAAGGCCTAAGTATGTGGATGGAAGAGTAGACACTGAGCATCCAAGAATCCTAGCAATCTTAATCTGCCTCTGAATGGGAGTGTTAAAGAAATAAATTTTACTCTTTGAAAAATTTACCTTTTGCCCCTCAGCATCCTCATATAGCTCTAGAATATGTTTTATGACCTTAGCCTCAAAAAATGATGCAAGAGTTAACAACAAAGTATCATCCACAAACTGTTCATGTGTAATTGCCTGTGTTTGTGATGATGCTTTAATTCCTGAAATAAGACCAATATTACAGGCAGCTTTGATTGTCCTCCCAAGGGCTTCAACCACAATGATAAACAACATGGGAGAGATAGGGTCACCTTGCCTTAGGCCCCTTTTACTTTGAAAGTATCCAGCGGGAGCACCATTAACAAGGATCGAAAACCAAGGTTTCATAAAACATCCTTCCAAAAGCTTGATCCATTCATGATGAAAACCAAATTTTTGAAGAATGGCAGAGACAAAACTCCGGTTTATGCGGTCATAAGCCTTGTTCATATCCAGCTTGAGAGCAAAAGCAGGTTTTTAGTCTGGACTACCGAATGGAGGGCTTCATGAAGCTGTTATGACACCATCAAGGATGGACCTTCCAGGGACTGAAGTGCCTTGACAAACATCAATAAACATAGGAAGGATCTTCCTCATTCTATTTGCAATCGCCTTGGTCAAAATTTTATAAACAACATTACAAAGGCTAATAGGTCTAAAATCCATCATAGATCTAGGAGTAGGAATCTTTGGGATTAAAGAAATAAAAGTGGAGTTAAAACTTCTCGGAATATGCTTTGTGGACTGAAATTCCTTGATAGTAGCACATACATCAAAACCTACAATATCCCAAAAAGCCTAAAAAAACGAGGTGAAAACCCGTACGGACACGGAGCTTTATCAGGGTTCATTGAGAAGAGGGCCTCTTTGATTTCTTCATCCGTGAAAGGCTTAATTAACTCCCCATTCAAGTCATCAAAAATTAAATGAGGAATATGGTAAAGCATTGATTCTGAAGCTAAGGCAGAACTGAAATGTTCTTCTCCTAAAAGATTCTGAAAATAGGAAACTGCTTCATTTTTGATCTCATTAGGACTAGAAAGGGATGATCCATCATCTCTAACAAGTTCTTTAATTCTATTGTGGCTTCTGTTCCTTAAGGTAGATGCATGAAAAAATCTTGTGTTGGCATCACCTTCTTTTAGCCAGGTAGCTCTAGACTTTTGCCGCCAAAAAGTCTCCTCGCGAGCTAAAACATTATGGTACTCAGCAAGGGATTTCTTTTCGTACTGCTTGTAGGGAAGGGTGCGGCAATCCCTCTTCAAGTTTTTTCTCAATGGTTGATAACCTTTCAGAGATGACTTTCTTGTTTTCAAAAATATTTCCAAAAATTTCTTTATTCCAGATCCTTAGATTTTCTTTCACCACTTTAAGTTTATGTGCTAATCTGAATGAAGGCCTGCCCTGACAAGAATGCTGCCACCACTGAGAAATTCTGTCTCTGAGATCAGGGTGGTGCATCCACATAGATTCAAACCTAAAAGGCCTTTTGAATTTTTGAGTCTCTTCAATTTCAAGTAAAATCGGGTTGTGGTCAGACCCAATGCGAGGCAAGGACAATAGATTTGCATCCCCAAAATATTGTATTGCTTCTTGTGACAAAAAAAACCTATCAAGCTTTTCCATTATAAGTTGATTTCTAGACCTCCTATTGCTCCAAGTAAATTTAGCATTTTTTAATTTGACATCCAATAAATTGTTGTTGTTGATGAAATCTTGAAAGTCCTCCATACTTCTTGCTGGAATTCCTACTCCCCCTTTTTTATCAGAGGGGTAAAGAGGGGTATTAAAGTCCCCCGCCACTATCCATGGGATATCTTGAAAAGCTTCCTTGAAATGACTGAGTAAATTCCATAGATCAGCTCTCCCAGAGATAGAATTAGGGGCGTACACATTTGTTAATATCCAAGAAAGGTCACTAACCTTATCCTTAAAAATAATGCTCATTACCCTTTCCCCTAATTGAATAACCTTGCCTTCCACCTTCCCTGGATTCCAAATACAAAGAAGACCACCTGAGGTTCCATTGGCTTTGCAAAAAATTGCTTCTCCTTTTTCCAGGATATTGAGGGCAATTTTTCTAGACAAAACTTCATCGACTTTAGTTTCTTGCAAAATAAGAATAGTGGGATAAAAATATCTTCTTAAATATTTGACTAACCACTGTTTAGGAAGGCCATTGAGCCCCCTTACATTCCAGGATATGATCTTCATTTGGAACTTTTAAAGTTTTTTCCTCTTCCCCTGCCTTGGACTTGAGGGGGCTTAAGAATTTTGTTTTCTTCAAAGGGAAGATTTCCAGTTGATGGAAACAAAGTAGTTTGAATTCCATTAGCTATCTCATCTTGGACATCTTCTTTCCATTGCTGGGCATTTGACTTTCTTCCCTTTTTTTTCTCACCTCCACAGTCAATCATGGGGGACTTCATTGAGCTTCTAGTCTGTTTCGGGCTAAATTTGGTTTGGGTAACCTGTTGGATAACAGTACTGGAAACCCCTTCTCTGGATTGGGACAAAGACAAAGGTGAAAAATGTCGCTTGGAAGGGCTGATTAATTCTGAAAGCACTTTTTCTCTTTCTGGGGCGTAAAAAGACTCATCATTAGGGCATTCTTTATGGCCAACAGAAGGAGGATTGGAAGGTCCAGATTTGGTTGGGGAGTCAAGGTAAGCTGGGAGACCAAGAATTATATCCTCAACATTAGATCCTTCATTCCGATTTTCCTCTCGTAATTATTTGGTTTTCAGCCAAAATGTTAAATTTATTTAGATTTTCGAAAGGAGAGCATACCTTTTGTTGGTCAGTTTGTGATGTAGCAATTTGCTTGTCCTTACCATTGTCCATGTGAAGCTCAGCCTCATTCTCCATTTGCCCCAAACCAGAGGCCTTTGCATTTTCAACATTTGGATCTTTAACCCTGTACATCCCTGTGTATTTGCCATTATTTCGAAAGATCGCCGCTTGGAATCATTATTCCTAGGAAGGGTTTGTCGGCTTCTCAAAAAAGAGCATTGTCCTTTGAGATGGCCTTGAATATTACAGTCAGAGAAAAATGCCGGTCTATTTTCATATTCAATGACCTGTAATCTTGTTTTATTTCCATATTCTAACTCCACATGAGTAGGAAGCTCAGATTCTAGGTTTGCATTTACACAAATCCTAGCATGCGTCATTGAATGTTTTTCATTGGTAATATTTGCTCTAATTTATAACATTAATGTGTTTTCTTATAAACTATTTATTATAATTCTTGTGATTGCACTTATGCTTTAGGAAGGAAACTAGTAATTTGGATCTGATAAAGCTGACTATGATAGTTATGAAATCTTGAAAATATTACTCTCCTAAGATGCAATGCATAAATAGTAGAAGTGGAGTTTTGGTATTGTGAAGGTTGTTGCAAGAAAATGTCAAGAAGAAGGATGTTGAATTTTGGAATATTTGTATTCACATAGAAAATTGAAGAAGACCTAGAAAAGGAAAATCAAGAATTTGTCCCTTTCCTCGTGCTTTCAACGATGTAAAAGGTTTAAAATGATTGTGGCATGGTGGTTATAAGGGCAGAATGCGGAAAGAACTGTGTGACGAATTTCAAGGTGGGCAGCGTAGAATACTGTGGCAGCCATAAAAACCAGACAACTTGCTCGAATTTGTGGTGGCTACCGATTCCACCATGTAAATTAAAAAAAAATCAAGAATTTAGAATTTATGAAAATGATATAGGTATCTAGCTATAACATCTCAATTAACATGAGAATTGAATTTGTTTGTAAACTCTCAAGCTCTAAAGAAGAGAGTTGTGATTTTTCAAAGGTGGGGGACCCAAGTACAACCCCTTGTTCTCTAGAACAAAAATATTACTCAAATTTATATTTATTATATTGAAAGACCTAAAAAGAGTAAAATGTAAAAGTTTATGTCCCAAGGGGACAACACACTGGTTCGGGCTTTAGCTCTTTTTTAGGAGGTCCAAGGTTCAAACTGCAACATGGGTGGGTGTGTGGTGGTTGTGTGTAAAATTCCCTATTGATAAGCATAGCTCTCAACTTTATAGGGATCATGGTTGGGAGGAGACTGCTCAGCCCTATACGTTGGTTGTAGGGGTTTCTCACACTAAATAAATTAAAAAAATGTAAAATTTTATATAAAATATTATAATTTTAAATATTTTACCTCACCAAAATATATAACTATTAATTAAAAAAATTAATTTGTTTAATATTTTAAACATACTTTATAAATGAAATTTTAAAATATAATTATAAATAATATTATTCAATTTTATATTTTTATATTGAAAGAAGTAAAAAGGTATAAAATAAAGTACTTTTTAATGTCCATAGGATGATAAGATCATAGATAATGTAAGATAGATATTGTTTACCAATATATAGTTATCCCTGTATGTATGGTTACCAAACTATATTTTAGTTATTAAAACATGGTATATTTAAGTTATTAAAGCACGGTATATTTTAGTTATTAAAGCATGATATATTTTAGTTATTAAAGCATGGTATATAACTATATCTTCGAGTAATATTGGAACCTTGAGCCTTTATTCAAAGTTTTAAAATCTCCATTGTTGTGCTATTTAAGTTGTAGGTTTTTTTATCAAGTGACATTAACTTAACAGGTTAAATTCCTCAATATTTAAAGCGGAAACCAAGGTTCAAATCTTGCCAATCAATATATGGATAATATCCAAGCTTTATTATAATACCACTATATGGCAATGATATAATATTCAAGCTTTGTTATAATACCACTATGTACCAATGATATAATACTGGTGAGACCATTTCAATCCCATATAATCAATTAACCAATTTAAAGAAAAAGCTATAAGGTTTTTAGAGTTCACTAATTATATAAGCATGGTGTACAACCCTCTTAAGAGGATTTAGTTCCAAATTCCCCACCCTCAATAAATTTTAACATTAATTTAATTAAAAATGTTCATCATCAAAATTAAGTTTTGAGTAATAAAAAAAAAACTTTTGAGTCGAGATCTTATCAAATAATATATAATTACATAATTTATTGTTGCAATCACTATGCAATAAAAATGAAACTATAATTTAATTCTAATAACTAATTACTTAATTTATTATAATACATAATACTATATGTCTTTTTAATAGGTTGAAAAGTTGAGGCACATTGGAGGACACCCTTCTTTTAGATAAAAATTAGATTTTCACTTTAAAAAAACCCAATACTTTTACCATTATAATATTTTATCAAAACAATACATTTGTTACCATATAAACTTAAAAAATTAAAAAAATATAAACACTCAAAAATAAATTTAATTTATATTTATTTAATTTAAAAAACCATATTTATCTTCTTGCAGTTGGCTTTAGATACAGCCCACGTAACTTAAAATAGCTCTGATCCATTAAAGTGCGTTTACTTTATGTGCCAAAAGACAAGCCAAGATATGATACCAAATGATATGGTGTATCACTTGGCCTAAAAGTTGGCATGAATGAACTTCATGATCACGTTTTCCACAATGGAGTACTCACTTGGAAACACGTGGGCTTAGTTTTCCCAAGCAAGCACTTGGAGGGGATTAGAGAAGATAAGATCATGCCACATAGTACATATATCAAATTTTAATATATGATATAATATAATATATAGATGAGATTTGTTTTTTATTTTATATAAAAAATTAATTTTTTTATAAGATTTTGTAATATAAATTATTATAATGTTATTATTTAATTTATTGAAGTATTATAATAACATAATGTAGTTGTTTTAATTTTATATAATGTATATATATGTATGTAGTGTATGAATATGTATATGTGTCTAGAAAAATAGCTATAAGTAAATATAAAATATGGTAGAGAAGAAAATCAAATTAAGAACTTTATTATATATTTATGGCACTTTAAGCTTTATAAACTTGATGGTGAGGGTAAATAATTAGATTGGAAGTAGATTTTTTGTTATCTTAGAAAAAGGGATTGTACTTAGGTCCCTCACTTTTGACAAATCACAACTCTCTCTTTAAAGCTAGAGAGTTTACAATCAGAATTAATTCTCATGTTAATTATGTTGCTATAGTTAGATACCTATATTTTTTTTCATAAAAAGTTTGAATTCTTAATTTTTATTTTATTTGAATCTTCAATATTCTTTGTAAATATAAATATTCCAAAAGTCAACATCCTTCTTCTTGATATTTTCTTGCAACAACCTTCACAATACCAATACCAAAACTCCACCTTTACTATATATGCGCTACACCTTAGTAGAAAAATATTTTCAAAACTTCATATTATCATAATCCACTTTACCAAATTTAGGTGACACCAAATAATTCGAAAACACCATGTTTTTACCCATTACTTAATACTATTTCGCAAAGATAATTTCTTGTATGGATACCCTTGTTTAAAAGAGACATTGTTAAGTACATACTATATTGGAAAAGCTTGTTCTTCAAATTTAACGAATCTTTGTAGACCAACTCCTCTGCTTTTGATTCCCATTAAATATTTTTCTCCCATCTTTTGGTTGTTAGTGAAAGAATATGTCTATCAAAAATATACTTAGGCTACATAGACCTCTTCTTCACTTGAGTGATTTATAAATTAACCAAGAAAGATGTTTATCAATAATATATTTAAGCTATTTAACCTTTTCTCTACATCATTGTAGTTTTCTATTAATAGCATGTACAAGTAAATTGTTGATTGCACCATTGTATATCTTGATTATATATCACAACATTAGTCCTATGATGATAAAATATTTTTATGATAGTTGCAGGGTGGACCTCTATTAATTATAGATTGAGGTTTACCATTGAAATTTATAGGGGTTAAAGAATTTTTTCCTTAACATCTTATTAGATGTAAAGATAGATGAATATTGTGTACTTTGATATTAGGCTTAGATACTATTTTTTGCATATATAAAGATTACATTTTATCTTTTTAAATTATCTTGACTAGACATGTAGGCTTTTGTACCTTGGAAAGTGATCATTGTTAGACATATTTGAAGAGGTCTACACAATTCTAAAATAATTATAGGTTGAATATCTATATTCTTTGATAGTGTGGGCCACTTAATGCTCATTTGGGTGAAACAACTCCATCCATGAATGACATTAGATTTATGAGATGTTGTATTTCTCAAAGAGGAGCTTCAAAATGCCTTCCTTAAATCATATGATGACATAAACCTATTCCTCATTATTGTTTGTTAAAATCTATGATGACAATATATATCTTTCAAACAAATTGTATATCTATTATTCATTTTATCCATCCCCATTGAGCCAATAAATTCACCATTTTTAGCAAATCTTTACTTTCATTTCTTAATAATCCTTCCTCCAAATTCCATCTAAGATATTGTTTGACCTTATATGTTTTAGCTTATTGCACTTGACACCTTCATATAATGAAAATCATCATCTCACTAAGGTGGAAATCAATATAAAGGTTGTTTTATACTCTTTAAAGCAACTATTACATATGCATAATAAACACACTTACATTAATATGAATTTTCATGAGGATTAAATCCTTCATTAATATTATTGTGGGATAATCAATAAACCATTTCCCTCTTGAGCATATATTTGTCAACTCTTTATTACCTCTAATTGATGTTTCATCGTCCACTTCATCCCCCTAAAGCCATCCTTCACCACATTTTCAATTTAAATTGAAACTCAACATCAATAAAAATTCTTACATCAATTATACTCCACCTTGCATTCATCTTTCCCACTCATCCATGTATTTAACACCTTGTATTCATTCCCAAAGCATTCATAAATGTACCAAGAAGGCGCCTTGGGTCTTTTCTCTTTTATATATCTTAAAATTAACCCCTCAATACTCCTACAAGTTGGCTATTAAAATAACCCATAAAGAAGTCTCTCTTTCCATGTCCCTCTCACAACAACCACCCACTAATCCATGCAACTCAAGATTCTATATATTTTAATAGGTAAATGAATTATAATTTGATTGCAAACACTATATTCTAACAAGTATATAGATCTCAATACACTATAAGAAGCTAAAAACAAATAATAGACTATAATCAACTCATTCAAGCTCAAGTGTGCATGGTAATGCTATTTAGTAGTCTTATTTTTCTAAATAATCATTAAAGCCTATGTTCTACACTTAACCAAAATGCTAACAATCTAAGTTAATAGTGCTTCAATAAGACATTATCACCATAAAAATTAATTAAAGTAAAATTAGATGAAACCATAGGGACCAAGGAACCAAACCAATTAAACCAATGGAGTTCATTCACAACCTAAAGCAAGAGAGTGCTTTCTATAATCATGTCAATCCACCATTTTTTGTATCTACTAGAGCATTGCCCTTTCTTCTTTAGAAACTCATAGTTTCATAGTTGACATAGATATATCATGGCCTTAGAGACCATTGCTTGTTGTCCCCACAATTTTATGGATGAATTGGAATGTTGCTTTCTTTTAAAACCTCAAAATTCCATATATTTTTGTAAATGATCTTGGCTCTAAATACCATTTCTTATGAATTGCACACTAATTTCTTTAAGGTCCTTCATATCTCATTTGCTATAATCCATCTGAAAATGACACAAACCTATTTAGAAAGGAAGGATCAAATTTTTACTTGAGTCTCCATCATCATCCTATCACATTCCTCAATCATTGCTTCAAGCATTATGAAATTGATTTTCAACTCAGCAAGTAGACAATAAGATCTTTACCTAAGTTAAGATAGACCAAAGACATAAAATATGGTCAAATATAGCCTTTGCCAATATGAATAAAGCCTTGACTATGTTGCAAAGGTAAACTATGATTTATATTCATGGATGGACCATATTGAATGCATTCATCAATATCCATTGAGATATCAATGAGTTACTTTCATACACCTTTATATTTTCATTCAAAAAATAGATTGTCATAGAATTTATTGAGTCAAAACTATCTGTTGAAGCCTTCTTATGCCAAAAATATTTTTGGCTAGGAAAAAAATTTCATATGAATGCCTAGCTCAAAGGTAAGCACTAATAAACAAGGATGCACCTTAGGACCTCTTTTGTGCTCTCTCCCAACATAAAACTCAAAATTATTAATGATTGTTGAGCATGGAATCTATATCTACTTCTAATCTACTTTTATGTTTTCCATTGGTAATAATTGTTGTCTATTACAACATTAATGTGTCTTTATATAAACTATTGATTGTAGTTCGTGTGGTTGCACTTGTACTTCAAGAAAGAAACTAAGAGTCTAGATTTGGTAAAGTGGACTATGATAACACCAAGTTTTAGAAATATTACTCTACTAAGATGCGGTGCATAGATAATAAAGGTGGAGTTTTGGTATTGTGAAGGTTGTTGTAGGAAAATATCAAGAAAAAAGATGTTGAATTTTAGAATATTCCAAAAAAAATTAAAAAAGATTCAAAAATGAAAATCAAGAATTGAATTTTTTTATGAAAAAAGATGTAGGTATCTAACTATAGCAACTCAATTGAGATGAGAATAAAATCTTATTGTAAACCCTAAAGTCGTAAAGGAAAGAATTGTGATTTTTTAAAGGTGAGAGACCTAAGTACAACCCCTTTTTTCTCAAGTCAAAACAAAATAATCTGCTTCCAATCTAATTATTTACCCTCACCATCAAGTTTATAAAACTTAAAAAAAATGCAATAATCTCTATCATATCATATTTTAGATT
Source organism: Wollemia nobilis (assembly GCA_028583015.1). Lineage (NCBI taxonomy): Eukaryota > Viridiplantae > Streptophyta > Pinopsida > Araucariales > Araucariaceae > Wollemia > Wollemia nobilis. The sequence continues at coordinate 6,124,398 of JAQPPZ010000377.1, read as the reverse complement.
TACTTGTAGTCATTATTCTAATATATAAACACATACGTATTCATATACTCTCTCTCTATCTATCTATCTATCTATCTATCTATCTATCTATCTATATATATATATATATATATATATATATATATACAATTGAAACAACTACATTATAGTGTCATAAAACTTCAATAAACTAAAAATAATAATTTAATAATTTATATTATATAGTTAACATATAAAATTAAAAGAAATCTCATCTATATATTATATCACATCACAACCATATATAATATTATAATAATCTAACTATTATGTCCAGGGAACAACGCAATAATTTGGACTTTGGTTCTTTTTCAAAAAATCTAACATTCAAAAGTTTGAATAAATAAATATCTAAAATAATAAATATATATTCGTAAAAAAATAATCTAACTATTAGCTATATCACTTAACAAAATTCTAACCATATGCATGTATCATGTAGTATTATCCTGACCTTATCTTCTCTAATAATGTGGATTTTAATTGATCAAAGCAAGTTTCATTAACAATCCCTTTATAATTAAGTTGAAGAGAGTCAGCCACCCCAAGCTCAATAAGTGTTTGCTGAGAAAACTAAGTCCACATGTTTCCAAGTGAGTACTCCATTGTGGAAAACGTGATCTTGAAGTTCAATCATGCCAACTTTCAGGCCTAATGATACACCATATCATGTCGTATCTTGTCTTGTCTTTTGGCACATAAAGTAATTGTTAGCTCTTTTACTTCACACCCATCTCATGCAAACTTAGCTTCAAAGGCTTTTAACTTTATCTGCAAATTTAGCCAACTTTACTACAACGTCTAGCTGGCATCTCCTTTGAAGCAAACTAAACATTTTAGTTAAATAGAATTATAGAAAAAAATAGGTTAATAGGTAATTATTAAATGTGTGTTGTGGATTGTTTTAATTTAATTTAGGAAAAAAATTAGATTTCCAATAAAATTTCCTTTAATTTATAAATTTGAAATTATAAAACTATGTTGAAAGACTTGGTCTGCCTCTAAATACTTTTAATTTAATTAATGAAAAAAGTGAATAAATATTTGAGGAAGGTTTGGTCCTATGTAGATTCAAGCCTTTGAATTAAATTGGTGAAAGATATCTTTGTTTAAATAATGTAAAAAATGAAGGGATTTGAATGAGAGCTATTTTAAGTTATGTGGATTGTATTTAATTTAAGTGTTGTAGGTGAGTTGGAGAGGGTAAGGCAATCTTTAAGGAAGGTCTTTGGTTCAAATCTCTAACCTATCAAAAGTATATTGGCTACCCAAAATTCCAGCTAATAATACTGGTGCGGGCATGGTCGGGTGCGACTCCCTGTGTAAAACCCACGGTGGTGGTTTCTCACTAAAGCAACCCTGTAAGGAATTTTTCATTAAATTCAAAAAAAAAAAAAATGTGGGTTGTATCTAAAGTCAAATTAAGATAAATATGATTTTTTAAATTTAATAAATATAAATTAAACTTATTTATGGTTGTTTATAGGTCTTTTAATTTTTTAGATTTATATAGTAATATATATTATATGAAATTTTATACATTATTTATTATAATAAATAAATTAATTAGTGATTAAGTGGTATTAGTTTAATTAGTTAGATTTTTTTAAGAAACCAAGGTTTAAATCTTGCATAATATCTAAGTTTTGTTATAATACCACTATTGGATGATAATGTAATATCTATATAACCAATTGAAAAGAAATTAATTAGTTACTATTAAATTTAAATTAAGTTTTATTGGGCCCCATCCGTATTACATCATCATCACCACATAGTGGTATTACAACAAAGCTTAGATATTATATCCATGTATTGATTTAAACCTTGGTCTCCTTAAATGTTGAGGAATCTAACCATTTTAGGTAATATCACTTGATTAAAAAAATTGAGTTTACATTCCTCATGGATCTGATTAAGTTTATTTCTATTACATAGTGATTATTGTAACAATAAATTATATATTATTTGGTAAGATTTAGACTCAAAATTTTATTTATAGATATGGAAATTAGGTAGAAAATATTTTAATCATTTATGGTATTGATTTTCATCCTGGCAAAATTTAGATTTTAGAAGGCAATTGGATGAGTAAGATTTTATATCTTAATAATATCAAGGAGTTGATTGAGAAAATGTAGTAGTTAGAGGAAAGTGACAAATTTATTTAATATAAAGACAAATGAAAATATATTTGATAAAAAGTTGAATATGGTTTAATTAACCTAAAAGCAATATAATGAGAGTAACATAATATTTTTTTATTTTAATGGGTGTGGCCCTTAATAAAAGCCATACATGTATTATTAAAAAACTATTAAAGCAATAATAATTCATATGTATGTGTGTGTCAAATGATAGTAATTCCATCAACTAAATTGAGGAGACCAAGTTTTAAATCTTGTCAACAATAGATGCATAATTTCTAAGCTATTATAATACCATTATGTGGTCATGATGTAGTATGGGTTCTTTCGTTGTCAAGTATTATTACCACTATGCAATCATTATGTAGTATGTGTTGTTTGATGTTGACTATTATAAGATAGTGTGACCTCATAATACATCAAATATTTAACAAGCTTTGTCACTTTAAAAATAAAAATTAAAGTGAAAATCCTCTAGAAAATTTATAAATATCTTCATCTTTGATTACTAACATCTTGTGTGCTTTATAAGTCTAATCTCTAATTACAATCAATTTAACTCACTTAGTTTCCCCTCTCAAGTCGAATTTTGCATCATGACCATCAAGTTGTTTCTCTTTTCATGCATGTTCATAGGTACCATGAACAATTAACATAAGACTTTTAGTAATACTTTCACTAAAAATATTTGAATATATCTTTGTGCTATTTGAGGGTCCCAAATGTCTTTGTTCTTATGCTTTTATGTTTAACCATAACAAGCTCTTCATAGAATATTTTTCAAGTCATACAAAATGTGCTTATGTAACTCATTTCAGTTGAATTTATTTCTTTTTCTTTTGAACATTTCATACAAGATATTTCATTGACACAAAATGATGATGCTACAAATTTGTAGATCTATAATCCTCACTATTCAAGTATAGCATTGCTAAATAAAAAATAATAGGATGATGTATTCTTCCTTCAATTGTACCTATTAACAAATCCACATAGAAAATAGTAAAGTGGTCATCATATGTCAATACCACAATACAAATTTCATAGACATTGTTTAAGGATATATTTTTTTTTATACAAGGCATACTAATTTGCATGCCTAGATAAAAACCAACTCTTGGAAAATATCCCATCATTCTTATATACATCCAAGTTGAACACCTCAATGTTAAATATGGAGAGTTATTGTGAACACATATACTTTGAGCTTGAATTATGTTGATAATTATGTGGGTGAATGGAGGATGCATGGGTGACTCTTGGGTTCATTTATACACCTTTCTTTCCTTCTTTTGCAACATATAAAAAATAACCAAACCATAATTAGTTTTTATTTTAAATGAAGGTCTTCATCAATCTAACATAATATACTTATCATTAATCTTATTTTTGTTTTGCTCACATTACCAACTAATTATATCACCTACTTAATACATGAAAAATAAACAAACTATGATTATTATTTTTTTAAATGACAAGGTCTCCACCAATCAAACATAATATACTTTATTTTTCGTTGGATAATAAGGGGTTGTACTCGGGTCCCCCACCCTTAACAAATTACAACTCTCTTCTTTAAGTTTAGAGTTTGAGATTTTATAAAGAAATACACTTCTCATCTCAATTGAGATGCTATAGCTAGAATCCTACATCATTTTACATAAAATGTCTGAATTCTTGATATTCATTTTCAATATCTTCAATTTTTTGTATTAATATAATTATTCTAGAATTTAGCATCTTTCTTGACATATTTCTATAGCAGCCTTCACAATGCCAAATGTTCACCTCTACTATCTATACCTTGTATCTTAGTAGAGTAAAGAAATATCATAGTTCGATTTACCAAATCTGGATTACCAAGTGCAACCACGATCCTCAATAAAAACCCCTCTATTGGCTAGCTTATCTGCACATTTGTTTCCTTCCCTTAATATATGTGTAAACCTGATTTTTTCAAAATCTTTAGTAAGATCTTGAATTTCCACAATTATCTCTTGTATGTTCCATGGAGCCTTTGCTTTCCTCAAAATTGCATTTATTACTATAAGAGAATCACCTCCCCTTCATACTCTATTCCACTTCATTTGTTTATATATTTTTAACCATTGTAAAATTGCCCAAGCTTTAGCTTCATCATTTGTCTTAAATCCACTATTGAAAGCATAATGAGATAAAATATCTCCTTTGTTATTTCTAATTATTCCTCCTCCTCCCGTTGGTCCTGGATTTCCTTTAGATGCTCCATCAATATTCAATTTAACCCACTCTACATCCAGTGGTTTCCACTTTATATTATTTGCCTTATTTTTACTTTTCTTGTACCCAACATCATAATTCCATTTAATGAGTTGACTTCATCTATCAAGGATATTTGATTCTATATTGGGGACTGTGTGAGTTGATAGGGTTGGTTTATACTCCTCTATGGCTAAACATATCTTATTTTTCATTACCTCTAAATTGCTCTCCTTTCCTTTAAATTTTTTTCTATTCCTTTCTAGCCATATATTCCAAATTATTGTATCTTTTGATATATCTCATATTGTTTGTAAAGCCTCACTTTTATAAGTGTTCTTCCATTGCTTTAACCAATCTTCAATTCTACTATTTATCACCATGCATTTACCATACATATTAAGAATCCTTTGCCATAGATCCCAGACTATTGAGCAATCTCCCAAGAGATGGTATATACTCTCCTCCTTTTTATAAAAAACACTTTGAGAGGAGCCATGAAAACCCCTTTTCATAAGGTTATCCCAGGATAAAACTCTTCTATGAACTACTAGCCAAATAAACATTTTAAATTTAGGAATGCTTGGGCTATCCCAAATATATCTCCATATTCTAGTGATATTATTTGTTTGTTGGTGTTGTACATTATATCCACTTCTTGTGTATTCTCTTGAGCTATTCAACTCCAAAATTAATTTATCCTTGGCTCCCCTCAAAATAATCACATATGTTATCTTTCTACTCAATTGTCTCCTAGCATGAATGTCTTGTATATTTGTAAAAAAATCTTCTTTCCATTTGTATCTTCCTTCCCGATCCTTGTACAAAATATTTGAAACCCTATCACCATATTTGTATTGAAGCAATCCCATCCAAGGTTTCAAAATTGGATCTAAACTATGTGGTTTTTTATCACACCAAGTATCCATCCAAATATAATTTTTTTCTCCAATTTCCACCACCCATCTTAAACCTTTAATCATAATATCAATAGATTTTTTTTAAAACCATTACAAAGAGCAGAACCATTTGGTAGAGAAAATGTAGTAAATATTAAACTTAGGTCATTAGGATCAACATACTTAGAAGAATTCTTGCCCATTGTCTTTGGCTATCTTTGTATAATATCTAGATTATTTTTTCCCTAAGAGCTAAGATTGCATCTGTAAGAACTCTTAAACCAAGACCTCCCCTAGTTTTATCATCACACAACTTGCTCCATTTCACCAAAGAAATTTTCTTTTTATCATGAACACCTGACCATAAAAATAATCACATAATATAGATTAAACTTTTTCAACTGATATTTGCATAGAAGATAATGATAAATAATATGTTGGAATGACTTGTAAGACTAACTTAATTAACTACAATATTCCTACTAATGATAACCATCTACCTTTCCAAGTTGGAAGTTTATTCTAAACTTTACTAATAATTGGATTCCATAAATCTATCCTCATTCTCCCCTCAAATAAAGGCATCCCTAGATAAATTGGTAAATTTTCCTCCATTTGAATCAACCTATAAATTCTTGCTTTGATATTAGCAAGAGTGTTAAGAAAATAAATTCTGGATTTAGTCCTATTAATATTTTGCCAAGAAGCTCTTTTGTACTCTTTTAAAAAGTTATTCAAATCTCTGGCCTCATTTATCCTTGCCCTTCCAAAAAGGGTTGTATCATCTACAAATTGTTGATGAGTGATGTTATCGATGTTGTTACTAACCTTAATTCCACTTATAAGTCCATATTTGTAAGCCTTCTTTAAGTTCCTACTCAAAACCTTTGCCATAATAATGAACAAATAAGGAGATAGAGGATATCCTTGTCTAAGGCCTCTCTTAGCCTTAAAATATTTTGTTACTAACACATTGACCAACACTGAATAAGAAACTGTAGAGACACAATATTTAATCAATCTAAACCATTTCTTCTTGAAACTAAACTTTTCTAAAATTGCATAAAGAAAATCCCATTTAGCCCTATCATAGGTTTTACTCATATAAAGTTTTAAGATCATTACCAGAGTTATGCATAAGGGGTCGGCCTCAAAATCTATTTATAAAATCAAGGTGAATTGTCTTGGAATCCCGACGATATTTGTAGAAGTATACATGGCGAATTGCATTTATTTGTTTCCAAAAAATTTCAAATCATGGCGAATTTCATTAAATTATCTCCAAAAATTTTCAAACCATGGCAAATTTTTTGTGTTGGGGGCTATGAATATCGGTTTGCAAAATCTAAAAAATGTATGACATACTTAAAAGCTTTAGGCTGATATGAAAGACTTTAGGTCGACATGACGATCGATAGCATGATGATCGGCTGCAGGAATGATGATTGGTTGTAGGTATGATGATCGACTACAAGAATGTTGATTGGTTGCAAGAATGTCGATTGGCTTTAGGAATTATAATCGATTGCAAATATGACGATCGACTAGAGGTGTACCGATTGGCTGGAGGTATGACGATTGGCTGTAGGCATACCGATCGATTGTAGGCATGTCGATCGGTTGTAGGTATGACGATCGACTAGAGGCATATCGATCGACTGTAGGCATGATGATCGGTTGTAGGCATGTCGATCGACTGCAGACATGCTGATCAGTTGGAGTTATGACAATCAACTACAGATAATACGATCTACTGTAGATATGACAAGTGGCTGTAGGCATGACAATCAACTACAAGCATGACGATCAACTACAGGTATGACGATCGATTGCAGGAATAACGATCAACTGCAGGCATGACGAGATGCTGCAGATATGATGATCGGTTGCAATAATGTTGATCGATTACAAGCATGACGATCGACTATAGGAATACTGATCAACTATAGGCATGATGATCAGTTTTTAGAATGCTAATCGGCTGCAATCATGATGATCGACTATAGGAATACTGATTAGCTATAGGTATGACATGCGACTATAGGTATGACAATTGACTTATGGAATGTTGATCAGCTATAGGTATGACGAGTAGTTGTAGGCATGATGATAGGCTATGAGCATGATGATCAGTTGTAGGAATATTGATCGGTTGTAGGCATGATGATCGGTTGCATGTAGATCGATTGCAAGCATGTCGATGTGCTATAATAGTGTCGATGTGCCACGTGTCATCCATCCATTGAATGATTGCATGCAGAGGACACGTGTCACCCATCCAGGAGCTTATTGCATGCAGAAAAGTCTATATAAAGGGATTAACAATCATTTTATCATCTTTTCTATCATATTTTTAACCATTTTCCTCTCATTTTAATGCATTCTCACCCCTTTTCCTCTCATTTTAATGCAATATTAACCCTCTTCCTCCACTTTTATCTTGGTTTTATCATTTTAATTTTTAAGTGATTTTTAACCCTTTTTCTCTCGTTTGAACCCTTTTCCATTGTATCTTCTTATCCATACCCGTACACCCTATGGCATCCCCTACAACCCCTGGAATGTTTAAAGTTAATTATAAAAACTTGGTTTACCCCCTGATTTCAAAAATTTTATCAACACCGGGTTATGACATGTCTTGGGTCATGGACTGTGGTCTTCGGGGTCTAGTTTCAATGCCGCATTTTGACACGGACATTAAACTGGTGGAGAGGATCATTGCAGCTTATAATATGGATTCGGGTAAGGTAAATCTTGTCATCGACAATAAAAATATCATTCTTTCTTTCACAGCCACAGATGTCGCCAGATTGACAACATTGCCCCACGCTGGTGTTGAGCCTGTCACTTCCAAATACCAATTAACTGATGAGTACAAACTCTACTTGGAGACCAACTTCAAAGTGCAGTCGGAATATTTTCAAGGTATAACTATTTTTTTATTTAATTGAATTTAAATTCTTGTCACTGGTGTACAATTACTGATTTTGTATTTTTGCAATTACGTCCACCAAGTCCAGAAGGGGTTTGACCGTACCGATGATTGAAAATAAATTTCTTCGGGCATGTTGCGAATTCTTCCTTGCCAGACTCGTTCTGCAAGGAAGGCCGACAGAAATTCTGATGTGGGCCTTAGCGTATTTGGTCCATTGTATTGCACACCAAAAATTCGACTGGTCCACCTATGTCTCACATCGGATCAGATTGGAAATTGAGAACGTGAAAACCCACGCTTCACCCTCGCCAACAGTTAGCACATGCAATTATATTATTGTTTTTTTATGAATATTTTTATAATTTATAGAACACTCCTGTACCAACATCTTGGCACTCAACCCTAGTCAATTTAGCCATGACAGAACAACAGGTTCAGGTAATTTTTTTGTTAATATTTAAGTAAATTTTTTTTATTTTTCCATTGTTTATCTTTTTGTAATTTTGACATTTTATACCAAACACAGAAAAGGGCATCCTCTTCCTCTTCAAAGTGGGATGTTATTATCAGAGGTTATAATCTAGAGGAATCAGGAGACTTCGAAACTCCTGCAGAGGAAACAACACCACTGCTAAGGAGAAGATCAACAAGGAAACATAGAAGATCTAGTTCTCCTGATCATCGACAACCTACGGCTGCACATCCTGTGCCAACGGGCGTAGTTGCACAAGAGGTTTCATCTTCGGGGAGTAAGTTTTAATTACTACCGAAACAAATTTTTCACAAATTTTTTACTATTTTTAATTAATTTTGTTATTTTTTCATATGTACAACATGCCCACATTCCATTTGCAACAGCAGCTACGCAAGATGTTTTTTCTTCTATCGGTAAGTGTTATAACAAAGTTTGCAACCAATTTTCATAATTTAATTTTATAACTATTTTTTATTTTCTACCTTCACAAATTTTATAACTAATTTTTATTTTTATGTTTCAAGGTCCCTTACAACAATTTCGTCAACAAAATCAACAAATGTCGCCCCCTCCTCCACAATGCCAAACTCAAATGCGAGGTCAATGCTTCCTAGTTGGAAAACACTTTCTTCCATCTCGGCCATAGAGAGAAGCAACACAACAATTATCAGAGAACGAAGCATCAAAGACTTTTTCAGGATTCGACCATATTTCTATTGCTAATTTTACTTTTAAGGATATACCGAAAGCTTCTGGTGCTGGGTTGGATGAAGTTCCACTTGATAAAGATTTATTTTTGCAAGATAACACACCCACTACTTTTCAACTATCAGAATTGCTTCAAGACAAAGGAAATGAAGGTGCATAATGTTCAAGCAAATCTCCTCCAAGGGAAACAAGCACCCGTCAGGCTCCTCCTCGACAAGAGGATGAAAGATTAAACATTTTAGAAAAATATTTGGTTTCTGATAATGTTGAATCTATAATTAAGGATTTACTACTTTTGGATATAACATAAATGAAAAAATGGGAGTATCGGGCAAAGGTGTTGATAAAGGAAATTAATGCTCGATACAATAATTTTTCAAAAAGAGAAAAAAATTTTTGTTGTTGAAAATGAACTTGAAAATATGGAGGCTCTGCTACAACAAGTAAAATCTGGTATTTTGAATGTGAATACATCATACATAGATGAAATTTTAAAGTTTATGATGAACATATTGGAGAACATAAATGGTGAGGCCCAAGCTTATTACAATGAATGGGCAAGTGATAAGAAAAAGGTTGTTGTTGTAGTTGCAAAGAATGTTGTTGAGGTTTGACATAATCATTTTTGTGTTCAAAAATTTTTGTTCTCTTTTTTAAAATGTAATTATCTTTTAATGTTGATTAACTATTTTTCCTTTTTGTAGGTAAAGTATGAAAATCTCAAGAAGCAGGTTCAAAACCTGCATGACTATCTCAGGATGGCAAAGGAGTTCTTAAACGCTTCCATGGCAATAAAAAAAGAGCACAGGAATCAGTTCGACAAAACAACATTTTGCGAAAAATCATTATCCGCAATGGATTGGATCTTGATGTTCTGCTAAAGGAGAAGGGTAAAGAAGTTCAAGGACCAACATCTGAAGATGTTGGCAAAGAAGAAAGCACCCTTCTCGATGGAATGCAAAATGTTGAGAAGATCCTTATCAGCCTGAGAAAAGAGTCGTTGTAATGCAGAATGTGGTAATTGTGGAAGTAGTGGATGAGGAAAAAGGAGCTGAACATGGGAAAGAAGAGGGAGGAGCCATTGCTATGGAGACTGTGGAAGCCATTGAGAAGGAAAAAGGAGTGGAGGAAGGGGGAAAAGATTCTGAAGTTAGAAATTGAATTTTAAAACTTGATATTTCGAAAGACAATTTTAAGACATTTCATATGTTTTCATTTGAAAACAAGATACTTGCTTTTATTATTTTACTATTACACTATTTACATTTATAATTGTGTGTTATTTTCATTTTGTCTTTTTTATTATGCTATATTGTTTTCATATTCAATGTTAGTTTACGATGGAGATATTAATGAAAGGGTTAAATTTCAATTTCCATATATTATGCTATGTTGTTTTATATTTCAATTTTCAAATGAGTTTACGAATGATATATCTATGCATGTGTTTAAATTTTAGTTTATTCATATTCATTCTTGTTGTAGTATAAAAGTGAGTATTTTCATTTCTATTATGCTATATTGTTTTTATATTTCAAGTGAGTTTACAAAGGATATATCTATGCATGGGTTTCAATTTTCAGTGCATTCATAGTCATTCTAGTTGTTGTATAAAAATGTGTATGGTCATTTGTATTATGCTATATTGTTAATCTATGCATAGGTATAGATTTACATGTTATTCAAAGTTATTCATGTTGTGATATAAAAATGAGTATTGTCTTGTGGATTCTGCTATGTTGTTTTTATATTTCAATTTTCAAATGAGTTTACGAAGGATATATTTGTGCATGGGTTTAAATTTTTAGTTTATTCAAAGTCATTCTTGTTGTTGTATAGAAAAGTGTGTTGTCTTTTTTATTATGCTATATTGTTTTCATATTCAATGTTAGTTTACGATGGAGATATTAATGAAAGGGTTAAATTTCAATTTCCATATATTATGCTATGTTGTTTTATATTTCAATTTTCAAATGAGTTTACGAATGATATATCTATGCATGTGTTTAAATTTTTGTTTATTCATATTCATTCTTGTTGTAGTATAAAAGTGAGTATTTTCATTTCTATTATGCTATATTGTTTTTATATTTCAAGTGAGTTTACAAAGGATATATCTATGCATGGGTTTCAATTTTTAGTGCATTCATAGTCATTCTAGTTGTTGTATAAAAATGTGTATGGTCATTTGTATTATGCTATATTGTTTTTTATTTCAAAGTGAGTTTACGAAGGATATATCTATGCATGGGTTTCAATTTTTAGTGCATTCATAGTCATTATAGTTGTTGTATAAAAATGAATATGGTCATTTGTATTATGCTATATTGTTTTATATTTCAAAGTGAGTTTACGAAGGATATATCTATGCATGGGTTTCAATTTTTAGTGCATTCATAGTTAGTCATTATAGTTGTATAAAAATGAATATGGTAATTTATATTATGCTATATTGTTTTTATATTTCAAAGTGAGTTTACAATGGATATATCTATGAATGGGTTTAAATTTTCATTTACTATATCTAGAGTAATATACTACATGCACTTTTCATACATATGTAGAGAAATTTTTACTAGTTATGTATGTATACAAGGTTTACTCAATGATAAAGCATAAACCATAAAAAATCACTATATTTTGTCACATCATACAACTTATGATACTAATGATACATACAAACATACATTTAAAGTCAAAGGAAAAATAACTATGTTTTGTCAACATATTCAAATAGTTCAATAACATAGCATCATTACGTATACATGGTTTTCAAATTTTCAACTTACTCAAAGTTATAGCTTAAATCATAAATATTGAAAACATAGACCTGTCCATATCATTAAAAAGCAAACATGCATAATAATTGAAAATTGAATGATTATATGATTTTTTCAAATCACTAAAATTTTACAACAAATCAAATACGAAAAATCTTTGATAATATGAAATTTTTCAAATCATTGACATATATAAATGATATCAAATATGGAAAATCACTGATAATATGAATTTATTCAAATCACTAAAATTTTACAAAATGATTTCAAATCCCAAAAATCTTAGATTATATGAATTTGTCATATAATCATTGCAATTTTTAAATTTCTGGAAGTTGATACAAAGCTTTATCGACTTCTCCAAAAGAGCCGAGAATCATTTGTGAATTCTGCGTTTCCATAATCTCATCATCACTCCTAGTTGAATCATTTTCATCATTATCAACCATATTAGAGAGACCTCTTCTTTCTGCTAGGGACTTCCAATATGTCAACGCTCTGTCATAGGGAAAGTTACCCACCTCGTACGATGACACATACATTCTCAAACAATTTTCCAAATTTCTGTCCAACCTGTTATGAACTTTTGATTTAACAAAAGTTAATGCACTGAAAACCCTTTCATCTTCAATAGATCCCAAAATCATTGTCTGACATAATTCATATAAAATAAAGTATTCACTCATAGTATCTTGCAAGACACTACTTCGATACAATTTTTTCCAGAAACGCGTGATTGAACCAGTCTCATGTGGATTTTTGAATTGTGCAATTTGATTATCCATTGTTATTCCAAAATTGGTTGATTGATGTCTCAAAAGATCTTTGTTTAGAATACCATTGATTTCAATGCCATTTATTTCCACACTTTTAGAGAAATGTGTCATAAGATTACCCATATATTTTACAAACAACTCACTTCTACTACTATGGTCACCACAAGGATTCCAAAAATTAGGATTAACAACAACCATGGCCTCAAGTGTCTCATCTCTCTTAAAATGATCTCTTATTTCACTTGTTAATGCATTTGCAATTCTTTTCAATTTATTCTTAGTGCTATCCAAAACCTCATCGAATTCAGAATGTGTAACGGGCACTTGTTCAACATCATCTGTTAGAGTATTTAATCACTTTTCAAAATGATATATATGAATCAACTTTCCATGGATAGCAATACAAAGATTATCGTTGATGTTGAACTTTAAAAAGTTGTTCGGTTCATTGACATTAATTAACGTATTCCAACTATCAAACTTGGGATCCTCAAAATGTTTATCGGATAAATAAATCCTGTCAATAATCATACATATTTGTTTTCTCATCCTCATGAAATCGACAATATAAATTGCCCTTTCCTATGCAAGTTTAATCATAGTATTCATTTCTTGTAACATTGGTAGAATACCACATAATGTGAGAAGAGTTTCCAAGTCAGTCATATGAAAAAGCAAATCTTTTGCCTTGTCAACATCTCTACGATGTGCATACATAAACCCAACCAAGGATTGATATTCTGAAAATACCCTTTTTGCAGGAAGAAACAGTGAAATCCACCTGGTTTCCACATCTTTTAACATTTTTCTACCTTTAGTTACACCTAGAGAAAACTGTTGAAACTCTGCAAACCTTTTTGGACTGCATGAAAAGTATGAGTGTATATCATGGATGAGTTCTTCCACTCTGGCTACATTATCAAAATTGCTCACAATTTTGTATGCAAGATTCATTCGATGAGCCATGCAATGAATAGGAATCACATATGGGGCAATGGAAGTCTGAAGCCTAACACAAAGACCATTCCTTTGTCCTTGCATTGTAGCCGCACCATCAGCTCCAACACAAATTAACTTTGTGGCAATTTCCTTTTCATCCATTCCAAAAATATCCTTTAAACTGGTTACAACAACATTATAAATATTTTTCGCATTACAATTTTCAATCATCTTATGTAGTGCTAGTAAATGAGGTTGTCTCAAATGATTTTTGAATGTGTAAACATGTATGCAAATCCAAGATGTGTTGTCAACAATTGTTACCTCATCAATGGAAAGTGAAATAAATTTGGCTTGTTTCACATTCTCTCTCAGGTCTTCCTTCTCAACCAATGATAGACATTTTACCATTTCCCAACCACTTCGATCTGACCAATGTGAACTGGTAAGGTTTTGTACATTGGCTAGTTGAAGTATTTCCTTAAAATCAACAAAATCAGACATGGGTCGACCTTTTTTTAGAATACTGTATACAATAGCAAACTGCAATTTCTTTGAGGCTAATACAGTCTTATTAATTTTTTGAAATTGTGCCTCGATTGTTCCACCCTTCTCAATGAGAGTTTGTTTTTGTTTCATTGCTTTTTCATATTCAAGTGCATATCTCACATGCACACATTCTGTTGCATCCTTCCACCTATGAAATCTGTTAATTGTTCCATCACTTCGTATTTCTTTGATGTAAACTTTCCCATAGTGTTTTTCTATTGTGTCTTTCTTATTTTGCAATAAATGATCCTTTCCCAGCTTCCATGTACAAATAATGCATTTACACACATTCAGTTTCTCATCTCGCTCAATAAAGGGGTATAATCGTGCCCATTCATTTTTAAAATCCCTTCCAATAGTCCATTCGCTTATCTTTTGATGTTTAGATTTTTGACTACAAGATTCCCTAGAGGTCTGAATTTTAATTGTACTATCTTTTTCTTTTTTGGTTGATGTGTCTGAATTTAAAATCTCTTGAAGTGGTTGTTGAATGTCGTTATTAGGAAAATTATCATGTGGTCCCATCTCATCTCCTGGAATATCTTCGAGTGAACGCACATCAGGGTCGACAATGTTTACTGCATTCAATGTTTGGTGTTCTCTATCATTTTTTGTTGTAAAAAAGGCACTATTTTAAAGAATTAATAGAATACAATTTTACAAAGCATTTAAAAAGAGGTAGATAAGCAGAAAACCATTTATCTATTAATAGAGAAAGGTTTTACATTTAAGAAGAACATAAATTTTAAAAAATTGATGGTAAAAGGTGTCTGTACCTGCAAGTTGTGTAGAATCTATAGAGATTGATGCCTCATTGCATTTTGATATTTGTGTAAAATATTTTAGAATTATCTTTTTACAAGAATATTGGCCTCCCTTCTTTCCATATTCAGTAGGTGACATTGTATCTATAAAGAAAAACCTTTAGATGTTAGGAAATGTATATGAATTTGAAGGAAAATAGCAGACATCCCTCAAGACGAACATATGATCCTAACACACAACATGATAGGGAATACTTATCGACCACAGTTGTAGATAGTGCTTCTACACTACGTATGAAACATACTCTAAGAGACAAGAAGTAGTCTCTAACAAGAGAAATGCTCCTGACACACAACTAGATGACATTGATAGTTGTCTACCATAGTTGCGTATAGTTCACCTACAGTGCCTATGAAACTATAGAAAAAGAGATTTGGATAAAAGAACAATGGAAGAAGAATACTCTACCAATTTTTAGTCATGAATCCTCTACAACCGATAGGCTTTTATCGATAGACACTTCCCTACAATCGATCGACTTATACCGATCGATAGTCCTTACAATCGATAGATAAATGTCGATCACACATCCCTACAATTGATAGAATGATGTCGATTGATACCTCTACAATCGATAGATAAATTTCGATCGATTGTCCCTACAACTGATAGGCTTATAATGATAGATAACTCTATAATTGATCGATGAATATCGATCGACAACACTACAATCGATCGACTAATGTTGATCGACACAATCCTACAATCGATAGACTAATGTCGATTGACACATCTACAATCTATTGATAAATGTTGATAGACAATCCCTACAATCGATAGGTAAACATCGATCGATAGTCCCTAAATCGATAGATGAATGTTGATCGACACCTCTACAATCGATCGACTAATGATGATCGACACGGTTCTACAATTGATTGACTAATGTCGATCGACACCTCTACAATTGATAGGTAAATATCGATCGATAATCCCTAATCGATAGGCTTATGTTGATAGACAACTCTAAATCGATTATAGATAAACATGCTTTAATGATCGCTTATTAAGACATAAATGCTTATTGATACATCTAATCGATCTACTTATGTCGATAGACATGGCTCTACAATTGATCAACTTATATCGACAAACAAGCTCTACAATTGATCGACTTATGTTGATAGACATGGCTCTACAATTGATCGACTTATACGATAGACATGGCTCTGCAACCGATCGTCTTATGTCGATCGACACTCTCTATAACCGATCGTCTTACGCTGATCGACACTCCTCTACAACCTTCTCAAGTTTTTCGTTGTTTCAGAGCTATTTTTGAGTTAGAGTATTTTTTATGTATGTTTATCGGTACCCAGTATAGTATATATACGGGTAGTATATGAGGCGATTTGGGGGGAAAAATAAAATCATTTATAATTTGAAGGTGATTTGGGTGGGAAATATAAAATCATTTATAATTTGAAGGCGAATTGGGTGGGAAAATCAAAATCATATGTAATTTGAGGTCGACGAATTAAAATAAAGTTAGGTTCATGATTATCAACGACGGGCGAATTTACCCCAAAAAAACTTCCACCCCGTAAATTTTGGGCGAATGGGCCCCAGTGAAAGGATCCAAAATTAGCCTTTTCAAAATTTAAAAAAACCTAAATAGAGCCAATTTACGATATTTCGTGCTTATGCATAACCCTGATCATTACTTTATCTTTTCTAGAAGATGCTAATTATATAACTTCATGAGCTACTATAATCCCATCTAGAATTTTTCTCCCTTTCATAAATCCTCCTTTCTCTTTTGAAATGATTTTGCCTAACAATGACCTAAATCTATTCACCATCACTTTGGAGATAATATTATATGCCATATTACATAGTCTTATGGGTCTAAAAGAATCAAATAATTCAACATCCTTTTTTGGAATTAGGGTAAGATATGTTCCATCTATTTTATAAGGTATGTATTGTTTTATCCTAGATTGTTCCACTGCCACTAATAAAGAATCCTTTACTATATCTTAATTATGTTGGTAAAAATTTGTAGAGAGCCCATCTAGACCTTGAGAATTTATCCTTATTAAAAGAGAAAAGAGCTAAATAAACTTCTTCTAGAGTAATAGGCTCCATCAGTTTCCTATTGGCTTCATTCATTATAATTGAAGGAATATCTTGAAGAAGTTTATCATTTAGAACATCGGTCTCCTCTAAACCTAGAGTATTCTAATAAAAAGACTTTACCTCTTTTATAATTTCACTTTGATATTCAATCCAAACCCATTATATTGAATTAATTCTACTAATTCTAGAAGTTGATATCTGTACTAAAGCCATCATATGAATTTTTTTATCTCCTTTTAACCAAGTTCGTCTTGATTTTAATATCTAGAATTTCACTCCCTTACTCAAAATATTATGATATTCACTAAGAAACTTCCTTTCCTTTGAACTTGGATTTTTAGAATCACCTTTTTAGAATTTTGAAAGATTATCTTTTAGTTCTTTCTTCTCAAAAATATTTCCAAAAGTGTTCTTGTTACACTACACCAAAAAAGGGCTTTAACGACGGTTTTAAACCACCCTTAAAGATCTTTAAAGGTGATTATTCAATAACCGTCTATGAGATCATCATAAAAAGTCCACAACATATGATGGTGGCTAAAAACCACCTCAAAAAGCTGCCCTCTTAGGGTCTAAGAGGGTGATTTAAAATTGTCCTCTTAGGGCTACGAGGGCGGTTGTAAACCATCATCTTAGGACTAAGAGGGCGGTTTTAAACCACCCTCTTAGGGTTAAGATCTCTTAGGCCTAAGAGGGTGGTTTATAAATACCCTCGTAGAACCTAAGAGGGTGGTTTAAAACCACCCTCTTAGGGCTCATAGGGTGGTAAAAAACTACCCTTGTATGGTATCACCTAAAAAAAATAGAATGCAGGAAAAACAAAATCAAGCTTTGATAGCTTTGGAAACAATACCCACTCCAAATAGCAAAACAACAATTCCAGCTCCCATTGTTTCCTTTTCATGTGCTATAACTATGCCTATATCTATAGTGTATAAGAGCAAAGAGTAATTGAAAACCAATAGGAGATATCCCATAGTAAACCACTAATTTCAAAAAAAAATATGTGAAAATTTAATTTTTTCTCGTTCCTCCAATGTTGAAGATGAAAGAATACAAAATATTGTTATATCTACTAGCTAGAAGTGATTTGTAATGATAAATCTATAAATAACTTGTTACTTTCCAAATACATATAGTTACAGTTATACTCTAATAAAATATTAACAAATTACTCTAATATTCAAAAGATACAGTTTACTCTAAGAAAATATTAAGAAAATCCTGTAATATTCAAAATATAATAATCTCTTAATGATAAATTAATTCAATACATATAAATATATCAAAATTAAACAATGGATAATTTACTTCCTATAGTGTATAAGAGCAAAAATCAACTATACCTATAACTGTATTTGTATCAAACTTCAAAATTCATGTGCTATAACTATTTCTATATCTGTAGTAAGAGCAAAGAGCAACTAAAAACCAATAGGGGATGTCCCATAGTAAACCACTAATTTCAAAAAAAAAAATGTGAAAATTTAATCTATTCTCGTTCCTCTAATGTTGAGGATGAAATAATACAAAAATATTGTTATATCTACTAGCTAGAAATGATTCATGATGATAGAACTATATATAACTTGTTACTTTCCAAATACATATAGTTACAATCAAGCTTTGGCAGCTTTGGAAACAATGCCCACTCCAAAGAGCAAAACAACAATTCCAGCTCTTGTTGTTTCCTTTTCATGTGCTATAACTATGCCTATATCTGTAGTGTATAAGAGCAAAGAGCAACTGTATCTATAGTGTATAAGAGCAAAGAGAAATTGTATCTATAGTGTATAAGAGCAAAGAGCAATCATAAATCTAAATCTCACTACCAAGACTAACCAATATTTACAACTCATTAAGGATTGACATCTAGGATTTTCCTAATTGAAAAGAAACCATCCCTTAGTATGGGTCTTGAATTGGGACTCGAATAGGAATTGAAATAAGAAATGAAGGGTGATTTCCAAAAGCAACAAACAATCATGTTAGAAACATCACCAATAAAAAGATATTACATTTTAAATAACTTTAGTGCAAGCTACTACAAGCACTTCTCTTAAAACATGTCCATAGGGATACCTCTTGCAGCTTCTTTTTGCACCCTTTTGATTCAATTGGAAAGCATCGAAGCATGAGGAATAGTCTATCAAATATCTTGATAATGAGACCAAAATCTTGTAGCAACTAAATTTAAATAACAAAGAAATGGTTAACCAACAACCCACCCCTATAGTATAACCTGATAGTGACATTATCAAGTTATTGAAAACCTTGGACCTTACTATTAACAAATATTAAAGCATATGTTTACCTGCCACCATAAAGGAAAAAATCCATTGCTGCAAAGAAAGAAACACCAGGAAACACCATTGTCCAAATTGTAAAATGTGAAAACAAGTAATCAATTCATTAAAATCCATTAGGGATAAGCACATGTGTCCACCTATCTCTATTTAACAAAATTTCAAATTGCCTTAGAATATTTAGCAGTTATTTGGTTCACTTTGCCCAAATGAAAGAATTCAAACCTTCTCTTAATACTCAATTTGATATTCAAATTGGATGGCAACTTCTCTTAGTACTCAATAATATAGTTACAATACACCTTGCCTCTGAACTACCAGTTTTTCACTCAAACATTGTGTTAACCAAATTATCAAATCACCATCTTAAATTGGTTGAAATTATGCAAGAAATAAATAGAAATATGATATAATCATAAACAAAAAAAATAAAAATAAAAAAAGACCTTTCCAATTATTTGGTCTGTTGTCAAAACCTAAAATTCTAATCATTCCCTGCATTATCAAAAAAATTATGAAATTAAAAATATCCATTCAATGGTCATATTAATCAAATAAAATATACTTATGACTTATGTTGCTACATGTGAAACATAAGGAACTAATGGTATAAGTATTACATCAATATTCAATCATGTCAATTCCTACTTGATCTTGGATTATTTTGGTAAACCATAGATCTCAAAACCAAGGCAAGTGATGTTGCTTCAAATTTAAACTAGATAAGTCACGATTACATGCCAATGTTCCTTTTTGGACCTGGTCTTGGCTACTTTTGGTGGCTTCAAAACAAATGGTACTAGTGTCCCTACATAGTGGACACTACTATATGAAGCCAATGTCTCATGTAGGCTCAATACCTTACACACATTGGATAGAGTGAGTTAGAAGTATGGTTGAAAAGAAGTTGCAAACTTTATTGTTAAAGAATAAGACTATGACTATATCAACCTAGCAATATCCGAGGAACATAAAACTTGGTAGAATTTGATAGTCTTATTCCTAGGGTTAAGTACACAAACTGTAATCTTTTCCATATAAATTTCTAAAACTGAACACTGTTGAATCAAGTTAAAGAATATTTTTAAAAAACTACTTATTCACAAAAGCCCTTCCAGTTAGTTAAAAATAGGGCCACAAATATGTAAATGGAAAATTCTTATTTCAAGTGCAATTCTTATTTACAAATATAGGTGAATGGACAACCTGAGCCCTCCATATAATGGGCAGATGTCTAAACATTCCTACCCACCCCAACCATCAAATATGAGGTGAGAGGGTATCCTGAGACTTCCGTTAGATACATAAATATCCATCTATGCAAATCAAGTATTGCTGCTAAGGACTAGGACTAAGAGTCAAACCTTCTTGTATCTGACTGGCCAACCTCATGCTTAGGATACCTACTCACCTCACTCCTAGCTTGGTTGCCCATTATTTGTAAATAATATCTGATATAGGCCAGGCAATGAAGGAGCCCACAACATCCTTCATTATGGCCATCTCATCATTCCTTCTAAACAAGATTATTTCCTCTTTATGGGTGATGTGCACATTGACTTTCCAATAACCTTCACCCAAATGTTGACCATGTACAAGGTCTTCAGGGTCAGTATTGATCACTATGCCTTCGACCACTATGTTATCCTTATGGATTTGAGTCAAGTAGCATTCCCTTCTCTCAGTTTGAGTGATCGATGTCGTTTTCAGTCCCTACATGGAAAATCAATAGCCTAGATAAATTCACTATATAACATACAATACAAACTAAGTCAACCATTTTATATTTGAAATAATAGTCATACCATTGATGACTCTAGCCTAGAAGGTATTGAGCAGCTTCTTGTGCCTTGATCACCACCACCAATGTTGTGTCCAATTGTAGGGGTAGCATGTAGTGATGTTACCTATGGAATTATATGCAAGGGATCATTACAACTTTAGGGGTGCAACATGTAAACATTTCAAATATGAAATCATGAAAAAATTGACACACCTCTATCTATGAAATCCATGTCAAAATCTCTTCAATATTTTTATCTTTCTCTACAATCTTCTCTTCCATATTTTTCATTCTCTGTAAGCTTCTCTTCCCACTTTTGCTCTTTCTCTACCATATACTCTTGCATCTAGCACAACTTTTGTATGTAACCCTCACCAAAAAATAGAGTAGTTGGTGATACTCCTTTGCCGACACCCCAAACCTGACCCGGTATTTTGGATCCTAAAACCTTGGTGAGGGTATCATCCTTAATACATTGATTTATGGAGCTCATAGATGATATTTCATCATCTAATTTTTTTTGGCAATATCACATGCATAGTTAACTAGTAACATGTTAAAAAATAATTGATATAACAATGGTTTGAAGTTCAACGTATTGCTATTTCCAATGGAATATCACTTACGATTGTCTTCACAACTTCTGGTGAAATAGGAACCCCATCCTTCTTTGTATGAGCTATCATCCACACAGTTGCCCTTGGTAGTGGAGTTTTCACATTTGGTTGGCTCTTCCTCTACAAGATATATAGTTGGAGAGACATGGGGATAAGTCATACGACAAAATAATAGAGCTATGTTTATCACATATAATGGATGAGTATGATAGAATACCATTTCATGCTCTAGTTGAGCATATCCTGTTCGACTACAAGTGTGCATGATGGATTGGTGAGATCTATTTTTTTTGTTCCTTTGCCTCATCGCCTACAATACAATGAAGAAACCAATATATAAATTCATTAGGGAGAGTAAGGTTAAAAAATTCACATGAACATAACAATGATATGAACTACCATAGCAAATTGGTTGAGTACTTACCTTAAAGTTAGCATTGCTCCTACCATTCACAAAGGCTTCCCAATATTTTTGTGATACATGAGGTGGGGGATTAGCAATTCTATCTTCATCATTATCATACTTATCATAGTGGTTTTTCACAAGTTGATGCTTATGTTCATGCCATTGCTTGTCCATGGTCGTGAAGACCCATTTCTTCATTGTGTCCGAAATGATATATTTTTGCTGCATCAAACCAATATCTTATTAGATGCAACATTTATATAAGTATTCAAAAATGGACACTATGAACTCCATTGGCTAGAAATTTACCGTAATGAGTGTCCATAACTAGTTTTTAACTTCCACTGGGACTACTCTCTAGTTTGTATGGGTGATAGGGATAATCTCCCTCACAATCACCCCTAAGTAAGATGCAAACTTAATAGAATTTTTTCCTATGAGCTATCCATTTAGATTGCAAATGATCTCCACCTTATCTGTGCTACTTGACTCTGTTGCACATCTTGTTGGACCTCTCTTTCTATGATATTTAGTGTTTGAAGTGTGTGATGACTTGGCATCAACACCTATAATGTCGGCACCATCCAAACATCATTATGCCATATAGTATGACAACAATGAGTAACCCAACATCATGAGCAAATTTCTTGTGTGGTCTACGTACCTTCTTCATTAGCCAAAGCATTGTCAACCTCATTTCGAGTATTCTCACCATCAAATTTATTTATGTTATGGGTCACCTCCTTATCTTCCTCATTCATGGATCTCCATAGCTGGTATCTTCCACCAGTTTCTACAATACACCATAGTCGATGATAAAACCAAGATCAATTCTAATATACCTAGGTCAACCACTATTGAACAACACTATCAAATTTCAAGTACTTACTAGCATGTGAGGCATCTATCATTGACTCCTGATTTATTGTGATAACCTCAACTACCCGTGGTGTCTTTCTTGGTATTTTTTTTTCATATTGCCTTATGTACTCTCTCTGGACTTTGACTCAATATGAAATATTAGCAAATTAGAAGGGATATGTACCAACCTTATGTACTCTCTGGACTCTAACTCAATATGAAATATTAGCAAACACTACGTATTCATCAGGAGGAAATAATTACAAATAAACATGTTAAATGATAACAAAAGCAACACCCAGGTTCAATTCCTCAACTTTCAAGGAGACCTAGGTTCAAATCTTGCCAAGAAATACATGCATAATAGCAACCAAGTTGTTGTAATACCACTATGTGGTGATGATGTAATATAAGTGGGGTCCATTTCAATCCCATTTAACCAATTTTAAAATTAAAAAAAATTGTAATGTAGTTGAAAAAATGTTTAGTTTATGTCCAACTCAGTTACCTAATACTCATTTCCAAAGCTTTGTTCTGAAACCAGTTCTTTTCTTTCAACTGACTCTTCTAAGATAAAAAGTAGAAGAAGTTGTTGCAAAAACAAAAAGGAAGAACCCTTAGCTAAAAAAAAACTAGAAGAGTTAGTTGAAAGAAAAGAACTAGTTTTAGAATAAAAGAAAGAGCCATGGTTAAATTTATCTCCATTAGCATTAGTTGTTGTTACATCAATGCTTTCAACTACAAAAATTTTTAGAGCACCACAAATGAAGACTGCTTCTTCATCAAACAACATACACAGTCCAACATGCACACATGGACATAGACATAGATGACACACCTTTAGGGTCATATGTGTCAATATTTGGAGAAAAAACTAGTAGGCCTAAAGAGATCTATGATAACATTGTTGTGAAAAAGTTTCAATGAAAGTAAGGCCAAACCGATAGATCATGCAAAAGCAAACAACAAAATGTTAAATGTAAAACTTAGACCTTTACCAGAAAGGTTTATTGCAGATCCAAAAGGAGTCATCTCAGAAGAAACCAAAAAATAAGAATTAGAAGAATATGACATAAGAGTCATAGAGTTAGTTGATCTATCATTACCAAGATCAGGAACAAGACCAACTACTAAAAAGAAGCCTTCAGGAACAGAAATGTGTCTTATACCATTACCATGGAGATGGCCTAACAATGTGTTAGAATATATAGGCCTAAATAAGGAAGAATATGGCAAAGAAAATATTATTCCATTTCTACCAAGAGAAGAAATAGATGATGAAAAGAAACTCAAAGATATTCCTACAATGCAAAAATAGTTAAATCACTTAAGCCAATACATGAACTATTTAGCAAGGAATTTTGATGGCTTTGAAAGATTGTGCAGAAATGAATTCATGAAAATTGAAAAAGGCATATGTAAATATGTGAATTAAATAAATATTAAATACACCTAAATCCTTTTTATAAAGAGTATGTGGCATAGTTAAAAACTATAAAAATAGAGATATTGGATAACAATCATGACATATAAACTATTTAAGGTATATACTAGCTTATTTTAAAACCTCATGATCAAGTATTTTTGTGTATGAGGATACCCTAGAATATCTATGGAGGAGTCAAGTTGTCAAGATTTCCACAATTTTTGTGATTACTTGGTTGTTTTGCAACATTGATGTAATTGTACCTCATTGGCTCCTTTGGTCTCTTTCAAAATTTAGAGGTAAATGTAGGATGTCTATATGATATTATATTTTTATGCACTTCATGGAACTTAATCATGTTTTTCATATATTTTTAGCTATTTGGGAGCATTATCACTATGGAACTTAATCATGTTTTTCATATATTTTTAGCTATTTAGAAGCATTATTGCTAGTCCTAGTTGTTAGAAAATAAACAACTTCAGTTACAATATCTATAGTTACCATGACTTACTATTAAGGCACATTAAAAGGATTGTGATGGGGATTATTGTACATTGTTATGAAGAAGAAAGGAGGCATGAAGACAATAAATTGCAATCTATGTTGGTTGGAGCAATAGGGAAGCTCTTTTAAGGATATCCGGGTTTAAATATTTTGCAGAGGTCAGAAGTTCCTAAGTTCATTTGGAAATGGTCTTACTTTTGCATGTTTTTTTTGTGACTATCATATCCTATGCATGGTTGGGATGAATACTTTGCACTATATAGCATATTATTTACAATCAAATATTTTTGTAACAAGTTTGGAAGTCAAAAATGCAATGGCCTCAATGTGGTGCGTGAGTCTCTCCTACAGGATCTGGTTCATGGTATGGATTTTACTAGAACTAAATATAAATATATAAAATATAAGGGTTGGAAATATTTATATGTTTTGCAGCTAATGCCTTTGTTGTCAAAATTTATCCATGTTTGTATGTTGGTGGGGATGTTTTGACATAGCTCTAATAATGATGATATGGAGTCTCTCTCTCTCTCTCTCACATACACACACACATATGGGGGTGAAGGATTTTTCTTGTATCATCTGTATGTGATGAAATTCTACTCAATCACTAGGGGATATTGGTGATTAATCATCCTCATGAACCCCTATTGTGAGGACAAGAGTATGGTAATCCTCAAGCCCATAAAGGACTATTCTCAGTATGTGCCATTATATGTTCATTGTTGCTATCACATTGAAAATTTTGTTCATAATTCATGGCTTCAACAACTTTGCCATATCCTTCTTACCAATATTTTATACTAGAAATCAACATGCCCTATAAAGAGAGTTTCAACAAACAACCAAATCATCTATAGTGGAGAGATAGATTGACATGCTAAGTGTCAAGTTTGGGACATCCACATTCTCTTTATGGGCTTGGCAGGTCCATAGACCTTGACAACGAGCATAACCAAGAACAAAGCAACCAAATATGTTCTCCAAGTATGTAAGAACAACTCTAATTTCCATTTCCCAAAATAACCATCATTTAAAAAAAATATCACAAGCCAAATAAGGAAATACATTGCATCCTCCCTTAATTTCAAATCAACATATCTGAAATAATTCTATTAAGTTTAAACTTAATATTGATGTCTTACTAGAACTTTATAACTTTTGATAAAGTTTTAGGAGTCTTAACTCCTCCTAGTGAGGTCTTTCATTTGTATGCATGGTCAATATCTGACCTATAGTTATCTTCAATATCTCCCATGGATATTTGAAGTAACATCATCATTCCTTACATATGTCCTTTCTCTCTAGGACCAGAATGATGTTTTTCCTCAAGTTTCATTTTGGTTTAAAACAAAGATTGATTGTATTCCAGTGCTATAACTCTGTTGTGGTCGTACTTATAGTTAAGGCTTTGTTTTAGCGCAATGTTGCAATTAGTTTTGCAATGTAAGGGTTGCTCTGTGTGGGTCTTAATCAAATTTCAACTACATTATTTTAAGAAATTCCATTCGGATGTTAAAAAACATAGTGGTATTTACTACTATCATTTTTACTACAAACCATGAAGTAATAATGTACCCTAACCATTTCTTTTTATTACCAAAATGGACCATCTCAATAAGTTCATCAACATATGACATTGGATTATCATTATGTTAAAGCAACATATGAAAATATGGAAAGTAATTGTAAAGTGGCATAACATGCATTGCTTCATGAAATTGGAGCAGCAAGTTAAACCATCATACATCAGTAAAGCCTATATTTGACTCATAGTAGGGTAACTTACATTAAGCATCATAGAGCAGAATACAACAATAAAGTTTATCTTTCCCTATTATACCATTATAATGACAAGGTACAACAATAAAGTCTATCTTTCTCTAGTATACCATCACAACATTTGACTCATAGTAGGGTAACTTACATTAAGCATCATAGAGCAGAATACAATAGTAAAGTTTATCTTTCCCTATTATACCATTATAATGGTAAGGTACAATAATAAAGTCTATCTTTCTCTAGTATACCATCATAATGATAAATTATAGGAGTAACGTTTACTAACCCACTTTATACCATAATAGCAAATGCAATAGTACATAGCAGAATTAAATCAATTTAGTAGTAAATCTTAACCATCACTATAAAGAAGAAAATATAATAACTTGAATCTTTATGATAGCATATTACAATAGTAGTGAAACTCCTTAGTACATTAGGAGTTTTGAAGCTTTTCAACAATACATAGCAATATGGAGTAGATTCTAACTCATAGATATAATTTGACATAGCACATCATTAATTAACTAGTTATAGTAGCATCCCCAAACCCTAAACCCTCTACATCCCCAAACCCTAAACCCTCTGCATCCCCAAGCCCATAAAGGACTATTCTCAGTATGTGCCATTATATGTTCATTGTTGCTATCACATTGAAAATTTTGTTCATAATTCATGGTTTCAACAACTTTGCCATATCCTTCTTACCAATATTTTATACTAGAAACCAACATGCCCTATAAAGAGAGTTTCAACAAACAACCAAATCATCTATAGTGGAGAGATAGATTGACATGCTAAGTGTCAAGTTTGGGACATCCACATTCTCTTTATGGGCTTGGCAGGTCCATAGACCTTGATAGCGAGCATAACCAAGAACAAAGCAACCAAATATGTTCTCCAAGTATGTAAGAACAACTCTAATTTCCATTTCCCAAAATAACCATCATTTAAAAAAAATCTTAACCATCACTGTAAAGAAGAAAACCCTAAATTTTGAACATAATTTCCCTCTACATCCCCAAACCTTGATTGGTACGTACCATTTAAAATCTTGAGCTCTCTGTCAAGCCCTAGCTCAAGCTCTTTTTCTAGTATTAGCTCAAGCTCTATGTTTAGCCCTAGCTCAAGATTTCTATCCAACCTCCATCTAAGAAATGCCCTAGCTCGAGCTCTTTGTCCAACCTTTATATGAGTGAATGTCCTAGATCGAGATATTTGTCCAGCCTCCATCTGAGTGAACACCTTAGCTCAAGCTCTCTCTAGCCTTCGTCTAAGTGAATGCCCTAGCTCGAGCTCTCTATCTATAAAGAAAAGAAAAATAAAATACTCATTTTGTTTTTTTCGCAATCTTTATATATTGTTTTCATTGAGACCCTAAGAGGGCTATTTAAACCTCCCTATTAGGGTCTCCTAAACCACCCTCTTAGGTCTAAGAGGGTGGTTTATAACCACCATCTTAGTGTCACCCTAAGAGGGAAGTTGTAAACCACCCTCTTAGCACTAAGAGGATGGTTTAAAACCACCATCTAAGGGTGACCCTAAGAGGGTAGTGATAAACCGCCCTCTTAGGATGTATTAGGGCATTTTTTACTACTATAAAAAACTACCTTATTTTAGTCATCGTTAAAGCCATTTTTTTGTAGTGTTTCATTCTTTTAATCTAGATGTTATAGATTTAATTTGATTTGGAAAAGCAAACAACCCACCATTACTTTAATAATTCTATGCTTGAGCTATCATATCAACAAATTAAGGATGGTCTTCCAACATCTGCTCATATTTAAAATATGATATTTTTCTAAATTCACTTACCACCATTTTAACTCTTATTGGCTAGTGATATGAACTAATCCTTGTTAAGGTATTAATTTTAGCACAAGTTCCTTCATCTAGCCAATGAATACATCTGTCTAATTTTTCTTCTATAAGGTTATGGCCTCTCTCGTTTTTGGTCCAAGTATAGTTGTCTTATTCAAAACAAACCTTCCATAGATTATTGTTTTGAATAAAATTTGAGAATTATTTCATACTTTGGGTCAATTTCCTAATTCTCCCAAATTTCTCATCCATCTTAGTTATGAAATTAAAATCTCCAATGATCATGAATTGGGTTTCTTGGTCTTTACTTCTCATAAAGGTTTCAATCCCACTCCAAACTTCTAATCTACTTGACTGAGTTGTAGGTCCATAGACATTGATACGGATGAAACAAATATCTATAAAGTAGAAAGTGACTAAAGAGGCTATCCAATGCCTAGTTTTATTAATGGTTACACAAGAGGTTCTAGAAGGATTCCAACAAGTTAGAATTTCCCCTACCACTCCTTCAAAATACATAGCATCCCATTCACATATTGCCCATACTAGTTTCATAGTTTTTGAAATTTCTTCTTTGTCATTTTAGTTTTCTGGATACAAAGAATATCAGGCTTATTACTTAAACATAGGTCCCTAATACACCTTTGCTTTGAGGGGGTATTAGCACCCCTTATATTCCATGATATGATAATCATGTCTCATTAGGGGCTTTTGGCCTCGCCTGCGTATTACCAATATCATTTTGTTGTTTGGTAAAGAGAAGTTCAACCAACTTAGTTTGTGTTCTTTTCTTTATGTTTGCTCTTGCTTCCTTGGATATTGCTTGATAATTTGAGGGTTTTTCTCTTTTTGCCTTGCCTATATCAAGAGTAGGTCTTATTATTCTATTCCTTAATATTCTTTCATAATTTTGTTTTTCATCATATTTATCCTCTCCCAGCTCTATAACAGAAGCTTTTAACCTGTCCTGCTCATTTTTTGGTGTTTCCTTATTAATGACAAAGGTATTAACTTCTAAAATTGTATTTTATTTAATATTTTTTTCTCCTAAATGGTGCAAGGTACTTCAAGAGAGTCTTCAAAATCTAAAAAGATACATTCCTTAGGTTCATCGAGAATGTTCTTCCTTAAATCAAGATCATACTGAATAGATGGTTACTTGTTAATATGTTGAACTTATTGTATTGTGTCCTCTAAGTTTTGATCTACTTTTTCTTCATAGGCTAAAGACTCAAAAGAGTTGGTATTTCTTCCAATATCCTTCCTTATTGGTCTTCACTCTTTATTTTCTTTTATTTTTCTAGATCTATTTTTTGGAAGTTGAAAACCATCTTCATCCATAACTATTTTTCTACATATGATTCTGCTATGCTCTTCTTAGAGAATGATCTCTCAATATACCCCACCTCATGACATCTTCTACATCTAAAAGATATGTTTTCATAATCTATAGTTTGGATCCACATCTTATCCCCATACTTAAGAATGATTGATTATGGTAAAGCTTTACTTATATCAATCATGACCAATATTCGAGCATAAATAGCCAAGAATCCATCTTTCGTCGTATTTGAATTCTCAAGGAATTCTCTTAGAGTGTTGCGTATTGCCTTGAAGGTATCTATTTCCTAAAATTCAATTTGCAACCCAAACATTATAACCCAGACTAGTACTATGGATAGATTAATATTTTTAGATGAAAAACCTTCACACTAATGGGTAAGGAAGAGTCTTGCTCTATCCATAAACCAAAGACCCCATTTTATGATTTTTTATCTTTTTTTTCTAGAACAAAAATGGCTAGAAAGAAACCTTTGGAAAGAAATGATAGAATCACTCCTGGAGACTTCCAAATCCTATCAATCCATTTTCTCAAGGCTGAAGCTCGTGGTCAATACCCATTAAATTTACTAAAAACTACCCTATCTTGGAGCAACGAGGATCTCTCTGAGGTGTGCTCACTAACCTCTACCACTAGAGATGATTCTAAGAATTTAACTATAAATCGATCTATGGAAAGAAAATTAAAACTCAAAATCTATTGAAATTTATTTGAATGTCCTATAGCAAATATAATATTTGATAGAAAACTTTATAAATAAAGGACCAAAAAAACTTAGCTAAAAATTTCTTTGTCTAAATAGAATGTCTTGCCTCGTTAACCCTTCATTGCTCTTCCCATCATTTGAACCCTAGTTGACAAATATTTGCAATTCTATTTTTCACGGCTTGAAAAATCATCACTACACTTGTTCGAAATGGTTGACTTCACAGGGTTGTATCTCCCTCAATATTGTTCGGATTCTTGCATATGACCACTCATTTTAAAGCTATTCAAATTCTGCACAAGTTAATTCAAGAATTAGTTGAATCAGATAACTCTTCAAGAAAATATGACTCCTAAAAAATGAAACATTTTTCCTAACATAATATACTTATCATTAATCTTATTTTTGTTTTTTTCATATTACCAACTAATTATGTCACCTTATTTATTAAAGACGACCTTCCAACAAATATTAAATTCATATTAATTTAACTATTTACACATTAATATCATTATTTTTATTTTAAAATAATTAAACTATTTTTATTTCTTAAAATTATCTTTATTGTATACACTCTTTACTAAAATAAAAAACACTTCATATATATATAATTAATTAAGTTATTAATGATATTTGATTTTGAACTCTTTTGCCTGTCTATTTGAATGAGTTTTTTTCAGGGTAGATAGCGGATAAACTTTGCTCAAGAAGAGACATGTCTTTGCTACATGGTACCTCCAAACAATAATACTATTAGTTAAACATAAATTATATGTCAAGCTTAAATTATTTGAGGATTTTTTTTGAGCCTGGTGCAATGTCCTATCAATAAATAGTATATAAATTGCATGTTAGTTTGACATTAATAGCTTTAGATCACAATGTGAAGCAAGACACCCCTTTGAAACCAAATTTCTTCATAGGGAAGTACCTTACATAATAATTTAACCTATTTTATGCATAGTTGAGCAACAGCTTGCCAGTTTGTTATATCTAAGTTTGACCACCTTCTAATTTTTTATTTTTTATAATGGCATTGCATATTAAACTCTAATGCATTGTATATTAAATGGCTACACAAGTCCAAACCAATAATCTAACCTTATTTTAATGCAATGGTTGAACAAGAGCTTGCCACCACCTAATTTTTTATTTTTTTTAGTGGCAGTACATATAAAACTTTAATGCATTGCATATTTAGCTACACCAGTCAAAACTAAATGAATGATTGAAGTTTAACCAGCACAATATTTGAGATGTGGAACCACAGTTAAAGCCCAAACATGTGGCATGTGTATGACTGAATCACAGGCCAACTCCAATATAATATTTTGTTTACAAGCACAATATTTGAGATGTGGAACCACAGTTAAAGCCCAAACATGTGGCATGTGTATGACTGAATCACAGGCCAACTCCAATATAATATTTTGTTTACAAAGGCATGTCTGAATCATTACCAATAAGATACTACACACTTTTCAATAGATATCATCGCATGAAGAGAACTACGGACTTCGTTCGTACCTGAATCACAGGCCAACTCCAATAAAATATTTAACTCTTTTTAATTGATTGCGTGGAATTAAAATATTCAATATCATACTTTGAATTATATAAAAAATTATTTTAACAGTAATTTTTTTAATTGTGGTTCCACATCTCAAATATTGTGCTTGTGAAACTTCAATCATAGCTTGGACTGGCGTAGCTAATATGCAATGCATTTAAGTTTTATATATACTACCATTATAAAAAACTAAAAAGTTAGGCCGTGGCAAGCTCTTGTTCAACCATGCATAAAATTGGCTAGATTATTAGGTTGGACTTGTGTAGCCATTTAATATAAAATGCATAAAGTTTTATATACAATGCCATTATAAAAAATAAAAAATTAGAAGGTGGTCAAACTTAGATATAACAAACTAAAGCTTCACATGAAGAAATCTGGTTTCAAAGGTTGAATTATTATGTAAGGTACTTCCCTATGAAGAAATTTGATTTCAAAGGGATGTCTTGCTTCACATTGTGATCTAAAGCTATTAATGTCAAACTAGCATGCAATTTATATACTATTTATTGATAGGACATTGCACCAGGCTCAAAAAGAGTTCCTCACATAATTTAAGCTTTACATATAATTTATGTACCAGGCTCAAAAAAGAGTTCCTCAGATAATTTAAGCTTGACATATCAAATTTATGTTTAGCTAATAGTGTTATTTTTTTGAGGTACCATGTAGGAAAGACATGTCCCTTCTAGTTT
Organism: Wollemia nobilis; assembly: GCA_028583015.1. Classification (NCBI taxonomy): domain Eukaryota; kingdom Viridiplantae; phylum Streptophyta; class Pinopsida; order Araucariales; family Araucariaceae; genus Wollemia; species Wollemia nobilis. The sequence continues at coordinate 6,091,208 of JAQPPZ010000377.1, read as the reverse complement.
ACCCACTATCTACTATGAAAAAACTCGTTCAAATAGACTGGCAAAATAGCTCAAAATGCAAATATTAATAATAACTTAACTTTTTTTATTGAGTAAATACTTCTTATACACATCATCTATCATGGGGATTGAACTCGATAATACAAGTGGCATCCTTGCGGGTACAGGGATAAGAATAACTTAATTTTAAAAATTTATGTTTTTTAAAATTAATTAGAAGTGTTTTTCATTTTTATGAAAAAAATTGTTTAAATAGGCTCGCAAAAGAGTTACAAATGTAAATGTTAATAATAACTTAATTTTAATTTTATTTTTTTTTTAAATTAATTAGAAGTGTTTTTCATTTTTAGTAAAGAGTGTTTACAATAAAGATGATCTTAAAAAATCAAAATAGTTTAATTATTCTTAAAATAAAAATAATGATATTATTGATAGATAGGTTAGGTTAATATGAATTTAGTATTTAAAGGAAGGTAGTTTTGAATAAATTAGGTGACATAATTAGTTGGTACCGTGAGAAAAACAAAAATAATATTAAAGATAAGTATAGTATGTTAGATTGGTGAAGATTCAAAAGAAAAACTTAATCATAATTTTTCTATTTTTACATAATAATTAGGTATTATAATTAGTTGGTGATACTAGAAAAACAAGAATAAGATTAATGATAAGTATATTATGTTAGATTGATGGAGACTTTGTCATTCAAAAGAACTAATTATGGTTTGGTTATTTTTCACATGTTACAAAAGAAGGAAAGAAAGGTGCATAAATGACTCCAAGAGTCACCCATACGCCCTCCATTCACCTACATAATTACAAATAAAATTCAAGCTCAAAGTATATGTGTTCACAATAACTCTCTATATTTAACATTGAGGTGTTCAAGTTGGATGTCTATAAGAATGATAGGATATTTCCCAAGAGTTGGTTTTTATCTAGGCATGTAAAGGAGTATACTTTGTATTAAAAAATATCCTTAAACAATGTCTATAAAATTGGTATTGTGGTCTTGACATATGATGATCACTTTACTATTTGTTATGTGGATTTGCTAATATGCACGATTAAATGAAGAATAAATCATCCTATTATTTTTGGTTTGGATGTTATGCTTCAATAGTGAGGATTATAGATCTACAAATTTGTAGCATCATCATTTCTTGTTAATGAAATGTATTGTATGAAAAGTTCAAAGAAAAAGAAACAAATTCAACTACTAAAATGAGTTACATAAGCAAATTTTGTATGACTTGCAAAATATTCTATGAAGATCTTGTTATGGTTAAACACAAAAGCATCAAAACAAAGACACTTGAGACCCTCAAATAGCATAAAGATATATCCATAGACATATTCAGTGAAAGTATTACTAAAAGTCTTATGTTAATTGTTCGTGGTGCCTATGAAAATGCATGAAAAGAGAAACAACTTGATGGCCATGACGTAGATTCCAATTTGAGAGGGGCAACTAAATGAGTTAAATTGATTGTAATAAGACATGGGAGTTATAAAACACACAAGATGTTAGTAATAAAAAAGAAGAATGTTTATAAATTTTCTAGAGGATATTCACTAAAATGTTTGTTTTTAAAGCGACAAAGCTTGTTAAATATATGATGTATTATGAGGTCACATTATGTTATAATCAACACATACTACATCATGATTGCATAGTGGTATTACAACTTGGCAACAAAACAACCCATATTACATCATGACTAATGCATAGCGGTGAATTATCATAAATTAATGAATATTAGGATTTTTGAAATTTAAAATTGGCGAATATGGGGACCCTTGACCGGAGCCAATTTGTCAAAAAATTTTGGGAGCAAAAAATTTTTAGGGTCAGCTTGCCCCAAATTTATAATAATTTTATGGTTTAAATTTTAAATCACCAACATTCTCACCTAAATTTTGGACCTTTTTACCTTGAAATTATAAATAATTTTATTTACATCGAAAAAATCACCTATTATACCACCAATATATATACCTAATGTGATAGTGACAATCATACATCTTAAATATTGATTCTCCTTGATCGGTACCAAAGAAGTCAAAAAATGAGCGGCAACAAAGAATGAAAGTAGAATAGAAGATTGATGGTCGATAGCAAAGAATAAATGACATATGACTAGTAGCAGATCATAATCCATAGATGATAGATAACATAATAAATGAAAGAAGGTAGACAAATATCAAACGATAGCAGAGGATAGACTAAAAACGATAAACGAACGATAGTAGAGAATAGACTATAGACAACAAACAATCGATAACATTGAACAAACAACAAAAAAATAGGTAATATGATAAATGAAATATGCCTAGTAGCAAACAATAGATAATGAACAAAAGATGATAGATGACCAATGACCGAAATCAGATAATATACTACATATGATAGACAAACTACAATATTGAATAGACAATAGATGAAAGATGACCAGTAGCACAAAATATATGATAAATGATTGGTAGCATTAAAAAAACGACCAACGACCGGTAGTAGAGCATAAATGACCAACGATCGGTAGCAGAGCATAAATGACAAGATGGGCAATACCATTGAATAGATGACCAACGATAGGTAGAAGACCATGATGTCCCTTATAGCACTTGTAGAATTGTCACAATTTTATTCAATATCGTGTTCTTTTTCTAACATGAAATACTTTTTCTTTATAGGTACAATGGCACCTACTCCCAATGGAAACAAGGGAGGCAAATCTTCTATAAAAAAGAGTATCCTAAAATATTTTAGCCATATATCAAAATCCAATGAGGCATCAAAATCCAATGAGGCATCGAAATCTACACAAATGCAAGGTACATACCCATTTTACCTACTCAATAGTAATTTTCATAAGTAATTTCAAAAAATGATATAGAACATCTTTGTATGCAAAATACACAATTGACCCTGATATGCCTCCACTTGATGATATTCTCGAGGATGAAATACCTCAACATGAAAATTTGATTAACAATGACATGCAACAACTTGAACAAAATCCTAAAACTAGCACACCAACCGAAAATGAAAACGATCATTCTAACCAAATGCACACTTCTAGGGAATCTTCTACTCATAAACCTAAATGTAGAAAGTTAACAAGGTGGACTATTGGAAGGATATTTCAACTTGAATGGTCATAAAAATATCCATTTATTGAACCAATGTAGTCAAAGAATAGTAATGATACACCAATAGAATGTAGATGCATTATTTGTAGTTGGAAACTAGGGAAAGATCATAAGATGCAACTTAAGTTGGATACAATAGAAAAACATTGTGGAAAAGTTTATGTGATAGTAAAAGAAAGTGATGGAACAACTAAGAAAATAATTAGGTGGAAGGATGCATAAGAATGCGTATATGTCAGATATGTATAAGACTATGACAAAGAGATGAAACAACAAAAAATACTAGTTCAGAATGGTGGAACAATTTTGACACAATTTCAAAAAATTCATAAAACCACTTTAGTTTCAAAAATCTTGCAGTTTGTTGTCGTATATACTATTCTTAAAAAGGGTAGACCTATATCTAATTTTATTTATTTTAAGCATCTCTTTCAACTAGCTGATGTGCAAAACCTTCCCAGTGCCCATTGGTCAGATCGAAGTGGTTGGAAAATGGTAAAATATCTCTCTTTGGTTGAGAAGGAGGACCTGAGAGAGAAAGTTAAAAATTCTAAATTCATTTCACTTTCAATTGATGAGGTAACTGTTGTTGACAACACATCTTGGATTTGCATGCATGTTTACACCTTTCAAAATCATGTAAGACAACCTCATTTGCTAGCACTACATAATATGGTGGAAAATTGTAATGTGAAAAATCTTTACAATGTTGTTGTTACTAGCTTAAAAGATATTGTTGGAATGGATGATGCAGCAATAGCTAGTAAATTAATGTGTTGGAGTTGATGGTGTTGCTATAATGCAAGGTCACAAAAATGGTCTTTGTGTTCGACTTCAAACATCAGTTACCCCATATTTGATCCCAATTCATTGCATGACTCATAGAATGAATCTTGCATACAAAATTGTGAGCACATTTGAAAATATTACGAGAGTCAAAGAACTCATCCATGAAATTCATGCTTATTTTTTGTGTAGTCCAAAAAGGTTTGCAGAGTTTCAATTGTTTGCACTAAGAGTTATAGAAGGTAAAAAATGTTAAAATATGTAGATACTAGGTGGATTTCATTGTTTCAACCTACAACAAGAGTTTTCAAAGAATATAAATACTTAGTAGGGTTTATGTATGATAATCGGAGGGTAGTTGATAAAGCAAAATATTGTTATATCGTATGATAGACTTGGAAACACTACTCATTTTATGTGGTATTCTTCCAATGTTGCATGAAATGAATACTTTGATAAAACTTGCACAAGAAAGATCCATTTATATTTTTGATTTCATCAGGATTAGAAAACAAATTTGTATGCGTATTGATAGGTTATACTTGTTCGATGAAAATTTTATGGATCCTTTGTTTGATGATTGGGGAAATTTAATAAATTTCAATGATCAAAATAGTTTGTTAAAGTTCAACATCAACGATCATCTTTGTATTAATGTTCATGGAAAAGAGATACCTTTATATTGTTTTGAAAAGTTATTGGATATAGTTATTGAATATGTTGAACAAATGCCAATCACATACAACATATTTGATGTAGTTTTACTCAATACAAGGATTAAATTGAGAAAAATAGCAGAAACATTGATAAGAGAAATCAGAGACCATTTTCAAAGAGATGAGTTGCTTGAAGTGATGGGTGTGGTTAACCCCATGTTTTGGGATCCTGGAATAGATGATAATAGTAAAAGTGAGTTGTTTATAAAATATATGGGTACACTTGTTAAACATTTTGCTAAACATGTGGAAGTCAATGGTACTGAGATCAATGGTATTCTAAATAAAGAAATTTTGACCAATCAATCCTCATATTTTAGAATGATAATGGTTGATCAAATTTCATATTTGACTAATCCTAATGAACCAGGTTCTATTATATGTTTGTGAAAAAAGTTGTACCCTAGTAGTGTTTTACAGTATATGATGAGCAAATATTTTTTCTTATATGAATTATGTCAAACAATGATTTTGGGATCAGTGGAAGATGAAAGGGTTTTTAGTGCATTATCTTTTGTGAAATATAAAGTTCATAATAAGCTGGATAAAAATTTAGAAAATTACTTGAGAATATATGTCTCATCTTATGAGGTGGAGAAGTATCCTTATGATAGAGCTCTGCCATATTGGAAATCTATAGGAGATAGAAGAGGTATCATCAATATTCATGATAATGAGGAAAATGATAACTATAGTGATCAGATTGTTGAGACACAAATATCAGCTATGCATACAAGTGATTTGGGACAAGATGGGAAGTGTTTGTTTCAACTTCCTTCATTGTAATATTTGCATGATTTTTGCAAACATATCTTTAGGATTATGATTTTTTTTGGATTGATGAGTTTTTAACATATTGCATGATTTTTGTAAACATTTGTCTTTAGGATTATGAATTTTTTTTGGATTGATTAAAATAATATGTTGTTTAAAATTTATATTGTTTATCATAAACTTGTTCATGATATTTTTATTTTATATCATACCCTTTGTTCATAAAATTATATGTTTTATATGATAGCCTTGCTTTGCTTTATTGAATATTGTAAATATTGGATGGCTTTTTGATATTAAAATAAAACTTAAACTTCTTAATGGCACATTCGTTTGGGGTGAATTGAAAGAATCCTTTAGCACAACTACATTAAACATATAATTATTCCAACATATTCAATCAACACCTAAGTAACATAATTTCATCATTTTTAAACTTTTGTTTTCTAAATTTCCATAGTTCCAATAGCAAGCAAATGTAAATCTCTACAAAGATTTAATAAAACAAAACAATAGTTTAAAAATATCAGACACATATTTAGAAAATATTTTTTATTTATTCGAAATCACTTTTCATTACAAAACTAGTGAATTGTGTCCACTTTGATACTATTCTTTTACAATTTTACAAAACTAGTGAATTGTGTGTCCACTTTGATACTATTCGGTTACAAGGCCCAATGCAGGTGCTGGCTCTAATGTAGGATTAAATTGATTTTCCTTATGTCCTTGACCAGATGCTACATCTAATGTAGGATTAGACAGAGTTTCTTCATGCCCTTATTCAGAATTTTCTCCTTTTAGGGCACCCACTCTCCTCAGGATCTCCTTCGCATTCGTAAAACTCATGATCAATGCCCTTTTATCTGTAGTTAGATCTTATTTCAAACTCAAAGGTATTTCTTTCTCATATTCCTTAAGCAAATTGTCAGGATCCATATCATGGTTCTTGATTATTCTTCCAAGGGAATTATTTTTGGAATTTTCCAAGTATAAAAATGCAAAGCATTACAAGAATTTGAAAAGAATAATAGAAGTGATTGATTATTCCATAGGATCAACTTTGTATAAATAGCAAAGTTGATCAATGTGAGCCATTGGATTACAACCACTCAACATATCTGAGCTAGTCTAAACTGAGAGTTCACCTACCTCATGGGAGAGTGGTAACTCAAGTTAGACAATCCTAGTAGAACTTAAGATTTATTCTAACACCCCCCCTTAAGTGATACTAGGGGAGAATGGAACAGAAAGAAATGAGTCCCGACAACAATACCTGATGAGGTACTCATGAACATTATATGAGTGGCATAGCCAATGAGAAATGAGTCCCAACAATATGGCCTTATTAGGTACTCATGTACAACATATGAACCAAATTTTGGATAGATGGTGAAAAAACCCCATGGGAAAAACCATTTTCCAAAAGAAGAAGAAGAAGAAGAAGAAGAATAAGAATAGAGAGGTTAAAACCTCTACCATACTCTTCTAAGATAGTTGTCTTACCCCAAGTTTCTCACGCAACTGAATGTAGCATGGAGAAGCAAAGGATTTTATGAAGATGTCTGTAATCTGATTGTCTAAAATCGTGTCTTGTACTCTGCATCTACAACTACCTATTATTTTTGCATAACCAAGCAAAGGAGTTAGAATAGTCAATACCTTTAGCTACCAAGCGAGCTTTGTGTTTGTCAATTGTTCCATTAGTTGCATACTTGGTTCGGTAAATCCATTTACAATGAACCAATTTTCTTCCTTTAGGAAGAGGGACTAGATCCCAAGTCTTGCTTTTGATCAAGGAAGAAAATTCATTTTCCATGGCATCATCCCATTCTTTTATACCAGTTGCATATTTAAAGGATTGAGGATCAGTAGAAATGGACTGACAGATAAGACCGGAACCCATGGAGTGGTTTATTCTAGATGATGGAAGATCTTGGATGTAAGGTGTAGCCTCTTGAACAATGGTGCAGGCCCATTTTGGCATTGTGGAAGGAGTAATTAGTTTTTGCAGGACTTTGAGTTGGAGTTTGAAGAGTAGGATCCTTATTTTGATCATTTATCTCAAGGATGGGTTCTTCATCATCTTTGTTAGAATAAATAATTAGTTCTCTTAAGTTCTAATAGGATAGTCTAACTTGAGTTACCACTCTTCCATGAGTCATGTAAACTCTTAGTTTAGACTAGTTCAGATTTGTTGAGTTGTTGTAATCCAACGACTCACATTGATCAACTTTGCTATTTATACAAAGTTGATCCCATGGAATAATCAATCAGTATTTGAGCTTCACTCCATACTTGTGATGTATTTGCATAGCTATTTCTTCTAATAGAATATTGTTTCTCAATATTTCTAACATGGTACCAGAGCTAGGATAGTTCTTTGCAAGCATTCAAGCCTTTTTGAAGTTCTATCAGGATCTGATTCATTGTATTAGAGAAAGCTGGTCACTTTGGTGGTTATCACTTGACCATATTTCTACTAGATATTGGTGTTTTACTTGTTCTTTTAGATCAATTTCTTTTCTAAGCACCATTGTATTTGTGATAATGTTCATCTACATTGTGCTCTCTTTTCAAGCACATTTTTTTGAAGGCAATATATATTGATGTTTTTTTGAGCTAGAAATTAAAAATTCTAACTCATTATATGAATGTAACTCCATGCCCATTCAATTTTTAAATCAAAGTTGTAGGATATATTTTGAGTTTCATAGTGAAAGATAAGACTATTTGGCCTCTACCTCTATGCTTTATCTTCCTTGATATAAAAGTTTTTTTAAAACTTTTTAAGGTTCATTTTTTGAAATTATTTTTTTGGACCTTTTATATTATAATACTCGTGGGCGGAGCACTCTAAGCGAACATGTACTTAACTATATATTGTGTAGCATCTTTCAATTTTTTTCTTTCAACTTTCTGCAACAACTTTCAACTCTAAAAGCATGGTGCAGTCTTCAAGCTCTGAATAGTGGTGTAGTCTATGAGGCGACATCAATTTACAAATAGCTTGAATCATTACTTTTTGATACTCCCTTCCTGTGAGCTCACTCCTCGCATCAATATCGAAGAGAATTCAAGCACCATTGCACATGTTGATAGACGTTGATGTGAAAAACATAAGTTTACGACTATATTTTTGAACGTTAGTCGCAACAGCAGGAGACGGTTGACCCTGTGGCATGATTTTGCATCAGTTCGTATCTGCCTCAACATAGTAAACTCTTGGTGCCATCAGTTACACAATCAATCATCTTAACATCAGCTTGTTTCCAATGCCAGATCGTCTCACTGCCTCCTTCTAAGATTCTAACATAGCACGTGGAGTACAACATCTTTGTAGTGATCTTCTGTATTTTCTTGGTGCTCTTCATACAATGGTCACACACTCCATTTTAAAATTTGCATCCTTCTCCTAAGCTCTTCATATCAATGTAAGGAAGCATTATTATATCACACAGTGTAGTGCTAAACTCTATATGTTTTTGATAGAGTTTGATTTTTTCCTTCTCGCATGTTTGTTCCCTCATTTTTGTGCAGATATGTACTTCTTGCATCCCACGTCACAAGCACAAAGACAACTCATATTTTGGGCTACATTGAGGACACAACTACATTGAAGGTAAATCAAGTTACATCAAGGAAGTACGACAACAAACGAATCAATTCATGATCATGTTTGGGCTACGTTAGACCACTACATAGAGGCAAGTGCATGTTGCATCAGGAGTAGCTCGAGGACCACTACAATTTTGAGTTCATTGGGCCTGGTTCGTTGTCTCAAAGGAAGAATGTAAGGAATGCAACATCTATCCTTGCTGTATTGCCCATGAATCACTACATAAGGAAGGCAACAAATCATATTTCGTTGGCCATGATTCACTGCATCAAGGGCACATGACTTTCAAAATTGCTTGGGCAGATTTTTGTCTATGTCGACAAGACCACGCGGAGCGGCAAAAAAATAGTATATTAAGTTGTATTCTCTTTTGAAATATTAGCATTGTATGTACTAAAAACATTAACAAAAACTCCTTTTAGAGTTTTTTGTTCCTCATTTTTTCTCTCAAGCCTATTCAAAGGCCTCTTCCTTAAATTGTAAACAAAATCCAAAAAAATATTTTTTGGGGGGGTCACTGGGTGCTAAATTCTTGCACCACACTGTTCTATTTGAAAGGAAGGGTGCACACTTGTCTCAAAGTTTCATATTGGGTGATTGCTACTGCTGAATTCTTTTGGGCAATTTTGGAGGTGATACTTAGCATAGATTGCTAGTAGATTGATTGGGTGAATGTCTTCTCTAAAAGTTTCTTATTGGGTGATTGCTACTTCTGAATTCCTTTTGGGTAGTTTTTGAAGTGATACTTAGCACAGATTGCACAGATTGCTAGTGGCCTCTTGGTGCTTACATCTCTTTCATTGGGCATCTTCTACATGATATGCTAAAAACACTTAAAAGCAAGCAAACATTTACAAGCATCTTCTCATTAAACACCTCAAATATTGGCATCTCTGTTAAATATTGTCGATGCTCCAAGTATCATTATCCTCATACACCTATAGTATCCTTCTCATAAGGGCGGGTCATTGAGGAGTTCGATATTAAATTCTGGTAAAATATTTTTGGCTCAAAACACCTATGTTCCACATATCGTTCTCTTCATATACTTATAGTTTCCCTCATGTAAGGGCATGTATTTTAAATTTTGGTATACAGGTCAGGTTTTTGCTACCTTCATTCTCATTAAAGGGGGGTGCACCATTGTCTTCTCAGATTCTTGCTGCAATTGTTTTTTGGGGCAGTAAAAGGGGGGAATATTGGTTCACTACAATTTTCTTTTGGCAAAATGAATACAATTGAGCCACTCACACCTCATAACTATCACATATAGAAACCAAAAATATTGAATCTCATTTCTCAAAAAGGGCTCACACACTTGCTAGAAGAAAAACATCTTGAATTTGAAAAGGAATATGAAATATTTATTCATAAAGGGAATATGTATGAAACAATGGGTATTATAAGCACAAATGTAAATGAAAGCTTATGGTTTCACATTTTAGAATGTAAAACTCCATTTGAGAGTTGAAAAAAATTAAAGAACTTGTTTGGTAAAGTGGATCAAATAAGATCAATGCAACTAGAGGCAGAGTTAACAGCCTTATCTCCTGAAGACTTCAGCAATATTATTGAATTTCTCACCAAATTTAAAGAAGTCCTCACACAATTAAAATGTAGTGGCAAGAATAAAATAGAAAAATAATATGTCTATCTTATTCTCTCTAAGTTAAATGGAGTATTTCAAATTTTTGCAACCACTTTTTTTTCTACAAAAGATGCACTTGGTACAAGTTTTAAAATGCCCTCTTTAGAGGAGTTTTGTGATAGGCTAAATAGAGAGGAAATGAAACTTGCAAAATATAAATTCTCTCCCTCTTCATCAAAAGTATTAGTAGCATCCACCTCCACTAAAGAAAAGTTTAAAAAGAAAGAAAGAGCCCCTATAACTTGTACACATTACAAAAAGGATGGTCATTCTGTGAATAAATGTTGGAAAAGACTATAACAACTAGAGGCAGCAAGGAAGGATCACAAAATAGACACTAAGAAGTAGATAGGAAAAACATTAAATTTCCAATGCAAAGCTTTAAAAACTTCATCAAAATATTGGGTTCTAGATTCAGGGGCAACTCATCATATGACTTCCTCTCATGAGTCATTCACTTCAATCTCCTCAAGCTCAACTTGTAGCATAGAAGTTGGTGACTCATCCTTTATCCCAATCAAAGGAAAAGGTGACATATCCATTGATGGTGGTTCTATCAATAATGTTATCTGGGTCCTATATATATCTACAAACATCCTCTCCATCTATCAGATTTGTACTTCTGCAAAGGGTAAAAATAGTTCTATTTTCACCAACAGGAGTTGAGATAAGAGACTTTCAAGAACCACACTCTCTCATAGCAAAAAGAAATATTGATCATAACACTCACCTATTTTACTTCTAGGGATTCAAAAATTCAGATGGGACCTCCTGCTTTGTTGCTAATGGATATCTTGAAAGCAAAATTTGGCATGAAAGGTTTGGACATCTCAATTATAGCTATCTAAAGGAGTTGAATACTCATGAAATAATCAATCAGATCCAGATCAATCAATCATGATGGAATTTTCCAAGAGTAGAACTGTAAAATATTACAAGAATTTGAAGAGAAGAATATAATTGATTTATTATTCCATAGGATCAACTTTGTATAAATAGCAAATTTTATCAATGTGAGTCGTTGGATTACAACCACTCAATAGATCTAAGCTAGTCTAAACTGAGAGTTCACCTACCTCATGGGAGAGTGGTAACTTAAGTTAGACAATCCTATTGGAACTTAAGATTTGTTTTAACAATTAAAGTTAATCCCATGAAATAATCAATCAGTTCTTTATCTTTTAGTAATACTTTGCATATCTAGTTCTTGTCTTTAAATATTGCTCTCCAATATTTCTATCATGGTATAAGAGCCTTGAATATTTTGAAGTGGTATAGAACATCACTTTTATATTTTAGAAAGTAGACCCAAGTTATTCTTGAAAAATCATCAATGAAGGTTAAGGCATATTTTTCTCCTTTGAAAAAAGGCTTTGGGAAGACCATCAAGTAACTATGGATTAACTCTAGAGGAGATATGGCTCTTTGAAAACCACTTGGATGAAAAGGATCTTGATGTTGTTTTCCAAGAGCACATCCAGGACATACTCCATCAATAGAAGAGACTTTTGATAATCCTGTTACCATTTCATGAGTATTCAATTATTTTAAATAGCTATAACTAAGATGTCCAAACCTTTCATGCCAATTTTTGCTTTCAATATCCCCATGTGCAACAAAATAGGAGGCCCCATATAAAATTTTTAATCCTTGGAAGTGTAATAGGTGAGTGTTATGATCAATATTTCCTTTTGCTATGAGAGAGTGTGGTTGCCAAAAGTATCTTCTATTGATGGAGTATGTCTTGGATGTGCTCTTGGAAAGCAACATCAAAATCCTTTTCACCCAAGTGGTTCTCAAAGAGCCTCATCCCCTCTAGATTTAATCCATAGTGACTTGATGGTCTTCCCAGAGCCTTCTTTCAAAGGAGCAAAATATGAATTAACATTCATTTATGATTTTTCAAGAACTTGGGTCTACTTTCTAAAATACAAAAGTAATGTTCTATCCCACTTCAAAATATTTAAGGCCTTAGTTGAAAATCAAGAAAATTCGTACAAATAATGGGGGGGGAATAATTCAATAATGAGTTCTTTGTATTTTTCTCAACTCATGGCATAGTTCATCAACATTCAGTCTCCCATAATCCTCAGCAAAATGGCATTTTAGAAAGGAAAAATAGAAATTTAAAAGAAATGGCAAACTGTATGCTCCACTCAACATATAATCCAATAGTTTTTTGGGTTGAGGTAATTAACTGTGTGTAAATTATATTCAAAATTGCACACCTCATAAAACTCTTGGTCGTTTGACTCTCGAGGAAGCATGGACTGGCTCAAAACCTAATGTCTATTTTTTCATAGTTTTTGGGAGTACTTCTTGGGCACATATCCTAAAGAAAAAGAGGAAGGCTCTAGACAAAAAAGCAAGCAACTCATCTTTGTTGGTTATTGTGAGGAAATGAAATTCTATAGGCTCATTGATCCCACAACTCATGAGGTATTTTTCCATAGAAATGTTCAATTTGATGAAACATTCCCTCATAAATATCCTCAATCATCCTCTTCCTATTGAAACATATCCAATATTTGAGCCTCAATATAATGAAGATCCGATCCTTGAGATAGATGACCAAAATGAGAATCCTATACTTCAAACTCCAACTCAAAGTCTTGCCACACCCATTACTCTTCCACAATGCCAAAATGGGCCCGCACCATAGCTCAAGAGGCCACTAATTACATCCAAAATATTCCATCATTCAAATTAAGCAACTCCATGGGTTTTGGTCTTGTTTGTCAATCCATTTACATAGATCCTCAATCCTTCAAGGAAGAAACTGGTATAAAAGAATGGGATGATGTCATGGAAAATTAATTTTCTTCCTTAGTCAAAAATAAAACTTGGGATATAGTCCCTCTACCTAAAGGAAAAAAAATGATTCGTTGTAAATGGATCTACAGAACTAAGTATGGACCTAATGGAAAAATTGACAAACACAAAGCTTGCTTGGTAGCTAAAGGTTTTTCATAAATTGAAGGCATTGATTATTCTGAAACCTTTACACTAGTTGCAAAAATAAATTCTGTTAGGTTGGTACTTGCACTTGTTCCTTCCCAAATATGGCTAGTTTTTTAGATGGATGTTAAAAGCACTTTCTTACATGATGAATTAAAAGAGGAAATATTTATGGAACAATAGACTATATTTATTCAATACTTCTCCTTCGTTTGTAGACTAAGGAAATCTCTCTATGGTCTCAAACAAGTTCCTAGAGCTTGGTATGAAAAGATGGACTCCTTCCTTCTTTCCTCTGGATTTATCATTGTGAGTCTGATGCAACAGTCTATATTTGGAGAGATAAAGAAAACATCACCATACTTGTTCTTTATGTTGATGATCTACTACTCACTGGTAGTGCCATTTCTCACATCCAAAGTGTCAAAACCTCTCTTTATAAGAAATTTGAGATGGTTGATCTGGGTTTAGCTGATTACTTCCTTGGGTTTCAGATAACTCAAACAAATGCAGTAATTTCATTATATCAACATAAATATACTCTAGATCTTCTTCAACAGTTTAAGATGACTGATTGCAAGCCTTCTTCCACACCCTTTCAGTCAGAAGTCACTTTATCTACTTCCTGCAATTCCCCTCCTTGTGATGATACTCTCTATAGATAGCTTGTAGGAAGTCTATTGTACCTCACTCATACTTGACCATATATTTCCTATGTTGTTGGCTTAATATCTATATTCTCTCATAAACCTCATTTCAGCCATTGGCAAGAAGCAAAGAGAATTCTTTGCTACTTGCAAGGAACCACTCACTTTGGGCTCTTATATGAGGGTGGAACCATGGATATCATTGGTTACACATAATCAAATTGGGTAGATTCAGTTGAATACAAGTGTTCCACCTATGGATATGTTTTTTGTCTTGGTTCTTCACCTATTGCTTGGTCGTGCAAAAAATAACAAGCAATAGCATTATCATCTACAGAGGTAGAATACAGGGCAACTGTTTTGGCCAGTTAGGAAGCTCTTTGGCTTCATCAGATAATGAGGGAATTTGGTTTTTTCATGATAAATCTATTACTCTTTGGTGTGACAATCAGAGCACAATTCATATTGCTTGCAATCCAGTTGAGCATCAGCACACCAAGCACATTGAGATTCACATGCACTTCATTCGACAACATATTCAGCAAGGGGATCTAAACCTGGAGTATATTCCCATAGAAAATAAAATTGTAGACATCTTCACCAAGTCCTTTCCTTCTCCACATCACATTCAGCTACATGAGAAAATTGGAGTTAGGCAGTTGCAATAGAAGGGTGCATAAATATTTTCACCTCTCTTCTTCTTCTTCTTCTTATTTTTAGAAAATGGTTTTTTCCCATGTGGTTTTTTCACCATCTCTCCAAAATGTAAGTTCATAATACATGAGTACCTCATCAGGCCTTGTTTTTGGGACTCATTTTTTTGGTAGCACCAGTATTGTACATCAGTACCTCATCAGACCTTGTTGTCGGGACTCATCTCCTGTTGTTACTTTCACCGCTAGTATCACTTAAGGGGGGCTGTTAGAATAAATAATTAGTTCTCTCAAGTTCTACTAGGATAGTCTAACTTGAGTTACCACTCTTCCATGAGGCAGGTAAACTCTTAATTTAGACTAGTTAATATTTGTTGAGTTGTAATCCAACGACTCACATTGATCAACTTTTCTATTTATACAAATTTGATCCCATGGAATAATCAATCAATATAATCAATATTTGAGTTTCACTCCATACTTGTGATGTATTTGCATAGCTATTTATTCTAATAGAATATTGTTCCTTAATATTTCTAATAATATTGAGGCTCAACTATTGGAGATGGCTCAAGTGAATCAAGGTTGGTAGAATATGGAGTTGTATCTAAATATTTGAATCCCTTGAAGTGAAATAGGTGAGCTTTATGATCAATGTAACCTTTGACTATTAGGGAGTATGGTTCTTGAAAGTCTCTTATCTCAACTCCTATTGGTAAAAACAAAACTATTTTACCCTCTAAAGTAGTACAAATATGATTGATAGAGAGAAGATTTGTAGCAATATCTAGGATATAGAGAACATTATTGATATGACCACCATAAATGGTTACGTCACCTTTTCCTTTGACAGGGATAAAGGATGAGTCACAAACTTCAATGCTGCAAGTGGAGCTTGAGGAGAGGGAAGTAAATGACTTTTTTGAAGACGTCATATGATGGGTTGCTCCTGAATCTAGAACCCAAGATTTTGATGAACTCTTAACAATATTACCTTGAACATTTAAGGCTTTTCCAATGTATTCCTTGATTTATATTTGGTGATATTTTTTTGCTTCCTTAAGTTGTTGTAGTCTTTTCCAACATTTGTTTATAGAATGACCATCCTTTTTGTAATGAGTACAAGTAATAGGGGCTCTTTATTTCTTCTTGATTTTTTCTTTGTTTGAGTTTGAAGCTACTAAGGCTCTTGAGGAGGTAGGAGATGACTCAGATTTTGAAAGCTTCATTTCCTCTCTAGTTAGCCTATCACAAAACTCCTCTAAAGTGGGCATTTTAAAACTTGTACCAAGTGCATCCTTTGTAGACAAAAATGTGGCTGCAAAAATTTGAAATATTCCATTGAGTTGTGAGAGAATAAGATATATACATTCTTCTTCTGTTTCATTCTTGCCACTGCCTTTTAACTGAGTGAGGACTTCCTTAAACTTATTGAGAAAGTCACTAATTTTACTGAAATCATCAAGAGATAAAGCAATTAACTCTGCCTCTAGTTGCATTGATCTTATTTGATCTACTTTACCAAACAAAGTATTGAGCTTATTCCAACTCTCAAAAGGAGTTTTACTATAAAAATGTGAAACCATAAGCATTCAAATACGTTTTTTCTTATTATACCTGTTGTTTCATACAACTTTCCTTTATGAACAAAAATTTCATATTATTTCTCAAATCCAGCTTGTTTCTCTTCTAGCAAATGAGTTAGACCTTTTTGAGCAATGAGATTCAATATCCTGGGTTTCCATGTGTGATAGTTATGTGGGGTTAGTGGGTCAATATTAAGAGTGTTCATGTTGCCCACAAAGGAAGAAGTGCAACAGATCAATATCCCCCCTTCAGATATGCCTAGAGAGAAGAAAAAATCCAAAATGAGGCCAAAAGACAACAAAAGCTTCCCCTGATCAGAGCCAAGATAATGGTGCATATGTAGCACCAAATATCCCTAAGAAAGTATCTTTTATTATCTTTTATAATTATAATCTCCACTTTGTGTGTCTTAGAAAAGTTAAAGAGCATTCGGAGGGAGAGATGAGTATGAAAAAATATTACAATAGAGGAATAAAAGAAAAATTTGATCCCTTAAAAAACTGTGGCTCAATTTCATAAGGCCATGTTAAGAAGGTGACAATATGTATTCATACCATGAAAAAACAAAAAAAATACACCAAAGAATAGTGCAGTGCAACATGACTGGCACCTGAGAACTACGAGAGCTTCACGACAAAGATGAGTGCATCCAAGGGTCCCTCAATTTGTAAGCAAGAACTATTTAAAACATGATGATAAGGGATGTGTTTGATGATAGATAAATGGAACTCATGCCTCTACTCTTTGTAAAAATAAATCACCTTATATTGGTCACGTTCTCTGCATTCTGTGATGGTAGTTCTTGGCTACGCTTCGATTCGCTCAAACTTAAATGTGCCACCCACGAGTAGCTCCCTGTGATTTGAAGCATTTGTTGTTGTTTTTCCTACTGTATTCTGTGATAGTGAGC
This sequence comes from Wollemia nobilis, assembly GCA_028583015.1. Classification (NCBI taxonomy): domain Eukaryota; kingdom Viridiplantae; phylum Streptophyta; class Pinopsida; order Araucariales; family Araucariaceae; genus Wollemia; species Wollemia nobilis. Next base: position 6,073,757 of record JAQPPZ010000377.1, on the reverse strand, counting down.
CATGTTGACCACGTTCCTATGTCCTATGCTACCACGGTGATACATTCTTGTTCACTACATATCTGTTGGCAAAGTCAAACAAAAGGGCAAAGAAAAGAATATCGTTAAAAAATGAAACACCATAGTGGAGATCCTCTATTTGGCAAAGGCAATTGACAACAATGTAAAAGAGGTACAAGGGAAGATTATTTTATAGCGTTCGAATAAGAGAACATCTATCATGAATTGAGAGTGACATTGGAAGATGAAACCTTCACCAAATAGAATGAAGTTTAAAATAAATTCTTCCACGAGCACATAAAAAATTCTTCGTGATTCTAGAAAGATGTGCCAAGCAATATCATGCCATTTGGAGACCACAAGCACATAAAAAATCCTCCTTGATTCCAGCAAGTGAACATTAAGCAATATCATGTTGTTTGGAGACCACGAGCACATCAACAGTTCTCCTCGATTCATGCAAGAGGTGCCAAGAAATTTAGAGTGGCTTCATACCATTTGGAGTTTGGAACGATGGTAGTAAACATGATGTCAGGAAATACGATAGTGAGGCAATCAATTCGTACCAGTAAAGAGACATCGATCACATTAAATATCCTCTTCGAAGGTGCCAAGAAATATGGAGATATTTTGGGCCAAGTTGAGCTTGGATTGATGCCAGTAAATACGATGCCACAAATCATAGTAGAGACGCAATCAATTTGTGTTGTAAATATTGGAGATTTCGGAGAATGCAGCAATGATCAAATCAATTTGGGAATAAGGCAGGAGCAAAGGGTTTCAACATTAGAGGCCAGTATTGCGTTAACAAAGATGGCCAAAAAAATTTAAATTTTCAAATCTTACTGCTAATAACAACAGTAGAAAAAAATCATTCCCTTCTTGATGCTAATATGTAGAAGAAACCATTTTTACACAATATCTCAAAAAAATTGAATTCTAGAAAGAACTATAACCAATTTTTTTTTTAACAAAAAAATTGTAGACTTGGAGCAATTTCAGCGAGTAGTCTACAAGAGATATGAAAAAACTTTTTTTTTGTGTACAAAAGATAATAAACCAGTTCGTCGAAGTGCCTTCAGGAAAGAATGCTTAAAATAATCTATCCTACTCTGGTACCATGTTGAAATTTCCCAAGTATAGAAATGCAAAGCATTACAAGAATTTGAAGAGAAGAATAGAACTGATTGATTATTCCATAGGATCAACTTTGTATAAATAGCAAAGTTGATCAATGTGAATCGTTGTATTACAACCACTCAACAAATATGAGCCGGTGTAAACTAAGAGTTCACCTACCTCATGGGAGAGTGGTAATTAAAGTTAGACAATCCTATTAGAACTTAATATTTATTCTAACAATTATTCTTTATGATGGTGGTGTATAATTCTTTCAATTTGAGAGCATTTTCTATATTATGTTTTCCAATGTTCAAAAAAACCTTTAGGCTTTCCACCTATTTATTGATATTGGCACAATTGGATTGCACAACAAAAAATTTAAAATATATTAGTTACTAAAAGTCTAAATGTATGAAAAAAATTGATTAAACAAAATATTGATGACTTACCTCTGCAACTACTTTGGCAACCTTTGTCACTTTAACTTTTTTCTTATCAATTATCCATTTATTGTAATATGTCTGGGCTTCGGCATTTAGATTCTCTAGCCTATTCAAAAGGATATCTAAAATTTCATCATTGTAAACTGAAGTGGTCTTTACATTTCCTAATTTTTCTTGATGTAATAAAGCATCAAGTTTTTTTAGTTCTTGCTCAACCAATGAAAAATGTTCTCTTATTGAAATGTTTTTGTATCAAGTATTTATTTTTTAATTAGAATTGTTACCTGATACTCCCTGTCTCTCACTCCATGTCTCTCAATTCTACGATATCCTGAAGCACACTATATTTTATTGTGGCTTTTGAAAATTTTAATTTCTCATCATCTTTAAGAGAAGATGAGTCACTAGTTTGACGGGGGGAGGAGCTATGAGTAGTGGTTGTTTGTCTTTCAATTTGCCATGCTTCAGTTTGAAGCACATCATAAGATTTAAATTATTTTGGAATTTTCCCTTAATAAATATAATTCTCATCTAGGGGAGGATTATCCAAATAAAAAAAGTCATTCATAATAGTAGAAATATTTCCAAGTGAAAAATTTAAAAAGTCTAAAATAGTTTGAGTATGGCCTCCTCCTAAACTCCTTGAAGAAAATAATTGCTTTCCATGCATACGTTGTTGATCCCTCATGAACTATTATTATGGTGGAGGTGGTGGTGGCATCATTCGCTATCCCGACTATTGTGATTGACCTAAGGTCCCTACAAAAAAATAAGAATAAAATTTATTAGAAAATATTGAAATAAAATGATGAAAAATATAAATGTACTATATAGTGATTAATTAACTTTATGTGCATACCAGATGTCAATGTGGTCTCGTGTTCTGATTCAATCGATTTTTTTAAAGTATGTGTGTGATGTTTTTGCAATGGAGGTGGCGGTGGCATCATCTGTTGTCTTTGATGATGTGGTTGAGCTAAGGACCCTGTAAAAAATTAGAATAAAATTTATTATAAAATAATTGAAATAAAATGATGAAAAATATGAATATACTATATAGCGATTAATAAACTTTAATTACGCATACTTAATATCAATGTGGACTCATGTTCTAATTCAGCTGGTTGTTCTAAAGTATGTTTGTGATGTTGCCCTAAATACATTTTAAAAACATTAGATAAAGACAACTAAAATTAAGTAAAAATAAATTACACTGAACCAATTGTAGAAAGATTAACATTACCTCTCATGGGTTGGCTAACTTCTTCAACATCGATGGGATCTGATGTGCAACTGAAGAGGCAGTTGCATGAACAAGAGGAGATACAAAAGACCTCATGCGTTTAGTAGATCTTTTTATTAGAGGTTGTACTAACTATGTCTCAAAATATCCACTAGCCTTTGGGATAAGTCCTCTAATTGTAGCCTCTCTTCTATTAGAATATGAGGTTGCTATTTTCTACATTCAAGTGTAAATTAAAAAATTAAAAACATAAAAACTATATTCTAATATAATAAAAATTAATTTATTGTAAATTTGAATTTAAAATATGAATTTTACCTGCACCTCTTTAGTTGTTAAGCCAACGGTCTTCAATTTTGGGTGGAGCAAGGTTGGGACCAAGCTATTCTTTACATTGTAAAATGCTTCACAATAAAAATAAAACAATTGGTTATAGAAACAAAAATAGTAGTCGCAATAGTGTTTGTGTGTGCGTTGTTAAGATCATTTGTGATTTATTTGGAAACATATGAATACTAGTCAAATATGTCATTTCTAAGACAACACACCATAAATGCCAAATCCTAGAACAAAATGCTTGTTGTTCTCCATTGCAAAACATGTGCTTGGAAGAACTTGATGACCACACGAAAAAACTTGTGGGTAGCAACTAAAAATAGAAAGCCACTTCTATATGGATTTGAGTGAACTGTAAAATAATTATAACACAAAAATAATATTTATATTTGGAAATTATGCAAGGAAGAGGAAAATTTCAATTTGGAAGACTTATCTAATAAAAAAATTAATGAGAGATTGAAGCTAGTCCTGAAGTATATTTTGTCATTGTTAGACAAAGAGAACTTTGATATGATGGGTTCACAATTTTTATGTGAAATCCTTGTCAATCTATGGATATTAGCCAGTTTAACAGAGAACAAACGAGTCTGATCCCTCATTGTCATAACACTTGATAATTCTATACAAAAAATTATTTTATGTGTTGTATTGGGGTATTGATACTAACCCTAAAAGGATAGATTACGTTAGCCATGTGGAATCATAATTAGGTATTTTGAGAACTTTAGATATTAAAGGGTAAACAAGGTTTTTGAAAATAATTTTTGATGGATGAATGGATGGTCCATCCATTGCTGCAGCAAATCTATCACTTTGGGTAATATTGGAAGGCTTTTGGAAGGCTTTGGTTAATATTACAAGGCTTTGGAAATGCTTGGGGTAAATTAATAATGCTTAGGACTTTTTTATTATGTGCAAAGAAGAGAAATAAAACTGTTTATGCTCTTTTATAATTGTTTGCATGTGTAGCGTTAAATGAGGTATGAACACATGGTAACATTAAATGAGGTGTGGACATGTGGTAGCAAGTGTGTGGAATACCACACACATACTATCTTTAGTTGTTGTAGAACATGCAATCAATAGGCTCTCATCAGGCATCTTGCACCATGGTATCAATAGGCTCTCATCAGGCATTGTGGGTAAGTCATTGTGAAGCATATTACCAATAGGATCTCATTGGATATCATGCATCATATTATCAGTAGAATATCATTAGGTATCATGGACCATGGTACCATGCAACTTATAGGCTATCATCGTGCGACATGCACTTGATAGTCTGTAGTATGTTGTTGTGGTCATCCTGTGAAGCATTAATTGTGTGTCATGTAATCGGTAGGATGTCAAATATCACCATGTACCATACAACTAGTAGGTTGTCATATATCATTGTGTATCATGCAATTGATAGTATATCAAATATTGTTGTGTGCCATATAACCGATAGGTTACCATATGTTATCATGTGCCATGCAATTGGTAGGTTGATGTATGTTGTCATTTGCCATGAAAATGGTAGGTCGATGTATACCTTTGTGTACCATGCAACCAATAGGTCGATGCATGTCGTTGTGTGCCATGCAACCGATAGAATTTTACTATTTATTTAAAATTTTTGTTTTATGAAATATTATAATAAATTCACCACATTTTTATATTTTTCGAAAAAAAAAAGATAATTTGCCATGTCTTCTACATGAATTTGGACACTGTTTGCCTCGATTTCAAAACTAATTCATCCCATTATTATAAATACATTTTTGGACCTACCCTTTATGCATAACCTTGATCATGACCACATACTGGTATTACAATAGCTTGGCAACTATGCATCTATTGTTTGACACGATTTAAATCTTGGTCTCCTCTTTGAAAGTTAAGGAATTTAATCTATTGAATTAATATCATTTGACACACACACACACATAAAAGTATTATTGCTTTAATATTTTTTTAATAAGTCATGTGTGGCTTTTATTAAGGGCCACACCCATTAAAATAACAAAACATTATGTTACTCTTATTATATTGCTTTGAGGTTAAATAAACCAAATTTTTTATCAAATATATTCATTTGCCTTTATATTAAATAAATTTATTACTTTCCTCAAAATACTATGTTTCCTCAATCAAATCCTTGATATTATTTTTTATTAAGGGATAAAAACTCACTCATCTAGTTACCTTCTAAAATTTGATTTTTGCTAAGATAAAAATCAATACCACAAATGGTTAAAATATTTGCTACCCAATTTTCATATATATAAATATGTTGGCTATAAAAACCTATCAAGTTACTAATACCTCTTTTTTAAGGGTTCTTCTCCATGCCCCTAATATTCTTAGATATCATTTTCATCAACTTTTTATTTTTATTTTTATCATATGGACTTAGCTCCACTTCCTGATAACACTTGATATTGATTTCTTTCTTCAATCTTCACCAAGCTATTCAATTTTTTCACACTAATCATAGTGAGACTTATCATCTATAGGTTTTTCTTACTTTGAAGAATCTAAAGTATGAGGAATAACCTCAAAAACACTTTTTTTTTTGTCATTTTGGAAACCCTAAAGTGCAAGAATGCTCCTCCATAGAAATTACTTTCTTATGCTTCTCTAAAATCCCTAAATTTCTATGGATATCCTCCATTCACATTTCTTTATTATTCTACTTTTGAAACACTATAATGCAAGGGATAACCTCTACAGTACTTTCATTTTTATTCCTGGAAAAGAATACTACACAACTTGAGAAAACAAAGACAATTTACTTAAAATAAACATGAACTCTTCCACCTCTTTTTTTTTAAATTTTTTGAAAGCACGAGATTCCGGAAATAAAAAGAAACACTAATTGCTGCAATGTAAACTAACTAGCTCGATGCACGAAATAAAGCGAATATAATCAAATCAAAACCAAATGTAAAAGGAGAAAGCAGGAGCACAACCCTTTTTATTAATGTGATTCCAACTCGGTTACAATACATCTCCTCCCTTTTTAGGGGCTAGGAGAGTTAGCATGTTTCCATTACAAAAGTGAATAGTGATCTTCTTTTCGCATGCCCACATGCAAAATGGGCAGGCCGAAGCATTGCTGCCGCTAGTGTTGATGGGTCTTCAATCTTTGTTGCTCCTCCTGCGTCCAAAGAAACAACAAAAGAGTTAGTAGCACCTGCTGCAAATAGGAAAAGTTTGTTCCTTGAAATTAATGAAAGATGTATGCCTAAGACTGACTAAAATGATGCATGAAATGATCCTAAATGACTTGCAAATCTGACAAAGGTCAGAAGACATTACCAGAGGGCCACTGTCGTTGAAACAAGAGAGGCCAATCTACGTTCAACTGGAATTCATCCCTGGTTAGGACGAATTCTGCTATTATTCGTCCCCGGGTGGGACGAATTCGACTATGTTAAGACGTCGAGTTGATGCCGCTCCAATGTCACACCTCGAGATCTCCAAAACACCTGCAAATAGAGGGGTTAAGTAATTGGGGCCATTTTGGGACGACCCAGATGGTCGGATTCTCCCAATTTGACCTCCATCACCAAGAATTTTGATGTTGTTACCTACAAGTCAGTGGGACAACAAAAGCGACAAAAGCGACAAGCATATGATGAAATCTGATTAAAATATTATGAAATTGAATACATGAACTATCTAGTCAGCATAGAATGGAATGTGAAATGAATAAATGACAGAAAGCAAATTAGAATGAAACTCAAAAAGGTGCAGGGTGCCCGAGTGGGCCACCCACCGTTGGAACTTGATTTCGGCACCAATCCACTAGGGATGGGCCCAAAATATCTCAGAATGGGTTGTCGACAAATTGGTGGATTGAGGTGGTCAAATGTTGGCTTTGGGTTCGCATCCACGATTCCAAAAGCCACCCAATAACCTCTCTTGCGAAAGATATTAATGGATGTCAAAAGGTGAATAGAAAAAGGATGTAATAAGGTGTTCAGTTTGGCAGCACTTCATTGCTTGAAAATGCCTCCAACCTATCTATGTCTTGGGTGGGAAAGTCCATCATTTTATAGACCCAAGGGGTCTCTTTGGAGGGGCATGCAGGGATGCCATGTGGCGGCCATGCCTTCCCAAGGTGGAGGAGACTCCTCCCTGACTTGGGCTTCCATGACTGCCCTTGTGACAGTCTTCTAACTGCCAACCTACCCACCTACACGTGCATGCACGGTAGGAGGCAATAATTGACTGTCCTCGGCTACCACTTGGCGGCATTCTTATTTTTGCCCGTTAAACCTGGAATTTGTCCTGACCAAAGACGAATTTAGAATTCGTCCTTGGGTGAGACGAATCCCAGTTAGTATTCGTCCCTGGGTGATACGAATACTGAGCAAAGTGCCTGAATGTGCCAAATTGCATTTTGACCTTACAAAATTGCTATGAAAGTGGTTAGGACCACTTTTTAACCTCTGAGGGCTTGCCCTGGGGGCTGTGTGTGTCAAAGCGATCAGTGTTTGCAATCACATAATCAGATTGGTGCTGTTTTTGTGTCTACATTTTCCTCCACATATTCCTTTGCACCTTTAAACCCTTTGAATTTGAAATTGCACGTTGCAATTTTTCATCCCTTTTATCCTTCTTCGTTTCATCTAGCTGTTGATCTAAGTGAAATATGGTGGTCTTTTCCATTTGATGTTGTTGATAAGATCTCTTTACCTATTATTTTGGAGTGGAATATTGATTATCTAATACAAATTATACAATAGTATTATTTCCTTGCTTTATCTTGGAGTTTGTCTTATGACCAAAATTTTCTCTCTTTTTTCATCATTTTTTAGTTTGCAATCTGCTACCATGTGTCTAGTCTCATAACAATCATATCATGGAAATGCAATATTTTCACCTTTTCTACTTGTTGATTCTATTCTCTTTATTTAGATTTATTACTAATGGATTATGAAAAAAGGTTTTTTAAATATTCATAGAAACACAAATTTGAGTATATACAACCTAATTTTGCTCCTTAGTAGTTGATCCCTTCTTGATAAACTCCCTTATGGTATTTCAAAAATTCTTCAAAATACCCTTATTGATAAGTTGAAATGGAAGTCCAAAAATCCTAAAGCACATTGAAATATTTTTAATAGTTTCTATCTTGATATAAAAATTCGTACTCTATGCTCTTAAATAAAGGGTATCTCTCCCTCAAAACCATGGGCCACCCATTATTTTATCCTTATTTTTGAACTATAAAATATGATAAGAAAAAATATTTAGGAAGAAAATTCGCAGAGTAATTTGAATTCAGTACCTACTTCTACTTGATCCAATTTTGAATCTCTAGAAACCTTTGCTAGTATCCATGGAATTTACATTTCAACCTTTTGATTTTAAGAAGAATAATATCATGCTTGATCATCTCATCCTTGATAATCACTTCTTGTGTAACATCTACTCCCTAGTTTGAACTTATCATTATTTTATCTTCCTCTTATTTCTAACTTGGGCATACGTAATTCTATCTAGGACATATTAACTTCCAATTAGGGCTTTCAAATATGGTTTTCCTTCCATGCGTCTTAGTGATCATTACTCCTGAATCATAAAATCTCCTGGATTTTATTATTGTTTTAGTAGTTAAATAATTATACTTTGTGAATAAATTTGTTAATCACATTTGAGAATCATAATAATTTCAATGAATTCTCTCTCTCTCTCTAAGACAATTGTAAAGGCCTTTATAAAAAAACTAACCAACTAATATAAATATCAAAGATATTTTTTAATATTCTCTCTCCAAGATGGTTATAAAGACCATTATAAGAAATTAATTAAATGATGAAAACCTCAAAGACATTTTTAATATTGTTAATCAAAGGGTGTGATGGATTACAAAATATATAAATCAAGAAATTTTAATGAATTAATTCAAACACACACCATAAATCAAGGATTGAATCTAATGGGAAAAACTTAACATTTTATAGCGGGAAGCTAGTGCGAGTAGGGAATTGTTGTCATCCTAGAATTTTGTAGTGGTTGGATGCACTCGACACCAGTAACTCACATACAATGACAATCAAAAGTCCTGAGAGCATGGGAGGAAACTCATAGGACAACCTCAAAGAATTTTTACAAGGTTGGATTCTAATAATATGTGATCTTTGATGCTCACCTAGTTAAACTACTTTCATTCACAAAGAAAAGAGAAAAGAGATAGTAGAAAATAAATAATTATGCTAACAAAGGCGATGTGCCAATATTAAGAGATTCTTCTATATACGGGTGGGATGAAAAAACACATGCATTATTTGCTATCTATAGACACCAAAATATAGCCACTTGTCATACATCCATAGTTTCTTACCATGTTTATCCATTATTTATATATACTTATATATATTTGTTTAATATATATTTAAATAAATATATTTTATATATTTTATTTATATATATTTAATAAATATATATTTATATGAATTCATATCAACCATCCATCATGATTTAATCCTAGCCATTCATTTGCCTTAATCCATACCACATGCCCAAATTTAATCTCCACCCTCCATCATGTTTTAATCTTGACCACACAAATCGTGTCATTGAAGCCCTAATGTGCCCTAGGAGAGATTATAAATAGTAGTCATTTTGACAACTCAGCACATGAATACTCCCTAAGTCAAATTTTCCTTAATCCTTTGAGCTTTAGGAGTTCCTAAAAAGTCTAATTCTCCTTGCCATCATCCCCATCTTCCATCCCTCATCGTCACCTCCGCATCTGTTGTCGCCTACTTACACAAACTAGATTTGCTTCTACAGATTTTGTTTTATTCCTTAGAATACCTTTCTGCATTTCTTGAGCACCTATGAGTGCTTCCTACCATCCCTGAGCACCTTTGGGCACTTATTGCTATCATTAAGAACCTCTGGGCACTTCCTGCCATCATCGAGCACCTCTAGGCGCTTCCTAACATCACCGAGCACCTATGGGTGCTTCCTACCATCATCGAGTGCCCGTGGGCATTCACAATCCTAGTTCTATAGTCCTACCACCCCTTGAGTGTCACTAGGGCATCGTGCACTAGTTTCTACAACAATGACGAAGATCATAAGACAACAAGTCAGTGTGAGACAAGGTAAACATTTATTTTTGCAAGTTGTTAAATTCTTAGATCTGCTTACAGTTTATTTATTCAACTAGGATTTTTATTAATTTATTTTTTTGAGGGTCTCACACAATGTATCCCTCATAGATATTATTAACCCTTATTTCTTGGTTATGTGTAGGTTTGAGAAGAATATCATTGGTAGCTACTGAAGCATTGAGTGGTCCTGTATAGGATACTAAATCCCACTCACTCTGTTGGGATCAAAGACGAGTTTGAAGACACCAAAATTTATTGACCTAGAATTTTAGAGAATCCTTGATTTGTAATAAATTTAACATCTATATCAATATCATATTATGTTGTAACATTGGAGATTTAAGGCTCCCTCCTTTTTATATCAATAAAATATTATCTCTGTTGTGCAACATATGGTGTATTGATTTGTATTTATCTATTGCATTGGTGTTTCATTTTTGAATTCACAAATGGCTATCATGGTGGGACCCAAAAAGGGTTCTAAATTTTAAATTATATTGTCACTAACTTGTGGTTTTCTATTTTCATGTTGTAGGTTTTCAAAAAATAGATCACGTGAATTTCGTAAAATTAGGGTTTTTAAAAAATTGCAAGAGTTGAACAGAAGGTGTATAAATGCTCTGTGATGCTTGTGAGATATTAAAGAAATGCCCAAGTGTGTTTCATAGGTGCCCAGAGGTGTTTCACATAGAGGAGGAAAAATACATAGGCTTATTTGTAAGTCTGCCTAAAAATCCTAACCCCTATATTTTACGTATTTTTACGTTTTTTCAGATTTAGTGTTAAAAAGAACATCATTAAATATTTGTTTAAAAAGTATGTTTAATCTCTATTTTAGGCATTAGAATAGTTTTTTTTGCATCCATATTCATTCACACATTTCATATTTTCATTAAAGTTTTACTGTTTTTTGGTGTGCTGCAATTAAAACCTTGCATTCTATTTTCACATGAATTGTTAATTGCATGAAATAGTCTATATTTTTAGGGTTAGGAATTCCTCCTTTTGCTGGTCTAAGTAGGAATAATATTAGTATATTGAAAGTACCCCTGCATTTGGTGATTCAAGGTGAAAGAGTACACAAACCCTCATTTTTTTAGCGAGTGGTATTAAGCAGTGTACTCTACTTCTATTAGGGAAATTAATATTTTGGTGTTGGATTCTAATTTTAAATTGTGAGATAAATTATCCCTAACATTGTGTGTACACCATAAAAAACTAGAAATATTAAAAGGAATCACACACAACACGTATCACTTTAAATAGTAATGTGTTGGATTTCATCACCAACCATTTCTTGAGATCTAGTGATGATGGGCTTCATCTCCATCCACTAATCTCTATCCTTAGACACCTTAGGATACCCTTGAGCAAACTTGTTTGACTTCATCACTAGTAAGAATCTCATTGCCTATCCAAGCCATAGTTTTTACTCATTTTAATTCAGATTAGTGCATCATAACACACAACCAAAAAAATGAAAAAAACATTAAAACGAGATAAAAATAACAAGAGGTAAGACACATTTGTTGTATAAACATAGGATTGGATTGCATGTTTGATTTTGTGAGTTTTTCATTCTACATTTTACTTTCCAACATATTTTATATTTGGTTCATTAGTTTATGGTATTAACAAGAAATAAAGCTAAAATAATGAATCAAATGTCCACCAATCAAACCACTTCAGGAATGGAGTGTTCATCATCACCTTCCACCACCACTTCCATGATAAATCCCCCTAGTGTGATACAGGAAAGTCACTTAGATTTGTCTATAGATCCATCACACACTATGTCATCCACATAGTCATTTCACATGGCCATTCCAAAAATAGAGTCATATTCACCTACTATTGACCACCACATCACCCATATAGACATGGCACAAGTGGAAGCTCTTTTAAAATCCGCTAACTATGTCTTAGAGATAGTTAACAACCCACCTAGGCATGATACTTCTTTCCAATAGGAACTTGTTTCCTCCCAGTCTTCAAGCCTTACCCAAGTGTATAATAATCCCTTTTTTGAGGAATCTGTTGCACCTTCCCAACATTTTTCCATATCAAAATCATCATGTGCTCAAAGCACACCCATCCCATCCTCATAAATCTCATTCTATGGTAACCCCTTGTAATCATCATGTGCTCATAGATAGCCTTCTTAGGGAGTAGGATAATGACAATTTGTGACCCCAACGTCTATTTTGTATGCCCGGGATGTCAAGTGCAACAACACTCTCATCGGGCAAATTTATTATCTGTTTTAGTGCATTTTTGTCCAATTTTTGATGTTTTTGAAGTTTTTGGCCTGAATTCGTCCCAGGGTGGGACGAATTCCAGCTTTAGAATTCGTCCCTGGGTGGGACGAGCGCTAACCAGAGCGCTCATCCCAGGGAAGGACGAATTGAAGCTCAAAAGGCCTATTTAAGGGCCAAAACTTGAGTTTGGGCTCATTTGCATCTAATTTTTCTTGCGATTTGGAGCTCTGGGGAGGAGGAGGTTAATTCTGCGAAGCGAAGCGCTGCCGGATTTTCCCTGCCATCATGAGTACACAAACCGGATCGAGCGACGGAGCCGAAGCGAGACCAGTAAGTGCTCCCTAGAGTTTATTTTTGTTTAAAATTGCAATTGTTTTATTTGATTATTTTTGTGATGATGTTTTTCAAAAATTTTAAAACTTAAACCCTGAAACTGAATTGAAGACAACTAAGACTTAGTGTACAACTAAACGTAGCGTAAAACCTAGGTAAAGAATTTTGCTTACAACTAAACCCTAGGATAACGGAACGTAAAACCCTAAGACGTAATTTTTGTGTTTTTGAATTTTTTTATGCTGTTTTTAAATTAATCAGTTAAGATTAGAAACCTTAAGACTGAAAAATTAATTTTTTTAATTTTGTTTCGTTTTATTTTTTTGAAATTTATCAGTTAGGATTTAGGAACCCTTGAACTGAAAAATTGTTTGAATTTTGAATTTTTGTTTGTAAATTAATCAGTTAGGATTAGAAACCCTAGAACTGAAAATTTGATTTTTGTTTGAATTTTTGTGCTTGTTTTTGTTGTACATTTCTTTTCCATGATTTTAATTTTTTTTTTTGAATTGTTTTCTTTTGCAGGTTGTTAGGAGCCGGTACCGTGTACCCACTGCTTTCACTGAGGCACGAGGGGCGCTGACTGAGGCTGACTGGGAGTGGCTTGATGCCCTTGGGCTCAAGCAGGTGGCTCGACTGGAGCCTGTGGTCGCGGATCAGGCCTATTTGATGGCCCTGATCAAACTTTGGGATCCGTGGACCAACACCTTCCATCTCCCGACAGGGGAGATGACTGTCACTTTGGAGGATATCTATCGGCTTTTGTGGATTTCGATAGATGGACTGCCCATCAGGACATCGCCGCGTGATCAGCGGACCGCTGTACTGACGAGATGCTTCGGGCATGGGGAGCGGTTGGGCGTAGAGAGCCCAGTGGAGACGGCCGAGGTGGACTGCCAGGTTGGCGGGATTTTGGTTGGATGGTGGCAGGAGAGGGGGGTGTTAGGAGTGAGGCACGCATTCCTTATGGGCCTCATTTCCAACATGCTATTACCTGACTCGTCAGGCGAGGTTCCCATGGAACCTGCTGGATTTGGTGTGGCAGTTGGTAGAGTGCCCGATAGAGGCACCGTTGATCCTGAGATGGGGACAGACACTATTGGCACAGCTCTACGGGGAGTTGTATGGGGTCCGCTGTGGGCAGCGAAAGGGGATCACTAGTTATCTGTTGCAGTGCTGGGGTTGGCAGCACATAGCAGTTGAGAGGCCAACCGGGTTACCATGGATGACTCGGGTGGCGATGGAGGATAAGGAGATAGGTTATGCAGTTTTGTGGCGGCGGTCCGGAGAGCAGGGGCAGAGTCGATGGTGGGTAGGTGTCGTAGGGCACTATGTCGATGCCTTCTCTCGGCTCACTCTAGGGGAGGTGGTTTGGCACCCTTATCGGGACTGTCCAGCCTGGCCTGAGGCTGGAGAGTGGCTCCGACGGGTACGTAGGGAGCGGTGGTTGATTGGGCGACATGGGACCGAGCATGAGTTCTTCTCATATAGCCGGGTTACATGATAGTTTGGGGTGCGCCAGGGGTTGCCTGGTGAGCCCGTGGTCTATCGACATCGGGGAGATGAGAGGACTCTAGATCGACCGGTCATCGTGCCATTGGGCGAGGATTCAGATGCGGTGATCGACGTCCCGGACGTGGATGACGTCGGGACTACCACTGAGTATGACTCGTGGTGGGTACTACGACGATGGCGAGGAGAGGGGCCACTGGGAGGCACGGAGGCGGAGGAAGGGTGCTGAGGCACCAGGGGATGATTGGGGAGCTCCGTTGGAGGATGCGGACATGGTGGAGGTGGGGGATGAGGATGTAGATTTGGGGGCTCCGGATCAACCGGAGATGCAGGACATGGCGGAGCAGTGGGAGCCAGAGCAGGCTGCTGTTCTAGAGAGTCCTGTGCTTCAGGCAGATACGGAGGAGATGGAGTCTGGGGTATGCGCTGAGAATGCACGATTGATAGAGCTACTACGGATGCGAGATCAGGAGCTGGGGGATGCGCTATGGGAGAGGGATCTCCTGCGGGCTCAGCTAGCAGAGCGGGATAGGGTTTTGGTGCAGCATGATGATGCAGTAGCTTACTACCATCGACGGGAGGTAGAGTGGTGCCGACATCGGCTAGATTTGGAGAGGGAGGTCATCCACCTCGATGGGCGGCTACCTGAGCCATCGGGAGGTGGATCTTTGCATCGGACGAGGGACAGTGGTACTGAGCAGTCAGCATCATCTCGTCGTAGGCGATTGGATGAGGGAGGCGATAGTAGGCGTGATGTGGGGGCTAGCAGTAGCCATCCTGAGGGGTCCCATAGGACCCACACCATGGGGGGTAGTTCCCGTCGCACCGATCCTGCGTGATCATGGTGGTCGACGCCTTAGGCTGGGTGGTTTTTGTTATATGATTGCGGGGTCAGAGGACCAGTTTTGTAGCCTACGGGCATTTTTTTGATGATATATATATATACCGGCTTTATTGTGGTTATGCATATGTGATGATTTGATCTTATGCATTATGGTTGATGAATATGGATGTATGCATGTTTATTTATTTTGATGGATGCATATGCTATGATGAATGCAAATGTTTTTGATTTATATGTGATATGCAAAATGAAATGGATGAATGGGATTTGTGATGTTTGGCTATGGCACCATAGACTGTTTAGAACTCTTTATTTTGTTTTTAGGCGATTGCTGTGATGCATGACTTTGTATGTATACATGTGGTTTTTCTCTTTTTTTGTATTTTTTGATGGTATTGCAAAGATGAAAAGTAGCGCAGTTGGTTTAGAAATGTAGCTAAGGTTTTCTGAGACTCAGACGGTTTTAACTCACTAGCCATGATTGTACTTTGTCTTACAAGACTTTTGACCAAGGTATGAATCGAACTCATTTTTGACCAAGCTATTTCACATCCCTGTGTGTGCAATTGAGTTCATTTATGTGGTATTTGTCAGGATACCGCCAGTGCCAAATGGGCTTTCAACCGAACCTGTATTGAGGATCACCTAACTAGCTCCACTAACTCCTTTGTTGTATTTAGTTAGATTAATCTACGGTGTTATCCAGGATACCATAAGCTAGCTCATCCTTATGCAAACATTGGTCTGCATATATGCAAAGCGAATGTGACAGACATATCGTCATGCGGGTAGGATACCACCATTGCTAGATAGGATATCAACCAAACCTGTAATGAGGATCACCTAGATGGTTTTCGAATGCTGAGAATTCCAAAGATTCAAGTTCAGGTTGTTTGTTGGCTGAATGATTTGGGAGACTTGCTCGTCTATATAGTGATGCAAATCACTGTTTATTTTTCTATTTATTTTTCTTTTTGAGCAAGGATTTTGAATAGTGGTGATAACCACTGTTACTTGATTTTGTATTTTGAGCGGTGTGAGTTTGAGCTTGTGAATGGCCTTGATCCTCGTGGCCTTGGGGATGACTACCCATCCTGGTTAGGGGTAGATAGTACGAATCCTTACGACGTTGGGGACCAAGGGGATGATGGAGATTATGAAGTAAGGGCATTGATATTTTAGGCCTTGGGGATGACTACCCATCCTGGTTAGGGGCGGATAGTACGAATCCTTACAACTTGGAGACCAAAGGTGAATGGAAAGTGTTAGGATGATGATTTATTGGAATTTTGTTCGTGAATGGCATTGATCCTTTTAGGTCTTGGGGATGACTACCCATCCTTGGCAGGGACGTGTAGTACGAATCCTTACAACTTTGGGAACCAACTATGATTGGGATTTGGTAGTGGTAAAAACCACTGTATATTAAGGTGAATGGATAGGGAAGAGCTCATCCTTTTATCAATTCTCAGCATTCTAGAACCATTCGCACAGGGGGATGAGCAAGATAACCGTTTCGCTTATGGTGACCTGGATTACTATGCAGGTTTCATCTTTCGTTCACACAACTTGGGAATTTTTATGTGTTTTAATTTGTGTTGGGATGCTACGTAACAAGGCGTATTTCAAGTGTAACTCTACCTTCGTAAAATCTGTCTGACTCGGTACATTACGTGGCTAAAGAGCAAAATGATGACTGAATTATGAAAACTCTTGATACATTATAAGACCACTGACTCTATTGTGGTAAACAATAGTAAATGGCGTTTGTTTGCTGTTTTGTAAAATGGAAAAGTGTGGAACAAGATGGACTTAGCAGAATAATTACAGTCTATGGTGCCTTTGACCTTTACGACCACAAATATGCAATGTATGGGTGCGATGCTTAATGCAGCTACATATTTTTTGTATTTTTGATGGATTGATTTTTGTGAATATGAAGATGAGATGTGAGAAGTGCTTTTTAATGAATTTGAGCATGCCTAGAAATGAGATGCAAATTTTTGTTATTTTTGATGATTTTTGAATTTTGACTTTTCTTATTTTTGACCAAGCGATTGTGGAAATCCTTGGAGCATTTTGGGATTGACCAAGCGATTTTAGAGATCCTTGGAGCATTTTGGGATTGACCAAGCGATTTTAGGGATCCTTGGAGCATTTTTGGGATTGACCAAGTGATTTTAGGGATCCTTGGAGCATTTTGGGATTGACCAAGCGATTTTAGGGATCCTTGGAGCATTTTTGGGATTGACCAAGCGATTTTAGGATCCTTGGAGCATTTTGGGATTGACCAAGTGATTTTGGGATCCTTGGAGCATTTTTGGGATTGACCAAGCGATTTTAGGGATCCTTGGAGCATTTTGGGATTGACCAAGCGATTTTAGGGATCCTTGGAGCATTTTTGGGATTGACCAAGTGATTTTAGAGATCCTTGGAGCATTTTGGGGATTGACAAGGATTTTAGGGATTTGGAGCATTTTGGGATATGGCTCTCTTAGATATGGAATGGGCACAAATGACTGATGTTCAAGGGTTCTGTTTCCTTGATTCCATCAAGAGAGGCTAGCCGGTATGTCTCGGGTCCTATTTTGCTATCAATGACATATGGACCTAACCAATTTGCTACAAATTTGTCCCTTAGGTGGGACGACAAACTAGAATTCTGTTGGTTTTCCTTCAAAACCAAATCACCAACCCGAAAGTCTCTCAGGTGAACTTTCATGTTGTAAGCTTTCTTAAGTCGCTCTTGATAAATACGTAAATGCTCGAGAGCATTAACGCGTCGTTCATCAAGCAACGTAAGCTGGTCTAACCGGGCCTGTCGCGCAGTGTCATCATCGATGAACTCCTGCATTGATATGCGTAGGGAAGGAATCTCCAACTCTAGAGGCATGACTGCCTCGGAGCCATACACGAGCAAAATGGAGTGGCCCTAGTGGGCGTCCGAATGCTAGTGCGATAGGCCCATAGGGCAAGTGGGATTTGGATGTGCCAATCCTTATGACTGTCTACGATCGTATTTTTAAGGATGGCAACTAGCATTTTGTTTGACGCCTCTGCTTGCCCATTCGCCTGCGGATAATAGGGTGTCAAAAAACTATGCTGAATTTTGTACTTTGTGGTCAAAGCATGCACGTCTTTGTTCTTGAAAGGCATCCCATTATCCGAGACTATTTTGGATGGAATACCAAAATGACATATGATGTTATGCAAAATGAACTCCACAATGCGGGGTCCTGTCGTAGAGGTAAGCGAAATTGCTTCCACCCACTTGGTAAAATACTCTATGGCCATTATGATAAACGTGTGACGGCCTCAACGATGTAGGGGAGATCTTTCCAATTAGATCGAAGCCCCACTACAAAAATGGCCAAGCATACTCGGACCGTCTCGCAAGGCCTGGGAAGGTACGTGCATCAAATTGGCATGATGTTGACACTTCACGCACTTCTTGACATATGCACAACAATCTCGCTCTAAAGATGGCCAATAATAGCCCATGCAAAGAATGCGCTTTGCGATGGCCATACCACTGAAGTGGCCACCACATGTACCATCGTGCGCTTGGGCGATCGCCCAAGTGGACTCTTGTTGGTCCAAGCAATGAAGGAGGATTCCTTCATAGCTATGATGGTACAAAATGTCTCCTATCAAGACATACTTAGCCGCTTTCTACTTGAATGCTCATTTTGCGGCATGCGTCAATCCAAGCGGGAGATTACCTAACTTGAGGTAGTCTCTAATGGGTAAATACCAGTCCTGTTGATCAGAAACCTCGATGGTATGAACAACCAATCCCTCTTGAAGTTCATCCCTAGCAAATGTTGAATGGGATAGAACTTGTAAGAATAGCGTTGTGTTGCTATTAATGGGAGTAGGGGAGAACAAGGATCCCCAATTAGCATGCTTCAAATGATCATGGATTCGAGAGAACTTATCCGAGGATGGTTCAATCTGGATCATGTGGATTCCTGGCGTCAAGTCTGAGCTTGCACGCTCCATCACGGATTGCGATAAGGTTTTGACTTGAATGGTTGTCATATCACCGAAAAGGTCTTGCGAGATTAGTGACCCCAAGGAGGCCATTGTGTCCGCAAAATGATTCGATGATCGAGGGAGTGCCTCGATGTCATACCACTCAAGTTTTGCCAAGAATTTGTCCACAAGGGCTTTATAAGCCTACAGAACTGGGCATTTGCATTGATATACCCCTTTGACTTGATTGACAATTAACAGCGAATCACCAAAGATGTTCAGTCATTTGATGTTCATGGCGATTGTTGTCTAAAGACCTATGAGCAAGGCTTCATACTCTGCATTATTGTTGGTGCATGGGAAGTTTAATTTAAATGACAGGGGCATTGGAGCGCCCTACGGTGTGAAGAATACTATTCCCATGCCACCACCTTGCTCACATTTAGAACCATCAAAAAATAGGGTTATGTCAGCCTGTGACTCAGGCTCATCAGAATCTGGCGATTCTAAGACATGGAAGACCCCATCATCGGGTAGTTCTATGACTAGAGGCTGATCGTCTTCAAGAGGAGCCTCTGCTAGTTGATCGGCTATGACTTGTCCTTTGATAGATTTCTGTCCAATAAACTCTATGTCAAATTCCATCAACAACATGATCCATTTCGCCATGCGACTACTATGATAAGTATGACTCATCATGTATCACAATGGATTCTCCTTAGACACAACATACGTAGTGTTGCTCAGCATGTAGTGGCATAGCTTTTTGGTAGCAAACACCACCGCCAAGCAGAGTTTCTCGACGTATGCATAGCTAAGTTCATAACTGACCAAGGTGTGGTTAAGATAGTAAGTAGCCTGTTCTTTGTGAAGTTCATTCTTCCGGGCTAGCATGGCGCCCAGTGCCACCTCGATAGGCTGAGATGTATAAGTAGAATGACACTCCTGGTCTAGGTGGTGCCAATACTGGCGACGAAGCCAAGTATTGTTTGATGTCATCAAAGGCTGACTGGCACTCGTCATCCCAGTGAAATGTAACCCCCTTGTGCAATAATTTGTTCATGGGTCGGCACTTGTCAGATAATTGCGCTATGAAACGCTTAATTGACGTGACCTTTCCCTGCAGACTTCTGAGCTGCTTAATGGTAGTTGGGGGAACCATTTCAAGGATTGCCTTGACTTTCTTTGGGTCCACCTCGATGCCTCACTTTGAGACTATGAAACCCAAGAGTTTTCTAGATGTGACGCCAAATACGCACTTCTTGGGATTTAGTCTAACTTTATGCTCCATGAGGCGATCGAGGATCTTGCTTAAGTCATCGATATGATTTGAGCGCAACAGAGACTTGGCTAACAAATCATCCATGTAATCTTCCAAAGTTTTATGCATGTAGTCATGGAAGATGTACGTCATGGCACGTTGGTAGGTGGCACCAACATTTTTAAGGCCAAAAGGCATGACCTTATAACAAAATGTCCCCCAAGGCATTGTGAACGCCATTTTTAGTTGGTCTTCAGGATTGATACGAATCTGATTGTATCCTGAGAAACCATCCATGAGGGAGAGCATTTCGTGACCTACTGTAGCGTCTACCAACGCGTCGATGCTCGACAAGGGGAAATCATCCTTAGGACTCACTTTGTTTAGATCTCAAAAATTAGTGCATATGCGAATCCTCCCATCGAGCTTTTTGACGGGCACCATGTTGGACAGCCATGGCGGATAATCCACGCAGATGACAAACTATGCATCCAACAGCTTTTGCAATTCATCTTTGACCATCAAGGCCACTGTTGGGTGCATCTTACGTAGTTTTTGCTTTACGGGCTTGATTTTCGGATCAAGCGTTAAATTATGCGTGACTAGCTACGGGTCTAGTCCCGGCATATCCTTGTATGACCATGCAAAAACCTCCTTCTTCTCTTTGAGAAGGGCAATGTAGTCGGCTTGCTCTTCGAGGGATAAGCTTACCCCCAACTTGATAATCTATGGATTCATTGGATCCAAGCCGATATCTACGTCAGTCGTCTCCTCGACTGACATGTGGGATCCGTCCTCCAACTGATGTGGAGTCGGGATCAAATGGATATCATTAGCTGAATTTAAATCTACGTTGGGAACCTCGGGTTCCTCTTCAGCCTAAAAAATATCTTGAGTTGTCCCTGGGGTAAAATGAGGCATCTTATCGAAAGGCCAGTACTCTGATGGTGAGAGAGGTGAATTGACGTGATCCCAATCGATGGCATCTGTGTCTAGATGCAATGACCATGTTGGATCGGCCGGATTGCGGATGGGTGCGGTCAAATCAATGGAGATCATGTGGATGGAATGAATTTGGTCTCCATTACCATGGGTATGATAACTCGAACATTCTGGATGCTCCCTATACTCTGGATCTGGCTCTAGGGGAACGGGCACGAACGGATCTGCCCTATGTGCTGATAGGAAGACAGGGTCTTCCCTCGACACTGATGTCATTATAGGGTCTCGGGGTGGACGGTGCTCATCGTAAATTTGGAGCCATGGATCCAACACTTGGTCCCACCCCGCTGGGTCTACATACCACTCATGCCCTGGTAGTATGCCCATCTGTGCAAATAAGTCATCAATCCCTAAGGGACGTCGTTGTTGCACTTGTTGCCTTTGTTGCATTTGTCGCATGTGGTTGAGATAGGCCATCTCAGTCTCATCTTCCGAATCACTGTCGAAGATCCAAAAATGTTCATTTTCTTCCACAACTTGCTTGCGACATTAAGGGTTCACCTTGTTCTAGCAAATTAATCTGATCCCATTGCGGTTGTTCCACTCTTGGTGGAGGGACCTGATTCTCTTGACATTGCACTGGTTCAATTGGAACCTCTAAAGGGAATAGTTTCAAAAAGATCTCTGGACACCGTTTATGCTCTCCTTGGGAGTTAGTGTCCGAACTTTCACCTCTCTCTAGCAAAGGAGAGGGATTATTGATGTTACCAAGGGTGGTTGTTGACCATGGGAGGTAATCTCCCAATGTATATTCTGTATTTGGGTTGGCATAAGGATCTGATGCCAATCCACCCTTGTTGCCTATTCCTAGGCCTTGCATGTTTTCCACCAAGATGTCTAAGGGCAGGGGGTGGTTGAACCCTACTCCCGACTTATCATACGACATTTGGTATCTTGGCTGGCAAAGGACACGCACCCCTTGCTCATACCTGCCTAGCCCGTATCCATGCCAATTGCATTGGCCGAGATATCTCAGAGCGAAGTCCGGGTTTGACAGATAATTGACATTTTTGGCAAAAGGCTCTTCATCCTCATCCTTTTGCTTGCATGGTTCAGCACCATGATCAAGGCCCCCATACACAAAATTAGTCTGGTTTGGTGGGTAACCTAGAGGAACAACTGTCCCTATGGGAAGGCGAGGTCTCCCCATGTCCTGTACTGATTCTAGCGCGGGCGTTGCCACAACATTCTGCACTAGATACTCCCCTAGGCCCGTACTGGCCATTTCAACAGTAATTGTTGATGATTGGGAGGGAGGAAATGGAAGGCCTTCCTGAGTCCATTCCATGTTGGGTGGATTAGGAGCCTCAGCTTCCATTGTGCTAGGTATTTCTTCTGTTGAGACAGTTGATATTGTTGGCAACCCCTCTTCTAGGGGCTGAGCCTCTTCCAGGATCTGTTTTCCTTTGTCCTTCTGTTTAGCCATGATAGGTGGCATTGGTAGTGAAGGAGCAGATGATGAAGACTCACCTGGCTAGGATTTTGATGATTTAGTCACCAGTGGTGCCCGCGGCATTGGACCCTGTTTAGATGGATTTAACTGGAAATCCAAGTGCGTTGATGGGAGGGTCGATTGAGGCATTAATTGCACCGCATTGCAATATTTGAAGGGTTCTAAGTCCATCGGGACTACATGTACTTCTCCTTCAAATGCATACTTTAGACACTGGTGAGTGATCGAAGGGACACACTTCATGTCCCTGATCCATGGCCGCCCTAGCAGTATGTTGTATGCCATCTCGCCTTCCAGAACATGGCACAATGTAGGTATCGTCTTTTGTCCTACCTGGACGGGCAGAACAATTGTGCCGACTGTCGAGCATATCGCATCGTTGAATGCTCGCAGTGTGTATGTGGAAGCCGTGATATGAGAGGCCGGCAGCTTCAGATGTTTTAATGCTGCAGTGGTAATGATGTTACTGGACGAGCCAGTATCTACCAACACTCTCTTGTACGGGATCCCGTTGACCCACGCGATAACGTGCAGGGGTGGATCTGCCATGTCATTCGATACTATTTTAACCTCATCTTCTCTGAAGGTAATGACCGGCTCCGTACATCGTTTCACATGTCCCACGAAGTTATTGAAGGAATTCGCTTCGTGAGGCTGCAACTCGATGGCTTTCAAAATTTCCATGAGAGCTTCCCTATGGGGTGTTGACTATTGAATAAGCTCATAAATGGAAAGCCTAGCCGATGTGGTCCGCAAACTCTACGTGAGTTTGGTCCGTATCGTGACCTCGGGTCTAGGCGGAGGCAACTGCACAGGGCGTTGTTGAGGTTGCGACGTTGTTGGAACTTCTCTTGTAGCCGCCTCGGAGGCAACTCCTGGGTACTTTTTGTTCCTGGTTACTATGCTGATCATTTCCACAAATCCTTGCATGGGAAGATTCTGTCGCACCTCATTGACTTGAAGAGGTTTTGCCTGTGCCTCGTGGGCAGGCAAAGGGTCCTTGAAAACCCCCATCTATTGATTATTTGGCGCTATGGGGTTGTCCACTGCCAATGTTTTATTATCGATCAAATCTTGTATTAATCCCTTGAATTTCCAACATCCATTCAGGTCATGTCCCCTTCGCCTATGGAACCTACAATATAATTCCTCTCTGTATCCCTTAGGCTTGGGAGCGTTAGGATCTATGGTTTGGATTTCTGGAAGGGTGATTAAATTTGCCGCTGACAAGCGGTCAAATAGGGAGTCCCTAGACTCCGTATAAGGGGTGAATTGTCGCCTAGGGTGACGCTGCTGATTTTGCTCCTATTTTTTATTTTCTCTTTCATAATTAGGAGGCACTGCCTGATAATTAGCCTTTTGAGGCTGTATTTCTTGCATAGGCTTGGGGACATTTATCGCAACTTGATTAACCGTAACGGGTTGTGATTGCGTAGTCCCGATCTTAGTGTTTTTGTTCCACTCTTTCTTTTTAGGCTTGGCGATTGTGCCCTCCCCTATTTTGATCTCTTCTATAACTCTGGCTTGCGCCAAAGCTTCTTCTAGGCTGGCGTATTGCTACAGCTACAATAGCCTAGAGATCGATTTCAAGCAACTTCATGAAAACATTTGTGTGAGGTCAGACATAGGGGGAAGGTAGGGTAGCTTAGAAAGCAGAGCCCTCCATCGATTCCCGTATGCCACCATTGTCTCTTCCTCATATTGCCTGAGGCTGGCCAGATCACTCAGTGATGCCTTCTTCTTGGTGTTGAAGGCAAAGCGTTCAAGGAACGCATCTACTAATTGATCCAAGTTATTTATGCTGTGCTTCGGTAACTGTGTGAACCAATCCGAGGTAGGACCTATGAATGTGGTTATGAATGTCCTTAGCAACAATGCATCATTATCTTGAATGCCAAAGCATTGGCTCAGGAATCTTGTGACATGTTCTTGAGCATCCTCTTCACCCTTAAAGACTGCCAACTGAGGCAACTTGAAATGTTTGGGGTAAAGAGGTGTGGGCACTGAGGGATGCACTGGATGACTGTAGAGTTGACGTAACATGGGCTTTTGATGCCCATAAGCTTTTGTCTCCATAGACTCCAAATGCTCTAATAGCGCTTTGTATGCATCGAAAGATTTAATCTCTTCCTCTTTTGTTTGCTCCCGTTGTGAGTTATGGGAGACTGGAGGCCTATGGGGGGGTGGCCGAATGGCAGCCCTCCCACCTTGATAGGGCATTTTGGCCCATTCTATTTTTGGTTCATATTCCTCATAAACTTCTTGAGGAGTCTCTAGGCGAGACCTATGACCCTGAGTGAGTCCCCGCTGAGGGTACCCATCATTGTTTTGGGGAGTGGCCTCCCTCTCAGGTCTATAAGGTCTCGGAGGCAAAGCTTGACGAGGTCGTGGAGACCTGTCCTGCACCAAAGGATTATACCTCTCATATTGTTCTGCTTTTTGGGTGCGAGGGGTTGGCACCCTCTCAGGTAGTTTATAACGTAGCTCATCCGCTTCGCGTTGCATGCGCTCTTTATTAAGGTGGTATAAGTGCTCTAACTCCTGATGACCTTGCTCAAGCCGCGTGATTCGGGCTTGGCGGGCGGCATGTCTGGCGACTGCCAGGTCAATTTGGTCTACCATATTTTGCTCAGGAGGCTTGAATGTTTCTCCTATGTATTTGCCTCGGTCTTGATGATCCGAGATTTCAATGGGTCGCTTCCCTCTGTCGAGGTCGATGGCATTTACTTGAGGCTCTGGCCTCGATGTGTGACCATGATATCTAGCAGGTGCGAAAATGCAAGGCTCCCACACTGTATGTTGTTCTCGAGGAATGCGATGGTCTTCCTCGTACTCCCTTTCATGGGTGTGAAAGGGGTGGGCGGAGTTAGCTCGCCCTGTGTGGAGAGCCCTGCGCTCTGGTTTTGTCTTTCAGTTCTAATGGGAGGCAAAGGAGAGATGTCATATTCACGCTGTCTCTCCTCATGGACACTGTGCCTCTCTAGCACTTCATCACGCTGTGGCCACTCATATCTAGCCTCAAAAGGCGGTTTTCTATTTACGTTGAGTGCTACATGTAAAGCTTCTTCCCGAAAGGGGCTGTGTTGAATGGGCATACCCCACAGAGGGGGGTCCCAATAATTCCTTCTTGATGTGGCCTGATGTGGACTCTCTTGTAGGCCAGACCGCCAAGGCGGTATGGCCAAGTCCTCAGGGCTAAAGCGAAGGCGACCAGCGCCCTCTCTTTGTGCACCTTCCGTAGCATCCGCCCTTGATTGGGCTTGGCTACGGGTGTACACCATTGTGGTGCTCTTCTACTAGCTAAGCAGATTTTTATCTTTTTGTTTATGATTTTTGATTTTTTTTTGTTACACTAAGCAAAAATGAACACACACATACACAAACGGTGATTATCTCTTTTAAAGATTAATGGTGTGTCCTAAACTGGTTTAGTGCATTTTGATGTTTTTGTTTTGTTTTTGAAAGTTTTGAAGAACGTTTAAATGCAGAATGTTGGCTCATATGACTCCCATAAATGGTCGCCCCTTCAATATACCATTGTCGGACCGATATACCAACCTCTCTATATACCCGCCCTTATGAGAGGGAAACTATAGGTACGTGAGAGCAGATGGTACGTGGAACATAGGCGGTATGGAAGGGGGATTGTCCTGTTAATGACACCTACCATAGAAGACTTATCCTCGCACGCATGGGAATCACCCCAGTGACACTCGATCAGCTTTCATCAGGATTTACGCCTAACAATAGTGACAATCGAGGAAATGGATGCAAAATCAAGCCAAGGTGGTGATGAACCCACCGTTGGTCTTGATCAAGGGCTAGGGTCTTACGACCAGCTCCTTGGTTTAAAGATACCACGTGATGTGTGTGTGGTTTATTTTAATTAAAATTGAAACATGCAAGCAACCATACTTTCCCTAAGCATGCAAAATTTGATAGAAAGTAGAAAGCAAAAAATTAGAAAATGACAAAGACAATTTTGGAACCCTTACCTCTTTTCTGCCTAAACTTGTTGTTTCTGATCTTCGGCTCTAAAAATTTATAGACAAAAATTCATCCTTGTAAGAGATGAATTACAGAATAGAATTCGTCTCTGTCTGAGATGAATTTGAATTCGTCTCAGGGTCATACGAATTATAGTAAAGTATTCATCGCAATCAAAGATGAATTATAGTCAAAAATTGAAAAATGTACTTGTCAAGCACAAAACACAGAAAAGGATCAGTTACTTGATCTTAAAAACTAGGGGACAGAGTCCCACCGTGATCGCCACTGAAAGCATGAGATTCTGAAAATAAAAGGAAAACTAATTGCTGCAATGTAAACTAACTAGCTCGATGCACGAAATAAAGTGGATGTAATCAAATAAAAGATCAAATGTAAAATGAGATAAAGAAGTTAGAGATCACAACCCTTTTTATTAATGTGATTCCAAACTCGGTTACAATACATCTCCTCCCTTTTTAGGGGTTAGGAGCGTTAACATGTTTCGATTACAATAGTGACTAATGATCCTCCTTTTGCATGCCCACATGTAAAATGGGTGGGCCAAAGTGTTGCCGCCGCTTGTGTTGATGAATCTTCGATCTTGCTGCTCCTCCTATGTTCAAAGAAACAACAAAGTGTTAGTAGCACCTGCTGCAAATATGAAAAGTTTGTTCTTTGAAATTAATAAAAGATGTATGCATAAGATTGACTAAAATGATGAATGAAATGAATCTAAATGACTTGCAAATCTGACAGAGATCGAAGACATTACCGGAGGGCCACTGCCATTGAAACAGTCAGCCAATCTACATTCAACTAAAATTCATCCCTGGTCAGGATGAATTCTGCTATAATTCGTCCCTGGTAGGACGAATTCTACTATGTTAAGATGTCGAGTTGATGCCGCTCAAATGTCACACCTCGGGATCTCCAAAATACCTGCAAACAGAGGGGTTAAGTAATTGGGGCCATTTTGGGATGACCCAGATGGTCATATTCTCCCAATTTGGCCTCCATCCAAGGAATTTGATGTCGCTACCTGCAAGTTAGTGGGACAACAAAAGCGACGAGAACATGATGAAATCTGATTAAAACATTATGAAATTGAATACATGAACTATCTAGTCAGCATAGAATGGAATGAGAGATGAATAAATGATAGAAAAATGCATTAGAATGAAACTTAAAAGGTGCGGGGTGCCCGAGTGGGCCACCCACCGTTGGAACTTGATTTCGGCACCAATCCACTAGGGATGGGCCCAAAATCTCTTAGGATGGGTTGTCGGCAAATTGGTGGATTCAAGGTGGTCAAATGTTGGGTTTGGGTTCGGATCCACGCTTCCAAAAGCCACCCAATAACCTCTCTTGCGAAAGAGATTAAGGATGTGAAAAGGTGAATCGAAAAAGGGTGCAATAGGGTGTTCAATTTGGCAGCACTTCGTTGCTTGAAAATGCCTCCAACCTGTCTTTTTGGGTGGGAAAGTCCACCATTTTATAGACCCAAGGGGTCTCTTTGGAGGGGCATGCAGGGATGCCATGTGGCGGCCATGCCTTCCCAAGAGGGAGGAGACTCCTCCCTGACTTGGGCTTCCATGACTGCCCTTGTGACAGTCCTCTAACTGCCAATCTACCCACCTACACGCGCATGCACGACAGGAGGCAATAATTGACTGTCCTCGGCTGCCACTTGGCGGCATTCTTCTTTTTGCCCGTTAAACCTGGAATTCGTCCTGACCAAAGACGAATTTAGAATTCGTCCCTGGGTGAGACGAATCCCAGTTAGAATTCGTCCCTGGGTGAGACGAATACCGAGCAAAGTGCCTCGAATGTGCCAAATTGCCTTTTGACCTTACAAAATTGCTATAAAAGTGGTTAGGACCACTGTTTAACCTCTCGAGGGCTGCCCTCGGGGTCGTGTGTGTCAATGCAATCAGTGTTTGCAG
This sequence comes from Wollemia nobilis, assembly GCA_028583015.1. NCBI lineage: Eukaryota > Viridiplantae > Streptophyta > Pinopsida > Araucariales > Araucariaceae > Wollemia > Wollemia nobilis. The sequence continues at coordinate 6,044,924 of JAQPPZ010000377.1, read as the reverse complement.
TCACATAATCGGATTGGTGCTGTTTTGGTGTCTACATTTTCCTCCACATATTCCTTTGCACCTTTAAACCCTTTGAATTTGAAATTGCACGTTGCAATTTTTCATCCCTTTTATCCTTCTTCATTTCATCTAGCTGTTGATCTAAGCGAAATATGGTGGTCTTTTCCATTTGATGTTGTTGATAAGATCTCTTTACCTATTATTTTGGAGTGGAATATTGATTATCTAATACAAATTATACAATAGTATTATTTCCTTGCTTTATCTTGGAGTTTGTCTTATGACCAAAATTTTCTCTCTTTTTTCATCATTTTTTAGTTTGCAATCTGCTACCATGTGTCTAGTCTCATAACAATCATATCATGGAAATGCAATATTTTCACCTTTTCTACTTGTTGATTCTATTCTCTTTATTTAGATTTATTACTAATGGATTATGAAAAAAGGTTTTTTAAATATTCATAGAAACACAAATTTGAGTATATACAACCTAATTTTGCTCCTTAGTAGTTGATCCCTTCTTGATAAACTCCTTTATGGTATTTCAAAAATTCTTCAAAATACCCTTATTGATAAGTTGAAATGGAAGTCCAAAAATCCTAAAGCACATTGAAATATTTTTAATAGTTTCTATCTTGATATAAAAATTCGTACTCTATGCTCTTAAATAAAGGGTATCTCTCCCTCAAAACCATGGGCCACCCATTATTTTATCCTTATTTTTGAACTATAAAATATGATAAGAAAAAATATTTAGGAAGAAAATTCGCAGAGTAATTTGAATTCAGTACCTACTTCTACTTGATCCAATTTTGAATCTCTAGAAACCTTTGCTAGTATCCATGGAATTTACATTTCAACCTTTTGATTTTAAGAAGAATAATATCATGCTTGATCATCTCATCCTTGATAATCACTTCTTGTGTAACATCTACTCCCTAGTTTGAACTTATCATTATTTTATCTTCCTCTTATTTCTAACTTGGGCATACGTAATTCTATCTAGGACATATTAACTTCCAATTAGGGCTTTCAAATATGGTTTTCCTTCCATGCGTCTTAGTGATCATTACTCCTGACTCATAAAATCTCCTGGATTTTATTATTGTTTTAGTATTTAAATAATTATACTTTGTGAATAAATTTGTTAATCACATTTGAGAATCATAATAATTTCAATGAATTCTCTCTCTCTCTCTCTAAGACAATTGTAAAGGCCTTTATAAAAAAACTAACCAACTAATATAAATATCAAAGATATTTTTTAATATTCTCTCTCCAAGATGGTTATAAAGACCATTATAAGAAATTAATTAAATGATGAAAACCTCAAAGACATTTTTAATATTGTTAATCAAAGGGTGTGATGGATTACAAAATATATAAATCAAGAAATTTTAATGAATTAATTCAAACACACACCATAAATCAAGGATTGAATCTAATGGGAAAAACTTAACATTTTATAGCGGGAAGCTAGTGCGAGTAGGGAATTGTTGTCATCCTAGAATTTTGTAGTGGTTGGATGCACTCGACACCAGTAACTCACATACAATGACAATCAAAAGTCCTGAGAGCATGGGAGGAAACTCATAGGACAACCTCAAAGAATTTTTACAAGGTTGGCTTCTAATAATATGTGATCTTTGATGCTCACCTAGTTAAACTACTTTCATTCACAAAGAAAAGAGAAAAGAGATAGTAGAAAATAAATAATTATGCTAACAAAGGCGATGTGCCAATATTAAGAGATTCTTCTATATACGGGTGGGATGAAAAAACACATGCATTATTTGCTATCTATAGACACCAAAATATAGCCACTTGTCATCCATCCATAGTTTCTTACCATGTTTATCCATTATTTATATATATTTATATATATTTGTTTAATATATATTTAAATAAATATATTTTATATATTTTATTTATATATATTTAATAAATATATATTTATATGAATTAATATCAACCATCCATCATGATTTAATCCTAGCCATTCATTTGCCTTAATCCATACCACATGCCCAAATTTAATCTCCACCCTCCATCATGTTTTAATCTTGACCACACAAATTGTGTCATTGAAGCCCTAATGTGCCCTAGGAGAGATTATAAATAGTAGTCATTTTGACAACTCAGCACATGAATACTCCCTAAGTCAAATTTTCCTTAATCCTTTGAGCTTTAGGAGTTCCTAAAAAGTCTAATTCTCCTTGCCATCATCCCCATCTTCCATCCCTCATCGTCACCTCCGCATCTGTTGTCGCCTACTTACACAAACTAGATTTGCTTCTACAGATTTTGTTTTATTCCTTAGAATACCTTTCTGCATTTCTTGAGCACCTATGAGTGCTTCCTACCATCCCTGAGCACCTTTGGGCACTTATTGCTATCATTAAGAACCTCTGGGCACTTCCTGCCATCATCGAGCACCTCTAGGCGCTTCCTAACATCATCGAGCACCTATGGGTGCTTCCTGCCATCATCGAGTGCCCGTGGGCATTCACAATCCTAGTTCTATAGTCCTACCACCCCTTGAGTGTCACTAGGGCATCGTGCACTAGTTTCTACAACAATGACGAAGATCATAAGACAACAAGTCAGTGTGAGACAAGGTAAACATTTATTTTTGCAAGTTGTTAAATTCTTAGATCTGCTTATAGTTTATTTATTCAACTAGGATTTTTATTAATTTATTTTTTTGAGGGTCTCACACAATGTATCCCTCATAGATATTATTAACCCTTATTTCTTGGTTATGTGCAGGTTTGAGAAGAATATCATTGGTAGCTATTGAAGCATTGAGTGGTCCTGTATAGGATACTAAAGCCCACTCACTCTGTTGGGATCAAAGACGAGTTTGAAGACACAAAAATTTATTGACCTATAATTTTAGAGAATCCTTGATTTGTAATAAATGTAACATCTATATCAATATCATATTATGTTGTAACATTGGAGATTTAAGGCTCCCTCCTTTTTATATCAATAAAATATTATCTCTTTTGTGCAACATATGGTGTATTGATTTTTATTTATCTATTGCATTGGTGTTTCATTTTTGCATTCACAAATGGCTATCATGGTGGGACCCACAAAGGGTTCTAAATTTTAAATTATATTGTCACTAACTTGTGGTTTTCTATTTTCATGTTGTAGGTTTTCAAAAAATAGATCGCGTGAATTTCATAAAATTAGGGTTTTTAAAAAATTGCAAGAGTTGAACAGAAGGTGTATAAATGCTCTGTGATGCTTGTGAGATATTAAAGAAATTCCCAAGTGTGTTTCACAGGTGCCCAGAGGTGTTTCACATAGAGGAGGAAAAATACATAGGCTTATTTGTAAGTCTGCCTAAAAATCCTAACCCCTACATTTTACGTATTTTTACGTTTTTTCAGATTTAGTGTTAAAAATAACATCATTAAATATTTGTTTAAAAAATATGTTTAATCTCTATTTTAGGCATTAGAATAGTTTTTTTTTGCATCCATATTCATTCACACATTTCATATTTTCATTAAAGTTTTACTGTTTTTTGGTGTGCTGCAATTAAAACCTTGCATTCTATTTTCACATGAATTGTTAATTGCATGAAATAGTCTATATTTTTAGGGTTAGGAATTCCTCCTTTTGCTGGTCTAAGTAGGAATAATATTAGTATATTGAAAGTACCCCTGCATTTGGTGATTCAAGGTGAAAGAGTACACAAACCCTCCTTTTTTTAGCGAGTGGTATTAAGCGGTGTACTCTACTTCTATTGGGGAAATTAATATTTTGGTGTTGGATTCTAATTTTAAATTGTGAGATCAATTATCCCTAACATTGTGTGTACACCATAAAAAACTAGAAATATTAAAAGGAATCACACACAACATGTATCACTTTAAATAGTAATGTGTTGGATTTCATCACCAACAATTTCTTGAGATCTAGTGATGATGGGCTTCATCTCCATCCACTAATCTCTATCCTTAGACACCTTAGGATACCCTTGAGAAAACTTTTTGGACTTCATCACTAGTAAGAATCTCATTGCCTATCCAAGCCATAGTTTTTACTCATTTTAATTCAGATTAGTGCATCATAACACATAACCAAAAAAATAAAAAAAACATTAAAACGAGATAAAAATAACAAGAGGTAAGACACATTTGTTTTATAAACATAGGATTGGATTGCATGTTTGATAGCCAATATCTATGATTTTGTTGTATAAACATTTGTTGTATAAACATAGGATTGGATTGCATGTTTGATTTGCATGTTTGATAGCCCTTGGCATTATGGGCTTATCGAACAAGCATTTGCATGTCTACTGGGGCAACACTATTTTCATTGGTTTATGGAGCCAAAGCAATCATGCCTCTTGAGATTTAGATTCCCTCATTGTAAATTTCATTGCCAAAATTCATAGATAATGACACTTCTAGACAAGCATGTCTTGACCAACTCACACTTCTTAACGAAAGGTGAGTCAATGCTTTAGAGAATTTATGAGTATATCAAGACCACCTAAAGTGTGTTTACAATACCAAAGTTCATCTACATGAATTTCAAGTAGGAGATCTTGTCCTTTAAAGAGAATCAACAAAACACCAATGCATTGTTGCACCTTTGTGATGAATTCATGGCTAATTGATTAGGTCCATACATTTATCCTCAAAAATTAGGTAAAGGAACTTATAGGCTTACCATTCTAGAGGGATTTGAAGAACCCGAACCACTTATTGTTATACACTTGAGAGAATTCTATGCATAATGTGATTTATATATATGTATATATACATGGATATTACATAAAAACACATTACATTTCTTGCATTGCATACATTTTTATTTGCATACATTTCATTAACACACTTGCATTTCACAAAGTTTACATCTCACACATTTTATTTCACAAATTGCATTTCATACATTACATTTACACCATCATATTCATACATTCCATTTCATAATTAGGGATCATTTATTTAGTTTAGATAGTATTTGTTCCAATATAGTCATGTTGCCTTAATCAAGGGCACCTTTAAACCACCATCCATTTCATTGCATCATTCCATAAAGCCAAATTGTCATTTGCAAAACCACATGTCTATAGTCCCTAGGTATTTTTGGTCACTTAGCCACTCCTAATGTTTTAAGAAAACTCCAAATACATGTCAAGTTTTCTTTAGAACCAAGACACATTTTTCACTAAAAAAATATTGAGTTATGAGAATTGACTCTAAACATTCTTGAACCAAACACAATTACACATCTTAAAAATATCTTGTGTCAAAGAGAGATAACATCATATTTGGTTTTAACCTCAAAGTGAAAAGGATATTCCTTGCTTGTCCCATCATGCAACATAGTCCACAAAAATAGTGGTTTTCACCACTATCACAATTGCTTCCAAATACAAAAGACAGAGTAGTAAGGATAGGGTACAATTCTCATCACACTTAGATTGAGAATCCGATTTCCCAAAGCTCTAAATATTTCATCACACACCATAGATCCTCAAGCTATAAGGATAGTACTACATGATGAGGCCCAAAAATACCTCATTATTGGACAATGTTTAACTACCATATGATAAGTTAATTGCAAAATAGTTGACTAGAATATACTATTTGTTAAGTGTTTGCATGATTTTATATTAGGAATACTATATCTCTATTTTTTACTATTTTCAACATTTTGTGACTGATTTTGCTTGATTAAGTAGCATGTAAAAACATGCATTTTAATTAAACAAATGTGGTATGCTAATATCTATTAACTTCTCAATGTTTTTTGAATGTTTTCCTGCCCTTCAACTTGTTTCAAATCCACATTGAAGCCAAAATTTTATGACTGTCATAAATCTGAAAATCTAAAAAAAATAGCCATATAAAAATCAGCAAGCTGTCAATTTATAGGAACACCTTGAAGTTGTCAAGCAAAGCATGAGGATATGGATGGAACGAGTTCATAAGGACTACAGAAGACATCTGACGTATTTAGAAGCATTCCCACATGGTCTAAATAGGCAGCAATAGGGTATAACAGAGCAAGGACAATTATGCAGCACTGTTGCACTATTTTAGCATGGTTACTTGGTGAATGAAGTGTATAAATTTAGTAGCAACTTGATGTACTCCATGTTAATATTTGAATAATTTTTCCATGTTTTAATTTGTTTTAATTTGCAAGAAATGCCAATATTTTACAACTGTGCAGCAGAGCTGAAAAATGCAGTAATTTACCATGTAAATTCCAACAAGCTACCAATGAATGGTAAGGCATGGAATTAACACATGGATAGGAATGAAGGCTATTGCAATCTAATCCTGAGGGCTAATCCACATGAGAAATGCAGCTAAAATCACTTGAAGAGCACACACTTGGTTATTTTGAAGATCTTTGGATTGAACACGTATCTTCAGATTGAGAAATATAGTCTCTTCAGATTGAGAAATACAGTCTCTTCGGATTGAGCCACTAAGCTCCGGATTGAGAACAAAAAGTGCTTTTTGAAATTTTGACTATTTTTTGATGGTGGAAAAAGGAAAAAAAGGTTGATAAGGTTAAGGGAAAATATCCCCTAGCTGCCTTTGTCGTCCTTGCCGTCTAAAGCCACCATTCATGGAATAATATCAATTGATCCTCTTCTAGGATAAACCCAAAAATAACTGCAACATAATAAGAAGTTGTTTGCAAGATAGAAATAGAATATTATGAAGTTAAGAAATATGTGTGAGATATTTCTAGAATCCTCCCACGCACTCCCACCACTGAAGATGCTTTCTAAGGGCCAATGACTACTACTGCAACACAAACTGTCCAAATTTGCATTTATTTCAGATCCAGAATTATTGGCAAATCACTGTAAAGTAGCACATAGGCTGATTTGAGCATGGGATATGTTGTAAATATTTATATAAATAACACAGCTCCCTCCTTGGTTGAGCCAGTTAGGATTAGAATAGAGAAGAGTTTTCAATAGCAACAATTAGAACTATATAGTAATTTTCTGTAACAATTTTCAACATGTTTTGTCATCAATAAAAGTGCAGTTATTTTATCATTTTTTGTTCTGAGTGTTAATTAGTTAATGAGTGTTTTTCACATCCTTCTAGATCAGGAATTATGGGCCCACTTTCAGATCTAGAAGGAGGATTTTTATGGCAGGTTTTAATTTGTAATTTTGCTATAGTAGAATTAATAGATTACTTGTCAAGTTTATTTATCTTGTTTTAAGTTTGTATAATGTTCTTTATTTTTTATATTATGTTTGTGTACAACATTTGTGTGTGTTTCAGCTGACAAATTATATTAAGCATTTTTCCTTTGCTTTCCATGTTTTCCCTACTTTTCTATTTTAGCAACTTTCCATTTTCAGCATATTTCATTTTGTTGTCAATTCCTTTAGCAAAAGCTTGATGACCTTTTGTGGCAAGACATTGACAGGTGTTTTTAGCATAAGTTTCATTTACAAACATCATTTCAATTATGCAAGAGTAACTAGGTTTCACTTCTACAAATGTAACTTAGGATTTCATTTCAGGAACATTTAAATTTAGCAATTTAAATTTTGTCATTTTAATTATGCAAAAGTATATTAGACTTTCAATTTAGCAATTCTAATTCCTACAATTGTAGTTAGATTTATATTCATGCAACTTAGAATTAGTTTTTAATTCCTACAAGTTTCCATTATGCAAATTAGGTTTAGTGTGACACAAAAAGGCTAAACCAAATCTGTCTCACCCAATAAATGCTTGAAATCTAAATGCATGAATTGTACTTTACCCTAGCCTTCTATCATAGATAGCCTTGGACACCACCCCGGATTGATAAGATCTTTGAGATTTAATGATGTGCTTAATGACAACGCATCATTTTGGCATCGTTGTTGGGGAACATGGTGTTGTTAGAGGGTAAAAGTAGCCCAATAATTGTTAATTATACTAAATTGTGAACTTCATAGTAAAATCTAGATAAATGATTGGTATTAGTAAAAAAAAATTGGTAAATTGCATTTCAGTCCATTTAGAAAATAAGCAACCACAGGGAGGTGATCTTCACACCTAGGGGTTAAATTGCTTATGTTTGAAATTCTTGATAAAAATTAAAAGAATTCATCATCCTCATTATCAAGAAACATAAGATCTCTTAGAGGAGCCATCTGCTAGTACTACCATTTTTATATCCATATCATCAGGGTAGTATAAACAAATTTGTACTAGGTGTTGGGAAGACATCATGGCAGGTATACAAGACTATCCCTTGAACAAAAAAATCATATCAGCTACTTGTAGCATTTGTTCACAAGGATATATCACTGATAAATGCCATTTACTTCCACAACTCAGAGATGCAAAATTTGTTGTTTGGTCTAAATTCTTCTCAAGGGAGATCCCAACAACAACAAACAAAGCAAGTAAAACCACTACCTCCAGCCCAACTTGTGGTTAATCTGAATAATAGAAGACAGGCAACCCCTGTTTATGTAGTTGAATCTCGTAAAAAAAACCTACAAAAAATGTTATTGACTGCAACAACATCCAACTATGCTCAAACAAGAACTTACCTGAGCTTGAAGAGATAAAAATCAATGGAGATACACATAAAACCTTTAGTCCAAACACACAGAAATTAGCCTTGGATAAAGGAGAAAAACTAAAAAAACTGCACATAGAAAATTTACTTCCATTGAACTCCTTAGTAAGAAATTACAAAGAGGTAAATTTTGTCCTCCTAGGAATGAAACAAATTGAAGTGCAGCCAAAATTTTTTTGGAACATTATTAGCTGATTGACTTATAAACAAAAAGAAAAATTGTTGCTATTTTGAAACAATATTTCAATCCCTTTATAAGGAATTACAAGGGTATATCAAGATTTTATCTTGATGTAAGCACTTAACATATTTTGGGAATTGGTATTTAATTGTTTCAAGTATATATTGACAAGATTTTGCAGACTAGGAGGCATGGACAATACTTGATTGAAGAAGTTTTCAGATATGGAGCAGTGCTTCTTTCTCCCATTAGTAATTCATGGAGGATGTTAGTGGTGAATGGACATTGCCTTTGGGTATACCATGCACCATTAACTAAGGAGGAGTTATTGATAGAGATTCCATTGGATGTACACATAATGGAAGAGAATTTCTCTTCAAATTCAAATTCAGAGTGACGATAAAAAATTTGACAAAAAGAAAAAAAATACAAGAAAAGCAAAAAGAAGAATAGTTTTTTTTGTGAACTTCCTTCTTGGGTACAAGCAAGACAAGAAAAAAAAAAAAAAAAAGAGAGAAAAAAATTGCAGCAAAGGCATGTCCCACAAAATGGGGATACATGAGGACAAGTATCAATTTCAGCAAGGAAGAGGAAAAATGGAGCCAATCCTTCATTTACAACAATAAGGAGGCAATTATGATGTAAGAAGATTCTTACTGCTTATCTAGAAAGGAAGGTTGCATTAATGTTACAGGTTTCAACAGAAAGAGATGGTGTTTTCATACAACAATTGACATGTTTTTGCAGAATAAGGATTGGTCTTATCCAAATAAGAGTGAGAGATGTTCTCTATCATTGAAGCACTTGAAAAAAAAAAAAAAGAGAGACAAAAGTTGGTTGAAAACCAGAAATGGCAGCCTCTTCTGATGAAAAAAAATGAAAAAAAAGAGATGAAAAAAAGAGAAAAGAAAAAAATGAATAATTCAATAGTGAAAACCTTCTTGGAGGCGCTATTGAGTTGGCTTGCATGAAAACCGATTTTTTGGCATGCATTGCCTTGTTGATCTACCCATCATTGTTCCACCATTGTACAAATCTCACACCGCACATGTGTTATGTTTATGTTTTCGGATAGCCTCGCTAACAAACATCAAAATCAGCTTGTAAGGTGCATGACCAATTTTTAGGACAGTAAGGTATGTGTTTCTTGCATTTAATTCATAGTAAACATTTAGCATTTAGTGTATGATAATCGGTAATTGGCATAAACTATTCATACAATATTGACAAGTTAAAAATGGAACATGTTCAAGATGTCAAGAAACACCCCCTTATGCCCTTAATTGCATGGAAATTCCAAAACTATGCAAAAACCTGATTTTGGGACAAACATGGCAGCAATTCTATTTCAATTTGTAGGACAAGTTTTAGAAGGAGAACTGCAAGTTTATATCTCAAAATTGTCTGATAAATTGAAGGAGGATAATAAAAAAAATGCACCTGAAGGTTCTATTTTAGTACTACTGGAATAAAACAACAACATACAAAACAAAGAATATCATCTAAAAAAAAGGATGAAGAAGGGATTTTTGATGTTATGGAAGGCTTATACACTCTAGATATGGGCCCACAATATAATCTGTAGCTAAATTTTCGAAATGAACAGTCATATCTTCGGAGTGAACAGGCATATCTTCGGAATGAGTAGGATATCTTCGAAATGAGCAGAAACTATATCAAAATTGTTGAAAATGCTACAGAATAGCAAAAAGAGTAGGGTACATCAAATATTGAGGTTCATAAGGCTCTACCACAAGTAAGTACATCCCTCAAGCATTTCAAATTCTAAAAAATTTATCAATTTTTTTCAAAAGGTGCAAACAACAGAAATAAGCATTCAAGCTGAAATGTTGTTAAGAACAGAAAATTCCATTAGTAGTAGTGCATCTACCAAATACGGTTCCACAATAAGACTATTGCAAGATGAATCACATGATATCAAGCCTTTAAGAGGTACCTTGCAACACTAAAACTTGTAGAAAGACAGAAAAAGAGTCATACATGTGCTTAATTGCAAAATACTTGATATAGTGCAACAAGAAGGAATTTCTAAGTTAGCAGGTAGCAAAGGATGTTGTTCACAAGAATAAAACTTGCATATTACTATGGCCTACTAAGATGCATGAGGGCATGCATCAGTTCAAGTTGGGGGGGATGATGAGGCCCAAAAATGCCTCATTATTGCATAATGTTTGACTACCATATGATAAGTTAATTTCCAAATAGTTGACTAAAATATACTATTTATTAAGTGTTTGCATGATTTTATGTTAGGAATACTATATCTCTGTTTTTTACTATTTTCAACATTTTGTGACTGATTTTGCTTGATTAAGTAGCAAGTAAAAACATGCATTTCAATTAACCAAATGTGGTATGTTGATATCCATTAACTTCTCAATGGTTTTTGAATTTTTTCCTACCCTTCAACTTGTTTCAAATCCACATTGAAGCCAAAATTTTAGGATTGTCATAAATCTGAAAATCTGAAAAAAACTGCCATATAAAAATCAACAAGCTATCAATTTATAGGAACACCTTGAAGTTGTCAAGCAAAGCATGAGGATATGGATTGAATGAGTTTAGAAGGACTACAGAAGACATCTGACCTATATAGAAGCATTATCACATGGTCTAAATAGGTAGCAACAAGGTATAATAGAGCAGGGACAATTTTGCAGCACTGTTGCACTATTTCAGCATGGTTACTTGGTGAATGAAGTGTATAAATTCAGTAGCAACTTGATGTACTCCTTCATGTTAATATTTGAATAATTTTTTCATGTTCTAATTTTTTTGAATTTGTAATAAATGCCAATATTTTACAACTATGCAGTAGAGCTAGAAAATGCAGTAATTTACCATGTAAATTCTAGCAAGCTACCAATGAATGGCAAGGCATGGAATTAACACATGGATAGGAATGAAGGCTATTGCAATCTAATCCTAAGGGCTAATACACATGATAAATGCATCTAAAATAATTTGAAGAGCACACACTTGGTTATTTTGAAGATCTTTGGATTGAATAGGTATCTTCGGATTGAGAAATATAGTCTCTTCAGATTGAGAAATACAGTCTCTTCGGATTGAAAATAAAAAGTTATTTTTGAACTTTTGACTATTTTTTGACAGAGGGAAAAATAGAAAGAAGGTTGAGAAGGTTAAGGGAAAATATCCCCTAACTGACTTTGTCGTCTTTGCCGTCCAAAGCCACCATTCATGGAAAAAGATCAATTGATCCTCTTCTAGGATAAACCCAGAAATAACTACAACATAATAAGAAGTTGTTTGCATGATAGAAATGGAATATTATGAAGTGGAGAAATATGTGTGAGATATTTCTAGACTCCTCCCATGTACTCCCACCACTGCAGATGCTTTCTAAGGGCCAATGACTACTACTACAACACAAACTGTCCAAATTTGCATTTATTTTAGATCCAGAATTATTGGCAAATCACTGTAAAGTAGCACATAGGTTGATTTGAGCATTGGATATGTTGTACATATTTATATAAATAACACAGATCCCTCTTTGGTTGATCCAGTTAGGAATTAGAATAGAGGAGAGTTTTCAATAGCAGCAATTAGGACTATACAGTAATTTTCTATAACAATTTTCAGCATGTTTTGTCATCAATAAAAGTGCAGTTATTTTATCATTTTATGTTCTGAGTGTTAATTAGTTAAATAGTGCTTTTCACCTTCTTCTAGATTAGGAAGTATGGGCCCACTTTCAGATCTAGAAGGAGGATTTTTTTGGCAGGTTTTAATCTATAATTTTGCTGCAATCGAATTAACAGATTACTTGTCAAGTTTACTTTTCTTGTTTTAAGTTTGTATAATGTTATTTATTTTTTCTATTATGTTTGTGTACAACATTTGTGTGTGTGTCAGTTGACAAATTTTATTAAGAATTTTTCCTTTGTTTTCCATGTTTTCCCTGCTTTTCTATTTTAGCAACTTTCCATTTTCAACATATTTTATTTTGCTGTCAATTCCTGTAGCAAATTCTTGATGACCTTTTGTGGTAGGACATTGACAGGTGTTTTTAGCATAAGTTTCATTTACAAGAATAATTTTAATTATGCAAGAGTAACTAGGTTTCAATTCTACAAATGTAACTTAGGATTTAATTTTAGCAACATTTAAATCCAGTAATTTAAATTCTGTTATTTTAATTCTGCAAAAGTAGATTAGACTTTCAATTTAGCAATTCCAATTCCTACAATTGTAGTTATATTTCTATTCCTGCAACTTAGAATTAGTTTTTAATTCCTAAAATTTTCCATTCTGTAAATTAGGTTTAGTGTGACACCAAAAGGCTAAACCAAATCTATCTCACCCAATAAATGCTTGAAATATGAATGCCTGAATTGTACTCTACCCTAGCCTTCTATCGTAAATAGCCTTAGACACCACCCTGAATTGATAAGATATTTGATATTTAATGATGTGCTTAATGACAATGCATCACTACATTTCCAGTCAGATAGTTAGGTGGTCATCCCAAAGCCTAAAGATCAAATTCTTGGACTATGGAGTTGTGTCCATCGAAGCTATAGATGCTTGAATGGTAGTGGAGTACGCTCATGCATGGTGATATGTCCCTTTTAAATAGACCTCTGACCACACATAAGGATAGGTTATCTTCTTTGTCTCATCCATAATAGGTTTTACCCAATTTACTCAAGATGAGTTAATAAATTCATTTGCACACACATTGGTTCTTGATTACCTCGAGTCATTACCATGCTCATGATTCAGTAAATGCATTCACTGCACACACATTTGATCTTAGAGAAATTAGGTAGTATTTAGTGAGTTTATTTGATTCCACTAGTATGTCTAAGTCTCTGCAAAACAATATGTTTTCCATATTAAAATCCATATCTTCTTCCTTATCAACATCCATATCATCTTCCATGTCAACATCCATGTCATTTCATGAGTTTTTTCACCCCACCTACCACCAAGTCTGGTGCCCTTGATTAAAAAATAATTCCAAACATGGCAAAACAAAATATAAACTATGAATTATCATTAGAACATTTTCATTCATACACATTATATCACTTGTATTAATCATCCATATACATAAGAATCCACACAAAAAATATTCACACAAAAGCATAACACAAAAGTAAAATCCATGTATATATATCTTAATATCACATGTACAATGAATTCCAAATGGATATATAAAATGAAGCAGCTTTTCTTAATAGGGATTTATAAAGTATAATATAAGGTTGAAATACTAAAGTAAAACAATCATATTTGAAAGCAATATTAAAAGGTAAAATATATATTAATAGCCTAATATTTGCAATCTAAAATATAGGAGAATAAGAATTTCTAACTGGATAAATTAAACTTCTATTATTGCAAATATCATTTTTTTCTAATATTCCATATTAAGGAGTTATAAGGAATACTACACCAAGGTAGGTAATTGGAATATTGAAACATTAGATATCAAAATATAAAAGGTTATAAAATAAGGTTCAACAAGTAATATCAAGAGTTGGAAACTAATTACTAGACTTGTCTCAAAATTACATTAAATGGACAAAGGAGATCCAACTATTAGAACCTCATCAAAATTAAAAAGTGCTTAAGTTCAATAGGAGAAGTAAGGTGTAAAATAAGTTGATTTTTTCTACTGATAAAACTTTACAAAACCTATACAAAATTGAACTATTACTCTCAAAAGCACTTCATCTATCATTCAACATATCCAAAATTACTAGGGAGACATGAGGCATTCTACAAAACCTAGAATTTCACCAAGGCATCATCAAATCAATACTATGGAAATTAAAATAAGAACACAAGGATCATCATGGCATCAAATAAATTATTTATTGTAGAATCTCAATTACTTATGGGACCAAACTATTTCTCCTAGAAAAACAAGGTTAAAGTAATCTTAGTATATGAAAAACTTTGGGAGATAACTCAAGGAACAACAAAAAGGCCAAACACAGGTGATACTAAAATTCAGAAGTTTGATGAAAATGATGCAAAATCCCTAATGATAATAACTTTTGCTATTACTAACGAAATACAACATTATATCATTTTGGTAGAGACATCTACAGAAGCATGGACAAGCTTATAAAATATATTTGAAAGAAAAAATAAAGCCACTATCATTCATCTTCAAACTCAACTACATTCTCTAAAAATGAATAGTGATGAGAGCATAGAACTATTCCTAAGGAAAGTAGTAGATATTAAAGGGAAATTATTAACCTTAGGAGAAGAAATTAAAGTTAAAATTCTTACCCAAGTAACCATGAGAGAACTTCCAGATAGCTACATATATTTGGTAACATCTTTACAAATCCTAAGTAAAGATACTTCTTTTGATGACCTAATCAATATTCTTCAATAATATGAGGTAGATAATACAATTAAATATGAAATTACTAACACTACATTGGCATCAAAAGATAATCCACAAGAAAATATTGCTTCATCATAAAGAGGATAAAGACCATGGTATAACAAGTATTGTTAGATATGCAAGATAAAAGGTCATAGTACTAATTATTGCAGATTCAATCCAAGAAATAAGAATCAAGGAAATAAAATAAACAATAGAAGAAAATTTCAACCACAACAATTTTAAAATTGGTAGCAAGCTCAGCTTCCAACCAATTATCCCCAATTGGAGTATCGAAAAGAAAATCAGAAAGGACACCTAGCTTAAAGGATAGAAGAAATTCAAGAATTGGAAGAATCTATAGATGATTATGAAGTCAAAGCTCTTTTAGCAAGAACAACGAGTTATGAAGACACTAACTACTTGGTTGAACATGTTACAAGAAATAGATAAGATAATACAAGCACCAAGATAAAGAAGAAGATTCATATTGAAGATTGAAATCTTCAATACCCAAATAATGTAATACATGGGGGTGTTAGAGTTAGAGTATATTACATCATTTGGGTAATATAAATGTACCAAATTTGGTACATATTTAGAGTAAGATATTACTTTAGTGGTAAGTTAGCTAGTTACTTCAAGCAATGTAATAAATGAACAAGTGGTAATGTGCAAGGTGTCCCCTTTTACAACTAGGTAGGGTGTTGGTCAAGGAATCTATCTTCCTATATAAAGGGCTTGATAGTGGTAGACCAGATATCAAGATCATATCAAGTGCATTGTAGTATATAGTAGTAGTGCTCCTGTATGGATTACAATGTAGCTCTTTATCTCATATTAATGAAGTGACCATTTTCTCCATATTGCATTATTTTTCATCATTTCTATTTATAGTTTATTTTATTCATATTGTAGAATCACTTGCTTTCATATTTATTGCATCTTATTAGGATCTATGTTAGATATCTTCCACTGCATATATCCTCAAAAGCTAATAAAAATAGCTCAAGAAGCTGAAGAGACCCATAAGAGGTCCCATTGAAGAACTTCTAGATTTGGAAGATTGAATATACAGAAGGATTGGAAAAATTTATACTACAAATTTTAGAAGCTACAAATACTAAATATCCAAGATAAGAGGTCTCAAGGAAATATTGAAAGGAGAAATAATGAGAAGGCTAGGAAATGCTCATTGCAAATTTCAAAGAAGTCCACTGAAGGATTCGAAGAAGGCCATTGGAGGATTTTTTAGGAGAACTCATTGGAGAAGATAGCTAGCAAGGAGAAGTTCCTGATAGAATAGAATTTGGGATAATTGTCACCATACAACAACAATCCCAAAAGGAGAAGAATTTGGAAAGAAGCTAGCCAAATTTTGGAGGATAATACTGAAGATCTTAGGATATTTAGATTCTTGAGAAGAAGGCCACTAGATAGACCAAGGTCAAAGTCAAAATTTGACAAGGAGGTTGAAGGAGAAAGGAGTTAGAAGAAGCCACAAAATATGAGAGATTTAGAGATTGCCATTGAAGGCTATTTCAAAGAAAGGATATTGTTGGTTTTATAGTAGAAAGTTGAAGGTTTCTATGAGGAATGTTTTAGCTGCAATTTGGAAGAAGTTTCCTACCAAATTTGGATATTCGAGGGAAACATTTTGGAGGAGAAATTAGCTGCATTAGAATCTAAAACTTTTAGATTTATAGCCAGAAATTTAGGCAACATTAATAGCTGCTAATTATCAGAGTTCGAGGGAGCATCCTGAAGGAGAGTTAAAGCCATCAAACTACATTTTTGGGCAGTAAGTTAGAGGAGTTTTAAACCTAAAAATTGTTGAGTTAAAATTTTGTTTTGGATATCAAAGAAAGATTTGTGATTTCATCTAACATAGAGCAGAAATTAAGTGATCTAAATCACCAAGAAATACATCATCTACAAAATTTAATAAGGTAAGCAAATTAGGTGTAAAAGGTTCATTATTTTAACACTTATATTAAGATTATTATTAAGTTTCATTAAGCACCAAATTAAATTTTAAATTTTCAAAGGAGAATATTTCATATTTAAGTCTTCAAGGAAGTGCAGAAGATAGTTATTACAAGGTTAAAACCCGCACATAAGAAATAGGAGTTAGATATATTTTAAAAGAAAGGAAAATATCAACATTCTACCTTCTATAGAAATCAAAGAATACATTATTATAAATGAAAGTTGAATATAATTTAGTGCTTAATAAAAATTATATCCAAGAGTTATTAAAGTGAATTAAGTGTTTAGCTAAGGAAGAAATAATAGGGCACAAGTAGGGTTGCATTGGAGTGTCAAAAGACACCATCAAGCACATGTGAACAAAAAAAAATCTTGGTGAAGAAAATCCACCAAAAATAAACATTATAACCACGAAGGAATAAGGAAGAAGCCACCATATCAATTCAAGAAAGAAACCCAAGTGAAACTAAGGTATTCTATCTTAGTCTATTGTAGATTTAAATTCAAGGTTTAATAGCTTCATATTTTTCTTCTCAAAGCAGTAAAAGGAAGAAAAGGTTCAAGTGTCTTAAGACATCAACATAGTGCAATATTACAATCAATAAGTAATAGTATTTATCAAGGTTAAAGCACAAGCTACAATGCTAATGGGATAGAGCCATATAAAGGCTCAATACCATCCTCTTCAAGGTGTCAAAAGACACCATACTCAGTGTCATAATTCCATGAGTACAGTGCCATATTAAAAACATCTATCATAGCAAAAGTAACCTATAACAAGAATAAGACTAAGTAAGACAAATCAGCATCAATAAAAAGGATAGCACAAAGCATCAATAGTGCAAGTTGCATAACATAATACAAGTGATAAAGACAAGGTACAAAGGAGGATAACTTCAAATATTACCCAAGAAAATTCCAAAAGGAACTTGTATGAATGAACACTATGAATAAAGTATTGAAGAACCATCGAAAGAATCACCTTCATTGAAGAGGAGCCACCTTGGTTGGAAGAGGAGCCACTAGACATTGAAGCTCAAGAAAGCACACTATAAAAGAATTGAGATAGATTGCAAAGGAGTTGGAAGTGCATTAAGGTGATAAGGACATTTAAGGGTTTGGTTGCATGCAAAATAAATATCCTGCACTTACCATATCAATGAAATAAATCGTGTGCCACTTGGAACAAAATAAGTAGAGCATCTACGTATTCTTCATTAACCTAACACTTGCACAAAAGCTCCAACAAGTACCCAAGTTGAAGTAATGCTCCAGTCAAACCAAAGAGTACCTAGGTTATATTAACACTCCTCATTAATCATGATTTAAATCCATAAATATTATTACCAGGTCTACACCACATAAATAACACCTCTAAAAGGTAGTAACCTCCCTATGATACCTAACAAGAAGGCATACATTCTAAGGTAATGCAAGTGCCACTTGACATACATTTCAAAGGAGGACAAGAGATATTAATAGCCTCACACAGGAAGAGCATGCATATCTAGCATAGAAAGGTCAAAGTGCATTGAAGGAGGAGAAGACTATTATAAGGTTCACATTGAACATAGAGAATTCAATTCTCATTGTCACATATTGAAGACTAGCAAGTACAATACCAAGAGCTTAGATAGAGAAGTCAAAATAGAATTCAATCATATCATAGCATAAAATATTACAAGGAAGGTATAGTTTTACATGATTTGATATTTGCTTTCTTTAAGTGCAAGGAGTTATAATGTGCGTTATATAAGGTTGAGTATATTTATTATTGCATTGGAGATATAAGCAAATGCCAACCTTAGTGAATTAGAAAGCAAATAAAAAACAAGGATTTTATATCCTTAAGTGATATTTCAAAAGTGCATTAGTTGAAATACAAATATCATAATATTTACAAATAAATAGGAGATATAAGGTTTTCTACCTGGAAAAATTTAAGCATTATTCTTTTGCAAATACTATCATTTTCTAAATTTCAAAATTAGGGAGATATAAGGAGTACTACATCAAAATTTAGATTATTGGAATCTAGAAAATTAAACCATTGAAAATTAAGGATAACTGAAGTAAAATCATTGATTGCTTTAAAGTTGGAATTTATTGCTTATACTTGTCTCATATACAAATTAAAGGGACAAAAGGAATACAACCATAGAGCCTTGAATATAGAGAACTTCATCAATTGAAAAGTGCCTATATCAATAGGGAGAAATAAGATGAAATAAGAGTTGATTATTATATTAATATTATCTTCAAAACATTAGAGAATAAACTCAAATGAAAATATAATAGATGCTAAGCACTTTATCAAGACCATGACATACTCTAATCACTTGGGAGATATAAGGGATTCTAAAAAACCCTAATATTTGAAAAGTTTTTATCATGTTTGATCACATATTCTAAACTAGGGAGATATAAGGTAGCCTACAAGGACCATCATGACAACAAATAAATTTATTATCATTGAATTCCAACTTCTTAAAGGTCCAAATTACTCATCATGGAAAAATAAAGTGAGGATAATCCTAATAGTTGAAAATATTTGGGATATTGTCAAAGGAATAAAATTAAACATACTTAAGGTGATAGTGAGATTCAAAAATTTAAATAAAATGAAGCAAAAGCACTAATGATAATAACTTTTGCTATAATAGATGAAATACAACCTTACATTAGTTCAACAACAACATCTACAGAAGCTTGGAAAAATTTATCCAAGACATTTGAGGGTAAAAATAAAGCCACTATCTTAAATCTTCAAACTCAATTGCATTATTTGAAAGTAAATAGTGATGAAAGTATATAACTATTCCTAAGGAAAGTAGCGGATATAAAAGGAAAATTGTTAACCTTAGGAGAAAAGGTAGAAGATAAGTTTCTTATTCAAATAACTCTGAGAGCACTTCCAAATAGCTACAAGCATTTAGTTACCTATTTACAAATCCTAAGTAAAGATACATGTTTTAATGAGTTAGTCAATATTCTTCAAGAATATGAGGTGGAAAATACTGTTAAATATGAAATGACTAACAATGCATTGGCTTCAAAATATAATCCACAAGAAAATTTTACCTCATCCACAAAAGAAAAAGGACCATGGAATGATAGGTATTGTCAAGTATGCAGGAAGAAAGGACATAGTACCAATTACTACAGATTCAATCCTAGAAACCAATATCAAGAAAATCAAACAAATTATGGAAGCCAATCAAATAGGTTATCCCAACCAAGATAACATCAAAATCAGTATAGTCCACATCAACAATAATTTTAGCATCCATATACTTCTCAAAACCAATACAATTATCCTCAATTGCAATATAAATAAGGGAAATAGAAAGGTCACTTGGTTCAAGATATTCAAGAAATTTAGGAAATAGAAGAACCTACAGATGAACATGAAATTATATCTCTCTTAACAAAGATAGTATTTTATGAATATACTAACAGGAAATAAAACGGAGGGGCTCAAATTCTAGAACCAGGATGAAGACAATATTGGAGACTAAAGTCTTTAATATCCAAAGAATGTAATACATGGGGGTGTTGGAGTATATTATATTATTTAGTACATGATAATGTACCACCATGGGTACATAACTAGAGTAGGAGTTTATCTTAGAGTAGGGTTTGAGTAGTTATTTCATGAAATGTAATAAATGCACAAGTATTAGAATGTACAATGATGTAATTGTGCATGTAATCCACATGTACATGAGTCATAGGTTAGTTAGATGAAAGTCCAAGGTACTTATATCCCTATAGATATTCCTTTGAGGTAGAAGAGACAAGAGGGGATAGAAGATACAATAGTGACTAGTTGCATTAGTAGTTAGAGTGAGGACAATGTAGTTCCTTCATGTATTTATGGAGTGTTCATGTCCTTCATTATATTGCATTGTACTACTTTCATGAGCTTTCATTAATGGAATATTTTTGATTTATTGCATAAGTTTCTCTTATAATTTTCCTGCATATTATAGTACTATTATCATATAGTTATCATTAATTTCTCATTTTACATCTTGTGGTTGCATTCCCTTAATATATATCATCAAAAGCTAACAGTTATAAAGTGGGCTATTACATAGAAATGTTAGAATGTGGTCCTAACAACTAATGCTTGGCTTATGTCTTCACCAATTCATCTTCCATTTGTTCAACCTTTCAAATTCTTTGAACAAGCATTAATGTACTATGGTTGACTACCTCACTATTTTCCTAATGGGATTATTTCTTGGCATACCAAATGAGAAATATTCTTTCTTTTTCCACTTGTGCAAAAGAGGTTACCAAAACTGCATAAATGAATATGGTATATTGTATTTTATTCATTGGAAGAAATATATTTGTAGAGATCTTGAAATTTTTTAATTTC
Organism: Wollemia nobilis; assembly: GCA_028583015.1. NCBI lineage: Eukaryota > Viridiplantae > Streptophyta > Pinopsida > Araucariales > Araucariaceae > Wollemia > Wollemia nobilis. The sequence goes on along the minus strand of JAQPPZ010000377.1, from coordinate 6,023,381 downwards.
TTTGTTTAGTGTTGACAAAAATGAATTGTTTTGACTTTTCAAAATCATTACGATGCTCAAAAATTTATGAATTTTGTTCATATTGATTTGGGTGTTGGAATTCTACTAAACCTTCTTTAGTATGTCCTTATAATTTTAAGAAATTGAAATCTTGTTTTAAAAGAAATTCAAGTTATTGTCCCAACTAGAATCTTTCTAGGATATGAAGATTTTCCAACAAGGAATATATATTCAAATCCTAGAATTTTGAGCTTAATAGAACTTATATGAATGGGTGAGTTTGCATCTCATGAGAACCCATTAGTAGCTATATGGTGCTTATTAGCTATAAATAAATTCTTAAGAAATAAGTAGCACTAATCTTCCATATACATGGAAGCATTCTAAACTTTATGATTTTGGGATTTTGCTATTACTGGAGAAGGGTTTTCATCTTGGGGAGTCATAGCCTACAAATAATCCTAAATCTCATAGCTATGTAATCAATGATAAACTTTCTAGGATAAACTATGTGGTGTTGGTAAATTTATTACATCAAATATGGGTTATGGTGAGGGTTTGATGAAAGATTATTTATTTTTCCAATTGTTGTTCTAAAAATTTTCTTATTATTATGTTAGATAATAGTACAATACAATTGAGAGGTAGGCATTCATGAATTTGAAAGGTAATATTAAGAATAACATAATAATATGTAAAAAAATTTCATATCATATTTTTTTGAGCTTATTTAGCCCATTAGTGCCCAAAAACTTAGTCACAAGCATGACATAGCACCTCCTTTTGAGTTACTCCATGAATTGACTAAATGCTTATAGCATTGAGTATCATCGTGTGAAGCATGACAATTATTTGCTGCATTTTTTGCCATCTACTAGATTTTTTGTTGTTCCACAAAATATCTTGTCCTTGGAGATTCACCTATTGAGTTTGTTGATTTTTGTATTTCTCTATTGTTCCTTAGATCAAATTTTCATTGGGGATTGCAAAGGAAGATCCATTTTGACATGTTCGTTTTTCTCCATTTCCACATTCTACCATGTCAATGTTTTTATTTCCCTCTAGTTCAAGTACCTAAACAAGAATAAAGTTTTATATTCTTCATTTCCACCTTCCTCCATGTTAGCATTTAAGCTTTGTAATATAAGTGCATATGCTTTGATTATTCTATTTTGCTATTGACTTAATCATATTTTATGTTTTCCTTATATTCATAGAATTTTTATTTTTTTAGCTAAGAAAATTGACTTCCTTATCTATTCATGACAACTATGTTATCTATTATTTTTTATTTAATAACTCCCATGGTAGGCTTGATATTATCACAATGACACTGAGAGGGGGGGGTGAATCAGTGTAGCTAAAAATCTGATCTGCAATTCTTAAAACTGAAACAAAGAGAACTAGAAAATAGATAAAACAATAATCACAAGAGAGCACACCACAACACACAATGTAATGAGGTTCACCAATTTGGCTACTCCTCAAGAATGACTGCTTGGACTACGATCCAAATCCAGCCTTTGTAAAACACCAATTTTACAATCTGTTTACCAGCACCCACTAGAAGGAGCACCAACCCCTGATTTATCCGCACCTACGTAAAGGAGCACCAACCCCTATCCAAGCACCAACTTGGATCACGGTTTTGAAAGTTATATCAATGACATACAAATGCCTTCACTTTTACAAGACCCTGACTGGTCTCCAATTTATCAAAACATAGTAAATACTCACTGCTCAGTTTGTCGCTCTCTTACAGCACTCTTCTCACCCTCTTTCGATAGCACTTTCACACATACAGCAGCAGCATTATTCTTCACGCAGACCTGCTTTTATAACATAAAAGTCTCTATTTTTAGCTTCCATATTTATGCATGCAACCCGTAACTATTCTTTTAATATTCTCTTCTGACACTTGTCAACTGTAACTCCTTCTTTGCATAACTCCTTTTGTATTTATAGAGTGTGCATTACGTTACATGCAACGTATATCTCTACCATGACTATACGTCTTCTTGAACAAGACTGTTCGTATTCATTTTTGTGCATGCATGCATTTTACGATTCTATTAATGTGACTATTCGATTTACTCAAGTTAACTCCAGTTCTTAACAAGCTGCATGATTTCTATTTGTAACTGCTGCATTTACTCGAGATAAATCTTCTTATTATGACTGCATGCTTTTCCTCTATAACTACCCCTTTAACTGTTGTTCTGTTCCAGTTAAATGTCTGTTATCGTGCTATTGTGACCTATCGCAAAATCGTGACAGTTTTGTATCTTTCTGCCCTTCTCGTCTTTTACCCATGAAAATACATGTCATGAAATCGTGATAGTTTCTACCTCCTTGTCCACTTCTTTGCTTGCACCCGCGAAAACCAGACATGTCACAAAATCATGACACATTCGCCCTCTCGCTACTCTTCTTGGATTGCTCTAGCGAAAACCAGACATGTCACAAAATGATGCAGGAGCATCCGGTGACAGTGTGGGCAATCTCGCATCCTTCAAAATTTTCTTCAAGTACTTGTATTTTGAATTACATTAATTCATTCCCGGGAGGGGAAGTTGTGCGAAGCAGAAGGGGGAAGTTTGTAAAGTTTGTGCGTAAATTGAGTTGGGGTCGCGAAATCACGACATGTCACGATTTCACGACATGTCGCGAAATCGCGACCTCAAAAGGCTTGGCGGGGCTTGAGCCAGTTTTGTCGCGATATCGCGACGTCGCGATATCACGACCGTAGTCCAAAGCAGAGGAAGAGAGCGTAAGTCATCGCGATATCGCGATGTCGCGATATCATGATGTCACGATATCACGACCGATTTGCACGGCAGAAGAGAGGGTCTTCAATCGTCGCGATATCGCGACGGTTTGGTAAGGCGTAAGGGAAAAGCTTCGAACGTCGCGATATCGCGACCGTTCTACTTTGCAAAGGTGGGGAGCCTCAGTTGTCGCGATATCGCGACGTCACGATATCGCGACTCTTTTCGAAGTTTGGCAAGAGAGGAAGGTCCTGTCGCGATATCGCGACAGGTCATGATTTCGTGACCTGTCGCGATATCGCGGCCAGTAAACAGTCGACACGTGGCAAGCGAAAGGCATGGCAAGGTATCATTAAAGTGAAGGCGCAGAAAAGAAAGGAGGGGGAGAAGTATGAAGCAGCCGAAGGTAAACAAAGGGACAGCGTGGCGAGACCAACTCGACACGTGGACAGTGTGGGAGACACGTGCATCAACTGAGTTGCAACAAGGAAGAGACACGGCCAGATGGAAAGAAAACAAAGATATCAATCAAGGAAGGTGTAGGCCACGTATTTTTTGATATTATTTCTAGCAAACACAGCATCTGTAGGAATGGAGTTATGGAGAAGACGTCAGTACGAAGGACGGTCAGAACAAAGCAGCCGGTGCAGGGAAGCCATTAATGGGAGCTTCCTGGTAGATCGGGCGAGATGGCCCATTTATGACCAAAAAATTTGAAAACCCGGGAAGAGGGGGAAAATCCGAATTTGAAACTTTTGTTAGGCGGGCATTGATTTTCGGGAGGACCGGGGGGCCTCGTAAAAAGGAGACCCAAAATTTTGTTTTGAAAAGAGGGGGGGGGCCGGAGCCAGAAAAAGGACGGAGTAGAGAAAGAAAATACCAGAGCATCTCTGGTCTTGTAAGCCTACGGGCATTTTTCTTTTGTGAAATGTAATTATTTTCCCGAAGCTTTTAATGAAAATTTGGAATTTGTAAGTTGTTGGTTGTTCCGGTCTCCGTCAGTGGTATCAGAGCCCGTAGCTCCTGAGCGTACAACAGAATGCCGAAAGAGAGAGGCAGTTGTACCAGGACGTGTGGGAGGGCTTGAGTTCAGGTGAAGATGCCTCTAAGAAGAAACCCGATGGGTGGAAGAGGCATGGCAGCGGAAGATTTCCGGGCATTGCAGCGGCAAGTCCAGGCCCTGCAAGAAGAGCTACGCAGAGGACGTGAGCCGAGAAGGGATGCAGACAGTGAGGATGAAGTGGAAGAGGAGAATGAGTTTGAAGAAGAGGAAGAAGATGTAGATCCGGCCCAGGCCAGATTGTACAAGGCCATATCCCAGATCGGGAAGAGGCCGAAGTTAGAAGTTCCTACGTATTCCGGGAACTTGAACCCAGAGGAGTTGATAGACTGGGTGAATGATTTAGAAGAATATTTTGAATACGAAGAAGTTGAAGACCCTAACCGGGTCAGATTTGCTAAGACCCGACTGAAGGGTCATGCTAGCATTTGGTGGAAGGGGGTACAGCTGGAGAGAAACCGAAGAGGAAAGGAGCGGATAACCAGGTGGGATAGAATGGTGGAGAAATTAAAAATGCAGTTTATCCTCGTAGATTATGAACTAGACCTGTTACGTAAAATGCAGAGTTTGAGGCAGATGAACAAAACAGTTCAAGAATACACGGAGGAATTTTACAAGATCTCCATCAGAACCGGGCATTTGGAAGCAAGCAAGGAAAAAGTGGCCCGTTACATTAATGGGTTGAGACCCAGTGTTCAGGAGGAGTTGAGTTTGGTTCGGGTAAGCACCATTGAAGATGCTTACCAATTTGCTTTGAAGGTGGAAGAAAAGCTGAACCGAAAGTTTGACAGCAAGCAAAAAGTAAAAGGACCGGGAGGAAAGAACGGTGGAAAGAAAGAAGGAAAGGAAGAGAAGAAAGAAGAGGAGAGCAGCAGCCGAGGTCAGAAAGAAGAAGATGAAGACCCAAAACCGCAAGTTCAGAATGATAACTACCCGAGAGGAAGAGGTAGATCTGGACGCGGGTATGGAAGGGGAGTATTTCGTGGAACATGTTTCCATTGTGGTGAAGAAGGGCATCGTGCATTTGAGTGCCCACAACACCGAGAAAGGACAGGCAAGAGGCCAGTGGGTCCCTCCCGGAGCGGTTATGGCGATTGAGGATGTCGACTCGGAACATTCCGAAGAAGCTGAGAAGGGAGAAGCCATGATTTTGAGAAGGACCAGGCTGGTGGAAGAAGACAAATTTGAACAGAGGAGAAGCCTATTCCGCACCCGGTGCAAGAGTGCAGGCAAAGTTTGCAATGTGATCATCGACAATGGAAGTACAGACAACTTAGTTTCTGAGGAAATGGTTTCTAAGTTGCAGCTGGAAAGGAGGCACCCGCATCCATACCGAATTGCGTGGTTGCGAAAGGACCACAAAGCTTGGGTCCGGGAACAGTGCTTAGTCACGTTCAATATTGGGAGGTACCAGGATGAAGTCTGTGTGATGTATTCCCCATGGATGCTTGTCATTTGCTGTTGGGCAGGCCATGGCAGTTTGATCGGAGTGCAGTGCATGATGGTCGTGCTAATACTTACTCCTTGGTGAAAGATGGAGTGCGGCACAAGTTGAAGCCGTTGCAGACGGAAGATGAAAAGGTGTGTAGCAATGCCAGAATTTGTCTGGTAGAGGGCAGAAAATCTTGCCCAGAAGCGGGATTTGAGCGAATTGTAAAGGTTGTTGAGTGTTCGGAGATATTACAAGGGATGCAGACCGAATGGCTTAGAAGTGAAGGTCACTTCTCTTTTTACCCTGGGAATATGATGCAGGAGCATCTGGTGACAGTGTGGGCAATCTCGCATCCTTCAAAATTTTCTTCAAGTACTTGTATTTTGAATTACATTAATTCATTCCCGGGAGGGGAAGTTGTGCGAAGCAGAAGGGGGAAGTTTGTAAAGTTTGTGCATAAATTGAGTTGGGGTCGCGAAATCGCGACCTCAAAAGGCTTGGCGGGGCTTGAGCCAGTTTTGTCACGATATCGCGACGTCGCGATATCGCGACCGTAGTCCAAAGCAGAGGAAGAGAGTGTAAGTCATCGCGATATCGTGACCGGTTTGCACGGTAGAAGAGAGGGTCTTCAATCATCGCGATATCGCGACGGTTTGGTAAGGCGTAAGGGAAAAGTTTCGAACGTCGCGATATCGCGACCGTTCTACTTTGCAAAGGTGGGGAGCCTCAGTTGTCGCGATATCGCGACGTCGCGATATCGCGGCTCTTTTCGAAGTTTGGCAAGAGAGGAAGGTCCTGTCGCGATATCACGACAGGTCATGATTTCATGACCTGTCACGATATCACGGCCAGTAAACAGCCAACACGTGGCAAGCGAAAGGCATGGCAAGGTATCATTAAAGTGAAGGCGCAGAAAAGAAAGGAGGGGGAGAAGTATGAAGCAGCCGAAGGTAAACAAAGGGACAGCGTGGCGAGACCAACTCGACACGTGGACAGTGTGGGAGACATGTGCATCAACTGAGTTGCAATAAGGAAGAGACACGGCCAGATGGAAAGAAAACAAGGATATCAATCAAGGAAGGTGTAGGCCACGTATTTTTTGGTATTATTTCTGGCAAACGCAGCATCTGTAGGAACGGAGTTATGGAGAAGACGTCAGTATGAAGGACGGTCAGAACAAAGCGGCCGGTGCAGGGAAGCCATTAATGGGAGCTTCCTGGTAGATCGGGCAGATGGCCCATTTATGACCAAAAAAATTTGAAAACCCAGGAAGAGGGGGAAAATCCGAATTTGAAACTTTTGTTAGGCGGGCATTGATTGCCGGGAGGACCGGGGGGCCTCGTAAAAAGACCCAAAATTTTGTTTTGAAAAGAGGGGGGGACCGGAGCCAGAAAAAGGACGGAGTAGAGAAAGAAAATACCAGAGCATCTCTGGTCTTGTAAGCCTGCGGGCATTTTGCTTTTGTGAAATGTAATTATTTTCTTGAAGCTTTTAATGTAAATTTGGAATTTGTAAGTTGTTGGTCGTTCCGGTCTCCGTCACAAAATTGTGACACTTTCACCTTCTCGCTACTCTTCTTGGCTTCAACCAGCGAAAACATAACATGTCACGAAATCGCAACATCTTTCTCTGTCTTGTGCCTTTTTTGCCTTTCACCTGCGAAAATGGAACATGTCACGAAATCATGACATATTTCTTTGCCTTGTTCCTTCTTCTGCTCGCGAAAACGAAACATGTCACAAAATCATGACATCTTTCTCTGCATTGTGCATTTTTTGCCTTTCGCTCGCGAAAATGGAACATGTCACGAAATCACGACATCTTTCTCTGCCTTGTGCCTTTTCTGCCTTTCACCCGTGAAAACGAAACATGTCGTGAAATCATGACACTTTCGCTACCTTGTGCCTTTTCTGTCTTTGGCCAGCAAAAATGGAACATGTCACGAAATCATGACACTTTCGCTGCCTTGTGCCTTTTCTGTCTTTGGCCAGCGAAAATAGAACATGTCGCGAAATCATGACACTTTCACTGCCTTGTGCCTTTTCTGTCTTTGGCCAGCAAAAACACATGTCACGAAATCATGACACCTTTCTCTATCAGACTCTCTCCTACATTATGTCACGAAATCGTGACACTTTTTCTCCTTGGCTCTTTTCTTCCCATCAAGTCGCAAAAACCCGACATGTCGCGATATCGTGACACTTTTTCTCTTTGGTGCTTTCTCTTCCCGTTGAGTCGTGAAAACCCGACATGTTGCGATATCGCGACGCTTTTTCTCCTTGGTGCTTTCTCTTCGAACCTGTCACGAAATTGTGACATTTTTTCTACTTGCCTTCTTCTCTGCCAACATGTCATGAAATCGCGACAGTTTTCTTTTCTTGCACCTTCTCTTCAAACATGTCGCAAAATCGTGATAGTTTTTCTACTTGCCTTCTTCTCTGCCAATATGTCATGAAATCGCGATAGCTTTCTTTGTGTTTTCTAAACATGTTGCAAAATCGCGACAGCTTTCCTTGCACTTTCTAAACATGTCACAAAATCATGATAGTTTTCCTTGCACTTTCTAAACATGTCACGAAATCACGACAGTTTTCCTTGTGCCTTCTCTCTCCTTGTCCATGTCGCAAAATCATGACAATTTTGCTTGCGCCTTCTCTCTCCTTGGCCATGTCACAAAATCATGACAATTTTGCTTGCGCCTTCTCTCTCCTCGGCCATGTCGTGAAATCGTGACAATTTTCATAGCATTTTATCTCTCCTCTGAGATGTCGTGATATCGCAACAAAAAACATGTCGCGATATCACGACAATTTTCTTACTTGTCTTTTTCTTTGATTTTTTGAATCTAGGCCACTTTTGTCTTCTTGGAAATTCATTGTGCATGTTCTGACTGACCTCTAAACTCCTATCCACTGCATCAATCTGTCTATGTTGACAACAATGACAATAATTTTGCTGCACCTTGCTCAACAATCTCCCCCTTTGGAATTTTTTGCAACACTCATGCACTTTCCTGTAATTCTTCTCCCCCTTTGAAAATAATACCAAAGGGTTGCTACAGACTCCCCCTGAGTCTATGCACAACATTCTCAGATACACATTGTTATAGTTAGCAAAAATCATGAATATGAGCAAAACTATAAACATAGGCATAAATACTGCCCCTAAGAATGTGATCCCAAATGATAGTTAGTTCTTGGGAAATGTGACTACTCCCAACTTACTCTGAAGGTACTCAAAAACTTCCTTTGGCAATGGTTTTGTGAATATATCTGCTACTTGCTCTGTAGTCGAAACAAAATCTAATTTGACCTCACCTTCTGCAACTTTATCCTTCAAGAAGTGATACCGAATTGCAATATGTTTGGTTCGAGAATGCATAACCAAATTCTTTGATATGTTTATAGCACTGGTGTTATCACATTTAACTGAAATTGGCTCTTTGAAGTGAATACCAAGATCTTTCAGTGTTTGTCTCATCCATAATATCTGTGTACAACATGTTGCTGCAATGTATTCTGCATGTACTATGGATAGAGAGACTGATTCTTGTTTCTTGTTGTGCCATGCTACCAGCCTATCTCCAAGATAAAATGCTCCTCCATTGGTACTCTTTATGTCATCAATACATCCTACCCAATCTGCATCAGAATATGCAATAAGAGTGAAGTCCTTACCTTTTGGGTACCACAACCCATACTCCATAGTACCTTTGAGGTACCTAAAAATCCTCTTTACAGCTGTCACATGAGTCTCTTTGGGACTAGCCTAAAATCTTGCTACCATGCATACTGCCTGTAATATATCTAGTCTAGTGGCTGTCAAATACAGTAGGCTTCCAATCATAGACTTGTACATGGTTTGATCTACATCTGGAGATTTGTCATCCTTGCTCAACTTGCAACCTATTGTTATGGGAGGGCTAACAGGTTTACTTTCATCCATTGTGAACTTTTTTAGCATTTATTTCACATATTTAACTTGAGAGATAAAAATGCCCTTTTCACTTTGATTGACTTGCAGTCCGAGGAAATAAGAAAGTTCACCAATCATTGACATCTCAAATTTTGTCTTCATTTTATTTGCTATGTCTCTACAAGACTTATCATGACTGATGCCAAAAATGATATCATCTACATAAACAACAAGGACAATAAGATTGTCATTTTCTATTTTAACGTACAGATTGTTGTCCACCAAACCTTTCTTGAACCCTTGTTTAATAAGATAGTTATCCAGCCTTGCATACCATGCTCTGGGTGCCTGTTTCAGACCATACAATGCTTTATTTAACCTGTAAACAAAATTGGGATTGTCATCGAGTTGGAAGCCATCTGGCTGTTCAATGTAAAACTCTTCTTCCAGTTTTCCATTCAGAAATGCTAATTTTACATTCATTTGATATACTTTAAAATTTTTATGGACTGCTAAAGCTAGAAACATTCTGATTGCCTCTAGTCTAGCTACTGGTGCAAAGGTTTCCTCAAAATCAATGCCTTCAACCTGAGCATAGCCTTTACAGACCAATCTTGCCTTATTTTTGACAACCTATCCGTCTTCATTTAATTTATTTCAAAAAATCCATTTAGTACCGATTATGTTTTTATTTGCTGGCCGTGGTACTAATTCCCAAGTTTTGTTTTTCTCAATCTGATCTAGTTCTTCATTAATTGCCTTCATCCAACTTTCATCTGTGCTTGCTTTAGCAATATTTTTGGGATCAATGATGGATAAAAGAGAGTAGTTCCATACTACTGTTCTTCTTGTCTGAATACCAACTGTTGGGTCCCAAATAATCTGTTCTCTGGGATGATTTTTTTGCCAGCTAGCTATTTTGAATTTCTTGTTCTCTTCTTCTTCTGAGTCAATTCTTAAATTAGCTAGGTCAATTTTTTGATTGTCTTTTGTTTCCATTTCTTCATCTCCTTCAATGACTTCTTCATAAATAGGATAGTTTTCTTGATAAGTTGTTTCTCGATCTCTACCTTCATCAACTTTAACATCTGCACTCTCCATAATTTTCTTTAGCCTCTTGTTGTAACACATGTAGGCTTTGCTTTTTGTTGAGTATCCAAGAAAAATACCTTCGTCAACTCTATCTTCAAATTTATCGAGATTATCTTCAGTTTGTTTGATGTAGCACTTGCTGCCGAACACTTTGAAATATCTTGCTATTGCCTTTCTGCCGAACCATGGCTCATACGGTTTTTTTCTTTCATGCATTCTTAGCATGCACCTATTTTGAATGTAAAATGCAGTATGTACTACCTCTTTCTAGAATCTGTCAGCTATTTTATTCTCAGCAAACATTGTCCGTGCCATTTCTTGCACAGTCCTGTTCTTCCTTTCAACAACACCATTCTGTTGAGGTGTCCTTGCTGCTGAAAACTGTCCGCTAATCCCATATTTTTGACGTATTCTGCAAACTCCTCTCGAGATAAACTCTCCTCCTCTATCCGATCTTAAGCATTTAATTCTTTTTCCAATTTGATTCTCAACCTATTTTTTAAAAATATTGAACATCTCAAAGGCATCTGATTTAAGCTTTAAAAATAGTACCCATGTCATTCTGGAGTAGTCATCTATGAACAACATAAAGTATTTGTCACCATTTATGCTTTGTGTTCTCATGGGTCCACATAAATTAGTATGTATCAGCTCTAACGGTTTGTTGGTGAAGTATTCCTTTGCTTTAAATGTGGATCTGGTTTGCTTCCATTTTTGGTATGAAGCACAGATGCTATTTACTAGTTTGCCAATGGTAGGTATATCTCTTACTGCTCTTTTTGAACTTATTTTTATCAGATTTTCAAAGCTAATATGATCGAGCCTCTTGTGCCACAGCCAATTTTCATCTTTCTTTCCAATCAAGCATGATCCTTCTGAAGTTTTTGAGAGAGTATATAGATTTCCAGAAGTCCTCGATCCAGTAGCTATCAGCTTCCCACTGTTTGCTTTTCTGACTTCACGACCCTACTTTTTAAAGATGACTTCATGACCTCTGTCACTGATTTGACTTACGCTCAGTAAGTTGTTCTTCAAACCAACTACAAACAAAACTTCTTTGGAATTGATCTTTCCATCACTTATTTTGATTGATCCTTTGCCAACTATTTTGGCTCCATCATTATTTCCAAACTTTACAGAGCCCCCTTCATATTTCTGTAATTTTTCAAATTTTTGTTTATCTCCTATCATGTGATTGGAGCATCCACTATCCAATATCCATGGTGCAGATTTTTTCTATGCTTTGAATGTTTTTTGTACAATCAAGGATTCCTTTTCTTCCTTGAGTTGCTCTTTTTCTTTCCATTCTGATTTGACTGTAGTTTTGGTCACTTGTTTAACCTTTTCTTTGTCAGTGGCCTGTGCATGTTTATCTGATTTTTTTTTGTTTTGCATTAAACTTTTTGGTTGAGTTCTTCTTCCCTAAAATTTATTTGTTGCATATGTGCTTCTACAGTTTCTTGCAATGTGTCCAAAGTTATAACAGTTATAGCATTCTACTGCATAATCCATCAAGGGTGAAAAGACATTTCTACTTGTAAAATTTCTTTGTCCTATATTATAAATGCAGTCTGAAATCTTATGACCATAAGTATTACATTTAAAACAATAACCAGAAAAGGAATAATTGAACCTAGGAGTTGGTCTTTTCCAATTTGTAGTAGGAGCCACAAATTTTCTTCTCATTTGATGTGTGACTTTTGTGAATCCCTCATTGTCAACAGTCTTCTCGTGCCTGGTATTTTTGCTTTCTTTTGCAAGATTCATTTTTTTTTGGTCCACCTTGATTTTATCCTCTTTCTTTACTGGTTCTATAGTAATGGCCTTTGATTCACTTGATGATTCTCCTTCAACAAACCCCAAGCCAAACTTGATGTCTATAGTCCTCTGACTATTTATAATCTTTTCAAACTTTGTGAAACTTCCTTCAAGTTTGTGATAGCAACTCAATTTTTGATTCTTTTCTTCTAGCCGCATTCTTAAACAACAATCTCTTCTTCCAGTTTGTTGCACTCATCTATTTTCATGGTTAATTGTACTTCAAGTTCTTCAGACATTTTCTTAAATTCTTCTGTCTATACTTTCAAACTGTTTATTATGTCATTCACATCCTCATGCTTTCTTGAGACCTTATTATTCTTTTTTCTTTCTGTCTTCAACTCTTTAAGTGCAGCAGCTAACTCTCCTTCCAGATAAACTTCAACCTCATCCTTACTTTTTGCATCACCTTCCTATTTTTCTTCTATTTTTGCTTCTTCAAATGCCATGAATAGAGCTTCACCTGTTTCTTCTTCGGAATCTTCACCCGAGCTATCTTCGGAAGAGCCGACATTCTTGGATATGAAACTTTTCTTTTTGAAATTGCTTTTTCTAAAATTTGGTTTCTTCTTCCAGTCACTTCTTTCTTGGTGTGACCCTTCATCACTTTTGGTTTTCTCATTCATTGGACACTTAGCTGCAAAGTGACCGACCCCTCCACAATTGAAACACTTAAACGACAACTTTCCTCTATATTTTCCTTTTCCCTTTGTAAGTTTTCGAACAAAATTGGCTTCCGTTTCATCCGATGTCTCTTCATCCTTAGATTCTTGTTCAGCTTTTGTATTCTTGTGTGCTTTAAAAGTAGCTTCTTTGTCTATGGGCTTAGTTTGTCCTATTCTCATTTCGTATGCAGTCAAGGAACCATGCATCTCGTCCATGATAAAATTGTTTAGATCTTTAGCCTATTCTATTGCAGAAACTTTAGAATTAAATCTTTTGTGAAGAGTTCTAAGTACCTTTTTCATGACAACCGCATCTTCGATTTCTTCGTCGAGTCCTCTGATTGCATTAATGATTCCATTGACTCTCATCATATAGGCCTCTATGTTCTCATTGTCATTCATTTGTAATGCTTCGAACTAAGCTCGATGAGTTTGCATTTTGGCTTCCTTGATCTTGATGTCTCCTTCATTGATGCTCTTTAGTTTGTCCCATGTCTTTTGTCGATTTACAGCTCATGACCCTTATCAGTTCACTGTCTACTAGCCCACACATTATGGCATTCTTTGTTTTGGAGTTATTCTCGAGATAGTTTCTTATCGGCAGATTCGGTTGGAGGAGTAGCGGGTGTTGTGTATCCACTTTCTACCGACTCTCAAATGTCGTATCCTAACGCACTCGGATATGTCCGCATCCCCGAGTCTCCAGAATGAGTAATTAGTTCCATTGAACAAAGGAGCTTTGTTTGATGAGAATCCTTCACTACCTGCCATTGTGTTCCTTCCAAGATCACCTTAGCTGATTAAGCTTATTCAGGAACCTTGCTCTAATACCAATTGATATTCTCACAATGACACTAAGAGGGGGGGTGAATCAGTGTAGCTAAAAATCTGATCTGCAATTCTTAAAACTAAAACAAAAAGAACTAGAAAAAAGATAAAGCAATAATCACAAGAGAGCACACCACAAAACACAATGTAATGAGGTTCATCAATTTGGCTACTCCTCAAGAATGACTGCTTGGACTACGGTCCAAATATAGCCTTTGTAAAACACTAATTTTACAATATGTTTACCAGCACCCACTAGAAGGAGCACCTACCCCTGATTTATCTGCACCTACAGAAAGGAGCACCAACCCCTATCCAAGCACCAACTTGGATCACAGTTTTGAAAGTTATATCAATGACATACAAATGCCTTCACTTTTACAAGACCCTGATTGGTCTCCAATTTATCAAAAAACGGTAAATACTCACTGCTCAGTTTGTCGCTCTCTTATAGCACTCTTCTCACCCTCTTTCAGTAGCACTTTCACACATACAGTAGCAGCATTATTCTTCACATAGACCTGCTTTTATAACATAAAAGTCTCTATTTTTAGCTTCCATATTTATGCATGCAACCCGTAACTATTCTTTTAATATTCTCTTTTGACACTTGTCAACTGTAACTCCTTCTTTGCATAACTCCTTTTGTATTTATAGAGTGTGCATTACGTTACATGCAACGTATATCTCTACCATGACTATACGTCTTCTTGAACAAGACTGTTTGTATTCATTTCTGTGCATGCATGCATTTTACGATTCTATTAATGTGACTATTCGATTTACTCCAGTTAACTCCAGTTCTTAACAAGCTACATGATTTCTATCTGTAACTGCTGCATTTACTCCAGATAAATCTTCTTATTCTGACTGCATGCTTTTCCTCTATAACTACCCCTTTAACTATTGTTCTATTCCAGTTAACTGTCTGTTATCGTGTTGTTGTGACCTATCACAAAATTGTGACACTTCTATATCTTTTTTCCCTTCTCGCCTTTTACTCGCAAAAATACAACATGTCACGAAATCGTGACAGTTTTTGCCTCCTTGTCCACTTCTTCGCTTGCACCCGCGAAAACCAGACATGTCACAAAATCGTGACACATTCGCCCTCTCGCTACTCTTCTTGGATTGCTCTAGCGAAAACTAAACATGTCGCGAAATCATGACACTTTCGCCTTCTCACTACTCTTCTTGGCTTCAACCAGCAAAAATGAAACATGTCACGAAATCATGACATCTTTCTCTGCCTTGTGCCTTTTTTACCTTTCGCCCGTGAAAATAGAACATGTCGCGAAATTGCGACATCTTTCTCTGCCTTATTCCTTTTCTGCCTTCTGCCCATGAAAATGGAACATGTCATGAAATTGTGACATCTTTCTCTGCCTTGTGCCTTTTCTGCCTTCCGCCCGTGAAAACAGAACATGTCACGAAATTGCGACATCTTTCTCTGCCTTATTCCTTTTCTGCCTTCCGCCCACGAAAATGAAACATGTCACAAAATCGCAACACTTTCTCTGCCTTGTGCCTTTTCTATCTTTGGCCAGTGAAAACGAAACATGTCACGAAATCATGACACTTTCACTTCCTTGTACCTTTTTTGTCTTTGGCCAGCAAAAAAACATGTCACAAAATTGCGACACCTTTCTCTATCAGACTCTCTCTCCTGCATTATTTCACGAAATCGTGACACTTTTTCTCCTTGGTGCTTTTCTTCTTGTCGAGTCGCAAAAACCTGACATGTCGTGATATCACAACACTTTTTCTCTTTGGTGCTTTCTCTTCCCGTCGAGTCGTGAAAACTCGACATGTCACGATATTGCGACACTTTTTCTCCTTGGCGCTTTCTCTTCGAACCTGTCATGAAATCGCGATAGTTTTTCTACTTGCCTTCTTCTTTGCCAACATGTCACGAAATTGTGATAGTTTTCTTTTCTTGCGCCTTCTCTTCAAACATGTCACGAAATCACAACAGTTTTTCTACTTGCCTTCTTCTCTGCCAACATGTCGTGAAATCGCGACAGCTTTCCTTGTGCTTTCTAAACATGTCACGAAATCATGACAACTTTCCTTGCACTTTCTAAACATGTCATGAAATCGTGACAGTTTTCCTTGCACTTTCTAAACATGTCACGAAATCATGATAGTTTTCCTTGCGCCTCCTCTCTCCTCGACCATGTTGCAAAATCATGACAATTTTTCTTACGCCTTCTCTCTCCTCGACCATGTCATGAAATCGTGACAATTTTGCTTGCGCCTTCTCTCTCCTTGGCCATGTCACAAAATTGTGACAATTTTCACAACATTTTCTCTCTCCTTCGAGATGTCGCGATATCGCGATAGAAAACATGTCGCGATATCACGACAGTTTTCTTACTTGTCTTTTTCTTTTATTTTCTGAATCTGGGCCACTTCTGTCTTCTTGGAAATTCACTGTGCATGTTCTGACTGACCTCTGAACTCCTGTCCACTGCATCAACTGCATCAATCTGTCTGTGTTGACAATAATGACAATAATTTTGTTGCACCTTGCTCAACAAGGCTCTATCCTATTCATTACTAACAACTACCCCTTCTAACTCTATAAATCACTATTTTTGACAACTATCTTTATAGAGTTAATTTTTACTGATAATTGTATTGACTAATATGATTCCTAACTATAACTGATAATTTTTTGTTTTTTTGAATTTACATGGTGGAATCAGTAGCCGCCACAAATCCGAGCAGGTTGTCCAGCTTTTTATGGCCACCACAGTATTATGTGTTGTCCACACCAGAAGCCATCACATAGATCTTTGCGTAGTCTACCCCTATAACCACCATGCCACAATAATTTTAAACCTTTTATGCCGCTGAAAGCATCAAGAAAGGGACAAGCGTTCAGTTTGGCGAGGCCCGAGATTTGAACCTTGGACCTCTGCCCCCCTTATGGGGTTTGGATGAACCAATTAGTCTACACCTCAAACCTTGAAACTATAACTGATAATTCCTTTGGCAGACTTTGTCTTAACTATTATTGACTATTGCCTTGACTAAAATATACCGAGTATAACTAACATTTTCTTTGACAAACCCTTTCTTTATGGTTACTATCTTCATAGTTACTTTTTTTTGTTATAGTATATTCAATTTTATGATAGTGTTGTATCCTCAATATGCTCAATTCTATAGTAAGGTTCTTATGTTTAGGGTTTAACATGCAATAGAAAAAAAAAGCTCTAGGCCAAGGTTTGTGCACTATCCATAGCCCTCTAGTATACCACAACTACAAATGATAATATTTAGACCAATATTTCAAGCCAATACTCAAGGAGGGTTTCATACATAGCCTTGAGCTATGAAAGAGTGATATTCCTAAGTGTTGTGCTTGGTACACTATGGATAGATACATTGTAAAAAAATTTCCTACAGTTAAATGTATCTCTTAAACCTAAGGGGGTCTCGTGATATACCTAAAGATACATGAGAGCACAAGTTTATATAATAGTATTATTTGAGGTCTAGGTATTAGAGTCGAATCACCTCTTAGTTCCCTAGACACTTTATGGTAATCTAGCTTAGCCAATAATGACCAATGCATGAAATTTTAAAACCCTCGATATAGGATTTCTAACTTATTAAACTATAATAGAGAAAAAAATGAATTTGTTTTATTTTATTATAGGATAATAAGTAGGAAAGTGAAAACAAGAAAAAATTATACCTAATAAGTCAAAATGGTAGGACATGAACTATTTACACTACAACAAGATGTAGCTCTATAAAGCACTCTAATACCACTTGTTATGAATATTGTAGTAAAATAAAGCACATCCACACAATATTGCAATAATAATAGAAAATAATCTTGAAATTAATAATATTGCAATATGAAATGAAAATGTAGCAAATTATATTGTAAAAAGAAAGAACACATTATAGAATTGTAGGCCTCTTCAAGGGGGCAACCTCCTTAGAAGTAAATATTTGATACATAAAAACATGATATTCCTATAGCTATGCCCCATTTCCTTTTTAAATGCTCTTTTAATTCTTAACTATAATGCTCAAGGGTTGGTTTCACATGCAAGTGGACACTTAAGCTAGAATCTTCTACCAAACAAGCAGTTATATTCTTTATAATGGTTACAGTATAAAAAATATTTTCTAGGTGCCTCAAGTGCCACATACATGATATTATTAGAATATGATTCCCATGATATAAAGGGTTTTATTATATAGTAATATTAGTATGAGAACCTAATAGCTTCTAACAACCAACTTGCATCTTTACCTAGTTCATCTTGTATTTGCTTAATATTTCAAATTTCTTGTACAAGCATTAATATTGTTGTGGTTGACTATATCATTATTTGTCTCATGAGATTATTTCTTGGCCTAAAAAATAAGCAATATTATTTATTTTTCCACTCATGCAAAATAGGTTACCGACACTGTATAAGTGAATATAGTATGTTGTATTTTCTTCATTGAATGAAATCTATTTGTAGAGATCTTAAAGATCTTTAACTTCTTTGTTTAGTCTCAATAATAATGAATTGTTTTTACTTTTTAGAATCGTTATGATGCTCAAGAACTTATGAATTTTGTTCATCCTTATTTGGGTTTTGGTATTTTGCTAAATATTCTTTATTATGTCCTAATTTTAGGAAATAGTAATCTAGTGTTGAAAGATAGTCAAATTGTTGTCCCAACTCAAATTTTCATTCCAATATTTAGTTTTTTTTCTTGGTTTAAATTTATGTTTGTTGCAAAATATTTGCTTTGGGAGGGTTTGGAATTTACATAGGCATAAAATTTTTACAATTTGTTGAATGTATAACTCATAGAGAGGTATTATGGTGTAGATTATCATATTTATATTATATAGAACCCAAAGAGCAGGATTAATAATGTTGATGTATGATCTCTTATGTCACATCCTAAACTAATTTCCATAAGAAATATTTAATGTTCATTTTTATGTTTCTTTGGTGGAATAGAAACATTTTAGATTTCACATGTAAACACAAGAAACTCCTAGTTGTATGTTTTTTCGTGGTATGTTGTATAAGTTTCCACTCAAAACTAATACAATATAATTTTGAGCTAGTGTAATTGTCATTGATATGGATATATAAAGTTTTTCCAACAAGAAATCCAAATTCAAATCTTGGCATTTTAAGTCTAATATAATTGATATAGATGGGTGGGTTTGCACCTCATGAGAACCCATTAGTAGTTATATGGTGGTTATCAGCTATAGATAAATTCTTGAGGAGAGAATAGCACTAGTCTTCCTAGATATAGAGGAGGAAGCATTGTAAGATATATGATTTTTTGAGGTTTTTCTAGTGTTGGAGAAGGGTTATCATATTGGGGAGTCACAACTTACAAGCAACCTGAAACTTATAGCTATGTCATCAATGATAAACTTTCTAGGATAAGCTATGTGGTGTTGGCAAATTTGTTGTATCAAATATAGGTTATGGAAAGGGTTTTATGAAAGATTGTTTATTTCTATTATTGTTGCTTTATAACTTCTCTTATTCTTATGCTAGAGAATGGTGCAATTCAATTAAGAGGTAGGCATTGGTGAAATTGAAAGATAATCTTAATAATAACACAATACTGCATAAAAAATTCATATATCATGTGGTGTTTGAGGTGATTTAACTCGTGAGTACCCCAAAACTTAGTCATAAGTGTGACATAGAACCTCCTTTTGAGTGATTGCATGCTTTTGGCATGGAATATTCCATGTCATACTATGAAGTATGACATGGTCATATGATAAGTTTTTTGGGATCTATATTTCTTTTTTGTTTCTCAAGACAACTTGTTCTTAGGGATTGTAAGGGAAGATCCATTTTTATAGGTTCATCTTCTCCATTTTCACTTTTCGCCATATCAGCATTTTCATTTTGCTCTATTTCAATTGCCTAAAAAAGAATATGGATTCACCTTCTTCATTTCCATATTCCTCCATGTTAGCATTTGAGATCTGTAACATAATCTTGTATTCTCTAAATGTTATTTTATATTGTTGTTATAATCATAATTTTTATATTTTTTTAACTAAAAATATTGACTTTCTCTATTTATGATGACCACCTTATCTGCTACGCTTTATATAACAACTCCCTTTGTAGGATTTGTCTTATTTGTTACTGAAAACTACCTAATCAAATTCTATAACTCACTATTTCTAACAACTATCTTGGCATATTGTATTTGTATGCTCTAAATATTCTTTTATATTATTTTCTTAATCATATTTTGCATTTTCCTTATGTTCACATAATTTTTATATATCTTTAACTAACAAATTTGACTTTCTCTATTTATGATGACCGCTTTATTTGCTACGCTTTATTTGAAAACTCCCTTTGTAGGCTTTGTCTTATCTATTATTGACAACTACCCAATCTAATTCTATAACTCACTATTTATGATAACTATCTTATCATACTCTATTTTGAATGTTAATGACAATTTTCTTGACTAATATGATTTCTAGCTATAACTAACAATTGCTTTGGTAGACTCTATCATAAATATTACTGACTATTACCCTAACTAAAACTATATTGACTGTAACTAAAAACTACCCTACTCGACCTTATATTGAATATTATTATCTCCATAGTTACCTCTGTTTTTTATAGTATTGTCAATTCTATGACAATGTGGCCTCCTCAATATGCACAATTCTATGGAAGGATTCTTGATGTTAGGGTTTAACATACAAAAAAACTAATTTATAGGTTTTGCACCTACAGATGACTGCAATGGCCTACGATGGCCTATGATGGCCTATGAATACCTAGAAGTGCTTACGAGTGATCATGTGCAACTTTTAGGTGTCTACCTTTGCTCCTTTTTGTACTATGTCATGTAAGACATAATTTAGTGCAAAAACTTGAAAGAAGAATGTGATGAGGTGATTGAGAAGGTGATTAATGAATGAATATGGATGATTTCAAATGAAACATTATGGTGAAATAGATGATTTACCAATTTAGTACAATATTTTATAATATCGTACTGGTTGTTTATGAGGGAAATTAAGACTACTTTACTTTTGTGATCAATGCAAGATGATCCAATTACAAATAAAACACATGTTCTGATTGATTTATGAGCACATGATGAAATTTATCAAATAATTTGAGATGAGTGGTAAGGACAGATCAGGCATAGAATTCAGTATATAGTCAATGCCGATATACAAAATAAAATCAAGATGTGTTCGAACATATTAGGTATCATATTCAGTGTGGTCAGGGCCACTATCATGAATAACATCAAGACATGTCTACTTTTGTGCATGGCTCTCATGACTTAGTAAATGTTTGATTGGGATTGAAGTTTGTTAAGATAATCTTCAGCAAAATATTTCACAGACAGATGTTATATCCGTGATTTGTATGTTTATTGTTTTATCATATGTAAAGCATATTTGTGTATGAATACCCTTTCAAGTGAGGAATTGACAATGATACAAATTAAATGTGGTGATGAGTTGAATGATAGAAGAAAATAGTGATAAAAAGTGGAAAAAGTGGGAAAATAGTGGTGGGAAATGAACAGGAATCTACAAATGCTAATAAAATGTGAAAATTATGTGTGTTGGTTCCCATGGTAGGGTGCAAACCAGGATTCGCATTACAGGGTGTAAACCAGGGTTCACATGATAGGGTGCAAACCAGAGTATTTGGGAGTATAAGACCCATTTTTGCGCTTGTAAGGTTCATTTATGCTGTGAAAAGTTGTGAGGAAGAGTTTGTGAAGCAAAGTATTGTCAAAATCTTGAGCCAATATTTATATGGCAACAATATGGGCAAGCATGAGTGGCCAATACGATACACCACCAGTAAGTGCATGAGACTCAAAATTTTTTGAATTGCGTAATTTTTGAAAAAGTATGATAATGTAGGTTTGAGTGTGAATGCATGTGTGCATGTGGTGTTTGATTGAAATGTGTGCACAAAGTGTAAAAGTGGCCAAATAGGTATCCAAAAATGTTGATTGCCTTCTGGTTTGACCATTAGATTGAAATATTTGATTGTGACATGTGGCCTTTGTATAAAGTTGGCTTTATTTTTGCTACATGAATGGTGTACTATTTTTGGAATTTGTTTGAATTTTTACTGTGAAAGGCCAAAATGGATATCCAAAAATACAATTTGTGCACTATTTTGTAGTGTTTTGGCAATTCATGTGGATGCATGCCATGAGATGTATGTGTATGAGGTTGACTTTGTTATGTGGCATGAAGAATGTACTATTTTTGGAATCTATTTGAACTTTTATTGTGAAAGGCCAAAATGGGTGTCCAAAAATGTGATTTGTTTGATGTTTTGTGATGTGGTGGTGTGTTTTGTAATTGTGTGCCTCAGGATGTATGCATGTAGGGTTGTATGTTGTTTTTTATGCAATGCTTTTGCATGTGAAAGGAATATTTACCATGAAATGGCCTAATGTGGTGTCCAAAATTTCCCTCTTTGTAGAGTTTGCATGGTGGGGTGTGAACTAGGTTCACATGGCAGGTTGCAAACCAAGCTCGAATGTCAAGGTGTGAGCCAATTTTTTTTTCGAAGGTGTGATGCATGAGATATTCTACATAATATTTTTATGTAATGAATATGTGTATAGTGTAATGAAAATTAATCTATATAATGTGAAACTAATGAATATTTTGTGTGGTGTGTTTGAATGAAAACATGTGAGAAATATTGAGATACAACATTGTGTGCGGTCATTGATAAATACCCTAGGTGGTGAATTGACTAAGGAGGATGGGGATTGGATGGGTAGGGTGTGGATTAAGGGTGTATGAGAGGTAGCAAGTATTAACACCAATAGAGTGTATATATCAGTTTTGTGTGAGAGGTGGGATCCAGACAGGAACACCTTTCATCCTCCCATGGGAGAGATGAAAATTATATTATAGGACATATACATGATATACAAATTTTTGATAGAGGGCACTATAGTGAGGGTGGCACTATATGGAACTCAGAAGGATGTGTTACAATGGATATTTGGTGCGAGGTGGGAAGAGGTGGTGTATGACAAGGATGTAGATTTTGAATACTATTGGAAGAAGGACATGTTATCTAAACACCATTATATGGTGATGCTTATGATATCGACGTATGCTCTACCAGATAGTTCATGGATAAAATTATATTAGAATATGATGGGTGTGGTATGTAATATGGTAGAGCATGAGGTAGTGTTTGCATGGGTTCCCACATTGTTAGCACAAGTTTACAAGGAGCTACATGAGGTGGTGTGAGCAGGGTGGTCAGGCTTGAGTCTTAACTCATTGCTATAGGTTTTGGCCTGAGAGCATATCATAGCAGAGTGGTTTTCATTGTTTCCTTATCAAGAACATGAGTTTATGGGAGACTGTGTACCCTATATCTTGAAATGGCATATAAATATGGAGAAGGGGATGAAGAGGGGACATGAGGGTGATGGCCTATTTTGGAGGAGGTTGCTAGGTGATTTGGAGTCGAAGCATATCTAGTGGAGGCCATAGAAGGGTGAGGTAATATGGGAGAAGGATGATGAGTAGTGAAAGATTCATTGAGGGCAATGGATGGTGGGGTGGTATGGATGACAGGTAGATTTCTTCCCATTTAGAAAGGTCATATGATAGTTTAGGGTATGACAAGGGTAATCAAATCCACCTATTATGATATAGATGAGGTAGGGCAAGCTGAGAAGATGACTTGTAGTGCCTCCCTTGGATGTGATGAGGGATCCACAAATGGTGATTCTCGATATCGTTGATGCAGATATGACTCTTG